>BSBK01000787.1:97500-797476 GCA_027943335.1 Chamaecyparis obtusa
GTAAAGACAAAAGTACCAACCCTTAATAGTGGAACTTGTTTCCAATAATATAAAAAAAACACAGTTTGGAAGCACACAAACAAGAGAGACCAAGTGAGATGCATACTCTTGGAATCCATTAAAAACTTTAAATGGAAGCAGACATCCTTGATGTATACTCTTGACAATGTAAGGACAATTTGTACATCTTTTTTCAAGCTCTTCGTTAAAGACAAGATATAGGCTGCGTCGGGTGGTTCGATGTGCACTGCAAATGCAATTTTACACGTAAACAGACTTCATTTTAAAAGCAAACGTTTATGCCTTGATGTACACCTTTCCTGGTTTTCAAAGGCCCAGCATTTATTCACTTTATCTTAAGCATTGCGCAAGGAATAATAATAACGACGTTCACTAGGTAAAAGATACACATTTTATAAAATAAAATAATTGAATATATGTATAGCTGAGGAGAGGCCATTACTCACAGAGAAGTCAAGCCATGACTAGATCCTTGTTAGTATTTAGAAAGGTTATTAAATATAGATGTTAAGTATTCATAATTCATGTGAGTGGAATCTAGTTGTATTTTAATTAGGTTATGTGAGATTTGTTTGCATCAAACGTTTCGGATCATATTCAATTATCTATCTTTGTGCATTCTGATGACGAATCATGGAGTGTGATGCAGAATGTTGACGCAAAAAAGGCTCACGAAGTCTGATCCAAAAGAAACTAGATCTTAAGTGTTGTCTCATTCAAATCTATTTTATTTGTATTTTTTTAATTCATTTTTCTTTTCACAATTTATAAATATTATTTAGTATATTACTTTCAATTCACTGTGTGTGTGTAGCTAGGTCTCTCATAGCACCATTATTAGCCTTGATGTATTCCAATTCTGCTTGCATATCTAGATTGAGACATAATATTTCCTATCCCTTATCTTCGATAAGTGTTATTACTTTATCTCATTTAGCACAAGAGTGAATTTTAATGCATTTTTATGTGAGCATATTCTAACACATTTGTAACTCGTTTTCGAATTCATGTTTTGTAATCATTGTATTCTTTGTAGAATGTGTGCATGCTTCCATATTATTCATACTTCCTTTCTATTTATATTGTGGCATAAGTATATCAATATACTAAGGGTTGATCAAGCTTTCCTTGCATTTTTCTACAAGCAAATATTGCATATTATAGTTGGATGTCTT
Source organism: Chamaecyparis obtusa (assembly GCA_027943335.1). Classification (NCBI taxonomy): domain Eukaryota; kingdom Viridiplantae; phylum Streptophyta; class Pinopsida; order Cupressales; family Cupressaceae; genus Chamaecyparis; species Chamaecyparis obtusa. Next base: position 98,697 of record BSBK01000787.1, read on the forward strand.
ATTTGCATTCTAGCTTTATTTTATGATGGAAATTATTGTGATTCTTTATAAGATATCTATCTATTATAAGGACACACACGCGCGCATATGTATGTATGTATGTATGTATGTATGTATGTGACTCAGATCTATCATACAAGCACAAAGACTCAATATATTTTATGAATTGTTAGTTTCCCACTCTAATTAGACTCTTATTGGTGGTCCCTAATTGGGGCATCTTCTATTCAAAATTATTCTAATATAATCAAGTATATTACAAATCATGTTTATATTTATATTACAAAATTAATAAGTTGTGAAAGGTAAATTATAAACTATTAAATTAAACATTTATTAAATTATTAAATTTAACAAAATTTAAAATGACAAATCTTAAAACTATAAATTTTTATTTTCTTACAAATTGACTTAAATATTTTTATTCATTAGATTTGTTCAAACATAAATTCAAGTTCGAATCTTAGAAAATCAAATAAACTGTCCTATTATAAATCTCAAATTGAAATTTGATAGAACTTCAAGAATAAATATCAATTCCCCTAAAATTGAATGTATTATAGAAAACAGTAAATTTATGTTGCTTTCATAACCACCCATAAATAGAAGCTCAAGCCTTCTTTCCTAACCTTCCAAGTTTGTCTAACATTTAAAATTAATGATTCTAAAGTAAATTATCAATACCCTTATTAAAAGAAAGTCACATCTGATAAAACATGGGATCTTTTGATTCATTTTACAGTGTTATAAAGAAGTCGACAGCATTGATAGGTCTCCCTAATTATGGGAAGGACCAAATGATCAAAATTTAGGGTTCAAAGACAATCTAAAAAGACATACCAACTGAGATTCTGATAAGGAAATGTCAATAATGGCAGCGTATGCATGAAAACAAACGTTGAAAATTGGTACATTTTTCATCTTCACTCTTTCATATAAATACAATTATTTCTATCGTTTTCAAACATCCCAATCAAAGACAAGAAAATGGCTACGTTTGATTGTTTGATGAGCACTGCAAACAGCAATTTCACACGCAAACAAGGTGAGATGAAAAAAAGACAGATCAGAATTGAAATGCAAACATATATATAATACAATTATAACAGACTTTAATACACTTTAAGCATGTTGCCACCCACCTTCATATCAATACAATTAGTATTAGCTCATATGTGATTCAGATGAGTCTCATTTTTCAGCATCTCTTTCTAGTTTCGTTTGATATATAGATTTAGGTTCTAATATTATGTTAAATTTTCATCAGTCAATTAAGATTTGTACGTAGAACATCTCATTTGTTGTTGGGATTCTACTATTTTTAACTTACAACTTTTGTGATGGCCGATTCATATCTGGTTCACCTGTAACTTAGGGTCCGTTTGGTTGCTGGAATTAATCTGGAATAAGGAAACGGGAATAGGAAAATTGGCATAAATTTATTCCAATTTTGGTCCAATGCAAGAATAAATCTAATTCCAGGTTTTTTAAGGAATTAGGAATAAATCTAATTCCAGGTTAATTCCACAAGCAATCTAGATAATAATAGTCATCAATAGAATTTGGAGAAGGAAATTTTAAAGATGTTTATTACTACCCTACTATCTTGAGGAAAAAATTAAAAACCCAACAAAAAAAGAAAATTCTAAAGAAAAGCAAGCAAGAAGTATCAAAATGCGGCTTATTTTTCAACCTCTTTGTATCAAATTAAAGATTCGTGGGATCCTAGTTTAGTTTGACTCTATAGACCCAGTTTAGTTTGACTCCATATCATGTGAAGTTTTGCATGGATCAATTATAGGATTTGAACACAGAATATAGAACATTTCATTTGTTGTTGGAATTATATCACTGAATTTATAGTCATTTTTTGACTCATCCATATTTGATTCAAGTGTAATTTATTTTCCGCTAGCAGTTTTGAGGCGTTGATTTTATAAATATTTTTATCGACTCGGAAACTTGCGAAAAGACTTGGTCACTATTATTTTATTCTATATTTTTAATTGATAAAAATGGATAAGTATATTAATTAAGAGAAGAAAAAATTTCAAAAAAAATCAATCATCAATGAAATTTGGAGAATTAAAATTTAGAGATGTTTCCATCTCTAAGAAACACTATGAACCTAACAAAAATGCAATCCTAAAGAAGAACAAGCAAGTAGTGTCAAGATATATCATTGTAAAGAAGTTGAAGAAATTCTGCAGATTTATTAGTATATAGGGCTCCCAATTCATAACATTTCAATTATAATGTGAAACTTATTGAGTAAGCAATCTAAAGAAAAATTTGATTCTTTAAGATTATGACAAAAAATATTAATTTTGAAAACAAGGGGGAATTTCCTAATGATTACATACACATTTATAGGGAAATCATAATTATACATTTTCAAATGATCTATAAATTGTTTACATTAACAAATTGAACACAAGAGAGTAGCTACATTATTGTTTACTTCATGAGTTTTTATATTTGCAAAAAACATCTTTTAGCGATCTCTTTTTTTCTTGGTAAACCATCAAAGCGGGCAGATTATATTAAACAAAAAAGACATAATTACATGTAGTTATGGTGAGAGGCATTTTATAGTCACATATGGATTAAAAAATCTTTGTCAACAAATATATCAATCATTTAATTTGATGACTTGCCATAATTGCAAAATATTTATAAAAAATGAAGTATTAATTGTTATTTGGTTGTGGTTTTCATTACAATTCACTATAACTAACAAGATTAGAAAACTAAATGGTGCATGTAGACTAAATGGTGTGGGTGCTTTGAAACTGCAATGCAAATGAAGCTACTTAACATAAGCACTGGTTGTTGCGATAAAAATAAAACTTCAACCAATTAGTGATGACATGATACGTAATCTTTTTGACGAATTACACGTGTCACATTTCTGGAACGAGTTTGCTGGAAAAGGTTTTTGAAACCCACAGTACTTACGAAATACAACTTCAACCGTTCATTTCTCGTAGTCGAACGGTTGTCACGATTTTAAAATATTAATACACACTAATATATCATTTAAACCAAAATTTTGGAATACGTTTATGTTTTATCTTCACATGATACGTAATTTTTTTGACGACTTACACGTGTCACATTTCTGGAATGATATTGACAAGTTTCTAGAATGAGGTTGTCACGATTTTAAAATATTAATACACACTAACGAATATAATTATTAACTATATTCACTTAGAATTCATTCGACAATACCTTATCCATGAAGTTTGAACCAGTCACCATTACATGATAAAGTTTGGAAATATTTAATTATTACATTAAACAAAAGTGCAATGCAAAAATTTTATATTATATTACACAAAATTTCATTACAATTCAATGATGCCCATAGCTATAGTCCAAAAACACAAAACAAAGAAATCCTTTGATTTCAAAATTCCAGGCCATAGGGTCCTGGGTAGAAAAAAACTAAGGATTTTCCCCTTAGTATAAGTAGAACTCTTCAGAGATGATAAGCTCTAAGAATTCATGCAACCATCTATAGTCTATGAATTCATCCAAGAGAAACCACTTTTGAAGAAAATCCCTACCAATTTGTGCCCATTTCCTATGGCACGTCAACTGCTCAACATTTGGGTTCAAAAGAAAAGGTTGCCTAGCCACATTTTGGCCTAGCTGGACAAGCTTGGGTAAATCACTTGCCCAAGGGATCCCAACCCCTATTTGTGCAAAAATGGAAATATGAACATCATCACCTAGGAATTCTTGTTTGAATACCCTCCTTAACAAAAGGAGCATATCCACCTTCTCTCCTTCTAGGTCCAGAAGAGATACCAAAAACCAAGACATAATGTCTGTGTTAACTCAGTATCTATCAATATTATCAAGAAATTCATGGCCCAACACCATCCTCACAACCTCATTTGTAAAGGAACCATTCTCATTGCAAACTGATTGCAGTGTTTGGTCTAAGACCAGGCCCAAAAAGGCCTTCTGATCCTCCTTAGATGTGCTTATCAAACAGATAGGAGTGTCCATCTTCAAAAAACCACTAACAAAATATTAGAAATTAGAATGTGATAAAATTATACAGCCTAAAGACCTAAACCAAAGGCAGACTTTCAAGCACTTAGCAGAGGAAGAATTGAAGAAGAAAGAAGCATAGATCGTCTATAAATAGTCATGCCCCTCAATTATTTCTCTAACCTTATTAATTCATTTGTCCTTCAAAAATATGTAAATCTTTCATATTAAATGCATGAGTGTGTGAAATTGGAAAAAACATCATGACAGGTAACATTACCCAAATTTAATGTCAATGATAAGACATTTCTTTTATTAACTACAACATTCAGTACATTATCAACCGTCCACTTGCAAGACTTGATACGTGTAATGCATTTAAAATGGTAGAATGATCGATATTAGGTATGTGTGGATTCTAAATAGCCCTCAATTCTTTCTCTAACCTTATTAATTTATTTATTCTTTAAAATTCTGTAAATATTTCATATTAATTTCATGACTGTGTGAAATTGGAAAAAGTGTCATGACAGGTAACATTACCCAATTTAATGTCAGTGATACAACATTTCTTTTATTAACTGCAACTATGATACATTATCAACTGTCCACACAACCTACTAGTACTAACCAATTGTAAGAATTGATACATGCATTAATTAGATCGTGGTTATACATGCACTAATTAAGGTATTATTCTCTAAGATGTGGAGAGTCATGCAGACAAGCTGGTAAATAATTAACGCATTATTCTCTCGACATGATGTTGCATTAATTAGATCATGATTATAGTGCAGACTAATTTGATACATGTCAACATTTTGGTGACTTCCTGGAGAACTATGTTTCCTTCAAGAAATTGAGTCCGAAATCAAACTTCAGCCATTGATCTTGGATCATCACACGGCCTCATATTATGGATTTAACATTATAAAATAATAGATGTTAGGTTACGTGTCGATGTGATTGGTCGTGCTTATCGATACCAACACGCTGAGTCTACAAACAAGTTAACAACCCTAATTTTATGAGGTCACAGACTCACATGTCCATTGGATTACAACATATCAATGACCAAAGGTAAATTTTGGGCCTATTGTTGGTCTTCATAACCTTTACAACAAACTTTTGGTGGAATCATGACACGTGGTATGATTGATCATGGGCTTATTGGATGCGGATCATAGTGATGGGACCCGATGCACCCGCTAGTGTAGCTTCAACATCAAATCAGAACCATTGGATTAAGAGAGATGAAGGGTGGAAGGTGCATTTCGGATGGAATGTGGTGGGATAACTCCTTTATTGAAAACTCTCTCTGGAATCGTCACATGTGTCATTCTTCGAGAATAAAAACTCAAGACCAAACTTTTGAAATTTAAGTTAAAAACCTAAATCACTTAGAATGTTATTTATTTAATAATTATTTTCAATTATTAAATCACCATACCAACTATACAACTATTGTATTAAATCGCCAAGTTTATATGTATTTTTGAAAAATATTCGCCATGACAAATAAATTAATTAAAATATTTGGAAAATAGTTTTGCCATAATTTATCAATATAAGGAAGTCTGATTCGCCAATTAAATTAATAATTTTCCTATTAAAAAAATTGTAGTTGCCATATTTTTATAAAAATGGTATACGTTATTAAAAAAATCACCACCAAATATCCATATTTTGAAACACAATTCGCCATCAATATTAAAAATTTTCCCTCCAAAAAACATGTGATTCACCACGATTTTATACTTTTTAGGAGGGGGGTTTCTTAAAGTTATCCCTGATTGGTATGTACTAGTGTTCCTAACATGTTGTGCAAATCTCACCATGGCATTTGGAGGTCTGGATATAGTTGGAAAGTTAGGTTATTAATTAGCTAGTTTGTTTCTACATATTTCAGATGGTGAAGTTGTTTTGATAATTATAGATCCAGCATTGGGCTATGTGTAGTATGTTTGTAATCCCTCTCTCTCCTCAAGTGGATCATGCTTCTTGATTTAGGTCTAAGTTATTTATTTAATGTTTATCTCTTATCTGGATGGGTTTATGTTATATGTGACCTTGTAGACACTTAAAAATGGCCTATTGCTCTAACGCAATGACATTACTAACATTCTTCCTAAATTATTAAATAATCTTTATTATTTAATTAATCAAGTCATTCTACCATATTCTAAAATCAAAATCATCATTTCTCCCCGATTCCATAATTAAGTGATTTTAATTAATTACTTTAATTATTGAAGTTCTAAATAATTAATTCATCATCTATTCATCTATAATATAATTAAATAAATAACCTTATTTAAGTATACCCTATCTTATAATTATTAATTAAATTACCAAATTTAATTAATGTTCCTCCTAATTATTACATTTCTATAATAATTAAATCAAATTCTATCTCATGATTAAATAAATGATATTTATTTAATTAAACTAATTATTCCCCTCTCATGATTAAATAAATTATATTTATTTAATTACAACTAACATTCCCCTCTCATGATTAAATAAATTATATTTATTTAATTACAACTAACAATTCCTCTCATAAATAAATAAGTAATTATTTAAATTTATAAAATATCTCCACATGTGCAAATAAATAATATTTTATCATAATTATCCTCATAAATCCTAACTCACACTCACTTTGATTTAGTTTTTCAATCAGAGCTCTTAACTCCATAACTCCCTCTCCTAACTATCCAATCCATATTATTAATTCCTCCCTCAACAATCAGTTAAGTCTTCCATCAATTCAGTCTTCTAATCTATGCAATCAGTTGACTCATCCATGCAATCAGTTAACTCACCAGTCTATTATGTTATCTCACCAGTCCATTCAAGTCATCTCTCCAATCTATTTGTTGATAGATCAATCAATCTTGTTAAGCCAAGCAATCAACTTAGTTGAACTCTCACTCATTCTAAGTTAAGCTCCTCAATCACAATCAATTAGCCCTTCAATCATTGGTTCTTGGTTGAAACCCTTAAAATCTTATAAATACAGAGCCAAACCTTTGATTTTGGTAACCACAATTTCTTTGAATTCTTATGCTGGCATGATCTTGAGCTCAATTCTGAGAGCCCACATTGCATAAGAAGGAGAACGCCAAGGAATGATTTTATGGTTTGCATATTCATGTTTTGGATTGATTTCATAATATTTGATTGATCATTCTTATTGTTTGTCTTTCATCCTTTCTTGAATATTGGGAATACTAATTTCTCTAACAATCTCTTTGTGGTTGAGATTTTATATGTTATTGCAAGTTTCTATTAATCCTATTATTACCCGATTACAAATGGTGAACCCGACGTAAAATTGTTGGAAACTACAATTGAAGCAACTGTTGTGTTGTCATTGATGTCAAAACCTTAACTAGTAAGACTATTGCTACTTAGAAAAGTATTGTATCTATTGCAGTGTTGCTAAGGGGATAGGCAAGGTTGGTAACAATAGCACCTAAGGAAAGGTTGAGTTATCTTGATACTACAAAGTGTACTTGACTATGTTGTACAATGATGAGACAATGTATTGTTTATCTTAGTAAGATTGAAGACTAAACTGGTAGGCTTGACTGAGCAAAAATAGAGAAAACATGTTCAAGCTGAGTAATGTTAGTGTCGACCGAGTCAGTTTATGCCGAGCAAAATTTTAGTGTCGACCGAACATCAGTTAATTGCCAAGAAAGATATTATAAGTCGAAGAAACATTTTTAGTAATGACCGAGCTTTCTACATGAAGACCGATTAGTTGATCATAGTATTGACCGAGCATCAGTATTTTTATATTTGAAGAGAATTCATATTTGGAGCCGACATTGTTGAATTCTTGAATTATGTAAAACGTGTTGACTTTATTTATTAATTTTTTGAAAGTATTGAATGCACTAAAAAATATTTTATTGTAAATCTTTAAGAGATTTGGGATGTTTCTAGAAAAGGAGCTGAAGAACATAAAGCGGAAAGATTCAATGAATCTAACCTAACCCTAAGATCTACGAAGGAGATTGAGAAGCAAAAGATGAGTTAACCTAATTGAGGAAGTATTAAGGGAACCTAAGCATTAGGTATGTGTGTGCATGGGTGAATAGAGGATGTTGGAAGATCAATAGATGTTATTGACTATATAAGCAGAAAAGGCTGAAGGATAAGTGTGGTGACTGCTTGAAGAAAAGTTTTGAGCAGATCAGAGATGGAGATGGAAAATTTTCAAAGTCAGTAAACTAGAATTCGTGTATGGAATTGGATCTGATATTTGCAAAGTGAGTTGTATGTTTTTCAAATCAATATTGCTGCTACTTTCTAACCATTGTAATAGTCAAAATTCTTTTAACAGAGGTTGACCTAACAGTCATATGTTTAAATCCTTTGAACAAGGTTGCATTCTAATGGAATGTATGTAAGTCCTATAACAAGGCTCACTTCTAACAGAGTGATTGAAATCCTTTAACTGGGTCATACCTAATAGTGTGTATTGTAACCTTTGACAGGGTTGGCTTTTAACCGAGCTCACTTCAAAAGAGTGAAAATAATAGTAGCATGTTACAAAGTGGTTTTTCCTAGATTGGGTTTCCACTATAAATCCTAGTGTCAATGCTTGTGTGAATTTTTTGGTTTAAATATTTCTGTGTTTTACAAGTTAGATACAGCTAGGTAGTGGACTGCAATGTTATATGTTTCTATTATTGAATCAGTGATGACCAAGTTGGTTTTGGTTGTTAGATCTGATTTAAAGAAAAGTTTGTGAAGTTTTTTTTATACATCTGGACCTGAGAACAACTGATTCATCCCCCCTCTCTATTGTTCTAAATCATATTAACAATTGGTATCAGGGTATGTGTAGGATCATGGTATGCCAAAAAGTGGCGATGTGAAAAAGAAGTCTTGATTGATAGACTCTTTGAAAAACAACTATAACTTTCAAACAATATAACATTTTTGAAATCTGAAATATACATTGCATTGTATGCTTCACCTTATACAATAATAATAAATGATTATTTCAATTTGATGAAGTTTAGACTAAGTTGAGGTGGTCAGACACGAGATTTTTTATATTCAGAAAAATTTGTAGTAGAAAAATCATAATTAATTATTTACTTGGAAAAAAATACAAAAAAATATACATCACATCTGGACATGAGTCTACTACTTTTATCTAGAATCTTATAAAAAAATATTATCATTTGATTTTGTTTAATGTGGTCAGACATACACTTGTTATCTTTCTAGTTCTGATTGATAGAATTATTGAAAAATAGCTATAACTTTCAAACTGTATAACATTTTTGAAATCCAAAACATGTGTCACATTCTATGATTTTCCTACTTCAAGAAAAAATTAAAAAAATTTCAATTTGATAAAGTTTAGACTAAGTTAACATGGTTAGACACAAGCGTTTTTGTATTCTGGAAAAATTGTAGAAGAAAAATCATAATTAATTATTTACTTGGAAATAAATTATAAAAAAATGTGTCACATCTGGACATGAGTCTACTACTTATATCTAGAATCTTGTAAAAAAAAATAATCATTTGATTGTGTTTAAGGTGGTCAGATATACACCTACTTCTTATTTTTTCCTGAAATTTTTGTACTACTACATTGAAATTTAAAATTTTCAACATATAGAATAATTGTTTTTCAAAAAAGGCCTAGTATCTTAGAAACTAAATTCAATTTTCTACAGATTCTCTTCTTACATATTTTTGATATAATATTTATAACTTGTTCAATTTTTTATGTCAACTTGCCTAAACCTAATTTTCTAAATTTTCATTGCCACTTAAGGGCCTAGTTTGGCATACCATGATCCTGCACATACCCATCAGAGTTGTGTTTCTTATTATTGGTGTTTACAAAAATCAAGTTTAAAGGGACTTGAAGCAAATGGTTAGGATGTATAAGAAGGAGGTACCGAAGCTGAATAAGGAAAACTTCCTTGCATGTCAAAGCTTGATGAAGCTGCATCTGGCTGGTATTAGTGATTCTGCAAAGTACTACATTGAGAATGAATATGTCTCACCTGTCACACCTTTGATTGCCAAAGAAATGAGAGCTAAGCAAGAACATAATCAGACAATGCTAGAAATTGCATCTACCCTAAGCTATCCAAAACTTGAGGACATTAAGGATTGCACAAGTGCTAAGGAGATGTGGGACACTCTTACAAAGATCTATGGTGGTGACATAAATGTACGGAAAGCTAAGGCCAAGAGTCTCAAAGGTAAGTTTGATGAAATGAGAATGCAAGAAGGTGAGAACATTGCACAATATTGTGGTAGAATAAAAGAAGTTGTGAATGCTATTAGAGGAGCAAGTGGGTTATTGATGATGAAACTATAATTGGAAAAGTACTAAGAACTCTGCGTCCTATATATGCTATTAAGATTTCAGCTATTCAGGAATCTAGATGTAACTCTGCAAATGTGCTTATTTTGGAAAGTTTGGTTGGCAAGCTGACTACTTTTGAACTCTCTAACTATGATAACTTCACTGTTGGTAGTATTGGTAATGTTGAATCTTCTTTTAAGTCACAATTAGTTCTGAACAAGCCAAAGAAAGAAAAAGAAAGATGCATCAGTGAAAGTGAAAGTGACAATGACACTTTTGATGAAGAACTTGAAGATCTAGAAGCTCTTATGGCTAGAAGACTGAGAAGGGGGAAAAGAAAATATAAAGGTAAACTCCTTATTATATGTTTTGCATGTAATAAAGTTGGTCATATAGCTGCTAGATGTCCTGACAAGAATGATAAAGATGAAGAAAGAAAAAGAAAACACAAAGAGAGAAGAGAGGACAAAAGCTACTGAAGGTACAAAGACTACAAAGGAAAAGGTAAGAAATCTGGTTACATTGTTGAAGAAGAAACTGACACTGATAGTGATTGTTTTGAAATTGATGTAGTCTATGTTGCAATGAAAGATGAATCTGATGAGGATAAGAAAACTACATTGATCTCCTATGTGAACAAGAATGAAAAATGGATTATTGATAGTGGTTGTTCACATCACATGACTGGTGACAAGAGTAAGTTTGAGACCTTACATCATTATAGAGGTAAAAGTGTAAAATTTGGTAATGATGCACCATGTCCTGTTAGAGGAAAAGGTTTGATTAAACTGATTGATAAGATCTCTTGTGAAAATTCATATTGGGTTGAAGGTCTAAATTATAATCTGCTAAGTGTTTCACAACTCAATAGCACTGGTTACCGACTGGAATTTCATCACAAGAAAGCTAAAATATTTGATGCTACTAGTGAATTGATCGGAAGTGGAGAACAGACTAGAGGTAATTTGTTCTATCTTGACCTATCTGAAGAAGCATGTATGGTTGCACAACTTCATGACATTTGGTTATGGCATAAGAGGCCATGTGATGTTAACTTTGATAATCTAGTAGAAATAAGTAAGAAGAAGAAAGTAAGAGGTCTACCTAGATTGAAGAAGCCTAAGAATGTGATGTGCAAGGAATGTCAATTAGGAAAAATGACAAAGTCAAGTTTTAAGAGAAAATCCTTTACTTCTGATAACATTTTAGATTTGGTTCATACTGACCTTTGTGGACCTATGGGTGTACAAAGTTACTATGGTGCTAGATATTTTATCTTATTTTTTTATGATCATACCAAGATGATGCATGTAATGTTTCTACAAGAAAAATTTGACGCTTTTCAATTCTTTAAGTGGCATTTGGCTAAGGTTGAGAAGGAGACAGGTAGGAACCTGAAATGTCTTAGATTTGACCGAGGTGGAGAATTTACATCAAATGAATTCAATCTATTTTGCAATGAAAGAGGAATCAAAAGATAGATGTCTGCACCTAAAACACCTCCACAGAATGGTATAGTAGAGAGAAGAAACATATCTATCTTGGATTGTGCAAGGACATTGTTGATTGAAAAGAATGTGGCATAGAAATACTGGAAAGAAGCTATAAGTACAACTCTCTACACTCTTAATCAGGTACAGATCAAGAAAGGTACAAATTTGACACCCTATGAATTATGGCATGGGCATGCACCGAGTGTTAAATACTTTAGAATCTTTAGAAGCAAGTGCTACATATTAAAAGACAATAGGAATGGAAAGTTTGATGCTAAAAGTGATGAAGGCATATTCCTAGGGTATTCCACAAAAAGTAAATCTTATACGTGTTTGAACTCTAACACTAATAAAATTGTGAAAAGTGTGAATGTCAAAGTTGATGAGTATGCAGAAAGAAATGAAGTTGATAGCAAAAAAGAACCAGAAGATTATAGATCTTTTGTATATAATGAAGAAGAAGAAGAAGAGGCAAGTAACAAACTTGCACCTCATGCCAGGTCTTGGGTAAGAAATGTCGAGCGACAAGAAGATGCTATCGAGCATCAGGAAAATAGTGCCGAAAGAGAACAAGAACATGCTGAGCGACAAGATAATGTTGTCGAGTATCAGGAAGAGGTTGCTAAGCATTCAGAAGCTAAATCTGAAAATCTTGTTGAGGAACCTGATGAAATAGAGGAGAGAAGAGCTGAACCTATTTTGGAAAAATATGTAAGAAGACATCACAAGCCTAAACAGATAACTAGAGACAAACATACTAGAATTCTAACTAGAAGTAAGACAAAGGATCCAACATGTTTATTGTGTGAATTTGAACCTAAGTCAACTAGAGAGGCATTAGAAAATGAAGACTAGATACAAGAAATGAATGAAGAAATAGACCAGATAGAGAAGAATGATACTTGGACTCTGGTGCTGAGACTTGAAAACAAAAATGTTATAGGAAAAAAGTGGGTGTTATGGAATAAGTTGAATGAAAAAGGTGAAATAACTAGGAACAAAGCTAGGCTGGTGACGCAGGGGTAGGGTAGATACAAGCAGAATTGAGTCCACTTGAATCCACAAACAAGCCCTTCTTAGAGTTACACAATGGAAGAAATATAATATCACATATAAGAAATTAAATCACAATGGATATGAGACAATCAATTGGCAGCAACAACAAAGAATTATATTATTTCTTTCAAAATGCCCGGCTGTGAGGCCTTTCGGGTTTCGGCCTTATACAATGAGAATTATGAAATCAGAATCACATTTTTCATCCTATCTTTTTCTCCAATGATATATCTTGACAATTATCCCTCATGGATCTTCCTTCCCTCCTACTATATCAATATAGACTCCTTATATAGCCAGCTAAGCCACAAGTCAGCTAGTCAGGCATTTAATTACAATATAGGTCTAGTCTAGAAGATTTAAACCAAAACTAATGCTAGAATTAATATAAATTGATGTGCCCTTGGATTTAGGTCCTTAAATGACCCAAGAAAATTCCTTTAATGGTGCAAGGTCCCATTTGATCACACGGAACATTGCAAGAAGAAACACCACACGTTTCACCCGAAAACTGGCAGAAAATAGGTCCCCGAGAAAAATGGGCATAAATTTTTACTCATAATGAATTATGGCTTTCACTCTTGGGAAATGATATTACCTTAGGTCCTCTTAAATTACTTAAGAGTGAAAAGGCTGATTCCTTAAGGATCAAGATTGCCATTATGAACAATCAGCACCAAAACTATAGGAAAACGCTGTTCCGATGGCAAGGAAAACAACTGTAACTTTGAAACAGTCCATCCAATATTTATGTACTCATAGGAGAAGGTTCCCAAATAGGTCCTTAGAATAATGTAAGCTTCTCACACTATGAAACCAAAAAATATAACAATTATAAATAAAACAACAACAAACAGGTAGAGAAATCAGGAAATGTTTTTGGTTGATGCAAGATTGCTCAAAGACCCAAGATGCTCCTGCATCAGACACCTGGGGTAAATAAAGAACTGATATCCACATCAGGCACTACTCATATTCTGACTTAAATCATAAAGATCCAACTCAGCTTGTGTAATCCATGAACTATCTTCAACTGGCTTGTCTTTCCACTGAACTAGATATTCCATGTAGTCTTTTTCTCTTGTACTCTTGCTCACTCTTTTATTCAAGATCTTCTCAATGTTGTCTCTATTTTTCTTAGGATAGTCTGGATCATCTTATATCTCATCATTTGACTCATAGTACTCAAATATATCAGCAATATTAAATATAGGTGATATATCCATGTCCTCTGGTAATTCCACTTCATAAGCATTTCCACTGTCAAACTTCTTCAGAATCTTACAAGGTCCAAACTTCTTCATTTTCAGCTTGTTGTAGGTACCAACTAGAAATCTATTCTTTTTCAAATGAATCATAACCTCATCTCCAACTTCAAAATATTTATGTCTCCTTCTCTTGTCTACTCTCTATTTATACTTCAGATTACTATCCTCCAAGTTCTTTTTAACTTCATCATGCAAAGCTCTCATGTATTCTGCAAAATGATCAACTTCAGCACTGCTTCTTGTTTCAGTAGGTAAATCTCTTAGCTCTATGGCTCCCTTAGGATGAATTCTAGTAACAATCTCAAATGGTGTCTTCTTAGTACTTCTATTCATAGAATTATTGTATGCAAACTCAACTTGTGCCAAAACTAAATCCCAATTAGTAGGCTTATCTCCAACTAAACATCTCAACAAGTTTCCCAAACTCCTGTTCACAACTTTAGTCTATCCATCTGTCTGAGGGTGAAATGTAGAACTAAACTTCAAATCAGTATTCATATTTTTCCAAAGTGTTCTCCAAAAATAACTAGTACACTTAGTATCTCTGTCTAAAACAATAGATTTAGGCAAACCATGCAATCTTACCACTTCCTTGAAGAATAATTCAGCTACATGAAATGCATCAGATGTCTTCTTACAAGGTATGAAATGAGCCATCTTAGAAAATCTCTCAACCACTACCAAAATAGAATCATTACCTCTCTGAGTTCTAGGCAATCCAAGAACAAAGTCCATACTCACATCTTCCAAAGGTCTATCAAGTACAGGAAAAGGTGTATACAATCCCACATTCTGACTAGTTCCTTTTGTTGTTTGGCAAATTCTGCAACCTCCAACCATTCTCTGTACATCTCTATAAATCTGTGGCCAAAAGTATCTTTCTGAAATCAAATTCACAGTCTTATCAATCCCAAAATGTCCAACAAGTCCACTACTATGTTTCTCCTTCATTATATTCTCTCGCATAGATCTTCTAGGTATGCACAACTAAACTCCTTTAAACAACATGTCTTCTTGAATGAAATAATCAGTCCACTTATCACTCACTGTGTGTTCCTTACAAGCTTTCCAAGGTTCTGCAAAATCAATGTTAGTCTCATATAAACACTTCAAATCATCAAAACCAAGTACCTCAACTCTCATCTCTGTCAGCAAACTTCTTCTTCAGCTCAAGGAATCAGCAACCTTATTTGACTGTCCACTCTTATGGTTCAATGAAAATCAAATATTCTAATCTTTCATTTCTCTTGTAAATGTTTTATCATCAAACAAGCATACTATGACTGTAGTACAATGACCTTCATCAAAATTCTCTATCAAAGGCAACAATACTTGTTTCTTTCCATCCATCCAAATAGTATATTGATTCAATCTACCATCATGCAAAGCTTTCCTATCATACTGCCAAGGTCTACCCAAAAGAATATGACAACAATCCATAGGCATAATATCACACAAGACTTCATCGTGATAATTCCCAATTTTGAATTTAACAAGGCATTGTTCACTTACAAGTAATTTATGCTCCTTCTTCGGATGCCAAATTATTAGAACTTCCACTATCAATGATTACCTTGCAACATTTATCAGTGATCTTACATCTAGTTGTGAACAAACTTTTCCTCAAAACAGGTTCCTCATCATCTTCTTCATTCCACAAGATCCTTCTTAGCATCAAGTTCTCACCATGTTCAGGTTCATTAGACATTTCCTCAAATTCTTCACAAGCCAAATTACTTCTACAATTACCTCCAGTCTTCTTTCCAGAGTTAGTACATTCAAAATCTCTATGTCCTTCTTCACCACATTTGTAACAAGTACCTTTAAACCAAAATTTATCTTCTCTTTTCCCATTATTTTTATTCCTAGAGTAACCAGTATAGCTACCTCTATAGTAATTACCTCTTTTACCAGCAGGGTCATCTTCCCATCCTTTATCTTGCACTGCATTCTTAGATCGGCTACTTTCTCCATAAGATCTGCCTCTACTTCTCTAAAATCTGCCACCTCTTCCTCTTTATCTTTGATCATGTCTTTTTGTCAATCTCTCTTCAGCCTTTAAAGCAAATTGATATGCTTCTTCCACACTATCTATTTTCACATAACTAATCTCATCTTGAATAGATGTCCTCGGGCCATTCATATATCTAGCCACTTTCTCAACTTCATCATCCACATGTCTAGATTGATATCCAAATTGTAAAATTCCTCAGTATATTCTTTCACATTCATGTCTTTTTGTCTCAGATTTTGCATTTTTCTCATCAAACTAACTTGGTAGTCAACTGGAAGAAACTTCTTCTTCATCTTTCCAAGCATCTTCATCCATGCCTTGATCTTTTCTTTTCCTCTCTTTTGTCTCTCAGTTTGCAAATGAACCCACCAAAGAGATGCATGACCTTTCAACTTTGTGACTACTATCTTAACCTTCTTATTATAAGGAGTACCTTCATACTCAAAGTATTTATCCATCTCAAAGATCCAATCCAAAAGTGCATCGGTCTCAAGTCTTCCATCATAGCAAGAAACTTCAACCGCAGGTCTGGAGTTAGCCTTAGAAAAAAATCTCAAAAGTCTTTCCTCATCTTGTCCAACTTCAGGTTCAGCATTAGGTGCTACTTCTTCTTCTTCATCACTAACATCTTCAAGATGTGCTGCTCTTCTCTAGGCTATCTCTACAGCTTCAAGCCTAGTTGCAATATGCCTCAACATATCCATGATAGCATTATCATTTTCTCTACCATGAACTATCTTGACAATCAGGATCCAGCAAGATCGTAACCTTCTGCAAGTTATAGGTTAGTGTTAGGAATAAGGTGTCTCAACCTTGGATAATTCCTATTCTTATTATTTATTTTGTAAATGTATTTTTTGCAAATAATGTAATTGAGTGTGAGTGTACTTTTCTAGCTGGCATGTTGATGTGTCACTCCACTTGATGTGTCAACATCTTGTGCGTAAGGAGATCATGACTGAAACAGTCATGACGGATTCCTATGATGCGTAAGAACTATTTAAGGAATGTGCTATGACAGGTGTAAGAGCATCTTATGACTTGGGCCTATTTGGGTGCCCAAGAAGAAGTGGTTGGTGTGTGTAAGAGAATATGCCAAAAATAGGTTGGTATGACAGATTCTCTTACACTTCTCTTGTGACCGTTATTTTTGGTGGATTCTATGACAAGCTGTCATAGTCTATTCTAGGGATGGACACCTATTCTTGGGATTTCATGTAACAACTATGTACATGTGGCTTTGTGCATGGGTCTTGGTGGTTGTGCCTATTTTTGGGTCCAGAGGAGTCTATATATATGATGCT
Organism: Chamaecyparis obtusa; assembly: GCA_027943335.1. Taxonomy (NCBI): domain Eukaryota; kingdom Viridiplantae; phylum Streptophyta; class Pinopsida; order Cupressales; family Cupressaceae; genus Chamaecyparis; species Chamaecyparis obtusa. The sequence goes on from BSBK01000787.1 coordinate 116,192, forward strand.
GCTCCTATGGGAGAGATATAAAAAAAAAAGTTAAGTCTTGTTGGCTTTGTCTCTCATTTCCTGAAAGAACTTGCATTGCAAGTGTATTGTAATCTTTGTGTTGAAGATAATACATTGTACAGGTTTTGGAGTGCCGGGGTTTTTTACCGAAAGGTTTTCCCCAGGGTATATCATTGTGTCATTCTCTATTTTTTTGTATGCATTGTATGTGGTTGCAATATCTTTGTTAAAGTAGTTAATGAATCTGAAATTGTAAGGATTTATAAGAATTTGCACAATACTCTCTTATAGAGATTAGCGTAGGAAGCTATTTTCGCACCTGAGTTTCCTTACAAGTGGTATCAGAGCTTGATCAACTTTTGATCCTAGTTGTTGGGTAGGGTTTTTTGAGCTAATCTCAAGTTTGAGTGGGAGTTTTTTGTAGAGCATTCTAAATCTTATTTGCATATTGAGATGGCAAGTTCATCATATGGAAGAATGGAGGTGGAGAAATTTAATGGCACTAATTTTGAGTTCTAGAAACTCAAGATGGAAGACATGTTGGAAGATCATGACCTATGGGAAGCGACTTCAAATGCTACAAGACTAGAAAATATAGCTCAAGCAGATTGGGATATCAAAGACCGTAAAGCTAAGGGTCTCATAAGACTCTGTTTAACTGATGCAGTCCTTCTGAATGTTTGAGATGAGAAAACCACAAATAGTTTGTAGGAAAGACTTACGACCGTGTATTACGCCAAATCTCTGGTGAACAAGTTGTTCCTAAGGAAGAAGTTTTACTCTCTACAAATGGAGGAAGGTGGATCCTTAACGGATCATTTAAATGCATTTAATCTGATGGCTGCACAATTGACATCAGCTGGTGTCAAGTTAGAGGAGGAGGATCGTTGCTACACACTTTTTTATTCTTTATCAGATTCATGGGACCATCTTGTGATGGCTCTTAGAAGCACTTTAGTCACCTTCAAAATGGATGATGTGGTGTCTTCATTGCTATCAGAGGAGATGCGGAGAAAGGCTTCCGTTTCAGAAAAAGAAGCCCTTGCTATTCGTGGGAGATCCACTGAAAGAGGGAAGAAAAATGACAATAAGTCTGACAATAAGGGTAGATCCAAATCCTGTGGGAAGTCAAAGACTTCCAATAAGTCAAAGGCAAAATGTTTGAACTATGATAAATCTGGGCACTTTCGTAAAGACTGCAAAGAGCCGAAGAAGAAGAAGAAAGGTTCAGATTCAGCTTCAAAAAGATCTCAAGAAGATGGCGATGCATTCATCGCAGCTTTGGTAGCCCATTCATCTGATGATGTGTGGTTGGTTGACTTGGGTGCATCTTTTCACATGACCTCTCATCAAAAATAGTTCTCAAAATATGAAGAGTTCGATGGTGGAAAGGTGTACTTGGGTGATGATTCTCACCTAAAGATAGTTGGACACGAAAGGGTCACTATCAAATTTCCTAATGGATTAGTAAAGGGAATCAACGGAGTTATGCACATTCTAGGTTTGGCGTGAAACCTATTATCTGTAAGTATGCTAAATGATGTAGGTGTGCAAATTGTTTTTTTGAAAGAAGGATGCAAAATGATGAGAGGATCGATAGTGCTTGCAAGGGGTACTAGGAGAGGTACCTTATTTCAGCTAGATGCATGTATTCCTCTATGTAATAGTTCTTCATCCTCACCATCTAAACAAGTAGTGAAGAAGTCTATGGCTATTGGTTCCGATGGTAGTGCAAACACTTTGGAAGGTAAGCTTCCTGCAGAAAAGACAATGTTGTGGCATATGAGATTTGGCCACATTGGTGAAAAGGGTCTCAAAACCCTGAAAAATAAAAATCTCGTTGAGGGGTTAAATGATTGCAATCTCGAGTTCAACTTCTACAAACACTATGTCTATGGTAAACAAAATCGTGTTTAGTTTTACTCTAGTTCTCACAAATCTTCTGATGTTTTGGAGCTTATTCATTCTGATGTATTTGGTCCTGTAAAAGTTCCTTCAATCTCCAAGTCTATATTTTTTGTATCTTTCATAGATGATTACAGTAGAAGGACGTGGATTTATTTCCTTAAAAGTAAGACACAAGTCTTTAGTCAGTTCAAGAAATTTAAAGCTCTTGTAGAGAATCAGACTGGTGAGAAGATTAAGTGTGTGAGAACTGACAATGGTGGTGAGTTTTGCTCAGCAGAGTTTGAACAGTTCTGTAAAGAACAAGGTATCGAGAGGCATAAGAAAACTCCTTATACCCCACAACAAAATGGAGTTGCAGAGAGAATGAACAGGACACTGATGGAGAAGGCTAGAAGTATGCTTAGTGGAGCTGGTTTAGAACAAAGGTTTTGGGCCAAAGCTGTGGCCACTGCTTGCTATCTGGTTAACAGATCTCCTACATCAGCCCTTGTTGGTAAGACACCCATGGAGGTGTGGTCTGGTAAGAAGACTTCAATTAGACAACTTTGTGTTTTTGGTTGTGAAGCTTATGCACATGTTCCAAAGGAGAAAAGATCTAAGTTGGAAAACAAAGCTGTTAAATGTATTTTCATCAGATACAGTGCTGGTGTGAAAGGATACAAGCTTTGGGATCCTATGACTAGTAAGGTTTTGTATAGTATAAATGTTATTTTCAGAGAGCTAACATCTTCTCCTATTGTGCTACAACCAGATGAAAAAGAAAAGGAAAAAGATGTTGTTCAGTTGCCTCCTACCCTTGAGAAGACTAAACAGAGAGACCATGTTGGGTCTAATGATGAGGAGAGCTCTAGAAGCTCTGATAGTTCAGAAGAAGAGGAAGAACAACCTCAACCGCAGCCCTTGAGGAGATCCATGAGAGAAAGAAAGCAACCAAAAAGGTTTGGTTATTCTATGTTAGATTCCAGTTGTGCCTTTGCTTTGATTACTAACACTGATGAGCCTAGATCTGTGAAAGAGGCTTTGTGAATGGAAGATGCAGGTTCCTGGATTGAGGCTATGGATGATGAGATGGCTTCATTAGAGAAAAAAAAAAACTTGGGACCTTGTACCTTTGCCTAAAGGGAGAAAATCTGTTGGCTGTAAATGGGTGTTCAAGAAGAAATTATGTGCAGATGGCAGTGTTGAAAGGTATAAAGCTAGATTGGTTGCAAAGGGGTATTCACAGGTAGAGGAAATAGATTATGGTGAAATATTCTCTCCTGTTGCAAAGTTGACATCCATTAGATTTTTGTTATCTCTTGCTACATCATATGATTTAGAGATAGAACAGATGGATGTGAAGACAGCTTTCCTTCATGGTGATTTGGAGGAAGAGATTTATATGTCACAGCCTGAGCACTACATTGTTAAAGGTAAAGAATCCTTAGTTTGCAGATTAAAGAAATCTCTATATGGTTTGAAGCAATCTCCTAGGATGTGGTACCTTAAGTTTGATGCCTTTGTGTTGTCAATTGGATTTGTAAGATCAAAATCAGATCATTGTGTTTATTTCAGAGTTGAAAATGATCGCCTTCTTATTGTTGCATTATATGTTCATGATATGTTGCTATTTGGGAAGGGTAAGGGTATGATTTCTGATTTTAAATCTCAGTTGTCAGCACAGTTTGAGATGAAAGATCTTGGGGCAGCTAGGTACATCTTGGGTATGGAAATCAGTAGAGACAGGTCTAACAGAAAACTTTGGTTGAGTTAGAGTAAGTATGTGAAGTCTGTGTTGGACAGGTTCAGCATGGCAAATTGTAGACCACTATGTGTTCCTATTTCTATGGGAACAAAGTTATCTGTAGATGATTGTCCAAAATCTCCTAGTGAGGTGGAGGACATGAGTAGAGTGCCTTATGCTAGTGCAGTTGGCAGTCTTATGTATACTATGGTCTGTATTAGACCAGACATTGCCCAAGCAGTGGGAGTCCTAAGTCAGTTTATGGCCAATCCTGGATGGATACATTGGGATGCAGTTAAGCGAGTATTCAGATATTTGAGGGGTACATCAGATTACTCCATATGTTATCATGGTAACTCTTCTGGATCTTCGCATTCAGTTTGTATTCATGGGTTTGTGGATTTAGATTGGGCAGGTGATATTGACAGTAGGAGATCCACCAGTGCTTATGTGTTCACTATGTTTGGTGGTGCCATTAGTTGGATGAGTAAGCGACAACCTGTGGTTGCTTTGTCCACTACAGAAGCTGAGTACATGGCTGCTACTCATGCTTGTAAAGAAGCCATTTGGCTTAGAAGATTGTGTTCTAATGTTGGTGTTGATGTAAAACAAATTACTATTTGGTGTGACAGTCAGAGCGCTATTTGCCTTGCAAAGAATCTAACTTTCCATGCCAGAACGAAGCACATTGATGTGCAGTTTCACTTTGTGAGAGATATGGTGGAAGATGGAAAGGTAAATTTGGAGAAGGTAGATACTGTGAAGAATATTGTAGATGCTTTAACGAAACCAGTGGGCACTGAGAAGTTCAAATGGTGTTCAGAGTCTATGGGCCTTTTGGCCTATAGCGGTTAAAGTTCCTGTTATGTTCCTGTTGCTCTTACAAGGTGTTCGACAAGTGGGAGAATGTTAGGAATAAGGTGTCTCAACCTTGGATAATTCCTATTCTTATTATTTGTTTTGTAAATGTATTTTTTGCAAATAATGTAATTAAGTGTGAGTGTACATGTCTAGTTGGCATGTTGATGTGTCACTCCACTTGATGTGTCGGCATCTTGTGCATAAGGAGATCATGACTGAAATGGTCATGATAGATTCCTATGACACGTAAGAACTATTTAAGGAATGTGCTATGACAGGTGTAAGAGCATCTTATGACTTGGGCCTATTTGGGTGCCCAAGAAGAAGTGGTTGGTGTGTGTAAGAGAATATGCCAAAAATAGGTTGGTATGACAGATTCTCTTACACTTCTCTTGTGACCATTATTTTTGGCGCATTCTATGACAAGCTGTCATAGTCTATTCTAAGGATGGATGCCTATTCTTGGGATTGCATGTAACAACTATGTACATGTGGCTTTGTGCATGGGTCTTGGTGGTTGTGCCTATTTTTGGGTCCAGAGGAGTCTATATATATGATGCTGCTCCTATGGGAGAGATATAAAAAAAAAAGGTTAAGTCTTGTTGGCTTTGTCTCTCATTTCCTGAAAGAACTTGCATTGCAAGTGTATTGTAATCTTTGTGTTGAAGATAATACATTGTGCAGGTTTTGGAGTGCTGGGGTTTTTTACCAAAAGGTTTTCCCCAGGGTATATCATTGTGTCATTCTCTATTTTTCTGTATGCATTGTATGTGGTTGCAATATCTTTGTTAAAGTAGTTAACGAATCTGAAATTGTAAAGATTTATAAGAATTTGCACAATACTCTCCTATAGAGATTAGCGTAGGAAGTTGTTTTCGCACCTAAGTTTCCTTACAGTTAGATCTCAGATCTACCACCCTACAACCAATCCAATAAGGTTCTCCATGATCCAATCCACAAGAAAGAACTCTCTTTGATACCACTTGACGTAGGGGTAGGGTAGATACTGTTAGGAATAAGGTGTCTCAACTTTGGCTAATTCCTATTCTTATTATTTGTTTTGTAAAATGTATTTCTTGCAAATAATGTAATTAAGTGTGAGTGTACATGTCCAGTTGGCATGTTGACGTGTCACTCCACTTGATGTGTCGACATCTTGAATTGTGTGTAAGGAGATCATGGATGAAATGGTTATGATGGATTCCTATGACAGGTAAGAGCTATGTCTGGAAGAATCAATGATGGGTGAAGACATGTGGCAACTGATAAAGTTGAGTACTGTACACTCTTCCCCAAAAAAATTTGGGTTCCTATTTTCTCAAAGAATGGTAAAACCCTAATACAACTATCTTTGGAAGTTGCCCTAAAAAGGGAAGCACATGATATAAGCATTTTTTAGGGTTGCAAAGATAGGAGAAGTCAGTGTATTGTTGGAACATTTTTAATGCTACCGCGATTTGTCTTCAAGAGTTGGAAAAATCTTCTGAAAGAACTTGCATTGCAAGTGTATTGTAAACTGTAATAGTTTTGATTAATACACTATGCAGGTTTTGGAGTGCTGGGGTTTTTACCGAAAGGTTTCCCTAGGGTAAATCATTGTGTCATTCTCTATTTTCTATATGCATGGTATATGCTTGTAATATCATTGTTAAATTAGTTAACGAATCTGAAATTGTAAGGATTTAAAAGAATTTGCACAATACTTTCCTTTAGAGATTAGTGTAGGAAGCTATTTCCACACCTGAGTTTCCTTACAATTGGTATCAGAGCCTGATCAACTTTTGATCCTAGTTGTTGGGTAGGGTTTTTTGAGCTAATCTCAAGTTTAGCGGGAGTTTTGTGTAGAGCATTCTGAATCTTATTTGCAAATTGAGATGGCAAGTTCCTCATACAGTAGAATGGAGGTGGAGAAATTTAATGGCACTAATTTTGAGTTGTGGAAACTCAAGATGGAAGACATGCTTGAAGATCACGATCTATGGGAGGCTACTTCACTTGATATGAAACTTGCAGTGATATCTCAAGCGGATTGGGAGATCAAGGATCGAAAGGCTAAGGGTCTCATCAGACTCTATCTAGTAGATGTTGTTCTTCTGAATGTTCTTGATGAGACTACCACAAATTTTTTGTGGAAATGGTTTGGGTCTATGTATCAAGCCAAATATTTGGTGAATAAGTTGTTCCTGAGAAAGAAGTTGTATTCTTTAATAATGGAGGAAGGTGGATCCATAAGTGATCATCTCAACGCATTCAATTTATTGATTGCATAGTTGGCATCATCCGATGCCAAGATCAAGGAGGAGGATTGTTGTAGGACCCTACTTTGTTCCTTGCCAGATTCATGGGACCATCTTGTGATGGCTCTCAAAAGTACTATAGTCACATTCTATATGGATGATGTGGTGTCTTCACTGCTATCTGAGGAGATGTGAAGAAAGCCTTCAGATTCATCTAATGAAGCCCTTGTTGTTCACGAGAGATCCAACGACAGAGGAAAGTAGAATGAAAACAAGTCAAAGGAGGGTAGATCCAAATCTCATGGGAGTTCTAAGACTCCTAGAAAATCCAAGGTGAAATGTTGGAATTGTGATAAAACTGGGCACTTTCGGAGGGACTGCAAAGAACCGAAGAAGAAGAAGAAAGGCTCAGATTCAGCTTTTGAAAAATCTCAAGAAGATGGAGATGCTTTTATTGCAGCTTTGGCAGCCCATGCATCTGATGATGTGTGGTTGGTAGACTCGGGTGCTTCTTTTCACATGACCTCTCATCGAAACTAGTTCTCAAAATATGAAGAGTTTGATGGTGGAAGGGTGTACTTGGGTGATGAATCTCACCTAAAGATAGTTGGATGCGGAAGGGTCACTATCAGATTTCCTGATAGATGAGTAAAGGGAATCAATGGAGTTATGCACATTCCAGGTTTGGCATGAAACCTATTATCTATAAGTATGTTGAATGATGTAGGTGTGCAAGTTGTCTTTTCAAAAGAAGGATGCAAGATGATGAGAGGATTGATAGTGCTTGCGAGGGGTACTAGGAGAGGTACCTTATTTCAGCTAGATGCATGTATTCCTCTATGTAATAGTTCTTCATCCTCACCATCTGAATGAGTAGTGAAGAAGTCTATGGTTATTGGTTCTGATGGAAGTGCAAACACTTTGGAAGGTAAGCTTCCTGCAGAAAAGACAATGTTGTGGCATATGAGATTTGGCCACATTGGTGAAAAGGGTCTCAAAACCCTGAAAAATAAAAACCTCATTGAGGGGTTAAATGATTACAATCTCAAGTTCAACTTCTGCGAACACTGTGTCTATGGTAAACAAAATCATGTTCAGTTTTACTCTAGTTCTCACAAATCTTCTGATGTTTTGGATCTTATTCATTCTGATGTATTTGGTCCTGTACAAATTCCTTCAATCTCTGAGTCTATATTTTTTGTATCTTTCATAAATGATTACAGTAGAAGGACTTGGATTTATTTCCTTAAAAGTAAGACACAAGTCTTTAGTCAGTTTAAAGAATTTAAAGCTCTTGTAGAGAATCAGACTAGTAAGAAGATTAAGTGTGTGAGAACTGACAATGGTGGTGAGTTTTGCTCAACAAAGTTTGAACAGTTCTATAAAGAACAAGGCATCAAGAGGCATAAGACAACTCCTTATACCCCACAACAAAATGGAGTTGCAGAAAGAATGAATAGGACACTGATGGAGAAGGCTAGGAGTATGCTTAGTGGAGCTGGTTTAGAACAAAGGTTTTGGGCTGAAGCTGTGGCCACTGCTTGCTATCTGGTTAACAAATCTCCTACATCAGCTCTTGTTGGTAAGACACCCATGGAGGTGTGGTCTGGTAAGAAGCCTTCAATTAGACATCTTCATGTTTTTCGTTGTGAAGCTTATACACATGTTCCAAAGGAGAAAAGATCTAAGTTGGAAAACAAAGTTGTCAAATGTATTTTCATCGGATATAGTGTTGGTGTGAAAGGATACAAGCTTTGGGATCCTATGACTAGTAAGGTGTTGTATAGTAGAAATGTTATTTTTAGAGAGCTAACATCTTCACCTATTGTGCTATAACCAAATGAAAAATAAAAGGAAAAAGATGTTGTTCAGTTGCCTCCTACCCCTGAGAAGACTGAACAAAGAGACCATGTTGGGCCTAATGATGAGGAGAGCTCTAGCAGCTTTGATAGTTTAGAAGAAGAGGAAGAAAAACCTCAACCTCAGCCCTTGAGGAGATCCACGAGAGAAAGAAAGCAACCAGAAAGGTTTGGTTATTCTATGTTAGATTCCAGTTGTGCCTTTGCTTTGATTACTAACAATGATGAGCCTAGATCTATGAAAGAGGCTTTGTGAATGGAAGATGCAGGTTCCTGGATTGAGGCTATGGATGATGAGATGGCTTCATTGGAGAAAAACAAAACTTGGGACCTTGTACCTTTTCCTAAAGGGAGAAAATCTGTTGGTTGTAAATGGGTGTTCAAGAAGAAATTTTGTGCAAATGGCAGTGTTGAATGGTACAAAGCTAGATTGGTTGCAAAGGGGTATTCACAGGTAGAGGGAATAGATTATGGTGAAATATTCTCTCCTATTGCAAAGTTGACATCCATTAGATTTCTGGTATCTCTTGCTCCATCATATGATTTAGAGATAGAATAGATGGATGTGAAGACAACTTTCCTTCATGGTGATTTGGAGGAAGAGATTTATATGTCATAGCCTGAGCACTACATTGTTAAAGGTAAAGAATCCTTAGTTTGCAGATTAAAGAAATCTTTATATGGTTTGAAGAAATCTCCTAGGATGTGGTACCTTAAGTTTGATGCCTTTGTGTTTTCAATTGGATTTGGAAGATTGAAATTAGATCATTGTGTTTATTCAGAGTTGAAAATGATCGCCTTCTTGTTATTGCATTATATGTTGATGATATGTTGTTGTTTGGGAAGGGTAAGGGTATGATTTCTGATTTTAAATCTCAGTTGTCAGCACAGTTTGAGATGAAAGATCTTGGGGCAGCAAGGTACATCTTGGGTATGGAAATCAGTAGAGACATCTCTAACAAAAAACTTTGGTTGAGTCAGAGTAAGTATGTGAAGTCTGTGTTGGACAGGTTCAGCATGGCAGATTGTAGACCACTATGTGTTCCTATTTCTATGGGAACAAAGTTATCTATAGATGATTGTCCAAAATCTCCTAGTGAGGTGGAGAACATGAGTAGAGTACCTTATGCTAGTGCAGTTGGTAGTCTTATGTATGCTATGGTCTGTACTAGACCAGAAATTGCCCAAGCAGTGGGAGTCCTGAGTCAGTTTATGGCTAACCCTGGATGGGTACATTGGGATGCAGTTAAGTGAGTATTTAGATATTTGAGGGGTACATCAGATTACTCCATATGTTATCATGGTAAATCTTCTGGATCTCTGCATTTAGTTTGTATTTGTGGGTTTGTGGATTCAGATTGGGCAAGTGATATTGACAGCAGGAGATCCACCAGTGCTTATGTGTTCACTATGTTTGGTGGTGCCATCAGTTGGATGAGTAAGCGACAATTTGTGGTTGCTTTATCCACTACAAAACCTAAGTACATGGTTGCTACTCATGCTTGAAAGGAAGCCATTTGGCTTAGGAGATTGTGTTTTGATGTTGGTGTTGATGGAGAATAGATTACTATTTGGTGTGACAATCAGAGCGCTATTTGCCTTGCAAAGAATCCAACTGTCCATGCCAGAATGAAGCACATTGATGTACAGTTTCACTTTGTGAGAGCTATGGTGGAAGATGAAAAGTTAAATTTGGAGAAGATAGATACTGTGAAGAATGTTGTAGATGCATTAATGAAACCAGCGGGCACTAAGAAGTTCAGATGGTGTTCAGAGTCTATGGGCCTTTTGGCCTATAGCGGTTAGTTCCTATTATGTTCTTGTTGCTCTTACAAGGTGTTCGACAAGTGGGAGAATGTTAGGAATAAGGTGTCTCAACCTTGGATAATTCTATTCTTATTATTTGTTTTGTAAAATGTATTTCTTGCAAATAATGTAATTAAGTGTGAGTGTACATGTCCAGTTGGCATGTTGATGTGTTGACATCTTGAATTGTGTGTAAGGAGATCATGGCTGAAATGGTTATGACAGATTCCTATGACACGTAAGAGCTATGTCTAGAAGAATCAATGACGGGTGAAGACATGTGGCAGTTGATAAAGTTGAGTACTATACACTCTCAAAGAATGGTAAAACCCTAATACGGCTATCTTTGGAAGTTGCCCTAAAAAGGGAAGCGCATGATATAAGCATTTTTTAGGGTTGCAATGATAGGAGAAGTCAGTGTATTGTTTCAAACATTTTTTATGCTACCGTGATTTGTCTTCAATAGTTGGAAAAATCTGCTGAAAGAACTTGCATTGCAAGTGTATTGTAAACTGTAATAGTTTTGATTAATACATTGTGCAGGTTTTGGAGTGCTAGGGTTTTTACCGAAAGGTTTACCCAGGGTAAATCATTGTGTCATTCTCTATTTTCTATATGCATGGTATATGGCTATAATATCATTTTTAAAGTAGTTAACGAATCTGAAATTGTAAGGATTTAAAAGAATTTGTACAATACTTTCCTTTAGAGATTAGTGTAGGAAGTTGTTTCCGCACCTAAGTTTCCTTACAGATACAAGCAGAATTGAGTCCACTTGAATCCAAAAACAAGCCCTACTCGGAGTTACACAATGGAAGCAATATAATATCACATGAAAGAAATGAAATCATAATGGATATGAGACAATCAACTGGTAGCAACAACAAAGAATTATATTATTTCTTTCAACATGCTTGGCTGTGAGGCCTTCCAGGTTTCGACCTTATACAATGAGAATTATGAAATCAAAATCACAGCTTGCATCCTATCTTTGTCTCCAATGATATATCTTGACAATTATCCCTCTTGGATCTTCCTTCCCTCCTACTATATCAATATAGAATCCTTATATAGCTAGCTAAGCCATAGGTCGGCCAATCAGGTATTTAATTACAATATAGGTCCAGTCTGGAAGATTTAAACCAAAACTAATGCTAGAATTAATATAAATTGATGCACCTTTGGATTTAGGTCCTTACATGACCCAAGAAAATTACTTTAAGTGTGAAAGTTCCCATTTTATCACACGGAACATCACAAGAAGAAACACCACATGTTTCACCTGAAAACTGGTAGAAAATAGGTCCCCGAGAAAAATGGGTATAAATTTTTACTCATAATGAATTAGGGCTTGCACTCTTGGTAAATGATATTAATTTAGGTCCTCTTAAATTCCTTAAGAGCACAAAGGCTGATTCCTTAAGGATCAAGATCGCCACAATGAACAATTAGCACCAAAACTACAGGAAAATGCGGTTCCGACGGCAAGAAAAATAGCTATAACTTTGAAACAGTCCATCCAATCTTTATGTGCTCATAGGAGAAGGTTCCCAATAGGTCCTTAGCATAATTTAAGCTTCACACACCATGAAACCAACAAATACAATAATTATATAAAGAAAAAAATAGCAAATAGGTATAGAAATCAGGAAATGTTTTTGGTTGATGCAAGATTGCTCAAAGACCCAAGATGCTCCTGCACCAGCTAGTATGCAAAGACTACGCACAAGAAGAAGGAATAGATTATGGGGAGAAATTTTCACCTATAGCTAGATTGGAAGGAGTAAGAACTATGCTTTCATATGCTTCTTATAAATATTTCAAGGTTTATCAAATGGATGTCAAGTCTACATTCTTAAATGGTATACTAGAAGAAGTTTACATAGAACAGCCATAACGTTTTATTGATCCAAATAGAAGACACATGGTATGTAAACTAAACAAAGAACTATATGGATTAAAACAAGCTCCTAGAGCATGGTATGAGAGGTTGCATAACTACTTGATACAAACTAGATTTTCAAGAACAAATGACACAAGCAATCTGTACATGAAAGATGAAGAAGGTAAAGGTATCCTGTTGGCAAAAAAATTTGTGGATAATATTATTTTTGGTGGAAAAGATGCTTTGTGTAAAAGATTTTCAAATGAAATGCAAACTGAATTTGAAATGAGCATGTTTGGTGAGATCAAATTCTTTGTTGGTTTACAAGTATATTAGATGAAGAAAGGAATTTTCATTACACAGTCTAAGTATGTTAATGAAATACTGAAAACTTTTGGGATGGAAGATTCTAGGCCAGTGAGTACTCCTATGGCTACTGGACAAAAGTTATCTAAGAATGATGATGCTGTAGAAGTGAACCAAACTTTATATAGATCCATGATTGGAAAATTGTAGTATGTTGTACATAGTAGACCAGACATTTCACTAGCTGTTGGGATTACGGCAAGATTCTCTGCCAATCCTAAGGAAACACACATGATGGTTGTGAAAAGAATTATGAGATACTTGAAAGGGATTGCTGACTATGGGCTATATTACAAGAAGGATAAAATATTTGAACTAAGAGTCTATACAAATGCTGATTGGGTAGGAAATGTAGATGATAGAAAGAGTACTAGTGGTGGAGCTTTCTTTCTTGGATAGAGATTAGTCTCTTGGATGAGCAAGAAACAAAATTGCATTTCCCAATCTACTACTGAAGCTGAGTATGTTGCTGCTGTAGTAAACTGTTCAAATTTGGTATGGATAAAACAATTGTTGGTAGGCATGAAAGAAGAAATCACTAAACCTATTGTTATTTTCTATGACAACACAAGTGCTATCAACATTTCTAAGAATCTAGTGATGCATACTAAGACCAAGCACATAGCAATCAAGTATCACTACTTGAGAGAATTGGTACAAGATAAAGAAGTCTGAATGGAATATGTGAATACAAAGGAACAATTAGTAGACATATTCACTAAATCTTTAACTAAATAAGCACATGAGTATTTGAGAATTCAATTAGGGGTTCTTCCCCTAACCGAGGTTGCCTAGTTAAGCTAGGGGCACTGCATCAAATATGCTATAGCAGAATATTTGACAGATTGATGCAGAAGATTGTCACACTTTAGGACTAGCCTAGAGTTGTGAAGAAGAGCAAAGACAAGGAATCAATCATAAGAAAGATGATAGAGGGAGAAACACTGAGCTGCATAGATAATATCTACATCTAATGGATGTATGTTTTAGTTGCTCCTTTGGCATTTTTGTCAAAGAGGGAGATGAACTAAGATGATATAATAACACATGACACTGAAAGGAAAAGTAAGGAGATGATGAACTGAAATGATGGATCAGGATAGAGGGAGATATGGATATTTCTGACGGTCATAGAAGTGAGGCTAACAGATTCTGAATTAGAATGAAGCTAAGGATATTACAAATTTTTTTTTCTGATGGACAGATAAGTTTTTGGATTGGTTGGTAATCCATGTGTTATTCAGATGATATCATATGGTGTTTCCATCAATACCAAAGAGGGAGGTTGTTGGAAACTACAATTGAAGTAATTGTTGTGTTGTCATTGATGTCAAAACCTTAACTGATAAGACTATTGCTTCTTAGGAAAGTACTATATCTATTGGAGTGTTGCTAAAGGGATAGGCAAGGTTGGTAACAATAGAACCTAAGGAAAGGTTGAGTTATCTTGATACTACAAAGTGTACTTGACTATGTTGTACAATGATGAGACAATGTATTGTTTATCTTAGTAAGATTGAAGACTAAACTGGTAGGCTTGATCGAGCAAAAATAGAGAAATCATGTTCAAGCTGAGTAATGTTAGTGTCGACTGAGTTAGTTTATGCCGAGCAAAATTCTAGTGTCGATTGAACATCAATTAATTACCGAGAAAGACAGTATAAGCCAAGGAAACATTTTTAGTAATGACCGAGCTTTCTACATGAAGACTGAGTAGTTGATCATAGTATTGACCGAGCATCAGTATTTTTATATTTGAAGAGAATTCAAATTTGGAGTCGACATTGTTGAATTCTTGGATTATGTAAAACGTGTTGACTTTATTTATTGATTGTTTGAAAGCATTGAATGCACTGAAAAACATTTTATTGTAAATATTTAAGAGATTTGGGATGTTTCTAGAAAAGGAGCCGAAGAACATAAAGCGGGTAGATTCAATGAATCTAACCTAACCCTAAGATCTATGAAGGAGATTGAGTGGCAAAAGATGAGTTAACCTAATTCATGAAGTATTAAGGGAACCTAAGCATTAGGTATGTGTGTGCATGGGTGAATAGAGGATGTTGGAAGATTAGTAGATGTTATTGACTGTATAAGCAGAAAAGGCTAAAGGAGAAGTGTGGTGATTGCTTGAAGAAAAGTTTCGAGCAAATTAGAGATGGAGATGGAAAAGTTTCAAAGTCAGTAAACCAGCATTTGTGTACAGAATTGGATATGATATTTGCAAAGTGAGTGAGTTGTATGTTTTTCAGATCAATACTGGTGCTAATTTCTAACCATTGTAACAAACAGAGGTTGACCTAACAGTCATATGTTTAAATCCTTTGAACAAGGTTGCATTCTAATGGAATGTATGTAAGTCCTATAACAAGGCTCTCTTCTAACAGAGTGATTGAAATCCTTTAACCAGGTCACACCTAACAGTGTGTATTGTAACCTTTGACAAGGTTGGCTTTTAACCGAGCTCACTTTAGAAGAGTGAAAACAATAGTAGCATGTTACAAAGTGGTTTTTCCCAGATTGGGTTTCCACTATAAATCCTAGTGTCAATTCTTGTGTGAATGTTTTGGTTTAAACATTTCTGTATTTTACAAGTTAGATATAGCTAGGTAGTGGACTGTGATGTTATATGTTTCTATTATTGAATTAGTGATGACCGAGTTGGTTTTGGTTGTTAGATCTGATTTAAAGAAAAGTTTTTGAACTTTGTTTTATACATCTGGACCTGAGAACAACCGATTCACCCCCCCTCTCTGTTGTTCTAAATCATATTAACTTGGTCATATCTTTCAAACCACTTGGAATTTTTTTTGTATCTTGGCATTGATATAGAGAGGCTATAGTCCAAAATTCAGAATTTTTTATTTTTTTATAATTTTTAATGATTTTTCATTTAAAAAAAATAATTTTGGGCACAAATTAGTGTATTTCTTTGAAAATTTTACATTTCTGAAAATCTCTTGAAATTATAATGGGGATCTATTCTCTGTGATTTAAATTTTGTTGGCAAATAGTGTCCAAAAACGTAGATCCATTAAAATTGGTCAATTATGATAAAATGAGTCCCGAGAGCACAAAATTAAGAATTATGACTTCAATTTTTTTTTGCAAGTTTCTTTTGACATAAGAAAGTTATAGTCCAAATTTTAGATTTTTCTTCTTTTTTTTATAATTTTTTTGTGATATTTTATAAAAATAAAAAAACTGGGCACAAATCAGCATGTTTCTTTGAAAATTTTACATTTTTGGAAATATCTTGAAATTCTACAGGGGGTCTATTCTCTGTGATTTAATTTTGATGGGAAATATTTTTGAAAAAATATATATATCTATATATAGATGTTTGAAAACTTTTCTTTTTGTGTGTAGGTGTAGGTGATACTCATTTTATGAAAAATATTATTTCAAAACTACAAAATAAGATTTCCTTCTCTTCTATCTAAAATTTCATTCTCTATTGTAAAATGATACATTTTCATTGTTGAAAATACATACTTGATGTAATGCACTTGACCATCAAAAGAACAAGAAAAAATAAAAAAAGTCAAGATTCAGGAGCCGGTTGAGTAGAGAAGAAGAGAAAGAAAGATAAAACAGAACAAGATACTATCCAAGAAATAACAAACCAATGCTTTGGAGGTATATATCAGAGAAGACGGTTTTTATTTTGGTACTAACTTTTATTTTTAGCATGTGGCTTGGAAGCGGATTTGAATCTTGTTAATCTAAAATCAATTCATCTTTCATTTTGGTGCTTTAAAACAAACAATGCATGCTCAAACTTCACATCCCATATCTTGTTTTGGTGCTTAAAATTGACATAGTGGTTAAAAATTAAACAAGGCAAAGAACATTTGAGAATGGTGCAATAAAATTAAACAAGACAAAATACATTTGGACTTTGGGTGCATCTAAAATTGGACAAAATAATACTCATTTGGTTTGGGCTTAAAATTGAACTCATGTTCTTGTATGGATGATAGCTCAATTTACATTTGACTATTGGTGCTTAATAATATTAACTTGGTGTTTGACGTTCTTGGTGCACTTGCACAATCTATTAGATTAGCAACCATTTTTTTAGAGAGGCATGTCTGGAGGGTTCGCTTAACCCATTACAGAGGACAACCTCAAACTGAAAAATCCTTCTAGCCGACATATAAATAAGACTCTGAGAAAATTCTGGTCTTATCTCCTCAAGATCAAGTGAGGTGTGTTGATGATAGTCTATATTGGGTGAAGTATCCCTAAGTAGCCAACATGGTCAAATAGGCTCTTAAGTGAGTCACACGCATACAAACCGATTGGGGAGACTCCACAGAACTTACTAGAACCTATTAATTAGAGGCCATCTGGTTTACCTTCAAACATTTGTCTTATTATAGTGCAAGGGAGGCTGAAAAATAATCTCCCCCCAAGATTCTCATCATATATGTCCCAGGGATATAGTGTTGCAAAAGATATCTTCGTTAATACAGCAACAATACCCAGAAAAGGCGATAGCAAAGGAACCTTCAAGGGATTTTTTAGCTCTAGTTGTGTGGAACTTATGTTGTGTAAGTTGACAAACACCCAAGAAATGGGGCTATAATGTTTCAGATGAATCCAAATTTGACCATAGATTAAACTTCTTGTATACTACTTCCATTGTGATTGACTTCGTGAAAACTTGCAGATTGAAAAAGTTGTTGAATATACATAGATTGTTTCTTTTTTATTCATTCTTGTAGCTACGTACTGATTTTGAGTTTGTTGAGATTCGTCCTACAACATTTTTCCTACAACAATTAGTCCTACAACATTTGTCCTACAAGATTTGTCCTACAACATTTATCCTACAGGATTTGTCCTACAAGATTTATACTACAAATAATTGGTCCTACAAATATTTCATCTTGGTTCCTTTTCATCGACATACTTAGATAGACATATCTTAAAATTTTACATTTTTTCATAGTCATCATATTAGTCTCCAAAAATAAAAAATCTCAAAAACATAGCGTGCATCTCTTAGGGTTAAAGTATTACACTTCCTTTAGAGTCATTTTTCAAATTAGAGGGTCCATTCTCCTAGGACATTCCTATAGTGGTCTTGCATTTTATCTTGGCATCATCAACACTATCTTTATCTACTGGCCTCATAACATGAACCTTGTCATTTTGGTTAATATTTGTCTTAGACAAACACTATTGCCATAATTTATCACTTTTATCCTACCTTTTTGTGTCAAGATAGTCATCATTATCATTTGGGTCTTTTCTTAGAGGGTTTACCTTCAAAGTTTCTAGAATCTCTCTTAGGGTAAGGTACTTACACCTTAGACATCATTATTTGATTATTCGTTCTAGTTTGCATTATCATCCCATATCAAAAAATCTAAAAAAGATAGAATTTGTTTTCCTTAGTTATCCCACATTCATCATAGACTTGCATATGTTGAACACATGATCAAAGAAGAGTAAGGACACAATGGAGTACAATCAAATCCCTGACCTTGATCTCCATCAGGAAATTGAATTTGCACCAAGAACCTTAGTACTAGACTATAGCAATCCTGAGACATTTTTGCACCAGGAGAAAACACTAGGCGAACTAACCCCCACAGAAATCAAAGCCAAATGTACGAAAGAAGAGATTGATGATGGTTTATGTGATAAGAAGATGAAAGAAATTTTAGAATCCATGATAGAGGCTAACCCAAAAAAATAGTTTCACATGCTCATACAAAAAGGATAGCTAAATTACCAACTCAATTTGACACATCCACCATAATGGAAGACATACATGTACCACCATCTTGGGTAGCCTCAACAACACCCGTATCACTCAGTTCAGTCATCCCATCCACCTTGTTAGCACTTTTTCATGTAGAATCACTATATAGATATTAAGCTTGACTCTTAGACTCCCAATTCCAAATTCTTACAAGGAAAAGGCTAATTAACAAGGATCTAATCCTTCTACACTTCTGGTTCCACAGACCCAGGCGGGTGTACCTAAAACATACTAAAGTTGCATACATAAACACTCTCTCACTAAAACCCCTTATGCAGATGTGAAAATTAGTGGATAGTAACAACAAGGATATTCACCCTTCTTCTCTTCGAACCTAGAGGCTCAAGCAGGCTAACCTATCAGATTCACTTCTACAAGGAATCACCAAAAGCATTTGCACTATTCAATGCAATATACAAACATTAATGCTCTTAAAATTGGAAATGTAAAATGATTTGAATTAATGATTTGATGATGAAATTGCAGGACAAGCAAGAGACCAGTGTCTTATCTATTGGGCAATAGAGTCAAACAAACATGCATTCCCAGAAAACCCTAACTCCAAACTCAAAAACCCGAATGAAATTCCTTGCAAACCATTCTTTTCATTTCAATACTTGGACATCAAATTCATATGCAAACCTAGAATTCTAGAATTTGAAATCAAGACTTACTCTCTCCTTAAAAGAAACTCAAATTCAAACCCACAGATACCTTATAACTAGTATATTAACATGCCTTACAATTTAATACACAAGAATTAAGACAATACATACAAAGACATCAAACAAGAACTGAACAAGGATTCCATTGTTCTCATTAAAATTCATCTGAAATTGTAAATTGCAAGACCATGAACACAAAATAAAACTCCAAAGCCTAGAAGCTGCCCCAGCAACATAAATTTCAACATCCTTTACAATTGAAAGAAAAACTAGAGATATAGCAAAATGAAGTCAGTTACATAGAACTAACAACTATCCACTTGGCAAAAAATATCCCCAAATATTCCTCTCTCAACTTTGATCTGAAACTAATTCTCTCCAACTGATCCACCTTCTGCAATCATCTCCCAACAAACTAATTTTGATCCCGAAATTGCCAACTCATACTACTCTTTCCCATCACTATGAAACTAAAAATAATGATTGCCATCAGATTCCTCATATCCTCCCATTTTTGAAAACATATAACACTCCTATGTTCGGGTAAAAAATGAACTCCCAAGCATTAAATCTCTAATCAGGACCTGTCATTTAAATTTTTGAATTTTATCTAATGTCTGGACTATATCATATTTTAAATTCTTTTTGCACTTTAAATTTGGCATTTTAATATTATTTCTGCATATGCTCTCAGAAATCACCAGGAAGCACCACTTGTCACCATTTGATTTGCTGCTCAGACTTAACCCCGGGTTGACCATCTAATTGGGAGAACTGGTGACTAGCTTTGATCTCATAATCTCTAAATGAACTTAATAGCCTTGGTTACATTCGCTGATTGGGCGAACACATCTATCCCTGAATCTCGGAATCAAACCTTAACCTCAGGTTAAATCTAGAGAATGGGTGACTGAGCCCATTCTCCCAATCTCAGAATGGATATGCTTAGCCACCAGGAACTTGGAGATTCAGCGACCGAGGTATCTCCTATTCTCCCAACATTAGCACTAATTGCCAAGATATCCAGTGAACTGGTGACTACTCATTCTCTGAATCTTTGAATGTCATCTTCTTGACCGTTGGCATCTGGAGATTGGGCAACTAACTCATTCTCTGAATCTCTGAATGATTTTCACTAACTATCAGGGATTTGGAGATTGGGTGACCAAGCATTCTCTGAATCTCCAAATGTTAGTGACTTAACTTCTAGGACTTGGAGATTTAGATACTAAAGCAATCTCTAGCTCTCTAAATATTTTTACTAACCATGAGCTCATTTGGAGATTCAGAGACTAGCCGCCACGTGTCCACTTCACTGCCAGCTCAACCACCCACTTTCTGCAAAATTTACCTACCTATGGGCCTGCCAACATGGAAATCAAGGCATTAGTCACCTGCGCCTATGGATAGAGCCTCCACTTCAACTTCATATTTCATATCGTGTCTTTTACCTTATAAACTTTCTGAAAGTTCCTCCCACCAGCAATGTGGGACTAAGTTTTTAGTGTTTTTAAAGCTGATCCAGCATTTCATGCCCAAAATTATGGGGGCCCACCATGCACTGTACTCTTCCATCCAAGGATCCCACCAAGTGGCCTCTCGGCTCCTTACTTACAACATAATGTGACCACTGGAGTATTTAAATACTTCGAAAATCCCAAACATAGGCAATGTGGGATATATGCTCTTTGTGACTGTTATGGGCAATTTAGACAGTGTTGCACTTAATTGACTTTATCTCACGAACCAAGATACATTTTGAAAGTCTCTCCAATGAGAATCTATAGAATTAGATTTGCGATAACATATTTGAAATTGATCCTGATCCAACAGTTGAATTTAAAGTTATGCCCCCTGCAATATGACTATTTTTCTGTCTCCTGCAAATTTGTGTTTGCAAAAATCCATTGTGTAGGCTATTTCTTATGTCATTGTGTAGGATTCTCTTTGCATTTGTTTAAGTTTTTTTTTTGAACTCCTTCATTTCTTGCTCAATACACATCACATTAGTTTATTTAAAACCAAATATGTCCCATACAAATGCAAAGCCTTTGCAGCTTCTTCAATTTGTAACTATAAATTCCATTTGCAATGTGCTTGGGATGTCTTCAAAATCCTCCATATGCTTTGTACTAGCTTCACTATTTGCTCCCTCTTGTGTTTTAACTTTGCAAGACAATGTCCTCTATTGGCACGTGCTTGTTCTAATCAACAACTTGAGCTCCTTCCATTTACTTCATTTTCACAAACTCTTCATTAGCATTTAACTCCTTGCTGATTATGCATTCAATTCAAAAGGAAAGTTGCCCTTTGGTCTCCACTGCCAACATCTGGAGAATCACAATGTTTTCAAAGAAACAGGCAACATGAAATGGTGTGCACAGCCCATTATGAGGTGCAAACATTTAGCCCAAAAGAGACATGCTAGCATACTAAGAAGATACCTAATTACAACATGTGCAAAATTTATCATCATGTGCCATGCCAACACATCATTTTAATGGTAAGTTGACACCTTTGGACACACGATACGATCAGCATGTTTGCCTTCAGTTTTTACACCATGAAATCACTTACATGAAATCTGACCAAAGTGCATCAACATTTCAAACATACTGTTCATCATTTTCATCTTTTGCAAAGTTGCCAAATAAAACCAACTGGCACTCAAGAGCGGCTTTAAAAACTAACCGACTGAAACTTTTAGGGACCGACAACTTAGGCACTGATTCTCCCTCATAAAAGGAATATGAATCCATAATCATCTCACCCAAAATATCACATGGAGAAATGCATTCAATCACCAAAGTCAGCTAGTTAGTAACATTTAGGATAATAAACAGTGAAATAAGCAGAAATCTGATTTGGAATTGGCCTAGGAAAGTGGCTAAACAGGCACATGGGGGGCTAAAAATTGGCAAGATGACTCACTCGCACACCTACAGTATGATGCAACAACCAACATGAAATGATCAATCATAGGGAAAAAGATGCAAACCTCCAAAGTGGGCCACTTTATACAATTCTGGACAAACACAAAATGCAGACATCTGGGAACACCTCCAAAAGCCTATTCCCTAAACATGCCAGAAGTGAAAATTGAAAGCTCAGACCCACTACAAATGTCAAATGAAAGACAATGAACACCCTACCCCAGTGTTTCATCATGAAAAACAATACGCCCTATTTTCCATGCATTTCAAACTAAGCATCTTTCAATGAATTTCAAAGCACAATTCTGACAATTAAATAATTTTTTGAATAATATGGAGTCAAAAGATAAACTAAACTTTTGAGCTCCAACAATGGCTCTGACTAGGGATGTGTGCCCCATGTGGGCATGCAAATAATCCAAAATCTCATGGTACAGCAGACCACCCAAAGAGAATCAGCTTTAACATTCTTTCACTCTTTTTCACAAAACTCCGAACAAGGAAACCCAAAACCAACTACCGAACAACTGAAACAAGGCAACTTTACAAAATTTACAAAAATTTACAAAGAACTTCAAACTCTATCAACATGAGTCAACATTTACCTCTATCAAAAACTTGGTTCCTCCTTTGGAACTCATCCGGCAATCTGAAACTACCTCTAAACTCATGATGACAGAAAACATCATGGAATATAGGCTGCATAATAACTTCAAATTTAAAATCACCTATGCCCTCTCTCTTATGTCCCCCCACAAACTCATTATCTAGAAAATAAACATCATCAAAATCATCATAATTTGAAACACATGAAAGGGGACAAATACTTGATACCTTTTCTTCTTGGCTGCAAACATCCGGCTCATCTTTAATGCACACTTGCATATCAAAAGAAAAGAAAACATACTCACATTCATTCAACTCAACCAAGGAATCTGAAACACCATCATGCATCAAATTAGTCAAATTAAACAAATCTGATTCCTCTTGATAAACCACATTTTTATCCACATAAGGATGGTCCACGCAATCAAAAACATGAACCAATTCATCTTCATTGTCTTCAATGTCCGATGGTAGAAGAATTAAACTATCAACATGTAATGCACTCTCATCAAATGTACAATTCTCACCTTGCATTACCTTTCCTCCAACTAACTTCATTGAAACTAGAAGATCAAACACAGTCATACCACTGATATCACAATCTAAAAATAAGTTATCTTCAACAAACTCACTTTCTTGGGCACATTCTTTGAACAATGGATTAGAAACTACATGGAAATGTTTCTCATAAACATTAAAACAAAGTGTCAGCTGATTCATATCAATCTCTTCATCATTTAGCACATTAGTAACTCTAGAATACATGTCATTACATCCATTTTCACATACATACTCAGCAGAGAAAGAAAATTCAAAATCTGAATCAGAGAATGACTCATCACTACTATTGTCATCACATGAGAAATCAGCACTATAATTAGTCAAATCACCTTCACAAGTACTGGATAATGAACTTCCCTAATTTTCTTCAATCTTCATGACTTCACACTCAACTTCATTACCATTGAAACACATAGAAGACTGAAAAGAAAAATCATTTGTAGCATGAGATTTATCTTGTGATAGGGCATTAGAAACTAGTTCATTCTCAGCCTTATCCATGCTTCCACAATCCTGTTGTCTCAATTGTAGTAGTGATGACAAGTATTCCTCATTCATGGATTCACAAAAATCACCATTTATCTTAGAAAAATCAACATTAGTAACTAGGAATTCATTTTCATGGTTAACCTCATTATATTTATGCAAAGGGAAAGATGTATCTTCTACAATCTGGAAATGCTCATTACCTTCATTGGCTGAAAAAGTTTCCAGCTCTTTATCAACAACATCTCTAGCAGTGACATTCATTCCACTTTCACATACAACTCTTTGATCAATACAATTAATATAGGAATGAAAGCACTGATGTTGCTCACCCTTTTCTTGATTGTTCACTTCATGCTGAGAATACAAACTAGCAGAGGTACACCTTCTTATAACTCCATATCTCAAATTGCACTCAACATCCATAGCAAATTCAAAAGCCTGATACAGACTTTGTGGATGTTTATCCCTCAACAGGAAACCCATCTTTTGGCCCAAAGCACCTAAATACACAACTAAACATATCTGATCATGGGTCCTACAATTATTAGGGATATCCACCAATGTTTTAGCAAATCTTCTATTAAACTTTGGTATCAACTCATCTTGTTCAATCTGAATTTCCATTAATCTATCCAGCAACAATTTGACATCTACCCACCCATCAAATTGTTCAATAAAGGATGAACTTAACTCATCCCATGAAGAAATCAAAGCTACCGACAGGAATGAGAACCATTCTCTTTCATCTCCTTTCAAAGTCTGCACAAACAACCTCATCCATAGATCTTCATGGCAAACATCAAAATCATACATCACATCAGCAAAAGCTTGAACATGCTTCTTTGTTGATTGAGACTCGTTCCTATCAAACTTTGGTAAATGTCCTCTGATTCCATCAGGGATCTCATTAGGAAAACCAGGTATGCCATCACAACAAAATGGCACATATCCTTTGATAAAATAATGCCTATGAATATTTATTACTGGTTGCAATCTTTGCACACACACTTGAAATTCTTGAAAACTAGTAACAGGAAATCTATATTTGTAAATAACTTTCTCTTATCACTGAACCTTTCTAACATACTTCACACTTATGTAACTTAAACTCAACTTAATCCAAAAGTATGTGATTCCACTTATATGTCCTTTGACTAAATTTGTTGATAAGGACCATATAAACACATGAAATACTTGATGGAGAATACCTGGAAGGTCTTTGCTGCTGCAGTTGTTCACTTCACATCTGACTAAATTCTGAAACAAAGGTTCACATATCAAGTTCATTCTAACACAAAGCCGCCACCTCTTTTCAAAGGACAAAAATTTGTTCACTGATCTTCCTTGAAACACCAACAGATTCTGGGCATTCCTCACAACAAAGTCACATATATTTTTAAAAAAATTACAACCACAAATTCTAGGTAATATACTTTCAGATCTAAAAAAAAAATTTAGATTTATAACATTTATGAGACTCCTCCCCAAACTGAATATAGAAAGACTCTAGGATTCTTCCCCAGCTGATTCGCCAATTTGTTATCACTTTTTCATGTAGAATCACTATATAGCTATTAAGCTTGACTCTTAGACTCCCAATTCTAGATTCTTACAAGGAAAAGGATAATTAACAAGGATCTAATCCTTCTACACTTTGGGTTCCACAGACCTAGGTGGGTGTACCTAAAACATACTAAAGCTACATATATAATGTTAAAATAATAACAAAATATAGAGAGTTAGAAAATTATTTAATCAATGAGCAAGGAAAAGAAGATTTACCATGAATAATCACAAAAGAGCAAGGCAACAAGGAGACAATATTTTAAAGGGGGAAAAGCATAAAAAAAACCCCGTGATATAATGAATGTGGCAAAAAAGCCTAAGAGAGAGAGAGAGAGAGAGAGAGAGCTTAGCTCATACAATAATAATCAAGAAGAAGAAGTATCTCATATAGAGAGAAGGAGAGCCATCTCTTTAATAGAGATGTGAGGAAGGAGTTACATTGTAACTCCCATTTCTATGTATGCCACATATCACTAGTATGTGAGACAAGTGTAGGATTCCTCATAAGGAGGAATATCTATTTTCCTTAATAAAGGAATTACAAATATGACATGTCCTCCCACTTGGACTAGAGGATGAATACAATAGGATACCTTGGTTTATCCTTTAAAATACATATATACCAAGGAAAGATTAAATTCTAACACATAAACACTCTCTCACTAAAACCCCTTATGCAGACGTGAAAATCAGTGGATAGTAACAACAAGGATATTCATCCTTCTTCTCTTTGAACCCAGAGGCTCAGGCAGGCTAACCTATCAGATTCACTTCTACAAGGAATCACCAAAAGCATTTGCACTATTCAATGCAATATACAAACATTAATGCTCTTAAAACTGGAAATGTAAAATTATTTGAATTAATGATTTGATGATGAAACTACAGCACAAGCAAGAGACCATTACCTTATCTATTGGGCAACAGAGTCAAACAAACATGCATTCCCAGAAAACCCTAACTCCAAACTCAAAAACCCAAATGAAAAGCCTTGCAAACCATTCTTCTCATTTCAATACCTAGACATCAAATTCATATGCAAACATAGAATTCTCAGAATTGGAAATCAAGACTTACTCTCTCTCCTTGAAAGAAAATCAAATTCAAACCCATAGATACCTTATAACTAGTATATTAACGTGCCTTACAAGTTAATACACAAGAATTAAGACAATACACACAAAGACATCAAAAAAGAACTGAACAAGGATTCCATTGTTCTCATTAAAATTCATCTGAAATTGTACATTGCAAGACCATCAACACAAAATAAAACTCCAATGCTTGGAATCTGCCCCAGCAGCATAAATTTCAACATCCTTTACAATTAAAAGAAAAATGAGAGATATAGCAAAATGAAGTAAGTTACACAGAATTGACAACTGTCCAGTTAGCACAAAATATCTCCAAATATTCCTCTGTCAACTTTGATCTACAATTGATTCTCTCCAACTGATCCACCTTCTACAATCATTTCCCAACAAACTGATTTTGATCCCGAAATTGCCAACTCATACTATTCTTTCCCATCACTCTGAAACTTAAAATAATTATTGCCATTAGATTTCTCATCTTCTCCCATTTCTAAAAACATATAACACTCCTATGTTCGGGTAAAAAATGAACTCCCAGGCATTAAATCTCTGATAAGGACCTATCATTTAAATTTTTGAATTTTCTTTAATGTCTACACTATA
This sequence comes from Chamaecyparis obtusa, assembly GCA_027943335.1. NCBI lineage: Eukaryota > Viridiplantae > Streptophyta > Pinopsida > Cupressales > Cupressaceae > Chamaecyparis > Chamaecyparis obtusa. Next base: position 143,130 of record BSBK01000787.1, read on the forward strand.
TCATATTTTAAATTCTTTTTGAACTTTAAATTTGGCATTTTAATATTATTTCTGCATATGCTCTCAGAAATCACCAAGAAGTGCCACTTGTCACCATTTGATTTATTGCTCGGACTTAACCCCAGGTTGACCATCTGATTGGGAGAACTAGCGACTAGCTTTGATCTCTTAATTTTTGAATGAACTTACTAACCCCGGTTACATCCGGCGATTGGGAGAACATGTCTATCTCTGAATCTCAGAATCAAACCTTAACCTTAGGTTAAATCTGGAGAATGGGCGACTGAGCCCATTCTCCCAATCTCGGAATGGATCTGCTTAGCCGCCAGGAACTTGGAGATTCAGCAACTGAGGTATCTCCTATTCTCCCAATGTTAGCACTAACTGCTAGGATATCCGATGAACTGGCGGCTGCTCATTCTCTGAATCTCTGAATTTCATCTTCTTGACCGCTAGCATCTGGAGATTGGGTGACTAACTCATGCTCTGAATCTCTGAATGATTTTCACTAACTGTTAGGGATTTGGAGATTGGGTGAGCATGCATTCTTTGAATCTCTGAATGTCAGTGACTTAACTTCTAGGACTTGGAGATTTAGAGACTAAAGCAATCTCTAGTTCTTTAAATATTTTTACTAACTGTGAGCTCATTTGGAGATTCAGAGACTAGCCACCACGTGTCCACTTCACTGCCAGCTCAACCACCCACTTTTAGCAAAATTTACCTACCTATGGGCCCACCAACATGGAAACCAAGGCATCAGTCACCTGCGCCTATGGATAGAGCCTCCACTTCAACTTCATATTTCATATCATGTCTTTTACCTTATAAAATTTTTGAAAGTTCCTCCCACCAGCAATGTGGGACTAAGTTTATAGTGTTTTTAAAGCTTATGCATCATTTTGTGCCCAAAATTATGGGGGCCCACCACGCACTCTACTCTTCCAGCCAAGGGGCCTGCCAAGGGGCCTCTTAGCTTCTTACTTACAACATAATGTGACCACTGGAGTATTTAAATACTTCAAAAATCTCAAACATAGGCAATGTGGGATATATGCTCTTTGTGACTCTTATGGGCAGTTTAGACAATTCTGCACTCAATCAACTATATCTCGCAAACCAAGATGAATTTTGAAAATAGCTCCAGTGAGAATTTAGAGAATTAGATTTTCAACAACATATTCGAAATTGAGCGCGATCCAATTGTTGAATTGAAAGTTATGGCCCACACAATATGACTATTTTTTTGTCTCCTGCAAATTCGTGTTTGCAAAAATCCATTGTGTAGGCTATTTCTTATGTCATTGTGTAGGATTCTCTTTGCATTTGTTTAAGTTGTTTTTTTTTTTAACTCCTTCATTTCTTGCTTAATACACATCACATTAGTTTATTTAAAACCAAATATGTCCCATACAAATGCAAAGCCTTTGCAGCTTCTTCAGTTTGTAACTATAAATTTCATTTGCAATGTGCTTGGGATATCTTGAAAATCCTCCATATGCTTTGTACTCGCTTCACTATTTGCTCCCTCTCATGTTTTAAATATGAAAGCCAATGTCCTCTATTGGCACGTGTCTATTCTAATCAACAACTTGAGCTCCTTCCATTTACTTCATTTTCACAAACTCTTCATTAGCATTTATCTCCTTGCTGATTTGCATTCAATTCAAAAGGCACATTGCCCTTTGGTCTCCACTACCAACATTTGGAGAATCACAATGTTTTCAAAGAAATGGGCAACATGAAATGGTGTGCACAGCCCATTATGAGGTGCAAACATTTAGCCCAAAAGAGACATGCTAGCATACCGAGAAGATACCTAATTACAACATGTGCAAAATTTATCATCATGTGCCATGCCAACACATCACTTTAATGGTAAGTTGACACCTTTGGACACATGATACGGTCAGCATTTTTTCCTTCATTTTTTACACCATGCAATCACTTACATGAAATCCGACCAAAGTGCATCAACATTTCAAACATACTGCTCATCATTTTCATCTTTTGCAAAGTTGCCAAATAACACCAACTGGCATCCGGGAGTGGCTTTAAAAACTAACCGACTGAAACTTTTAGGGACCAGCAACTTAGGCACTGATTCTCCCTCATACAAGGAATATGAATCCATAAACATCTCACCCAAAATATCACATGGTGAAATGCATTCAATCACCAAATTCAGCTAGTCAGTAACATTCAGGATAATAAACAATGAAATAAGCAAAAATTTGATTTGGAATTGGCCTGGGAAAGTGGCTAAACGGGCACATGGGGGGCTAAAAATTGGCAAGATGACTCACTCTCACAACTATAGTATGATGCAACAACCAATATGTAATGATAAATCATAGGAAGAAATATGCAAACCTCCAAAGTGGGCCACTTTATACAATCCTAGACAAACACAAAATGCAGACATCTAGGAACACCTCCAAAAGCCTATTCCCTAAACATGCCAGAACTAAAAATTGAAAGCTCAAACCCTCTACACATGTCAAATAAAAGACAATGAATGCCCTACCCTAGTGATTCATCATGAAAAACAACAGGCCCTATTTTTCATGCATTTCAAACTAAGCATCTTTCAATGAATTTCAAAGCACAATTTCGACACTTAAATAATTTTTTGAACAATATGGAGTCAAAAGATATACTGAACTTTTGAGCTCCAACACACCAGTTCCATGCAAAATACTTCCCAGATCACCACATCTTCCAGTACGTTAGGGATCTAATACACCAATCCCTTATTTGCTAGTTTTCCATCTACATATGCTACACTTGCTACCACAGCAACACCATCTATATTGTCCTTGACTCATCCTATGATTATTTCACAAACAATGGCAACAAGTTCCTCCATCATAATTCCCCAACCAAAGCAGGGGCTACCCCTACTAGGAGAACCTCAACCAAAGCCTCCTAGTAGTGCCCGACTAGGTGTCTCTTCCAATTCAGGACATCCCCAAATCATTCAAGGGGCACCTCCAACTAATCTAGATTGCTCAACTATGTTTTCTAGTTTCATCCAAAATATGATGGCAAGTGAGCCCAACACTTCCCATCTTACAACTGTATCTCATCCAAACCAAACCTCTCAATACATTCCAAATCCAACATCCCAACATAGTCCCATACTTCAGCACAATCTAGCACCCCAACATAATCTGGTATTATAGCATAATCCATCATCCCAGTACATTCTAGTACCTCATCATAATCTGGAACCCCAACAAATACTAGTATCTCAACATAATCCAACACCCCAACATATACCAGTACCTCATCATAATCCAGCACCCCAGTATACACCATTACATCAGCATAATCCAATATCTCAGTACATCTCAACACCTCAATACACCCCAACATCTCAGCATGTTCCACCACCGTATATACCTGCAGCATATAAAAATAGTTGAGCCCTTTTTAGTAACCCTAGTGGAATTCTTGCTACACCTACTACCATATATCTACTTGCTTAGTAGTTACAAACCCTTCAACAATAATTCATGAATCTAAAAACAAGCACTTCTAAAAGGTCTTACACCATAATAGACCTTATTCCTTATCCTTTTGGTAGGACTCTTCATATCCCACCTTTTCCAACCAATTTTTTCACACCTAATTTTGATAGGTACAAGGAAAAGGGTGATCCTCGCGATCACATAAGGGAGTTTTTTACAACTTGCATGGAAGTTTCTCATGATGACACATATCTTATGAGACTTTTTCCATGCAGTCTTAGTGGTACATCCATGGATTTGTTTTCCAGACTCTCTCCTGGGATAATGACATGGAATGAACTAGTATAAAAATTCCTATCACACTATTCACACAATATTATCATGGAAGTAACATTGATGGATCTTTGCACCACCAAGAAAAAGAATGGAGAGAGATTTTCCTCTTTCCTACAACATTAGAGAAATGTTTCCTCCAAGGCATCCTTCCATGTTCCAATTAATGAAAATATCCACATGTTCATTTAAAATTCTCAGCTAGACCTAATGTCTGAACTTAATTCCCAGTGCATTGAGACCTTTGAAGAACTAGCTGAGCAAGGGCTAAAAGTAGAAAGATCCCTCACCTTGAAGGGAATCATCAAAAAAGAGACCACTACTCCAACACCTTATGACAAAACTAAATACTGGTCCAAAAATAAGAATGTGACAAATGACGGGGTTATCGGTGCTAGAATGGTACAAATAGTGCTACGTGTACAAGCACCAACACCAATCCAACATACCCAACCAACAAGCCACAATGTTAACAACACAGCTCCAAGGAAAAATCTAGAACAAGCATATACTACTACCCAACAAAGTTATGCAAGAAGGAAACCCACTCCTTGACGAGATTTTACACCTCTTGCAGCACCTCTTGAGACAATCCTAAAGAAACTAATACAGTCACACTCAGTCACTTTGCTTGAGATAAGACACTATGAAGGTTTTGGAAAACCAACATGTTGGGATGACCATGGGTATTGTGACTATCATAGAACAAAGGGACATAAGGCATCTGGTTGTATGCAAATGAAACACATTGTCCAATATTTCATCGACCATGGTGAGATCAAAGTGGTCACAAACTCTGGAACCACCAACCAAGACCATAAGGTTTTTCAAACCCCATTGATGAATCATGACAAAGTTAAGGCCTCTACCTCAAGAAAAAATAACCAAGAAAACCTTACTTACACTAAGCCAGATCCAAATTTAACCATAAACACCATCACTATCCAAGGTCTAGAAACAAGTTGTGTTATTACCACCTGTCATACCAAAATAACAGTACAAGGAGCCACATCAAAATTTGTTATACCCAATAAGTCATCTATCTCACCATCAGGTTAGTAAAATATGCTAGATCATCTAAAAAAGACTCCAGTACAAATCTCTATCTATGAACTACTTTGTATCTCACCTGACCATAAAGTAGTCTTAGACATAGCCCTACAATAGTCAAATTTCCTAAAAGATCTAGAAGTTTATGAGTTTCAAGCCTTTTTAGGGTATCTATCCACTCCACATCATGTGGTCTTCACTGAAAAAGATCTTCCAGCACACAAACCATCTCACAATGATCCTTTACACCTAGAATTTTTCATCCACCTTCACAAAATTAGATGAGTCTTGATAGATGGAGGATCAAGTTTGAATATCTATACCCTAAAATTGATACAAGCATTGGGCTATTATGAGATTTGTGTAGATATCACCAAGAAGATCATAATAAGAGCCTATGATGATAAAAAACATCCTTCCAAGGGAATGATAAGTCTCCTAATCAAATTGGGTCCAACAACGCAAGACAATGTATTCCTAGTGCTAGATCTAGAGTTGGGTTATAACATGCTCCTAGGGAGACCATGGATCCATTCCATGTAGGTAGTACCATCTACATATCATCAGTTTTTTAAATTCCCTCAGAATGGAATTCTTGGCGACAAAGACCTTTTTCGATATTGCACCAATCTCAAAGGAGCTATTTCAAATCAGGTACCCAAAAATCAAGAGGCATCAACTGTCTCTTCTTCTCAGCGAATAGACCCCACAAGTCTGGAAAAATTAATAAAAGAACCCTTATCAGAACTAAAAATCCAAGTACAATAAAATAGATGTGGAGAGTACACCTATGAAAACTTCTTTTCTGTAGGCAAGTTACCTATCTCACCGAGGTCATATGGAAAACCAAGGAAACCTCTAGAGAGGAAGCAAAAACTAACAATTGTCTATCCACCTATGGTTTTTGTAAGATGGGGAGATATACATGAAGATATCATTGAAGATAATCTATCCTCATGGTTATATATACATGAAGAACCTCCAGAGCACATAATCTATGTACATGAATATGGAAGGGGATAAACTATAGTCCAAAAGCAAGGGTATAATGGACATTTAGGCCTAGGAAAGAAAGAGCAAGGAATAGTGGAGCCAATAGCTCCTACTCAAAACCCAAGGCATCAAGGTTTAGGTTATAGACCACCTATTGGGGGCATCTCGAATATCTCCTTACCTAGTGACATTAATACTTGTGTTTACAATGCATTTGAGACATTTAAGGAGTCCCATTTAGACATAGACTCTAATGATTATAAGTGGGATTCCCCACATACCATAGATACCCTTCATCTTGACAAAGTCATTGCCTAACTATCCTTACATGATAAACCTACAGATCAAAGAGCATGGATTTCACAATTCTGGAATAGATCTAACCCTTCTTCCTCATCCTCATTTGAAACCCATGAATCATTAAATATTTCATATATTAATACCATAACAAAACTTCACATCTCTTCCTTCTTAACCAAGGATATCATAGCCTTGGTTTACCCTAACCTTATATATTGTGAACAACAAAATCCACCAACCATAGATGTCTTTGAGAATGATGAAGCTATTGCTGAATTCTTTGGGCTAAGAAAAAGCTTACTTATGGGGGACCATAAGGCAGGTTTCATAATTGAACTAGATAGAACATCATACTTTGGGGAGTTATATCAATCCTCTAGTCAAAAAGGTGAAAAAGATAATATAAGGCTCTTGGGTGAAAATCAAAAGGCACCACATGTTGTAAAATTGTAAAGAAAAAAGATGTATTCGAGGGTGAAAACCTCTCTTAGGTACCCAAGGATGGAGAGATTGATATAATTCCCATTACTGAAGAGCGGTCACCTCTTCTAGCAGAGAAAACTCAGACAATAAATATTGGCACTACAGAAACACAAAGCTTGATACACTTGGTGGAGTCATTAATAGAAGAAGAAGAAAAAAGCAATTCATCTATTTCTTCAAATACTGACAAATTAAATTTGTGTGGCCATATCCAAACGTGCTTGGATTAGATCTTGATTTAGTACTTCACCATTTTCCACTAAAGTTGGGGGAAAAATCATAAAAATATAAAATTTGCAAGATGCATCCCAAGATTGCATTATTAGTCAAAGAAGAACTAAATAAATTACTGGATGTTTGGTTTCATCAAACCTATAGACTATGCTGATTAGATCTCAAATCTAGTACCAGTGGCAAAAGCAAGTGGTGGCATAAGAATCTACACTGACTTCTGAGACTTGAATTTGGCATGTCCAAAGGATGAATTTCCCTTACCAAATATTGACATGATAGTAGATCTCATTTCTAGATATAAGATTCTATCACTAATGGATGGTTTCTCAGGATACAACCAGATTAAAATTACACCTATAGATCAACACAAAATGGCTTTCACTTGTGCTTGGGGCACCTATTGTTGGTGTGTCATGCCACTTGGGCTAAAGAATGTTGGAGCTACATATCATGGGGTGATGATGACTATCTTTCATGACATGATGCACATCATGAATGAGACAATTTATTGTCTCTATTTTGTTATAATCTTTATGCTCTGTTGAAACATTTCCAATACATTCATCAACCTATAACTATGTGAACTTGTGATAAGTACAGTTAGAACCACAAAGATTATGGGTAGTTAGATATGACATGTTTTGCTGAACATTATATATAAATTGTAGTACTTCATATAGCTACTTTAATCTGTGTTCTAATATTTGGGTAATAATTGACTAGTTGACTTGTATACATAACGCACACTACTAACCTGCTAGGAGAACAAGGAGCAGCTAGAGAGTGGATCGACCGCATTAAAGAAGAGGCATTCAAATTCTAGCTATGATAGAGAAATAAATCAGAGCATCGAGGATCATGCCGCTACTGGAAAGGAGCCATCATTCTAGAGAATATAGGAAATAGCTCTGTTATATTTCCTCAATGCTCATTAGTCTGTGAAAAATAGTTATCCGAACTTGAATGTATTATGTCATGGTTGTTATATTTCCTTCTTCTATGGCAAGACTTAGTTAGACTTTACTTTCATGCTTTTAATAAGTTTCAACCCTCTATATAAAGGGATTTGATTGATTTAGTTGTGTAATGAGAAAATATACACGTTTGTTGTGTTCAATATAACAAAACTACTCTTTATGTGTTTCATGTATTGTTCCATTACTATGTAATCAGTTTATGAGAATATAATGAAAGAGTGATTTTGAAGTATCTTTTGTGTTAGTAGTTATCAGAAGCCAACCAAGGGGGCCCACTTGGGAGGTAGAGTAGATTATGATAGAGTAGAATTTATTTCTACATTTTTTGTGCTTTCAAGTAGAAGTTATTGTTTTACTCCTGCAACATTACTACTGTGAACATTCCTGCAGCACTTGCAGAGATAAACATAGTGAATGTTTTGAGTTTTTAAATAGGCTTAGGTTAAGTTTACAAGCTTTCGAAAGTAATTTCAATAGTTAAGTGTTCTTACTTTCCTGCAACAATAGCATAGGTTTCTTTCATGCATTTTATCTTCCTGCAGCATAGGTAGTATGACTCTTTGAGAAAATTGGTGCACAAATTGTGTTGTCCCATTTCAAGTCTACATCCTTGGGTTGACAATCTAAATGCATTTCATGGTGGGAAAAGTAATCCTTAGTATAAATATATTATTCCTAAGAGATACAATGGCATCATTATCATTACCTATTGTGAGACTGTTCATTTTTGGCGTCGTTGCCAGGGATGGTGTCAAACTAGGAACCTTAATGAGTCATTCATTTTTAAGATAGTTTTCCTTTCTTAGTCAATAGTCAGTAGTTGTGAGCTTGCTTCACAAGTTCATTAGCTCACTTGCATGCATCAAATAAGGCAAGATGTTCATGGCAGATTTCTTCCAAAAGAACCTGTTAAACTAAAAGAAGAATTTGAAGAACTTGAGTTATCATTTCTTGACGCAAGTCCTGAGTTTGTTGGATCATCTTCAATAGAAGGAGATTCTCTTGATCCATTTGACCTCCATCCTTTTGCAGATATATTAGCCAATTTCCTTGATAATTATAATCTAGGACCACCTATTGACCAAAACCTTTTGCTTAATAATACTTGTCAGTCGCAGTTTCATTATCTAGCACCTCCAGTAATGGCATCTCCTACCTTTCCATTTCCTATTCCAAGTCTTATCAACAATCCTAATCTCAAGAAAATACATACTTTGGCCCTTCCAAAGTTCTATGGCCTTATTACAGAGGACCCTAACACCTTTTTGTTTGATTTTGATATTTTGTGTCGAAGTTTTGACTATAACACTGATAGTCATAAGCTAAATTTGTTCCCAGCAACATTGAAGGAGTTAGCTCTTAGATGGTTCATGGGCTTAGGAGAAAATGTAGTAACTGATTGGAATGGGATGAGAGATTTATTTCTACATAAATATAAGGAATATTGCAAAGGAGGTGATTTAAAAGGAGATGACATCTTTCAAATTTCACAGAAGGAAGATGATACCCTAGAGGACTACATATCATGCTTCTTATACAATTTGTAAAAGAATCCTCAACATGCACTATAGGAGGATTCACAAAATTTAATTTTTTTAAGAGGAGTGAATGATAACTGCCTGGAAGCATTGGACCTTATGGCTAGAGGAGATGTATCTTAGTCTTCCTGGGATGATCTCAAGAAGATTTGTTTATATTATTCCAGAGAAGCAGTAAAAAGGGTAGAGGATTTCATCCAACACTTGCAAAAGGAAGCAGTGTTTATCTCTATTAAGCATTAATGATTGTCATTAGTATCAAAGGTGATCAAAGAATATTGGTCAATTACTTATATGAAGCTAGTTGGTAACTATAAGTAAAATAGATCAGTCGGTTAAGTGTATACATTGAGCATCAGACAATTTACCGAGCATCAATAGACACCGATATCAAGCGATAGTAAACACCGAGCATCAGAACAAACACTGAGCAATTTATATAGTGTTTATCAAGGATCACAAGAAATGGCATAGTATTCAGGAATGGCACATTCTTCTATGCAAATAGTTACAACAGATCAAAAAATGTTTTACCAAGATCAAGAATAACTTTTTGAGATACGATGAAGATCTTATGTAATAGTTTGATCTAGGTTATTTTTGTACATCGTAGATCTTAGGGTTTTGTCTAAGATTTTTAAACCTAAATGTGTATAAGCGGCATAATTTTTTATGCTATATATTTTGTATGTTACATCATTTTTTATGTGAACTGATGTATGAATAGAGAATCACTTGAAGCACTTTCCTAACTTCAAGATTATCAGTTGACAGAGTAGAATAGTATATAGAGGAAATCAGATTAAGTAGAATGAGAGTAGGCTAGTTGAGCAGTTCAGAGCAGAGATTCATCATCGTAAAGGTGATATTTTATCAGTACTTTATTGTATCAGACAATCAAGTTGTCATTAGCAGATAGTTACCTATTGCTTTCTAACAATTGTAATAGAGTTTTGGTTAAATCTCTTAACAGATTAGACTTGACAGTCTTTTGTAAATCTCTTAACCGAGTGCACACTCTAGTAGTGTTGCTAAAATCCTATCACTAGGTAGATCTAGTTGATCTAATATGTTACTCCTAACAGGGTAAGATCACCAAAAGTGATCACCGCTTGTAGCCCTAATAGGAAAACCTTTTCTATCTGCAATAGTGAATAATTTGTGGGTGTCATCCCCACCACAGTTTTTACCTTCTAACAAGAGTTTTTGCATTACAAAAATACTTGTGTTATGGGACGATTATATTGTTGATTTCATGTTGTTTACTTTCACAAGTTCAATGGATGAATGATACATGTATTAGATACAAGTTATTTGGAAGGTTACTATTGTTTACTGTTATAGTTCTGAAAGGTTTATGAGTAAAAAAATTTGTGGGCACTGATTCACCCCTCCCCTCTCAGTACCCTATCTCTCCTAATTCCTATAATTGGTATCAAAGCTCAATTCTCTTATTGGATAGTTTAACCACTAAAGGGTAAAGATCTAAGTCATGGAGAGGTATAAGTTAGATAAGTCTATTGAGAATTAGAAGATTTAGATGTAGATGTTTGTTGAACAGTATAAGCAAGCCAAGGAAGGACTAAAGAAATTACTGGTTGAAAGGAAGAACCTAGATATTCTGCAAAATGAGATTGGCTACCATGAAGAAGTAATTGATGATATATTTGACCATATTGGATCTAGTTTTGGATGTATTTCTGATGGATCTGAAAGTATAATCTCTGATTTGTCTGAAAAGAATTAGCATCTAACCGAACAAGTGAAAGCACTACAAATCAATCAAGAATCTCATATGGTGAGAATGGTAGAGACAATGAACAATGCTAGACAAGTTGAGCAAGAAAGGAATCTAGCTATTGATGACCGAAGACAAATGACTGAATAACTTCAAGCAAAAGAAAGTGAAATACATAGATTCACCAATCGCTATTTTCAAGTATCTAATCAAATTATGACTGTGAATCAAGAGGTCAACCGAGCAAATGGAGAATTGTCAAGAAATCTTGAAGAAGTTGCAAGACTCAAAGAGGAGAATGAGAAGCTGGGAAATGAAGTGAAAACTCAACAGCAACACAATGAAATGAAGAAATTGGCTGAGGATAATTCCAAGAAGATTGATGATTTTCTGGTTAATCAAAGAAGATTTGGGAGCAGAGGTGGGATAGGCTATACCAGTAAAGGAGAATCATCACAACAAGCTCAAAAAGTGAACAACAATCAAAATCAAAGACCTAAAATGTTGACATGTTATCACTATGGAAAACCGAGACATACATCTAATGTGTGTAAAAGCAAAGCACAAGGTAAACCTCTTGTCACTCCTAAATTCAATGGATATTGTTACTACTGTGGAAAGTATGGACATCAAGCTTATGAGTGTAGAGCTAAATAGAATGATATTACTAACAATACTACTATGGAGAAAATATTTTATACTTGTAATAAACATGGACACAGTGCATGAGAATCTAAGGCTAAAAAGAAGCAAGTATGGACACCTAAGCAGAAGACACAATGCAAGCCTTATCAACCGAATAAACAAGGTAACTCTTATGTTTGGGATTATAACACATGGGCTAACTATGTTTCATGTGGTAGATAAGGGCACATTGCAATGAATTGTAATAGGAAAAGATGGGTTGGACAATCAAGAAGCTAGACAAGCACTGGAATGGCATGTATGCATTGTCATAAGGTCGGTCATTTAAGCAAGGACTATAGAGACTGAGCACCAGAAGAAGGTCATGTATTTGAGAGTGGAAAAATATTGTAGATATCATGAGAATAAGGAATAGCATGTGGAAGAAGGCATCTAATGAGAATGCATAGTCAAGTAATGTTGTCGATGAAACCTTGTCCACTAGATTGGGTGACATCGGTACCTCCACTTAAGGTGATATAGGTATGTATGGGACTGACATTTCAAAATGATTACATTTTACATACAGTTCCTTATATATGTTGCACACATACCAAATATGCATGAATGAAGATGCATTATGGTTTATATGTTTTGAGCTAAAAAATTTGTACAGTCGGTAAAAGTTAGATTGAGCACTGGTTACCTGTTGGTAATCACTATTCAAGGTTAACCAAATAATAGTATCAACTGAAAAAAGAAGTATTATGTTAACTGGGCTAAGGAAAGATTGTAGTTGTCACTAAGATGATAGTTGTCATGAATCAGAAAGTAGGTCAAGCATTTATTGCATAAAGTTTTGAGCAGGAATATCAAAAATTCTATAAATACATAGAATACAGAGTTCATTTTTCACATTGCGATTTCGGAGAGCTAAGGTTTTACAGAGCAAGTTCAAGAAAGAATCTTTCACGCAAATTCAAGTTGTTGTAGATCAAACCAAGAACACTCTTCGATACATTCTGAGTAAGTTGAAACCCTATCGAGCACATTTCTCGTACTTATCAAAAAACCTAGTTGATTGAAATGGCATCTACTGTGAGTTCATATAAGGTTGTGGATGAAGAAGTTAATTTGTTAGTGTCTGCAAGTTACAAGGAACCACCTTATAAATTACAACCTGAAGTTGCCTCAAAAATGGATTTAGCGGGCACTTTTTCAAGCATCCCACCTAGGGTTTTGTTGACGGAAGATATACGATCATACATTCACTACAAAATTGGGGAAATTGGTGATTTCGATATGTATGTTGCGTATCAAGCTCTTTGTGATGAAAATATAAAATTGAAACTAGAGCACAAATTGGTTGAGACATTTGGTCTTACTCATGCCCTAGATTTCTTGAAGCATTTTAAGAATGAATGGATTAGGGTTGTGTTGAGCCACTATCATGAGGGCACATTCTGGCTAGACAAACTGATCAAGGTCACAAAAAGAATGATTAGCAGGGTTACTGGTTACCCTACTACTGATAAAGCCAAAGGATTTCAAAGATCATCCCGAGCTGATGTTGAAAAGAATACTAGCACAGCATGGGACGGAAGAGCACTAAAAGTTTCAATAATTTTGGATCTCAAAGTTAAGTTCATAGCACATGTAATTAGGTACAAGATATATCAGTCGAGTAGATTAAATAGCATACCCTGTAGCGCAGTCGACATGGCACACAAAATGATAAAGAAGGGTCATCAGATTGACCTAGCCAAGCTACTACTGAGACAAGTTGAAGATAACATGAAGACAATAAAGGCATAGAAGTCCAATACTTGTAAGTTTGGATCACTCCTAGTATGCTTATTTTTCTATCTCCAGAAATTTTTTCCCTCTGCCAGTCACACTAACTAGATAGATGATAAACTGATCACTTCACAAATATTTGATATTATGAAAGGTCTGGGAGATAATGTTGAGAATGTAATAAATAGTTATTTTGAAGATTTTAAAGTGAAGATGAATTTAAGAAGTAGAATTCCTGATGAATTGGTTGATAAATATGCAATGGATATTTGTTTCCTAGTGAACACCGACCACACTATAATAAAAGCTATAGAACCAAGGAAAAAATGGCTAGCACCTATGGGCTATGAAATGGATTATGATTTTGGTTTGAAATCTATTAAGGAACTGCTATCATTACCGAAGGACCCTAAGGTTGCAAGGTTTGGAACCTTTGAAGAAGCTAAGTCAAGAATAAAAACTAATCTAGTCATCGATAAAATGACAAGGAAGTCAAAGAAAATGAAGAAAGTTCTAACTGAGCACTTTGGAGACGTATCAAACTCATCTGAGGAGTCAATAATTGAACCTAAAACTGAAGGTCAGTTGATGTTGGTTGACAAACCATATGACAGTGAGGAGACCAAATCTAAAAAAGAACAAGAAGCTACACCAGTTCCTCCTACTAAAACTCCAAGGAAGAGGCAGTTGCCAGTGCAAACAGGTGCATGCACAAGGTTAGCAACTACAGCTTCACCACCAAAGAAGAAGGTAGCTGAGAAGGAAATAAAACAAAAGGCCGCTACACTGAAAAAGACTTATGCAAAGAAAGTACCCAAGGTTGTATCAGAGGCACCGAAGAAAAGGAGAAAATTGATAATAAATAGAGAAGACCTTGGGGATGAAGAAGATGACAACAATCAATTCAAGGTGTTCAGTAATATGTAGAGGTTAATTGATGAGATTGTTGAAGAAATAATTGAGAATGGGAATCTTGTAGATCCAGAACTTAGTAAGTTTGACAATATGTCAAATGAAGACCAAACCAAAATTGAGGAAGCCATCATCCAGATGATGATCCACTTCAAACGAGTTCCACTAGAGTTTGAATTATTGCTACCCAAGACATTAGAGGACCGAGTAAATCAAAAGTGGTCATATGCCTTGGACACTAAGAAGAGGATGAGGGAACAAGCCCTTATAGTGATTGCACTAGATCTATCTCTTGATGAGATCAAAGAACTTATGGATACATATGTGCAAAGATTCAATGTCAAGCACTGTGCAATGAAAATAATAGATGAGAACCTGGCAGATCTTGATGAGTCTTGTCAACTCATCTAGAGTTCACTTTTAGCTGTCAAAGAGCATAATGAGAAAGTTGCATTCCAAAATTTGTCTAAAAAGAGAAAGAATTCCAAAGGTAAAGGAATATTTATTAAGGAGAATGTAGCAAAGAATAATAAAGAGTCAAAGGTATCTCTTACTGAGGTAATTGATACAACAATTGGTCAAGAAATCAAGAACAGTTCACAGGATGCACCAAATCCAAAAGTGATTTAGATTGAGGATACAAATGACAAGGATGTACTCATTAAGGACATCACAAATGGTGATCTTGATGATAGGGATGATGATGATGATGTGAATAATGCACTAGACAACACACTAGATGAAGCACATGTTGCCGAGTGTGCATTTCCATCACTACCAGGTGAGCTTCCTATACTTGTTGAAGTCATAGAGATTCTATCTCAGGAACAACCTGATGGCTCTATCCCTGAGAAACCTAAAAATACAATAGGGGAACCAAGTAATGCACCTCCTACAGAGACAAACAAGCCTAAAGGAAAAGAGGTCTATAAATCAGAAACTGAAGGTAAAGAGACTGGTGAAATAGAACCGAAGGCACAAGATGAGCCTAAGACAACTGAGAACACTCCACTAGACACCACATCTAAGGCTCCACCTCATTCAATTGACACACCAGTTACCAAGGAGTAGAAGAAGGAAGATAGTGTGTCTACCGGATAGAACACTCTAAGGGTAGAAGACAAAGCTATTGTCACCATTGTCAGGAATTCACCACTTGCACCAAAGAAGAAGAAGAAGAAAGGAAAAGGGTCGGTCACTCTAGATGAAGTCATTGTGATACCCGACTATGACCCGAGGACCCTTAGCCCTGACGAATTGAGAAAATATGAGGAATTATGCACAAGGAAAGCAACACAAGAGAATTTAAGACAAGAGAGTAAGAGCAAGGAAATACTAGAAAATGTAAGAGACATCTTACAATGGGTCATCCCTGAGATACATGTAGATGAGGACACACTAATTATGGACCAACTTGCTACTCTTGCTGAAGGAATCAATGCCCCAGATGTCGATGCTGACAAAAGAATTGAAGAGCAAGCAAAATCAAAGATACAAGATAAATTAGCTGAAAGAATAAGCCAAGAAGTGGCAATCAACAAGGTTAAGTTTTCAGAAGTAATCACTAAAATTCAATCTATTACAACTTTAATTTGTCAAATCTTGTAGAAGCTATGCACTATCAAAACCTTCACTGCCAAGATCAGTGAAAAGATTAAACAGTTAGAGAATGAAATATGAGTCAGTGCACTAGCCGCTACAACTGAGCCATAAGATTTTTCAAAGCATATACTCCGAGTTCAGGAACTTGGGTAGTTGATAGAAAATCTCAAGAAACAAGAAGAGCGCATAACTGATCAGGTTATAGAGTTGCAGACAAAGCTCCTTCTATACCTAAAAAAAATTAGAAGCATATTGTCTGAGCACAATCGCTTGTTGCAACACTAGAGATTTTTGTGTTGGACAACATATTTGATATGCATGCACAAGTTGGTCTTGAGCATATTTCTCTCACCAACTTGAAAGAGGAATGGGAAAACCTCTTGGTGTCACTGAAGAAAACCCATCAGCACATTTTTGACAAGCTGTAAGTATACAATTTTTGTATTTGGCATTAATATCAAAAAGGGGGAAATCAATGTATATGCCAAATATGTACATTTTTGTAAGTATACTACACATTACCAGAGCATGCACCGAGGGGGAGCATTTAGAAATTTTTGATATATTATGTATATGGTGGAGATATAATTTTTTTTGAGACATAAGGTCTATATACATTCAAGTTTTGATACTAATGACAAAGGGGGAGATTGTTATCTCTATTGAGCATTAATGATTGTCATTAGTATCAAAGGTTATCAAATAATATTGGTTTTTTACTTATATGAATCTAGTCGGTAACTATAAGCAAAACAGGCCAGTCGGTTAAGTGTATACACTGAGCATCAACAGACACCAATACCGAGTGATAGTAAACACCAAGCATCAAAACAAACACTGAGCAGTTTATAAAGTGTTTACCAAGGATCACAGGAAATGGCATAGTATTCAGGAATGGCACATTCTTCTATGCAAATAGTTACAATAGATCAGAAAATGTTTTACCAAGATCGAGAACAAATTTTTGAGATATGATGAAGATCTTATGTAATAGTTTGATCTAGGTTATTTTTGTACATTGTAGATCTTAGGGTTTTGTCTAAGATTTGTAAACCTAATTGTGTATAAGTGGCATAATTTTGTATGCTATATATTTTGTATGTTACATCATTTTTTATGTGAACTGATGTATGAATAGAGAAGCACTTGAAGCACTTTCCTAACTTCAAGATTATCAGTTGACAAAGAAGAATATTATATAGAGGAAATTAGATTAAGCAGAATCAGAGCAAGCTAACCGAACATTTTAGAGCAGAGATTCATCATAGTAAAGGTGATATTTTATCAGTACTTTATTGATCTATATCAGACAATCAAGTTGTCATTAGCAGATAGTTACCTATTGCTTTCTAACAATTGTAATAGAATTTTGGCTAAATCTCTTAATAGAGTAGACTTGACAGTCTTTTGTAAATCTCTTAATCGAGTGCACACTCAAGTAGTGTCACCAAAATCCTATCACTAGGTAGATCTAACTAATCTAACAAGTTACTCCTAATAGGCTAAGATGACCAAAAGTGATCACCACGTGTATCCCTAATAGGAAAACCTTTTCTATCTACAGTAGTGAATAATTTGTGGGTTTCATCCCCACCACAGTTTTTACCTTCTAACAAGGGTTTCTGCATTACCAAAATAATTTTGTTATGGGATTGTTATATTGTTGATTTCATGTTGTTTACTTTCACAAGTTGAATGGATGAATGATACATGTATTAAAAACAAGTTATTTAGAAGGTTACTATTGTTTACTATTATAGATCTAAAAGGTTTATGAGTAAAAAAATTTGTGGGCATTGATTCACCCCTCCCCTCTTAGTACCCTATCTCTCCTAATTCCAATAGTGGCTCCGGTATTTCCAAGATAGAAATCTCAAACCTCCTATCAGACTTCAAGCAAGACATCATTAATGATGTTGCTACACACTTTGACATGATGACTACCAAGAAGAAGCATGTAGATGTGGAGGCACAGCTTGTTGAATATTGTCCCCATTGCCGCAAGAAAAAGAACGATTGTCACTACAAGCTAGTCGTGAACCTAGAGAATAAACACCTTCCAACTGAGTACTTAAATATAGAAGGAGAGGATGAGCAAGTGTTCTTTGTTTCTCAATGTCGGCAATGGGCCATGAGACAAGGTAAGACTCAAGACCCAATGCAAATTTCAAATCCTTATAATAGTCAGTGGAAAAGCTAGAATGTCCAAAACCCTCCTCGGTATGCTCAATCTACCTGGAATAATGTCTGGCCCAATAATCAATAGAACCAATGGTTTAATCCACAACAACTCTAATGGCCACAACCTCCAAACCAATGGCAATTGCCACAAGGAAATTGGCAGCCCACTAACCAATGGAGAATCCACCTACAATTATGCCACCTCCTACAAATACAGGTCCTCAAAAGTAGACACAATTACCTGCTCAGCCACAACCAAATCCAAATAGTCAAAAATAGCACTAGCAAATGTATGCTATTGATGCTTAGTAGTACCATTCTTATGCACTCAACATAGCCAATATACACCTAAGATCAGGTACTACCTTGCTTGCACCTGAACCCCCTCTTATCACAAAAGTGTCATACCTTCCTACAGCATCAGTGCCACTTCAAAAAAATGCTTTCCCAAATATAGTTTGAGGCTTAGCCTAGACAAACCTATACCAAAATAAGACCAACTATTTGATATCCTTGACCAACTCAAAAGTATGCATGTCCAGATTCCTCTATTTCAAGAAATTAAAGATGTTCCTATCTATAGAAAAGAAATCAAGGAAGCTTATCTCAAAAAGTTTGGACAAAAGAAAATAGATCCCAAAATAGTTCATGTTATAGGACAGCTAGCTGATATCATGTTGGGAAAGCTTGTGATTCCAAAATATTCTGATCCTGGGAGCCCAGTTGTTAATATCATCATTAATGGTTAGTCTATCAAAAATGCTTTAATAGATTTAGGTGTTTCCATTAATTAAATGACTAAGGATACTATGAATAAACTAAGCATAGAAGGATTGCAAACTAATCCAACAATCTTGCAACTGGCAAATAGTTCTACTGTTAGCCCTAATGGGATGATAGAAGACATAATAGTTGCCCTAGACTCCTAGGAATATCCTGTTGATTTCATGATTTTGTCACCAAAGGTCAATCTTGTTGGTTACCCTATTATTCTAGGACATCCATGGTTAGCAATAGCTGACACCAACATTAGTTGTATATCAAGGAACATGACAATTTCAGATGGGCAAGCAACTAAGAAACTAGCATTATATCCTCCAGCTCAACCCCAACCAGATTTAAGAACCCCTATATGGCTAGATTTAGGAGATGGGGAAGAAGAGTTGAACTTTGTGGTTCAACTCATGATGTTACATATGCAGTCTATTCTAAAGTTGCAAGAGGAAGATGCAGTGATTTAGAGAATTCTTAATAATGACTGTGTTGTGATCAAAGACATATCTGAGAGCTCTTTGTTGGAGTTAACTACATATGAGGACTGTGTTTTTCCATTAGAACCCAATATTATCCATCAATTACTACCCTTTGAAGTATTTACAAGTCCTATCTCTGAAGTATCCATGCTTAACCTTAATACTATTGTTGAGCTTTCCAAGGGTCATAACCTCCATGTAAATAATAAGCTACCTTCACAGCAGTTGGAGCAATTAACCAAACTCCTACAAACACATAAAAATCCTTTGCATGGGACTATGGGGATATGAAGGGATTGAGCCCCACACTCTCTACTCATAGGATTTATATCAATGAAGGAAGTCTACTGCTCCACTAGCCTCAGAGGAGGATTAACCTAGCATTAAGAGAGATAGTCAAAACAAAGTTACAAAAGTTGCTAGATGTTGGCTTTCTATATCCTATCTCTAATAGTAAATGGGTATCACCCTTGGTCATAGCACCTAAAAAGGGGGTAAATAGAGAATCTATGTAGATTATAGGGAATTAAATAGGGCTACAGAGAAAAATCATTTCCCCTTACCTTTCATTGATCAAGTACTTGATACTTTAGCCGGTAAAAAGTATTTTTCCTTTCTTGATGGATATAGTGGATACAATCATATTAGTATTTCTCTAGAGGACCAGGAAAAGACTACATTCACATGTCCCTAGGGGACTTATGCATATTTTTTCCTACCAGTTGGGTTGTGTAATGCTCCAACAACATTACTGAGGGTTGTAATTATTATTTTTTCTGACATTTCACATGATTGCATGGAGATATACATGGATGATTTTACAGCATTTGGGGTCACTTTTGAAGAAGCTCTGTAGAATCTGGAAAAGGTACTGATTAGGTGTAAGGAACACAATCTCTCTCTCAATAGTGAGAAATTTTTTATACTAATGCAGGAAGGTGTTGTACTTGGACATTTTATCTCAGCAGCAGGAATCCAAGTAGAACCAACCAAAATTGAGGTAATTCTTACATTACCCACACCTACTAAAAAAAAGATGTAAGATCTTTCTTAGGACACACTGACTATTACAGGCATTTTATTTAGAATTTCAATCAAATAGCTAGTCCTCTATACACCTTGCTTACCAAGGAGGCTGAGTTTATATGGACATCAGCTTGTAATGACTCATTCCTGCAGCTCAAGTCACTTCTAAAAAATGCACCAGTCCTTAAAGGACCTGATTGGTCTCTCCCATTTCACATTCATACAGATGCTTCAGACTATGCAATAGGTGTTGTGTTAGGAAAAAAGCCTAGTAACCTTGAAAATGCCATTTACTATATCAGTGAGAGCCTACATGGACTAGAATTAAATTACATAGTAACTGAAAAAGAACTACTAGTTGTAGTTTATGCTTTAAATAAGTTTTTTAATTATGTAACAGGTTACCCCATCTTTGTTCACACTGACCATGTAGAAATCAAGTATCTAATGAACAAACCTTCCATCACAGGAAGGTTAGCAAGATGGCTTCTTCTTTTGCAGGAATTTGACATGACCATTATTGACAAGCCAAGGAAGGCAAATGTAGAGGCTGACTATTTATCCAAAATTTAGAATGCTGACTTAGACACTACTATGGTTAATGATACATTCCCTGATGAACACCTATTTCATATTTCTGTCCAAAATCTATGGTATGTTGATATAGCTAATTACCTTGCAACTAGTAAAAGGCCCCCACACTTCTCTCCAAAGGAAAGATGAATGCTTGTTGAGAAAAGTTTCCAATTATCCTGGATTGACAACACCTTATTTTATACTAGACCAGACCAAACCATGAGAAGATGTGTGCAAGAGGATGAGACATATGATATACTCCACACTTTTCATGATGAGCCATGTGGAGGCCACTTTGTAGCCAAGAGGATAGCTTAGAAGATCCTAACAACATGTTACTACTGGCCAACACTTCACAAGGATGTAGCCAACTATACAAGAAAATGTGACAAATGCCAGAGGATGGGTCATCCAACCAAATTAGATGAAATGCCCATAAACCCATAGGTGGTGGTAACACCATTGGACAAATGCGGTATGGATTTCATTGGTCCAATAGATCCTCCTTCAAATAGGAAATCCTTCATACTGGTATGCACAAATTATCTGACCAAATGGGTGGAAGTAAAAGCCATGCAACATGCACGAGGCCAAAAGGTAGAAATTTTTTTGTATGAGGACATCTTCACCCATTATGGCCTACCAAGAGAACTTGTAACTAACCAAGGATCATAGTTTACATCCAATTTGATAACCAAACTCATGAAGGAATACAACATCAAGCACCAGAAGTCTAGCCCTTACCATCCCTAAGAAAATGGTCAAGCAAAGGTCACCAACAGATAAATTGAGGCCATCTTAACAAAAATAGTTCACCTTCACTGACAAGATTGGAGCACCTGACTCACAAAGGCAGTCTGGGCCTACCACACAACCTGGGAGACAACCATAGGATTCACCCTATTTGAATTAGTATATGGGAAGGTGGAAATGTTACCAATTGAATTCGAGCACAAGACATTGTGTACAGTACTAGAATTAAACATCAATCTTCCTGCAACACAGACAGAACACCTTCTACACCTCAATTCCTTAGATGAAATGCATAAATCCACATTGGAGCATATGGAGCTGATACAGAAATAATGGAAGAGGTGGCATGATTCTCATATTAAGAGAAAGTAGTTTCATGTGGGTGATTGGGCATTATTGTATGATTCCAAATTCAAAGAAATTCTAGGAAAGTTACAGACCAAATGGCTGGGACCTTATGCAATTGAATACGTCTTTGAAAATGGAGCAATCCAGTTGACCACAATAGATCCAATGAAATTCAAACTACTTGTCAATAGACATCAGCTACGCTTGTATCACTAGCCCCAAACAAAGGAGGACTTCCTACAACAGTTCTACAATCACATTTCAGTAGTGCAATAGGTAACACTTCCTGTAGCAGAAGGTGAAAACCTTCTTCCTGCAGCTTCAAAATAACATGCCCTCTGACGCAGGGGTAGGGTAGATACAAGTAGAATCAAGTAGAATTGACTCCACTCAGATTAACAACCTGTTGGTAGCTTTTTCTTGCAGGACCAAACTTGAATCAAAAGATGGGCTTGAATTTTAGGTTAGGCACTCAAGTTTGACAAGAAAACAGTCTAATTGATGAGGATAAAGAACATCCTCCTTCTTCTTTGAGCTCCACATCACTTAGGCAGGTATTGCCTTATCTACACACTCAAGACACCTCATGATAAACCATAGGCCTACAGATACATTATTGTGGAATAGTCTTCAAACCCCTTTAGGTATCCTGTACCTCAATGAAAGCAATTCTTAATGCAATACCCCTTCTTGCATAGAATGGATATGAAAACTAGAGACCCATACTAACAACATGAAAGGGAAAGGGTGGAACTAAAAGTAAATGATTTAATGGTGGGTTTGAAAGGACCCCTGAGATACACTAAGTCTCTTATAGACCAGTGCCTTCTCCAATGGGCCACAGAGTCAAATACCCTATTGCAACAAAGAGCTATGAAACAAGAAAGCAATACATTCAAATATGTTGATGCCTTACACCAAACATACACCATTACTTAGGTCATACTTCAACAATCCACCTATGTACCCAAATGTGCTATCACTTATTCAAAGGATATTAACTCTCCCCTTAGAAGAGACCTATAAACAAGTAATACATTAACCAGTGTCCACTAGAAGACAAACATAAGATACCCTTGATACCCCAGTTCATACACACTTGAAAACCAATTCCAAACCTAGTTGCTTCTGCGAAAACAACTCTATTGCAGACACATAGGAAATGCAAATAGAAAGATGGAACCACCCTTGATGCTTCAATCAATAGGTCTGAAACTCAAATGGAGACAATCTGAATAATAGTAGAAATATATTGAATCTCATACATAAGACAAATCAATTACAATACATATCATATTCTCTGAGCCAACAAAGGAGAAAAGAACACTCTATATGCAGAGAAGTAGAGAAAATCAACAGGAAAAGGACCCTTCATGGAACCACTTCCCAAAAATTTGTAGAAGAAGGAACCCTTACAAAGTAAAACATTTTACCATATATACCACTAGCTACCTTGGAATCCCAAAGAATTTAGGATGCAACAAGCTTCAGACAGCTAGGGTTAGGGTTTCAACCACCCAACCAACTAGAAACAGTCATAAAGTTATTACAACGGTGGAAACCCAGGCAACCAGGAGAAAGAAAATCCTGGAATGATCCTCAATCATGAAAAATTCTCTGTGAAGGTACTAAGAATCATGAACAATGCTCAAAATGTCCACCCTAAAACATGCCTTGAGCACAAAACCATGCAGTACAAACCTTGCAGATGATCACTCAACACCCTGGACCACACTGCAATAGCAAGTGCCACCAAACCAATCAAAATCAGCTATTAAAACCATAAATTCTGGTACTTCCTTTCGCTGGAAACCCTCTACAAATTCAAATTTGAAATCAAACAGCTAATTTATAGTGCTTTTAGCAAATCAGCAGTCGATATTTGAAATTAGGTTCACTTTAAGTCATGACCGTCTGATCTTCATGCTTCATGGTCTTTTAAATCTTAACTCAATTACCACCCTAGCTTTACTTCCAACCAACACGCGACAAGGCATCATTTTGTTCATGGAAAGAAAACCCAACCCATCTCTTAACTCCGTGACTTGACGACCCAAAGAAAAATTCTAACCTCGGCCCCACATTTAGCGAACTAGTGACAAAAGGACACCGCTAGTTCATGAAACACTTATCCATCTGCCAAAAAGTTTAGTGATTCTATGAATGCTTGTTCGCTGAACCGCTAACACTTCGAGAACCACCTCTATTTCATGCAAACAAGCGAAGCCTTCATAAATTTGTCAGACCTCCAAAACATTTATCAGAACCACTAAGCCCTTAGACCCCACCTAGGCCTGCTTTATGCCACATGTCATCACTTCATTCACGGCTCATGCTCGGTCACACTGACACAGGACCCACCTTTTGTAATCCTTATAATCGGATGGCAAGTGTAAGATCTCATAGCTCTGACAAAACTCATGAGAACTTACACCGACTATAGATCATGTCCTTGTCACTGATCTCTTTGATAATGACCCCACCTTGCTGCATCATCCACGTCAACCAATAAAATTTGAACAATCTTGCACCACCTGGAAAATGGCCCCACTGAGAACATTAAGCTGCTTGGAAGATCAGACGGCCGGTGCAAGATCTGAAAGGCTCAAAAGATTCTATGTGCTTACACACCAACTGTCAAATAAAGAATCTTTTGATTGAGATACCAGGCCCACCTAACAACATGTCCAGCTCACACAATGTGGACCAATCATAGTACAACAAATCAGCATATCAGGCAGATGGACCCACCAAAAGAAAAGGTTACGTCACACAAAAGAATCAATAGTTGTCTCAAAATCTCATATGTCTGACACATCTCATAAGAATTTACACCCATCGTTGATTCACTACAAGTGTCAAGACCCACTAACACATCTGGAAACTAGGTCCCACTGACAGGATTCCACCTCATACTACGTAGACCAATAAAAAACCTCCAAATCAGCTCCACCTGACACCAGGACCACCACTAAAGATACATTTGAGACAAATTAGATCAACGGTTGGTGTAAGATTTCAAGCCTCTGATAGATCACTTGTGAACATACACCCACTATTGATCAATATGGTGTCAGAGTCGGGCCTAGGGAAAATAAAGGCTACCAAAACATAGGAAGTATTAAAATAGTCGGACTTAGGAAAAATTAAAATACACTGGGCGCATAGGAAATATAAAGGGGACCCTGCCAACAGATGAAGAACCTAATCGTATGACATAAAGTGAACCCATTTAAATAGCACATGCAGATAAAAGGTTTTAAGTGACCCGCAAAAAGGTAACATAAAAATAAAACAGGGCCAGGGCAATTTTAAATTTAAGGACCCAACGGCTAGATTTTTGAATTTTTGAACTAAGGGTTTATGTTGGGGACACAAAAATGACTGTAGGGATGAGGAGAAAATTGCTAGAGCCATGAAATTTTTTGCCAGGTACTAACAGTGGCTCTAGTTGGAGATGCATGCCTCCTATAGGCATAGCAAGAATTCAGATCTCTGGGAGAGCAGACCAACTCAAAACAAAAATAGGGACCTCAAAAACTGGCAACCGAACCAGGGAGACAGGAAGGAAAACACACAATAGGAAAGGAAAGATATTTACAAATATTTACAAGATTTAAAAATTTACTTGATGGTGCCAGGCCACCCAAGTGAAATCAATGACCCTCCTGAATCAAAAATCTGATTCTCATCCACAAAAGTGACCAAACACCTGCAAATTTCATGACCATCCTTCTGCCAACATATATGATAATTCATGGGCTGAAAAACAAAACTGTACTGATGACTACCCATGCATTTCCAGTCATGACTACCATACTCATATTCCAAGAAGTAGGGAACATCTTTTACTTCCTCTTGTGGACTGGAAACAAATATTTGATCAAGTAATGCATCAAAAAATAAAGCATGCTGAGTACTATGCATTACTACAAAAATACCTAGCTGATAAGGAATTGGATCCTCTGATTTTCCTTCATGAATTGCTTCAACCACTAAGAAACTTGGTTCCTCCCTAATGTCATCATGAACTAGATCATGAACCAAGTGAAGGTCTTCATCAAAAATTTTGTGATAGGGGAACACTTGATCTACATCATCATTTTCACCAAAAGAATTTCTATTCCAACTATTGAAGACTAAGTCCTCAACACTGTCACCATCACTGTCATATTTAGCAAAAGAAGGAAAAGGGCTTGAACAAGAAACTTGTTCATCAATAGAATTCTTATGATAGGACAACACACTATCATGTCCTTCTACCTCTTCTTCTACAGAATCACTACATGAGGGGAACTGTAATACACATGGGTCCTCAGGGTCACTTTGAACACTGACCTCATTATCAGTGTCAAAGGATAAATCATAGGGGAGCTACAAATCAAAATCCAAAACAAGGGCACACCTCTAAAATTCTTCATCCAAGAGTGCTGAAATCTCTTCACTGCTTAATGGACTTTGGGCCTTATTTTCATCTTCCTCAGTCTCACCCTTATTGCAAACATCTTCCTTGTCCAAGACAAGAAAAGAGACCTCTGGCCTTAGATCATCTTGTGTGGAAAAATAACTACAGGAATCATCATCTGCATCATACTCAATACTCTGCCCTTCACACAAAACATCATCAAACAGGGACAAGAAAACTACCTTCTCATGTTGACAAGAAGAAAAATCTGTAGACAAAAAGAAAATATTGCCATCCTCAGATTCATCTTCAGCATCCTCATATGCACTGACCTCAATGTCAACTTCATAATCAATATCCTCCACATAATGAGAACCAACATCAGAACCACTGGCCTCCTCATGATCAACATTAAGAACCACCAGTCTTAGCAATCTTATGTCCTCTAACTGTTAGTTCTCAGCTTTCAAGGACATAACCCCAAGTGCATCCTCAAGCCCAAGGTTTTCATCACTAAGTATCCAATCTCTAACACATATATAATACTCTTCCCATAATGCATCTGACCAATTGGTTGACTCATTAAAACAAAGATCCAAGAATAAACCAATGAACTTAGATTCAAAAAACTCAACATCATCAAGAAGCTCGTTATATACATCCCAAAATCTATCATAGAAAAGAGATATGGATAGATCCCTTCTAGATCCTACTTTCAATCTCATCAATGACATGCAATCCCTAAGGATGCCTTGCTCAAGGAAAGCAAGCTCCTCATCAAGCTTACCCATCAAACTTAATGCAATACTTCCATAAAATTTTGCAGAGATGCAACTGAAAAATTGAAGTATGCAAACCTCTACTCACACCTTATCCTTTTCTTAGTGCTTGATCACTTAATAAGGAAACATCTAGATCTTGAAAAGTACCTAAGAGTTTTGCAGCAGAAGACTTTATTGACTAGAAGGTAGGGAAGATCTAGAGCTCACCATGCAACTCCATCAGATTCTTTGTTTGTAGATTCACCACCTCCTTGAAGAGGAAAATATTGTTTTTCTTTGTACCTCTTCCAATCAACCAAAACTACACCAGGATTTGCATACTGTTTATCAGGAACTGCACTGATCAAATAGAGAAATCAGAGCCGACACTCAACACTTAGTGAGAAAATTTTAGCAAATGCTTTGTTTGTATATCTGACTCTTTGATTTTTAACCAAGACCCTGGGATGATCCAGCCAAGCAAGGAAGCTTGCTGTCATTTACTTCTTCCCCAGCAGAGTCACCAATTTGTTGGTAGCTTTTCCTTGCAGGACCAAACTTGAATCAAAAGATGGGCTTGAATTTTAGGTTAGGCACTCAAGTTTGACAAGAAAATAGTCCAATTGATGAGGATAAAGAACATCCTCCTTCTTCTTTGAGCTCCACATCACTTAGGCGGGTATTGCCTTATCTGCACACTCAAAACACCTCATGATAAACCATAGGCCTCTAGATACATTATTGTGGAATAGTCTTCAAACCCCTTGAGGTATCCTATACCTCAATGAAATCAATTCTTAATGCAATATCCCTTCTTGCATAGAATGGGTATGAAAACTAGAGACCTATACTAACAACATGAAAGGGAAAGGGTGGAACTAAAAGTAAATGATTTAATGGTGGGTTTGAAAGGACCCCTGAGATACAATAAATCTCTCATAGACCAGTGCCTTGTCCAATGGGCCACAGAGTCAAATACCCTATTGCAACAAAGAGCTATGAAACAAGAAAGTAATACATTCAAATATGTTGATGCCTTACACCAAACATACAACATTAATCAGGTCATACTTCAACAATCCACCTGTGTACCCAAATGTGCTATCACCTATTCAAAGGATATTAACTCTCCCCTTAGAAGAGACCTATAAACAAGTAATAAATTAACCAGTGTCCACTAGAAGACAAACATAAGATACCCTTGATACCCCAGTTCATACACACTTGAAAACCAATTCCAAACCTAGTTGCTTCTGTGAAAACAACTCTATTACAGACACATAGGAAATGCAAATAGAAAGATGGAACTACCCTTGATGCTTCAATCAATAGGTCCAAAACTCAAATGGAGACAATCTAAATAACAGTAGAAATATATTGAATCTCATACATAAGACAAATCAATTACAATACATATCATATTCTCTGAGCCAACAAAGGAGAAAAGAACACTCTATATGCAGAGAAGTGGAGAAAATCTACAGGAAAAGGACCCTTCATGGAACCACTTCCCAAAAATTTGCAGAAGGAACCCTTACAAAGTAAAACATTTTACCATATATACCACTAGCTACCTTGGAATCCCAAAGAATTTAGGATGCAACAAGCTTTGGACAGCTAGGGTTAGGGTTTCAACCACCCAACCAACTGGAAATGGTCATAAAGTTATTATAGGGGTGGAAACCCAGGCAACCAGGAGAAAGAAAATCCTGGAATGATCCTCAATCATGAAAAATTCTCTGTGAAGGTACTGAGAATCATGAACAATGCTCAAAATGTCAACCCTGCAACACACCTTGAGCACAAAACCACATAGTACAAACCCTGCAGATGATCACTCAACACCCTAGACCACACTGCAACAGCAAGTGCCACCAAACCAATCAAAATCAGCTGTTAAAACCATAAATTCTGGTACTTCCTATCACTGGAAACCCTCTGTAAATTCAAATTTGAAATCAAACAGCTACTTTATGGCACTTTCAACAAATTGGTGGTCGATATTTGAAATCAGGTTCACTTTAAGTCATGACCATCCGATCTTCATGCTTCGTGGTCTTTCAAATCTTAACTCAACTGCCACCCTAGGTTTACTTCCAATGAACACGTGACAACGCATCATTCTATTCACAAAAAGAAAACCCAACCCATCTCTTAACTCCGTCACTTGGTCACCCAAAGAAAAATTCTAACCTCAGCCCCACATTTAGGGAACTAACGACAAAAGGACACTGCTAGTTTGTGAAACACTTATCCATCTGCCAAAAAGTTTAGCGATTCTATGAATGCTTGTTTGTTGAACCGCTAAAACACTTAGAGAACCACCTCTATTTCACATGAATAAGCAAAGCCTTCATAAATTTTTTAGACCACCAAAACATTTATCAAAACCACTAAGCCCTTAGACCTCACCTGGGCCCACTTTATGCCACATGTTGTCACCTCATTCATAGCTCATGCTCAGTCACACTGACATAGGACCCACCTTCTATAATCCTTATAATTGGATGGCAAGTGTAAGATCTCATACCTCTGATAAAACTCATGAGAACTTACACCGACCGTAGATCATGTCCTCATCACTGATCTCTCTAACAATGACCCCACCTTGCCACATCATCCACATCGACCAATAAAATTTGAACAATCCTGCACCACCTGGTAAATGGCCCCACTGAGAACATTAAGCCACCTAGAAGATTGGATGGCTAGTGCAAGATCTAAAAGGCTCAAAAGATTCTATGCGCTTACACACCAACCGTCAAATAAAGAATCCTCTAATTGAGATACCAGGCCCACCTGACAACACGTCTAGCTCACACAACGTGGACCAATCATAGTACAAAAAATCAGCATATCTGACAGATGGACCCACCAAAATAAAAGGTTACGTCACACAAAAGAATCAATGGTTGTCTCAAAATCTCACACATCTAACACATCTCATAAGAATTTATGCCCATCATTGATTCACTGCAAGTGTTAGGACCCACTAACACATCCAAAAACTAGGTCCCACTGACAAGATTCCACCTCATACTACGTGGACCAATAAAAACCCTCCAAATCAGCTCCACCTGACACCGAGACCACCGCCAAAGATACGTTTGAGACAAATTAGATCAACGGCTGGCATAAGATCTCAAGCCTCTGACAGATTACTTGCGAACATACACCCACCATTGATCAAGATGGTGTCAGAGCCAGGCCTAGGGAAAATAAAAGCTGTTGAAACATAGGAGGTATTAAAACAGTCGGACTTAGGAAAAATTAAAATACACTGGGCGCATAGGAAATATAAAGGGGACCCTGCCAACACATGAAGAACCTAACCGCATGACATAAAGTGAACCTGTTTAAATAGCACATGCACATAAAAGGTTTTAAGTGACCCGCAAAAAGGTAATGTGAAAATAAAACAGGGCCATGGAAATTTTTAATTTAAGGACCCAACAGCTAGATTTTTGAATTTTTGAACTAAGGGTTTATGCTAGGGACACAAAAATGACTGCAGGGATGAGGAGAAAATTGCTAGAGCCATGAAATTTTTTGCAGGGTACTAACACAACCAGCCCTACTCAAAGTTACATAATGGAAGAAATATAATATCACATGAAATTAGTGAAAACACAATTGATATGATACAATCAACTTGCAACAACAATAGAGAATTTATATTATTTCATTCAACATGCCCAGCTGTGAGGCCTTCTGGGTTTCAGCCTTATACAAAGAAATTATGAAATCAGAATCTCATCTTATATCCTATATTTTTATCCAATGATGTATCTTCATAATCCTTCCTAGATCTACCTCTTGATTTCCCTACTACATCAATCTAGACTCCTTATATAGCCAGCTAAGCCACAAGCCAGCCAGTCAGGCATTTAATTGCATTATAGGTCCAATCTGGAAGATATAAATCAAAATTAATGAAAGAGTGATCACCACTTGATTCATCTTTACATTTAGGTCTACACATGAGCCAAGAAAATTCCCTTAACTACGCAAGGCCCCATTTCATTACATGGAACCGCACAAGAAGAAACACTCCACATTTCACGTGTAAACTGGAAGAAAATAGGTCCCTGAGAAATATGGTCATAACATTTTACTCATAATAAATTAGGACTTGTGCCCTTAGGATATGATATTAATTTAGGTCCTCTTGAATTCCATAAGAGAGAAAATTCTAATTCCTTAAGGATAAACGATGCCAAGATGCGCAATCAGCACCAAAACTATAGCAAAATATGACTCCGACGGCAAGGAAAATAGCTGTAACTTTGGAGTAGTCCATCCAATCTTGATGTACTCATAGGACAAGGTTCCCAAATAGGTCCTCAACATAATGTAAGCTTCACACACCATGAAACCAACAAATGCAAAAATTAAAAGAAAACAACAGAAAATAGGTACAGAAATCAGGAAATGTTTTTGGTTGATGCAAGATTGCTCAAAGACCCAAGATTCTCCTGCATCAGACACCTAGGGTAGATAAAGAATTGATGTCCACATCAGGAGCTTCTCATATTCTAACCTAAATCATAAAGATCCAACTCAACTTTTGTAATGCATGAACTGTCTTCAACTGGCTTGTCTTTCCACTGAACTAGGTATTCCATGTAGTCTTTTCCTCTTGTACTCTTGCTCACTCTACTATTCAAGATCTTCTCAATGTTGTCTTTACTCTTCTTAGGATAATCTAGATCATCTTCTATCTCATCAATTGATTCAAAGTACTCAAAGATATCAAAAATGTTGAATATAGGTGATATATCCATGTCCTATGGTAATTCCACTTCATAAGCATTTCCATTGTCAAACTTCTTCAGAATCTTACAAGGTCCAAACTTCTTCATTTTCAGCCTATTGTAGGTACCAACTGGAAATCTATTCTTCTTCAAATGAATCATAACCTCATCTCCAACTTTAAAAGATTTATGTCTCCTTCTCTTATCTGCTCTTTGTTTATATTTTAGATTACTATCCTCCAAATTCTTTTTGACTTCATCATGTAAAGTTCTCATGAATACTACAAAATCCTCAGCTTCAGCACTTCTTCTTGTCTCAGTAGGTAAATCTCTCAACTTTGAGGTTCCCTTAGGATGAAATCCAATAACAATCTTAAATGGTGTCCTCTTAGTGCTTCTATTCATAGAATTATTATAAGAAAACTCTACTTCTGCCAAAACTAAATCCCAATTAGCAGGCTTATCCCCAACTAAACATCTCAATAAGTTTCCCAAACTTTTGTTCACAACTTCATTCTATCCATCTATCTGAGGGTGAAATGTAGAACTAAACTTCAATTCTGTATTCATCTTTTTCCAAAGTGTTCTCCAAAAGTAACCAGTAAACTTAGTATCTCTGTCTAAAACAATAGATTTAGGCAAACCATGCAATCTTACCACTTCCTTGAAAAATAATTCAACTACATGCAATGCATCAGATGTCTTCTTACAAGGTATGAAATGAGCCATCTTAGAAAATTTGTCAACCACTGCCAAAATAGAATCATTACCTCTCTGAGTTCTAGGCAATCCAAGAACAAAGTCCATACTCACATCTTCCCAAGGTCTATCAGGTACAGGCAAAGGTGTATAAAATCCCAAATTCTGACTAGTTCCTTTTGTTACTTGACAAATTCTACAACCTCTAACCATTCTTTGTACATCTCTATAAATCTATGGCCAAAAGTATCTTTCAAAAATCAAATTCATAGTCTTATCAAACCCAAAATGTCCAGCAAGTCCACCACTATGTTTCTCCTTTATTATGTTCTCTCTCATAGATCCTCTAGGTATGCACAACTAAACTCCTTTAAACAACATGTCTTCTTGAATGAAATAATCAGTCCACTTATCATTCATTGTGTGTTCCTTACAAGCTTTCCAAGGCTCTACAAAATCAATGTCAGTCTCATACAAACACTTCAAATCATCAAAACCAAGTACCTCAACTCTCATCTCTGTCAGCAAACTTCTTCTTTGGCTCAAGCCATCAACAACCTTATTTGATTGTCCACTCTTATGCTTAAATGAAGAGAAAACATCATGTTCTTTCATTTCTCTTGTAAATGTTTTACCATCAAAAAAGCATACTCTAACTGTAGTATAGTGACCTTCATCAAAATTCTCTACCAAAGGCAATAATACTTGTTTCTTTCCATCCATCGAAATAGTATATTGATTCAATCTACCATCATGCAAAGCTTTCCTATTATACTACCAAGGTCTACCCAAAAGAATATGACAACAATCCATAGGCATAATATCACACAAGACTTCATCATGATAATTCCCAATTTTGAATTTCACAAGGCATTGTTCACTTACAAGTAGTTTATGCTCCTTTTGGATCCAAGCAATATGGTAAGGTTTAGGATGTTTCAATCTCTACAACTACAATTTTTTAACCATCTCTTCGGATGCCAAATTATCAAAACTTCCACTATCAGTGATTACCTTGCAAAATTTATCAGCGATCTTACATCTAGTTCTAAACAAACTTTTCCTTAGAATAGGTTCTTCATCAGCTTATTCATTCCACAAGATCCTTCTTAACATCAAGTTCTCACCATGTTCAGGTTCATTAGACATTTCTTCAACTTCTTCACAAGCCAAATTGTTTCTACCATTACCTCTAGTCTTCTTTCCAGAGTTAGTACATTCAAAAGCTCTATGTCCTTCTTCACCACATTTGTAACAAGTACCTTTAAACCAAGATTTATCTTCTCTTTTCCCATTATTGTTATAACTAGTATAGCTACCTCTAGAGTAATTACCTCTTTTACCAGCAAGGTCATCTTCACATCCTTTATCTTGTACTGTATTGTCAAATCTTCTACTTTCTCCATAAGATCTACCTCTACTTCTCTGAAATTTGCCACCTCTTCCTCTCTATCTTTGTTCATGTCTCTTTGTCAATCTTTCTTTAGCCTTCAAAGAAAATTGGTATGCTTCTTCCACACTATCTATTTTCACATAACTGATCTCATCTTGAATAGATTTCCTCAGGCCATTTAGATATCTAGCCACCTTCTCAACTTCATCATCCACATGTCCAGATCTGATATCCAATTTGTAAAATTGCTCAATATATTATTTCAAACTCATGTCCTTTTGTCTCAAATTTTGCATTTTCCTCATCAAACTTACTTGGTAGTCAGTTGGAAGAAACTTCTTCTTCATCTTTCCAAGCATCTTCATCCATGTCTTGATCTTTTCTTTTCCTCTCTTCTATCTCTTAGTTTGCAAATGATCCCACCAAAGAGATTCATGACCTTTCAACTTTGTGACTTCTATCTTAACCTTCTTATTATCAGGAGTACCTTCATACTCAAAGTATTTATCCATCTCAAAGATCCAATCCAAAACTGTATCGGTCTCAAGTCTTCCATCATAGCAATAAACTTCAACCGTAGGTCTGGAGTTAGCCTTAGACAAAACTCTCAAAAGTATTTCCTCATCTTGTTCAACTTTAGGTTCAAGATTAGGTGTTGCTTCTTCTTCTTCATCACTAACATCTTCAAGATGTGCACCTCTTCTCTAGGCTATCTCTACAGCTTCAAGCCTAGTTGCAATCTACCTCAACATATCCATGATAGCATTATCATTTCCTCTACCATGAACCATCTTGACAATCATGTTCACAAAATATCATAACATTCTACAAGTTATAGGTTAGATCTTAGATCTTCCACCTTACAACCAATCTAATAAGGTTCTCCATGATCCAATCCACAAGAAAGAACTTGCTCTAATACCACTTGACGGAGGGGCAGGGTAGATACAAGCATAATCAAGCATAATTGACTCCACTTGGATCAACAACCAGCCCTACTCAGAGTTACACAATGGAAGAAATATAATATCACATGAAATTAGTGAAAACACAATGTATATGAGACAATCAATAGGCAGCAACAATAGAGAATTTATATTATTTCCTTCAACATGCCCGGTTGTGAGGCCTTCTAGGTTTCGACCTTATACAAAGAAATTATGAAATTAGAATCTCAACTTGCATCCTATATTTTTCTCCAATGATGTATCTTTATAATCCTTCCTATATCTACCTTTTTATTTCCCTGCTACATCAATCTAGACTCCTTATATAGCCCGCTAAGCCACAAGTCGGCTAGTCAGGCATTTAATTGCATTATAGGTCCAGTCTGGAAGATTTAAATCAAAACTAATGAAAGAGTGATCACCACTTGATGAAAATTTAAATTTAGTTCCACACATGAGCCAAGAACATTCCCTTAACTACACAAGGCCCCATTTCATCACATGGAACCGTGCAAGAAGAAACACTCCACGTTTCGCATGTAAACTGGCAGAAAATAGGTCCCCGAGAAAAATGATCATAATGTTTTACTCATAATGAATTAGGATGTGCACCCTTTGGAGATGATATTAATTTAGGTACTCTTGAATTCCATAAGAGTGAAAATTTTGATTCCTTAAGGATCAATGGCGCCAAGATGCACAATCAACATCAAAATTGCAGGAAAATACGGCTCCAACGGTAAGGAAAATAGCTGTAACTTTGGAACAGTCCATCCAATCTTGATGTTCTCATAGGAGAAGGTTCCAAAATAGGTCCTCAACATAATTTAAGCTTCACACACCATGAAACCAAAAAATGCAACAATTAAAAGAAAACAGGTATAGAAATCAGGAAATGTTTTTGGTTGATGCAAGATTGCTCAAAGACCCAAGATGCTCCTGCATCACCTTCAAAGAATGACCATAATAAAAATTCATGCAACATGAAGTCCATTTCTCTATTCACTTTTATTTATTCTTCTTTCCAACCCATTCCATTTCTCTCTCTTCCATCTACTCACCATCCACATCATCCACTTTTTCTATTTTCAATGTTTTCAATAAGAGCCACGTCAGCTGACACATGCAACTGCTAGTATCATTTCACTCTCACCGCATTTTCTTTTTGCATACGGTAATAAAATACCAAGTACAAATTTTTAAATCTCTACTCACTTTTAGCACATATATTTTAGTGATTATATTTAGTACTGCAATAAATATATAATTAAGGTGTTACACCAGTTCCCCATCCCGTGTCAAATGTGCCAAGTGAGGACACTTGTAATTGTTTAGTAGGGGGAAGGGGAAGTGTATTAAGTTCTAATGTCATTAATAAGCTATCCTTTTCACTTTCTTCTCATTTTAAAGCTGTACTTAGGTCTTGTTTCATTAATTTCCTTTATTCTCACACATTTTCCATACTACCAATCCTGAACAATTCTCGATTTTCTAAAGTTGATGTGACGTGAAAAGATGATAATCAAACTATGTGGAAACTCATAGTTAAAGTTATAATGTCCTCTGTTAAAATGTCATTATTATTGTTTCATGCTAAACATAACATACGAATTAAGAGAGCAAAGTCAGTGTTTTCAAGAAGAGCATTTGAATTTCAAGAAGGAAATAAGGTATTTGTAAGTATTTGTAGAACAAGAGATATTGAAAGATTAATAGAGGAATTGGTGAGCATAAATTTGGAGGCTGGATATTGAAAACAAATGGGTGGATAGCTACAGAGACATGAGCCAGTGTACCATGGCCTTTTACTTGCAAACATTGTAGCAGTTAGGAGGTTTAATGCATGTGGTTGGTTGGGTTATTTTCTTCAATTATCATATTTTAATGAGGAAGTGGCAGCTGAATTTATGAATACTTTTGAGGAAGGGCAGGTGACTGTATGGGGTTTAACATTTTTCATGATAGAAGAGAGAATAGAAAAGGTCACTGGGTTACCATCAATTGGGGAACATTACCCCAATGTGCATGACGCTAGGTCATCACGAGCCCACTTTTCCCTTCCAAGTGATCCTCTTCTGGAGATTAGCAAGCAAGGGTGCAAAAGAATGTCTCTTCCTCCACTATTCCATGAGATAGAAATGCATATTATCAGGTACCTAACATGTGAGAGAAGATTTTCAAATTTGCATGCTCATCATTTTAAGCTACTTAGCTGCATAAGGCATAGTCTCCAAGTAAATGTCCCTAATTTCTTGTATAATATGCTAAGTATTAGCGCCGAGGAGACTCAAAAAGAGAATGAAAATTCTATCACCC
The DNA here is from genome assembly GCA_027943335.1 of Chamaecyparis obtusa. Classification (NCBI taxonomy): domain Eukaryota; kingdom Viridiplantae; phylum Streptophyta; class Pinopsida; order Cupressales; family Cupressaceae; genus Chamaecyparis; species Chamaecyparis obtusa. The sequence goes on from BSBK01000787.1 coordinate 180,596, forward strand.
ACCATTCCCTAATTAAACTGCTAGTCCAAAAATATCTAAGCGATGTCTCTCCCTTAGCATGGTTAGAATTTGTCCAGCATAAAACATTGCAACCACAGCTTGACCCTGCTGAGCAACCCTTAGGAAATGATGTAGAACCTTCTAAGCCCGATGTAGAAATAGCTACACAAGAAAAAGAACCAGAATTACTTCAATAAAATATATCTTCACCCATTCTGGAAAGTAATGTTCCTACTTCCACAAGAGAAGGAAAATAGAAAATTGGAGAAGAAACCCCTGACCTTGAAAGTGAAGTTCAAAACCCTATGGCTCCAAGGAGTAAAATAAAAAGGTTGAATCTTGTAGCATCTATTCCTAGAGCAAAAATTCCAAAAAGAACCCTTAAAAAGAAAACTATAGAGGTTGTGAAAACAACAGTGTGTAGAAGTCCTCAGATACAAGGACAAGTGTCTCAAATTTCCCCATAAAACCCAAGTGTTCCATTAGAGAAACCTACCACAAAGCCTTTTGTTGAGTATATTTTTAACAATTCCCCTAAGCAAATAGAAGTGCCTTCGTCTCTCAAAAATATGCAAGAACCCTAAAATCTACAAGAACCTTATGGTAATGTATCACATGATGATCTTGGTGTACCTGAACAAAGTCCTTATGTAGCACAAGAAAGCATTGTTAAAGATGTCCAGATGACTCCTCCGTCGAACCCTATTTATTCTCAAATGTCTATTGTGCCTTACAAAGCAACATGGTTTACTGAATATTTTCAACAAGCTTCTAAGGAAAAGAGAAAATAGAGCACCCAGCTGCAAGAATTTGGCCCTCCAACAATACAATCTATTCTCTTCAATTTATATAATCAGTTTGTTTTCCAGAAAACTTGGTGGAAACAAGAAAGAAATAGAATGGAAAAGGAGATAGATGACAAGCAAGAAGAGATTGAAGTTCTTAAAGAATAGGTAAAGAAGTAGAAGTAACAAATGGATCATGCTCTCAAGCTAGCTGATCAGGTTATAGATTATCTCTATTTTGTTATAATCTTTATGCTTTGTTGAAATAGTTCCAATACATTCATCAACCTATAACTATGTGAACTTGTGATAAGTACAGTTAGAACCACAAAGATTATGGGTAGATAGATATGACATGTTTTGTTGAACATTATATATATATTGTAGTACTTCATATAGCTACTTTAATTTTTGTTCTAATATTTGGGTAAGAATTAACTAGTTGACTTGTATACATACCACATGGTACTAACCTGGCAAGAGAACAAGGAGCAGCTAGAGAGTGGATCAACTGGATTAAAGAAGAGGTGTTGAAATTCTAGCTATGACGGAGAAAGAAAACACAACACTAAGGATCATGTCACTACTGGAAAGGAGCCATCATTCCAGAGAATATAGGAAACGGCTCTGCTATATTTCCTCAGTGCTCATTAGTATGTTAAAATTAGTTATCCGAACTTGAATGTATTCTATCGTGGTTGTTATATTTCCTTCTTCTATGGTGAGGCTTAGTCAGCCTTTACTTTCATGATTTCAATAAGTGTCAACCCTGTATATAAAGGGATTTGATTGGTTTAGTTGTGTAATGAAAAAATATACATGTTTGTTGTGTTCAGTATAACAAAACTACTTTTTTTGTGTTTCATGTATTGTTCCATTACTATGTAATCAGTTTATGAGAATACAATGAAAGAGTGATTTTGAAGTATCTTATGTGTTAGTAGTTAGTATAAGCCAACCAAGGGGGCCCACTTGGGAGGTGGAGTAGATTAGGATAGAGTAGAATTGTTTTCTGCATTTTCAATGTTTTCAAGTAGCAGTTACTATTTTACTCCTGGAGCATTACTACTGTGAACATTCCTACACTTGCAGAGATAAACATAGTGAACACTTTGAGTTGTTAAATAGGCTTAGGTTAAGTTTACAAGCTTTCAAAAATAATTTTATTGAGTAGTTAAGTGTGGTTGATTTCCTGCAGCAATAGCATAGTTTTCTTTCATGCATTTTATCTTCCTGCAGCATAGGTAGTATGACTCTTTGAGGAAATTGGCGCACAAACTGTGTTGTCCCATTTCAAGTCTACATCCATGGGTTGACAATCTAAATGCATTTCATGATGGGAAAAGTAATCCTTAGTATGAATATATTATTCCTAAGAGAGACAATGGCATGATTATCATTACCTATTGTGAGACTGTTCAATCACCATAGAAGATTAAGCGGATGACATATTAGCAAAGTCCCTAGAGAGAAATTTACACTTATCAATATTAGCCCCAATATTTGATAGAATTGAAGAGTATAAAGTCTAACTAAGCCCAAAGAAATGTGTCTTTGGAGTCACATCAGGAAAGTTGTTGGGATTTATTGTCTCCTAGAGAGGAATAGAGATCAACCTTGAAAAGGTCTGAGCTATAATTGCAATGCCTCCCCCAACAACTTTGAAGAACTTGAGAAGCTTACAGGGAAGGTTACAATTAGTAAGAAGGTTTATATCACAACTGGAAGACAAATTCCACCCATTCTAGTATTTATTGCATAAAGACATAAAATTTGAATGGACCAAGAATTGTTAAGAGGCCTTCCAAATACTAAAAAACTACCTACTATTAGCACCAGTCTTAGCAGCACCAATTCTAGATAATCCCTTACTATTGTATATATCAGCAACAAAACACTCACTTGGGGCATCACTGGCACAAAATGACTTAGAAGGAAAAGAAAGGGCCATATACTATATCACTCGGACACTTGTGGCTTATGAACTAAATTAAACTGCTATTGCAAGAGCATATTTGGCTGTAGGTTTTTCCTCACAAAAACATAGACATTATATGTTGAGCCACAAGACAATCCTCATTGTCAAGATTGACCCATTAGAATATCTACTCAACAAAGTAGCAATGACAGGGTGTCTCACCAAATGGTTCATGATACTAAGTGATTTTGACATAGACTATGTTGATAGAAAAGCAATCAAAGGCCAAGCAATTGCAAACCAACTAGGAGATGCACCTCTACCGTATGCTCATCTAATGTTGATAGAATTCTCTGATGAAGGGATATTTACTATAGAAGATAAAAATAATGGAATTTATATATTGATGGCTCTCATACACAAAAAGGATCAGGAGTCGGAATAGTATTCATAACTCCTCAAGGAGATTCTATTCCTAGATCTTACAAGCTAAGGTTTGATTGCACCAACAATGTAGCAGAATATGAAGCATTTCTCATTGGGCTAAAAACATCTAGCCAATGGGATATCCAACAACTACAAGTCTATGGGGATTGTCAACTAATCATCAATTAGGTCAATGATAGCTATGATACCAAAGATGATAAATTGATTCCGTACAAGGCTATGAAAAAAGACCTCAAAGTACACTTTGAGAAGATAACATTCGAGAAAATCCCTAGGAAAAGAAACAAGGTAGAAGATACTATGTCTACTATAGGCTCTATGTTGGACATGTTGCCTGAGGTGACACAATGTGAGTTTATGGTAGAATAACTTATTCACGTACCAGCTCAGGAGTTGCAACCACTTACTTCACCATGGCCTTTCTTGTGGTGGGGGTTTGACCTCGTTGGCAAGATCCACCCATTATCCTCTAATGGTCATAAGTACATAATCACACCCACTAAATATTTTATGAAGTGGGTCAAAGAAATCCCAATGACCTATACTACTTGCAAACAAATTTCTAATTTCCTCTTAAATTATATCATAAGCTGATACGGAGTTCCATAAAACATTATCACCGATCATGGTTCCCATTTTAAGAATAAACATATGAAAGATCTTTGTGCCAAATTCCACATCCATCATAGCTATTCTTCATGCTACTTCCCCCAAGGTAATGTCCAGGCTAAGGCTACAAATAAAACAATCATAAAAATCTTGAAAAAGATGGTCAATGATGTTGGTCGAGATTGGCACCTCCAACTCAACCCCACCTTATGGCCATACCGCACTAGTTTTTGTATCCCCATAGGAGAAACTCCATATTCATAGTGTATGATACTAAAGCTATCTTGCCAATAGAGGTCGAGATCCCTTCACTATGAGTATCCCTTCAGCACATCATTTTAGATGAGGAATACTGAGTATCATGGCTACAAGAGCTAGAGTTGCTATATGAAAAAAGACAAAATGAACTAAAAAACTTGCAAGCATATCAAAACCATCTTAGGAGAAGTTTCAACAAGAAGTTCATACCACAATCTTTTGAAGTGGGTGACTTGGTTCTAATGGAAAATCAGAAAAATGAAGCTGAATGAGAAAAACTAGGAAATTTTGAAGCAAACCGGTTGGGTCCCTACATCATCACTACAATATATGGGTCTAGAGCATATTAGATATCTACATCAAAGGGAGAGCCTCTAACAGACTCCATCAATAGCTTGCATCTACGCAAGTTCTATACATAGCTATCAGAGTAGTCCCAAAAAAAAAAGTTACCAAAGTGAAAACTTGATGTAGTCAAGGATGGCGGATCCAATGAAGGATAGTCCACACCTTTCAACCAATAGACTTACACAATGGAATACTCAACACAATAGATAACACACCAATTGTTTCAAGTAATTTGCATTATGTTCATGCCCAGCTGTAAGTCCTCCTGAGTTAGGGCCAATTACAAATAGAAACAATCCGCAAGATCCACAAATAGATCCAATACAATCTCAACTAGTTTAGCTCTAAAGACAATTAGAAGGTGATGGAAACCCTAAGGTAGATCTAAAATTGAGCTCACAAGCCTCCAAGAAATCTCCTTGTCTCCAAGTGTGCAAACCATTGGCTCTGCTACAAACAACTATCAGATAACAATCTGATCTACAAGATCATGCAAGATCTTTTCCACAACTTCACCAACTTCAGCTTTCAGAACCTTAGATCTGACTCAGTAATTCTTCCAATTCATGAACCTCTATGATCTCCTAATGATTCTCTGATCTCTCTTGATCATCTATCCTCTGATCTCTCCCTAAACATCTACCCAAACATCCTATAAATACTAGTCATCAGCCACAAGTCAGCTGGATGAAACCATTAACTCCCCAAACAAATAATTAAATGTCATACAAGTCAAGTTACAAATGTATACAAACATTTAATTTAGCATGTTGGCCTATAAAAATAGCTACCAACAATAAATTCACCAAGTCGGCTCAACAAATCACATAGAACTCTAGTCGGTAAGCTAGAACTACCGAGCAAAAGTGAATTAACCGAGCACGCCAGGCATCACTGAGCACTAGTGTTGACCAAGCACCACAGGAATAACCAAGTAACACTTCACCAAGCACCAGAGACTACCAAGTTCTTTCAGTGACCGAGCTTCCTTCAATGATAGAGGTTGTCAGTCAAGGCTACAACCGAGTAACACCGGCCAAAATACCAACACCTCATGTAGTTCATCGAGGACAAAGAATGCCCCTGCCTTAACCTTGGATGCCCCTACATCAGACACCCCAGGTTCCAAAGGATGTTCATATGTGAGAAGAACATCTTCCAAGATTCATCACATAAATCCTGAACTGGTTCTTCACATACAAATCCTCCACCTTCTCTGCTTGTAAATTATTCCACTTCAATTTCCTTTGTCTCTTCAAGTCTTTTCTTGATAACACACAGGTCGGTTCTCCATACTAATCATTCATTTTCTCTAGATCCACAATCTCAACTCAGCTACCAATACTCAGGCTTCTCCTATCAAGCATTGTATCCATCAAAGGCATCAGTTAAAACTTCATGTCATCCTTCTCAATAGTAAACACATTTCGGACACAGTCATACATAGCTTTGCAATCATATTTCCAAGGTCTACCAAGAAATATATCACAACTATTCATCTTCACAACGTCACATAACACAAGATCCTTGTACTGGCCAATCTAAACATCAATAAAGAATTGTTCTCTTACTTCCAAAGCATGAACATCTTGTAACCAACCAATCCTATAAGGACAAGGATGCTTCATTCTATTCAAACCAAGTTTCTAAACCAGGTCCTCAGCAACAAGGTTATCATTACTACCACTATCAACAATAACATCATAGAGTTTACCTTCAGACTTGCATCAAGTTCTAAACAAGTTACTCCTTTGACAAGGTTCCTCCTTTGTACTGAGCAATGTTTGCCAAAGCAGTAAGTTCTCTGATTCAAGTTCATTCTGAATGCTCTCATTCTCATCACAGTTCGTCGGTCAACCTTCTTCTATGTACACTCAAAAGAATAGTTTCCTTCCTCTCCATAGTTATAGAAAGTACCCTTAAAGATAACTCTACTTGTCTTCTTCTTTGGTTCCATAGTTTTTTGTTCATCTTCTGCATTAGTCAGCGTATCCTTCACCAAGTGATCAATCTTTTTCTTCCCTCAGGAGTTACTAGGTTGTTTCCTCATCAACTTATCTTTTGTCTTTAGAGCATATTGATAAGCATCTTCAACAAAATCAATCTTTAGCATACCAAGCTCATCCTGAATATTGAATCTCATACCATTCACATACTGAGCTACCTTTTCCTTACCAAGCTCTCAGTGTCCAAACTAAATAGTAAGTTTGTATAACTCCTCGGTATAATCTTCAATAGACAAATCCTTCTATTTCAGATTCTACAACTTCTTAAAAAAGTCAAGCTCATAGTCAGAAGGTATGAACTTAGCTTTCAACTTAGTCACCATCAATCTCCACTGATTGATCTTTGTTTCACCTTCATCTTCTCTATCTCTTTGTAGTTCTTTCCACCAAAGAGCAGCATGTCCTTTCAACTTTTTCTATGCTAATCTCACCTGAAGAGGATCTTCAATTTCTTCTAGCTCAAAGAAATCTTCAAGTTCACCAATCCAATCAATCAGATTGTCAACCTTCAAATTACCAAAGAAAGTAGAAACTTCCATTCGGTAACTATTACTAAATCAAGCTCCAGATCTATGCAACCAAGCAGTTCTATCTTCACCAAATTTGTTCCTCCAGTCATCACCACTAGATCTAGCAGTTTCAAATTCTTCAGTAGCTTCTTCATAGCCATCTCTAGTACCAACATTCTGAGGTACACCAGCAACAACTCTCATGATCTCAGCGACCATGTCATTCTTCATCAATTCTATCTCAGATCTGACATCTAATCTAACTTTATCAAAAATCTTTGATTCTACAGCATCAAAAACATCTGCAATAGCTCTAGGGTCCAATCTTCTCAGAGGCATCCTTAAATATATACAAAATAACCCTCTGCAACAAACCCTCACCAACCACCTTGTGGAAATCTCCAAGTTGTGTACAAGTCAGATCTCAACCTGCCACCTTGAACAAACAACTAGGGAAAGATCCACAAGTTTAGTGCTCTAGATCTATAATCCAAATTGCACACAATCTTTGCTCCAACAGGATCAACTTCACAAGATCAGCCTTGCTAGGTCAACCTTCGCTTCACAAGATCAACTATTAGCTCCAACAGGAACAAACTTCAGCTCTGATACCACCTAATATAGTGAAGGATGGTGGATCCAATGAAGGACAATCCACACCTTGTAGCTAATAGACTTACACAATGGAATACTCAACACAATAGATAACACACCAACTGTTTCAAGTAATTTGCATTAACATGCCCAGTTGTAAGGCTTTTCGGGTTAGGGCCAATTACAAATAGAAACAATCTACAAGATCCACAAATAGATCCAATACAATTTTAGCTAGTTCAGCTCTGAAGACAATTAGAAGCTGATGGAAACCCTAAGGTGGATCTAAACTTGAGCTCGCAAGTCTCCAAGAAATATCCTTGTCTCCAAGTGTGCAAACCACTAGCTCTACTACAAACAACTATCAGATAATAATCTAATCTACAAGATCATGAAAGATGTTTTCCACAACTTCACCAACTTCAGCTTTCAAAACCTCAGATCTGACTCACTAAGTCTTCCAAGTCATGAACCTCTATGATCTCCTAGTGATCCTTTGATCTCTCTTGATCATCTTTCCTCTGATCTCTCCCTAAACATATACCCAAACATCCTATAAATACTAGTCATCAGCCACAAGTCAGCTGAATGAAACCATTAACTCCCCAAACAAATAATTAAATGTCATACAAGTCGGCTTACAAATGTATACAAACATTTAATTTAGCATGTTAGCCTATAACAATAGCTACCAACAATAAATGCACCAAGTTGGCTCAACAAATCACATAGAACTCCAGTCGGTAAGCCAGAACTACTGAGCAATAGTGAATTAACCAAGCATGCCAGGAATCACCAAGCACTAGTGTCAACCGAGCACCGCAGGCATAACCAAGTAACACTTCACCGAGCGCTAGAGAATACCGAGTTCCTTCAGTGACCGAGCTTCCTTCAATGACCGAGGTTGTTGGTCAAGGCTGCAACCGAGTAACACCAGCCAAAATACCAACACCCCATGCAGTTCACCAAGGACAAAGAATGCCCCTGCCTTAACCTTGGATGCCCCTGCATCAAAACTTGGCAATCGGACATCTTTGGTAATACAAAAATAGAAATAAAAGACAAATAAATTTGTTCTATGGTGAATTTCACTTCTGTGGCACCTTCGAAAAGTACCATGGTGAAAATTGGTCAATTCAGCACCATGTGTAGAGATCATGCTCCACCATCTATCATATCTTCAACCTAATATCACATGTTGTTCTATCGTATTCCCTGCAATAAAATCAATGGTCATCACCATCATGGCTTGAAATTTGTTAGTTAGTCTTTGTCTTAGAACATATTATCATATTTCACACTAAGTCAATCCATCATGGCCATTCTACACTAAGATTATCATTCTCTCTTGACTAGGGGCACCCCAACGTCGTGATTAATCAAGCCTTGAAAAAATACCAAAAAAAAAATATTACAAAAATTTCTGAAAAAAAATCCTAACAATTAAAAGAGTTCTTCAAAATAACAAAAATAACACAAAATCATCTTGTAAAACTCCAAAAATATAGAAAAACCTTCAAAACAATCAAAAACATCAAAAAATTTAAAACATTCATCTAAAGGTGAGCATGTTTAGGGTGTATGTGATAAGATCCTTAACCTTTTGTGATACGCCACACATACCTCGACTCCAAACATACAAACTCTATGATGAACCAAAAACATTTGCAAAAGATCCAAATAATTGTCGAATATAACCAAACTAATCCAAAAACCAAGCAACAAAAATCTTGCAATAAATCTCCTTTGTACATTACCAATTCTTTGGCATTTCAAAACCAGGCATTGAACAACGTCATACAACACATAGGAGCTTCAGTGGAAACAAGTCAAAATAGTCAAAACTAGTCAACAAGTCCTCAACTACACTATCAAAATTGTCTTATCTATCAATCAATCCCATAGAAAATCATTTTGTCAAAAATTATGTTGTCTTAGACAAGGGAAGGAACACTCAAAATCAGACGGAGCGGTCTTAGACGGGGTACCTTTTTTTCTTGAAATTAGATAGTATCAGTAATACGTCAAAATTCAATGTCTAGACTACTACAAAAACACAGACACGTAATCAATACAGTTGGAACTTGTTGAGTCAAGTTAGTCTTATTATGTCTTGATCTTTGTAAATCATGTTCTTACACATCTTTGTGATTTCCACGAGTGATTTAGAGATGCCACGATGGTTCATGACTGATTTTTCTTTGTTTTCTATTTGTGGAATGTTTTTTGTGAAGTCTTAAAAGAGCAATCTGGGTGTCTATGATAAGATTCTTCACATCCATATACAAATATCCAATTTGCAACATTGCAATGGATACTTTGGTTTTGATACGCCATACATACCTTGACTTTGAATGCTTGACCTAGATGGATCGGCCCACATTCCTTGTTTGTTCAGTGTGCCTGTTTTCAATGCAAGAGGATAATCATACCTAGATCTTTCATATCTTGGTAGAATGGTATCCATTTTTTTCTATAATAATAGTAGCTCAATGATGATAAATAAATAGCTCAATTCAGTTGGAAATCAAAAGCATGGTTATTAAAGCATTAAGCTCTCTACTTACTATGAACTAAGGGTTTCATTAATCAAGAATTCATTATCATTATTTCATCCCATATCTATCATCTTCTAAAGTTTCTTTATTAATATATTCTTTCAGTCTAATCTCTTCTATCACTCAATGTTTTTGTCAAAAAGTTCAAATCAATTTTTCAAATTAGTCAAATCAATTGGTCATTCATTACATCATCATGTGTCTTATACAAGATGTTTCTTTCCTAAAACCAGATGTTGTCGCTTGTCTTATGCGGGGTAGGTCTTCTTTGAAACCAGATGTTGTAGCTAGTATTATACATGATGGGTCCTTCTTGAAACCAAACATGATTCTTATCAAAAACAAATTCCAATATCGATCAAACAATCATCACAACCTACCAACATTCTTTACTTCTTATTAATTATTCTTTTCTTGCATCATTTAATCTAAATATTCTTTCAAGAGATCATTCATGTATTTCTGGCACAAATAATCTCTTGAGGAGGGCATCATTTATCTCATTATCACATTGTTCCCGTTGTAGCATATCGAGGCATAATTTTTATTATTCTTTGAAATAATGCCTAAAATGCATTGTATCAAAGAAGGGCAAAATGTAGACACTTAAAAATGGCATATTTCTCTAACGCAATGACATTACTAACATTCCTCCTAAATTATTAAATAATCTTTATTATTTAATTGATCATGTCATTCTACCATATTTTAAAATCAAAATCATCATTTCTCCCTAATTCCATAATTAAGTGATTTTAATTAATTACTTTAATTATTGAAGTTCTAAATAATTAATTCATCATCTATTCATTTATAATATAATTAAATAAATAACCTTATTTAATTATACCCTATCATATAATTATTAATTAAATTACCAAATTTAATTAATGTTCCTCCTAATTATTACATTTCTATAATAATTAAATCAAATTCTATCTCATGATTAAATAAATTATATTTATTTAATTAAACTAATTATTCCCCTCTCATGATTAAACAAATTATATTTATTTAATTACAACTAGCATTCCCCTCTGATGATTAAATAAATTATATTTATTTAATTACAACTAACAATTCCTCTCATAAATAAATAACTATCTATTTATAAAATATCTCCACATGTGCAAATAAATAATATTTTATCATAATTATACTCCTAAATCCTAACTCACGCTCACTTTGAGTTAGCTTTTCAATCATAACTCTTAACTCCACAATTCCCTCTCCTAACTATTCAATCCACACTATTAATTCCTCCCTTAGCAATCAGTTAATTCTTCCATCAATTCAATCTTCTGATCTATGCAATCAATCGACTCATCCATGCAATCACGTAATTTGCTAGTCTATTCTATTATCTCACCAGTCCATTCAAGTCATCTCTCCAATCTATTTGTTGATGGATCAATCAATCTTGTTAAGCCAAGCAATCAACTCACTTGAACTCTCACTCACTTTGAGTTCAACTCCTCAATCACAATCAATCAACCCTTCAATCATGGATTCTTGGTTGAAACCCTTAAAATCTTATAAATACAAAGCCAAACCTTTGATTTTGGTAAACACAATTGCTTTAAATTCTTATGCTAGCATGATCTTGAGCTCAATTCTAAGAGGCCACATTGTATGAAAAAGAGAACACCAAGGAAGGATTTTATAGTTTGCATATTCATGTTTTGGATTGATTTCATAATATTTGATTGATTATGCTTATTGTTTGTCTTGTATCCTTTCTTGAATATTGGGAATACTAATTTCTCTAACAATCTCTTTGTGGTTGAGATTTTATATGTTATTTTAATTTTCTATATATCCTATTATTACCCAATTACAGACCTATGCATTTTATGTGTATCTTCTATCCAATTAGGTCCATTCTATGTTTTGGTCTAGATACTTCTCACATGGGACCTTATTTCATTTTATTATTTCCTTGGATGTTAACTTGTAACTCAAATTGTAATATCTCTTTGACATGGTCCTCCTTGTTGTAATCTTTAATTATCTATCTTGTATATAGTATAATTTATGCTTTGGATAAATGTACCGTGTGAATACCAATGAAGATGTATAATTAGCAGAGAAAGGTTTAGTGATAGTGGCAAAGAAGAAAAGGAAGTAATAGTGTGTTGATAAGGTTGACAATGTTGTGTAGGTCAGCTATATTATCAAGATAATCTCTCTTTATCCTTCTAAAGAGTTGTTGTATCTTGCTACGATGGTAATGAATCTCTATTTACAAGTCTGGAGTAGTGAGCTCTTATTTGTATTCATATTTGTATTGGTAGTGAGCCTCTAGTTGTAAGTTCAAGTAGTGAGCTCCTATCATCTTTTGTAATCAGACTATATACATCAATGAATTATTTTGGGAAAGCTCTCGCCATGGTTTTTCCTTCTTTGGGTTTTCCACGTATAAAATCTAGGTCTTCATGTTTTTTTGGTTCTATTCATTACTTGCTTATTATTTCATGTGATGATTATTGAAGTCAATTAGTGTAATTTTGGTTTAATTCATTCAACCCCCCCCCCCCTCTCATTATCCAAATTTTGTTCAACAATAGGTTTTAGATCTTGGTTTTTCTTGAAGAAGCTTAACCGCTTGAGGCGGATCTATGATGGCACAAAACTTACACTTTCAATATTTGTTATTTGATGGAACTAATTTCCCTAGATTGGAAGGACAAGATGGAAGAATATTTGGAAATATAGCAGAATGGTATTTGGAAGGTTGTTCAAACTAGTTTATATCCTCATTTTGGAAGACCTTTGACTACTGAAGAAAGACAAAAGGAAGCTAATGTGAAAGAAAGAGCAATTCTTTTTAGTAGTTTATTTGACACAAAAGTTGAGAAGGTAAAAGGTTTAAAAGGTACTAAAGAGATTTGGGATAATTTGGTATTGGTATACGAAGGATATTTAAAAATAAAACAAGCGAGACTAATGAATCTCAAACATAACTATGAGGTCATAGGAAAAGAAGAAGATGAGAGTGTTGAAAGCTACATTTATAGAGTTACTGATGTTGGTGATGGAATCAAAGCTGTCAGTGGAAATCTAGAAGACACAAATGTCATACTCAAGATCTTATTAACCCTAGCAAAGGAGTTCATACCAATGGCATGTTCAATAACGGAGAGAAATGATCTAAGTTGGTATTCAAATGATCAGCTTATTGGTTCACTTTCTACATTTGAGATTCTAGAAGTTGAAAGAGAAAAGAGGGAGATTGCATTTAGAGTTGTTGAAGATGTTAAACCTAAGACATGCAAGATGTTGGAGGATGTCAAAGCATATCTTTCAATAATATTCAAGTGAGATATTAATAGAAACAAAGGTAAGTTACCTCTTAAGTGATTTAATTTTAGAAGAATTGCATATTTTAAGTTAATGATTACAAGTATGAGGAATATCTTAATGAATCAAAAGATAATGATAGAAAAGGAAATCAAAATAAAGGTGAATTTAGAAAGAAAAATAATTTCAAAGGAATGGGAAAAAATAGCTTATGTTCCATGGAGGAATACTTTCTAAAGATGAGGATACTAATGAAATACTTAAGGAGCCTTTGTTCTTGTGTGTGTGAATTTTGTACCTAGCTATAGACACAACACTTCAATAAAACATTAGAGGTTAGAAAAAACTAAAATCTGCAAGTAATTGAAACTATGCTAACCAGGCAATTTACTGCCTTCTAGTAGGTTCGAGTATGATTTTCTCAGATTGAAATCGAGATCAATGACAATGCAACACCTAAACAAAGGATTTAAGATGATGAAAGCAATGAAATATGAATGTAAATTAATCTATATTTTTGTATTTTCTATGCAATAAGAATGAGAAACTGTATGAATCTAAGCTATAATGTATGAAATTGAGTTTGAATGCAAATTTAATCTAAGAAATGCTATGAATGCATATAAAAATCTATGATATGTGTTAGTAAACAGATTTGTCCTTTCTTGTTTCTTGTGGAAATAACTCTTAATGCCCAAATGATGAACAACATCTGCTTACAACAGTTGAAAAGCCATTTTCTGATTACCGGCTTTTCTTTGAATTGGTAGGTATAGCTCCCTTTTGGAATGATATGCAATGAATTATGTTTTGATCCTAAAACTAACACAGGGTATGCTCTTAACCCGAGAGCAGGAGAGGCAAACCGAATTAAGCCTAAACAGAACTTAATCCAGGCAAGGTGAGCTTTCTAATCTAAAACCAAGCAGTAAAACTCACAAATCCTATGAATTCACATGCTCAGCAACTACCTACAGAAATGTAACTGCAATGATTAAGAACTTCCAATGAGTCTTTCCTTGAATCTCCCAAAGCACATCCTACTCTGGTTAATTCATATCCTCATAACAAAAGAATGAAACATCCTTCCTTTCTTCCTGCAATTCAAATTTAAAATAAAGAAACATAGAAACCACTACTAACTAACTAATGGAACATAAAATTATTGACATAAAACACTCTTTATTGGCTCCGCAATATCAAGTCTAATACATCAACAATTTTGTCGACCTTTGTATTTACTTTTTCAATAGTATATATAGAGATTACATCATATGACCTTCATGAGAATGTGAAGTGTTTCAGCTTCCAGAATTTGAAAAGACTGAAGGCTAACACTTTCAAAAATACAAACAAAGGAGCCAGAATGACCTTGACTCTTCATCTGATTTGCTTCAAGAAGATGAACTGAACAGACCCTCATCATTCCATAAAATATCATAATTGATGGACATAATAGAAGATGTCCTTCAAATAATCGCCAGCTTGTATCTATGAAAGAATTATTATTGACAACATCCTCATTCTATTCTTTTGAAGAGAAATCAATATAACCAGAACTGATCAGCACACTTGATCATAATGACCCGCTGGACTGTATTTGACAACATGTGGCACAATTCCTCTTTTCCACAAAGCATATTCCTTCCCATCATTGCACTTGCACTGTTGGCCTTTGTGGGTCCCAGCAAAACACATTCACTGGCCTGAGTTTCCATTGTCGCATGATCGCATGGTATTATTTTATTCCTTGCGATCATGTGACCGCTTTACTATTGGCACACGTGGACCCCAGCTCGGGTGTCAAAGAATCTTCCATGGCTTTGAGAAATAGCGGCAACCATCAGTTCTCCTTTAGCATGCCGCATGGTATAAATGCCTTCAGACCCACCGCTCCACGTGTCTTCATCTCGCATGATTGCATAGCATGTTTTAAACTTTTGTGATCATGCGACCGCTCAAAATGAACTTGCCCAACTTACGTTGTCTCTTAACTATTTATTAGTCATGAAACCGCATGATCATCTTCCCTAACCGCCGAATGTACTTTATTCCTTCTCATGCCTTAGCGACTGCAAGAAACTTACTGGGCCCACCATTGAAAGATCAACAGCCATCGCTTCTTTGCATAGAACTCCAAGATCCCTTCAGAACATGCGCCCACCATCAGATGAAGAATCTTCCCTTGCCTAGCCAGTTGCGCTTCATGCCTTGTCGCTGATTTATGTTGTCGCATGATCGCATGGTATTATTTTAATTCATGCGATCATGTGACCGCTCTATAATTGGTGCATGTGGAAGGATCTTTGAAATGCTTGCATCATATGATAACCAGTGGACATGGAACACCTTTACACATGTCATAATCTCGCATGATCACAAAGAATCTCCCACAGCTTAGTGGAAAAATGGCTACCATCGATTCTGACCAAAGTGAAAACATGAACCAGGCTCGCATCTACTGAGGAGTCCATGTGGCTGCATCTTGCATGATCGCAAGACCGGTTTCTCAGTCATGCAATCTTGCGGGGACCGTAGATCTGGAGACCGCAGGGCTTCCACTGTCTTGTCGCATGATCGCAAGGCTGTAATTTTATTTATGCGATCATGCAACCGTTCCATGATTGGTCAACTCTACAAGCATGATCACATCTGCGCTGTTAGCGTATGCGGGTCCCAGCAAAACACACTCCCACTTGCCCAAGCTTCCATTTCACCTTGTCACATGATCGCATCGTATGTTTTAAATTCATGCAATCATGCGACCACTATGTCTTTGGCACACGTGGACCGCACTGTTGGCAGAGGGATTTTCTTGGCGGAAAATGTATCAGAGGGTGTGAAATCCGCATGGAGTAGTCACTGTGCCATTTTCTGCCTTGCATTATCTTCATTATTTTGACTTCAAACTGCAATCTTTTTGAATGCACCATCATTGTATCTAATGTGTCTTTTGATCACACTTTGGAACCATATCAGATTACTCATGTTCCTTGAGATCTTCTAAATTTGCAGAATTTTATTATAATCAAAGCCTTCCACATGCAAGCTCTACTTTTATAACCAGTGTACACATTAAGATGAGAGAAGTCTTATCAACTAGATTGTATACACTGCCCCATGGAGTGAATCTCTTAAATTTCAAATGCTAAACTTGTTATTGCATCATTCATATGAGAAGACTTTCATCAGATCCCCAGTATATGCCTGGAGATCACAGCTTCACAATCATCCTTCATCTAAGAAGATCATTAATGAAAACATGACATCCTTGCCGGGTTAGGAACTATCACTTACCCAACATGACAACACTTTGAACCAACCCACCCAGCTTATAAATGAGAGGGCAAGAGAAAAGGAAACCCGACAAGGATAGCCTACCTATGAAGGACTTAGACCTAGACACTAACTAGACCAAACATGACTATGACTTCAAGATCTTTCACTTTTAACAACATAGGTATGGGGTGAAAATTGAGGCAACAGTTGGCTCTGACTGGGGACTTAAACATTCCCATGTTTAAGAAATGAATCTTGTATCTCTGGTTTTGCAAAGGGTAAATAAAAAAGGACAGCAACACAACAAAACTGGAACAAGAACAAAGGAAAGGAAACAAGGGAAAGTAGCTAACCTAGGAAACACAAAAGAACAAACACAACTATGTACAATACAAGGGTTACCTATTTTCAATTTCTCATTTGATAAAGCTTCAAATCCTGACCATTGAAGGTCAGTGGTAGTACCTCACCATCATGATAAGCCAGCTTGAAAGAATTGTTTTCCAATGTTTGATGAATCACAAATGGCCCCTTCCACAAGCTGTCAAACTTCTTATGCATTCCTCTAGGAGCACTGCATTTATCCCATAGCAGCACATTGTCACCAATCATGAATTTTCATGGCCTTGCTTTTCTATCAAAGATCTCCTTCACTCGCATCTGATGTTGAGTGATATGATCAACTATCTCTGCTCTTTCCTCTTCCAGCTTGCTCAGATAGAGGATCCTCTTTTCCAAACCATCTTTGTAAATGTCATCTTCAATTACTATTCTTAGTTTATTTGTGGCCAGCTCCAAAGGTAAAGGAAGATTTTCTTCAGTCCCATAAACAAGCTCAAAAGGTGATATACCAATTGCTCCTTTTGGTGTTACCCTGTCTGCCCACAATGCCTCATTAATCTTTTTATGCCAGTTCTTCTGATTATCTGATACTAACTTCTTAACAATATTGATCAGATTTTTGTTACTGGATTCAGCCTGGTCATTTCCTTGTGGGAAATAATCTGATGAATGGCTAACAGTGATTCCATATTCAAAACAGAAACTAGTAATCTCAACTAAAGAAAAATAGGCTGCATTGTCCATTACTAACTTAAGTGGAACACCAAACCTAACTAGTATGTTTTCTTTAAGGAATTCACATACCACTTCAGAAGTTGTTTTCTTTGTTGCTTTGGCTTCCACCCACTTGGTGAAATAGTCAATGGAAGTTATTATATACTGGTGACCAGTGCTGGATACTGGATTGATTGGCCCAATGAAATCAAGGCCCCA
Organism: Chamaecyparis obtusa; assembly: GCA_027943335.1. Taxonomy (NCBI): domain Eukaryota; kingdom Viridiplantae; phylum Streptophyta; class Pinopsida; order Cupressales; family Cupressaceae; genus Chamaecyparis; species Chamaecyparis obtusa. The sequence goes on from BSBK01000787.1 coordinate 198,482, forward strand.
CTGCTGGAAAGGCTCTTCGATGATGACAGGCTTCAACGAAAGAGCAGCTAATTGAGGACGTCCAGTGAACATTCTGCATTTCTCACACTTGGCTATCCATGCATAGGCATCTCTAAACATACTAGGCTAATAATAACACTGTCTCAATATTTTGAAGGTTGTAACTGAAGATGAAAAGTGTCCTCCACAGGCCTCGTCATGGAATGTCTTCAACAATTTTTCCTGCTGCTGCTGCTTATCTACACACCTGAGAAAAGTGTCATCTATTGCCTTTTTGAATAGTTTTCCATCCCAAATCACAAATTTGGCTACCCTTAACCTGAGATCTCTTTTTTGTCTTGCCATTAGGCCCTCTAGACACTCTCCATATGTTAGAAAGTAAGCAATGTCCTCAAACCATGTGTCTCGAAGACCCACAGCTAGAACCAATTGTTTTTCTTCAGATTCTTCCAGCTCTTTTTCAGCTTTGTCTTCTACAATTGCTCTACACAAAGCATTCCCCTTTATCAGCTTAGTGGGCAGAATTTCTATATCATATTCCTATGTTTTTGCTATCCATGATCGTCTGGTATTGCACCCTACTTCTTGCTGCGTCAGCACACTTTTAACTGCTACATCCGGCACATAAACTACAGAATGTGAATGCAAGATGTAAAATATGAAGTTTTTCAATGCCTTAACCACTAAAAATGCGTGTTTTTCAATCTGAGAATATTTTAACTCATGGTTTTTCGAAGGAACGCTCATAAAAGCTATTGGAGCTTGTATGTCTTCATCATTTTTCTGCATAAGTATAGCTGATAAAGTATGTTCAGATGCATAAAAATAAATAATAAAATCTCTATAATAATCCAGATGACATAATACTGGAGCATGAGCAATGGCATTTTTAATATTTTGAAAAGCCTGCTTACCTTCTTCACTCCATTTAAAATTTGAATCACCTTTCATCATATCTATGATGCATTTAGTTGTTTCAGCAAAGTCTGGTACAAAATGCCTAAGGAAATTAACTTGGACAAAGAATGATTTAACTCCCATTTTATTTACTGGTAGACTTAATCTTCTGATGGCTTCAACACACTCTGGATCAATTCTGATTCCTTCTTGACAGACTATATGGCCAAGGAGTTTTCCTTCTATTACACAGAATACAGACTTTTTTGGATTGAGGGAAATCCCATCATCTCGACATCTCTGCAATACTTTTCTCAAATCCTTAATGTGATCCTTTCTTTTCTTTGAAAATATAGTAAGATCATCTAAATATATTACTATGATTTGATCCTTCAAATCAGCAAATGTCTTACTCATGCATCTCTGAAAGGTGGCACCAGTATTGATGAGCCCAAAAGGCATTCTGCAGTATGCAAATGTACCCCATGGTGTAGTAAATGTCATCTTATGCTGATATTTTTCTTCAACTTCAACCTGATTGTAACCAGAGAATCCATCAAGCATAGACATCATTTCTGATCTAGCCACTGTCTGCAGCAAGTAATCCATATTAGGAAGTGCAAAGTTATCCTTAAGAGATGCCTGATTCAAATTCTAGAAATCAACACAAATTCTGATTTCTCCGTTCTTCTTCCGCACTGGCACTATATTAGCTATCCATGTGGAGTGATGGATAGGATAGATAATCCGAGCTTTCAACATTTTATCCACCTCCCTAAATATAGCATCTGCAACTTTAGGATTATAATTCCTTTGCTTCTATCAGAAAGGCACTACATCAGGCTTCAAAGGAATCTGATGTTTTATTTTTCCATCTCCATAGCTTTTCAAATCTTCATAGCTCCAAGCAAAAACATCTCTGTATTCTAGAAAGAGTAGTTTGGCAGCTTCTTTTTCTTCAGTCGAACAGCATTTACCAATGTTTATCATCTTGGGATTATTATCATCACCAATATTTACTCCATATTCCCCAGTATCAGGCCCTTTTCTAGCTCTTTTCTATTTTACATAAGAATCATGCCTATTAAACAACTTCTCTAAAGATACAAAATAAGGAGGAATGATATCACCTGGTACTTGAACCTCATCAAATTGCTTTCCATGGTTAGAACTTTCTTCCTCTTTTTCATGCTGATATTCAGAACTGATTTTGCCATTTTCTAGAAACAATTGCAAGCTTTTGTCATCCTCAAACACCTACCATGAATCTATATTATCTGGGACAGCAACTCGATATACAACTTCAATCTGATACTTCTTATTTTTAAAGTCCGGATGAGGCAACAACAAAGACACAGAGACAACCAATGAATCCTCTTTGGTATTTAGCTCTCTTGGTATTGCTTCAATAGAAAAGGCGTCTAGACTTTCTATCTGATCCCAAACTTTATTTCTATAGTTTTTTAGTCTATGATTCTTCACTGAATATTGTCCTCTAACCTGCCTTACTATAAGCTCTGCATCACCTTTAGCTTTCAACACTTTAACACTTTTTTCTTTTGCTACTGCTAATCCCAATAGTAAGGATCCATATTCAGCAGTATTATTGGTATTTTCAAACTCTAATTTGAATGCCATAGGTTCAGGTTCTCCTTGAGGAGGAATCAATACAACACCTGCACCTAATCTTGATGAAGAACAACTTCCATCAAATTCAAGAACCCATAAGTTTGATAATTCCTTTTCTTCACCTGATTTCTTTTCATTACCATCTTCATCCTTATTCCTGTTTTAGGATTCTTAAGTAAATAGCATGTAATTGCCAAATTCTAGTTCTTGATAAAGTATTTGAGCCTTGGGATCGTTTGATTTCATGACTGTATACCTCACCTTTTCCTCAGGCTCCAACCTGATTTTCTGATTCCCAATGGGTATGATAGAATGAGACCAATCCAGCTTTATTTCCCCTCCTAGGTCTCTACAAAAACCTCTACTTAAGAGACGTCCATAACTTGCTGGAATGTCAGCTACCAGGATAGTCATCAACAGTTTCTTTTCAGGATGAGACGCCAAAGCCACCTGTGCATCCTTGATTTGGCCAATTAAAGGAACTTGTTTGGCATCCATCGAATAACATTTCCCATACACCTTAGTGAGATTAAGATTCAAAGCTTTGGCTACAGAATAAGGCATGACATTATCTGATGCACCTGAATCTATTATACAATTACTTAATTTTCATCCATTAACATCGAGTGAAACATAGAAAGGAGGAGGTTTTTGTCTAGGCGACATTGCTAACACAGTAGATTCTTCTTCTTTAAACAAATCAGCTATCAATGTCTCATCCCCTTCTACCAAAGTAGCACTATTATTTAATTCTAAAACATTTTCTTTACACCGTTCTACTAATCTTTTAAATTCTGAAGGATGCGATTTTAAATAATCCAGAAAAGAAATTTGAATTTTAGATTCTTCACAGAATTGAACAGCATCAAAAGATAATTTATCTTTACCTGGCTGAGAGCTTGATGCCTTCTGATCAGTATTAGCACTTTTTATCATAGGACTAGGATCACTTTTATGAGGCTAGCTGGAAGACTGATTTTTTAATTTCTGATTCTGAGTAAGCACCGTATATGAATTTTCATCAATAGTAGCAAAACATTCGCCTTTAGATTCAGAATCAGATTCATACTTCACAAATAAATTTCCAAAGTCGCCAGTTGAGTATGTATCCTCTTCTTCAACAAAAGCTGTTATATTCAGTTCATTGGTGTTCAATAACTGCATCATACGAGCAATTCCCAGATAGTTCTCATTAGTGTGATCTGTAGTCAAATGAAACATGCACATGTTTCCTTTTTTTGGTGAGGCTTCGATCTGCAACCTAGGTTGAGGGCCTATAAGTTGCAAAAATCTATTGTCCATGTTTCTTCCAGGCATATTCTGAAAATTACGCTGATTAGAATTATTGAATCCTGGTAATTGCCTTTTCATAGCAATCAATTCATTGGACAATTTTTGAATCATTTCATCAGATGACAAGGTACTACTTGAACTTCCTTTATTTTGTAACTCACTTTTCCATTTTCCTACTGAAATTAAATCTTCTTCACATTCGATAGCTTTCTTTTGTGCGTCTGCTAAATCTATGGGACGTGTCTTTCTCAACTCATAATTGATATCTGGAGGCATTGCACTTATGAAAAATGTTTTAAGATTACCAACAGTAGGTCTATCTGCAACAGGGATTCTACTAACAATCTTATTAAAGGTAGCTACAAAATCTCTCATGCTCATTTGAGGCTATTTTTTGATGGATGTCAATTGTGTCAATAAATGATGCTCATCTTCTGCTATCTTAAAATGATCCTCAAATGTTGTTCTCATCGCATTCCAATTGGCAATAGAACCATCATCCAGATGATAAAACCAATCCGCTACACTATCTGTTAAAGTCTCAACAAATAATCTCACAGCAACATCCTCATGTGCCACCCCTAAAATATGAGTAGCAGCAAAGAAGGCTTTAATATGTTCATCAGTGGTGACTTTCCCATCTCCTGAAAACTTAGGGAAATTTTTTCTTGATCCAGCAGGGAGTGGATGATAAGCTGCTAGTGCTAATGGTCCTACTGTAGCAGCCCATGAAGCAGCCATGACAGTCCTAGCACAGTGTGGTGGAAAATTAACAACTGGGGGAGTAGTGGTACCGTGAAGTGTTAACACTTGACAAGTGTTTTGTGAAGTACTTTGATTTCTAATAGGAGAAGAAGGCCTACTCTGACTTTTCCTTTCTCCTTTCTTTCTAGGAACTTCTAGGATGGGAAAACCAAGCTCTGCTAATGTATCAAATGTAGAATCTCATCCACCCTGTTCTCTGGTACTCTTGAGGAATCTTATTCGATCCAGGATGATGTAGCTCACTGATCAAACGACTGTTTGTGTCCCCAGCAAAGTTGCCAAAAATCTGTTTACTAACAATATGAAACTATGAATGCTCAAAACAATAAATGAAAATCTCACAATAGCCTTGATTCGCAAAAGATTGATTCTTCATTCACGAATTCGCCAGAGTGAGGATGCAATTTCGAAGTGTTGATTGTGAAGAGCTAAGCCTTGATTTTATAGAAATTCAAGGCTTGAGGATGCATTGAGAAAAGCCATAAATCACTCTTGATAAACTCAGGTTGATTTTTGAGTTAACAAGAAATTAAGAATATTTAATTTATAAAATCATGCAAAAGCAGTTTTTATCTCAAAATAGAGCTTTAGCTCTCTTTTTCAACTCATCATCAGATGTTGAGTTTTAAAAAGTTTAAAAATTGAAATTAGCAATTGTTTTAAAGTTTATTAGCTTTTGTGATTGTGCATAATTTAATATGAATTAATTTAATAAATAAAGTGATTTATTTTTCACTTAACTGATTTTGAATTAAAACAATTGTTTTATGGGTTAATCAATTATTAAATCAAACTTTATTTCAATTAAATCATTAAATTTGACAACTTTGATTTTAAATCAATTAAATAAATATCCAATTGATTGTTTGTAGGAATTTTGATTTATTATCAAAATAAAAACAATATTAATTAGGAATAAATGCAATTAAATCTAATTAAATAATTAAGTGGTAGAATTAAATTAATTAATTAATTATTCATCATATTCAATTAATCAACTTTAGGATAAATAATAACATTTATCGCCAAATAATATTTAATTAAAGATAATTAGATAAATTAGAAATATTTAGGAAATATTCCTTGATGCAGAATTAAGATAAAATCAATTAGGATTTTGATGTGAAGATGTGCCTTAGGTTAGGACTTTTGTGTCAATTTCATTTCATGTGTCGATATAGGAGGTTAATGAACCTATAGCCCATTTTTGGGGTATTACATTTTGCCCCTCTTTGAATTATTGTGTGAAGCGCAGTGGTTGAAAGATAGTTTGTGTAAGATAAAGATGTGTGAAACTGATTTGAAAGATGAACCGATTCTGAGATAGAAGCCAATTGAAAGATTGGAAAAAGATGTCGACCTAGGTCCAGGCTGACCAGGAATTGAGATGATGCTAGCTATATCAGCAATGAACCATTGATTATGAAAAAGTGTCAAAATGCCTGATTCTGAACCTTATGATTGTGAAGAAGTGAGTGACCAATTCCAGACCTGAATTTCCTTGTATGAATCATATTAGTATCACATCCTGAACCCATCAATTATGAAAAACCAAGGAAATGATGCAAATTAATCGATAGTTACGAAAAGTTGATATAGTTTACAAGATAGATTTAGGATACCAAATTGATATGGATCTCAATGAATCTGATATGCCCCAAGAATCAATAGATTTTCCCCAAGCGATGAGGACTTTAGATGAATCAGCAACTAGATGTAGTTTTTGTCTTGATTATTGAGAGAAAGATTTGATTTTTAGATAAATTGACAAACTTTAAATGATGTGTAATACTATGCCCCCTTTGGGATTAAAATTGAAATCTGACAAGAAAAGTTAGTGTTATAGTTTAGAAGCATGTTAATTGATTTGAGAAGTGGCTATACACATTCGAGAACGTGTTCTACATCGTTTAGAGGTCCTAGAGACCAAGTTAGACTAGGTTAAACCATGAGTTGACCATAGTTGACCAAGTTGAAATTTTGATAGTTTGATGTAAGATAATCAGTTGAATTCTGGATTTCTTTGATGATTGAAGGTTGATTATGCATGCAGTTGACAATATAAACGATCTCAGATTTCAATTTTGATCCTAAAAAAGGATTCTACTTGCTATTTCGTTGGATGGACCTTCGTGTAAGATTCAACTCTTGTAGTCATGTTTAGCATTTTTGGTTTTGAAGAATCATTTAAGTGTTCAAGGAATTTGTGAGATCATGCAAAGTGCAAAATGAAATGCAGAATGAAATGCAAACCTAGGACCTAGGACCTAGTCATTGATCATGTGTTAATTCATTCTCATCATTGAACTTTTTAGGTAATCGGATAAATCAATACAATGCACACTAGTTAGGAAACTATAGACATATGAATATTGATTTTTATGCGCAAGAATCAATACAACACCCACTAGTTAGATAACCATGGACATATGAATATTGATTTTATTTCAGAATGTCAGAGTAGATATAAGCACCAAGGCACAAATGCCAGGATGACCTGAATATCATGTCCATTTTAATATTACAATTTGTATAAGCATCATAACATCAATGTCGTGATGACTAGAATATGCCTTGCATTCAAACACATCAAGCAGTCAAGAGATCATCCTAAATCCAATGTGAATTACCCGTAGTGACCCTTTATCGTTCACATCCTTAGGCAAGATTGCATTTCATAGTAGGAGAAAGAACTCACTCAAAAAGACAATAGTTAGATCAAACTTCCTTGAATTTTGTAGGTATCAATGGTTGAGGTACTCATGGCCATCCAATTCAAGATAGAGGCTCTTACAGATGGACACCATTTCAATCCAGAATTGCCAAAGTTGTTAGATTTTCACATACAAGAAGAAAACAAAGAAAAGATTATGCCCCTAGTCATCACTCTCTAAATCCTTTAAAGGACATCATTGAAGAGCTCAAAGGACATAATATGCAAAAATCTCAATGCGAATCAGTAAGCATACAAGGAGATAAAAGCATGTAAAAGCATAGTTTGTTTTCAATTTGTGTTTGATTGTGTTGTTGTAGATGCAAAATCCTTTCTGGAGAGGATAATGACTGACTAACTCGGATGAAGCTTCAAAGGACTCTGACTAGATATGACTTGTTTAAGATATACTGGAGGCCATAGGATATGACTTTGATTTCCCCCGAGTGTTAAACATTGATAGGATACAAACGCTTGAGCTAATTGGTGTACAGATTGACTTTATTGAAAATAGGAATGTGGAAACAAACTGGGAGATATGTACAAACTAAAGCAAGACTGAAAGTTGGGAAAGACCAAGATTACGCTGATAGATGGAGTATTTTGAAACAAGTGGTGCCCATTTGCTGGGTTTTCACCATCTTGGTAGAGATTCTATTCTTGCTACCAAGGCACCTGTTTCCAGGTTTTCACCAAGGCACTTTTTCTTTTTCTCATTTTTTTATATTTTTTATTTTTTCAATTTTTTTGTACTTTTGATATTTTTATTTTTTTGTGAATCATCAAGGCACCCATTGCTAGGTTTTCACCAAGATGTTCATTTTTTTCAGGATATTTTACCATAGACTAAATGCCTTAAGCGTAGAATTTCTTCAGATGGAGAACGTTGATTGGTTCTTGGAGTTGTTCTCCTTCATTTGTTGAGTGTTGATAGGCTCTAGAGCCAAAAGTAGCAGTGATAACAAAGGGACCCAACCAATTGGGTTCAAACTTCCCCTTGCGTTCTCTATGTGATTGATTTTTAGGATTCTCTCTCAAAACTAGATCATCAACCTGAAATTCTCTGTGTCTGACTTTTTTTTTGTAGCCTCTAGACATTCTCTTCTAATATACTCTAAGATGATCATATGCTTCTTGTCTGTGCTCATCTAGTAGTTCAAATTCTTGCAACCTAGACACTCTGTAGTCATCATCAATTACTAGACCATGCATTCTGATTCTTAGTGATGGGATTTCAACCTCAATAGGTAGTACCGCTTCAGACCCATAAACTAAAGTGAAAGGTGTAGCCCCAGTAGGCATTTTGATACTTTTTTTATAGGCCCAAAGAGATGGATTGATCATGAGATGCCAGTCTCTTCCTGTTTAATTAACTGTACAGTGCAAGATTTTTAATAGATTCTTATTAGAAGCCTCTACTTGTCCATTCCCTTGAGGATAGTAGATAGATGACCAATGTTGTGTAATCTTGAATTTGGCACATAGATCATCTAAGTCTTTATTCTTAAATTGTCCCCCATTATCTGTGACTATAGAATGTGGAATACCATACCGGCATATGATGTAGTTCAAGATGAACATAGTTATTTGTTTTCTAGTTGCTTGTGTTAAAGGGACTGCTTCTACCCATTTCATGAAATAATCTGTAGCTGTAATAATGTGGGTATGCTCATTAGAAGAATGAGGATGTATGGATCCTATAAGATCAACTTCCCATTGATGAAAAGGCCATTGTGTAGTGAAGGGGATTAGATCTCTCTCTGGAGTATGAATTAAATTACCATGTACTTGGCACTTTTGATAGTTCTTTGCATACTTGATAGCTTCTTTTTCCATTGCAAACTCCCAAGAAAGATCATATCATGCAATCCCAATGTCTAGCAAGGTGGAGAACAAGATGGATTGGCAAGCTATGGAAGAGATAGAAGACAAGAGAATGAAGGAGAATGAAGGGAAGAAATCATCAAGGGAAAACTCTTCAAGGGTACCCAAGCTAGGGAAAAATTTTCATGTAAAGCACATTTGGACAAGCAATGAAAGGCTAGCATAGGATAAGTCACAAAAGCGTAATGCCAAAGAAGGAAAGAATGTAGTCCAAAGGAGTAGACATGTTAAGAGGTTTCAAAGCATCGTGTTCTACTCCTTTTTTTATTAGATCAAGACCAAAGGGGAAAAGGATAGCAAAAGGCTAGAATGAATGGAGGAAAATTAATATGAAGGCTAAATAGGAAGAGAATGAAAGTAAAATCATCGTAAGATATCTCACAAGATAGCCAAATATTCGTGTATAGATCAACATTGTCAAGATCAAAGAGAGAAGATGGAATGGATGAAATATGTAGAAGAACTACGCATGATGCCTAATTGCCAGGTTTTCATCATAGTACTTATCCAAGGTGCCACAAGGGAGTGGTTTTCACCATAGTACAAATTTATTTCTCTTTAATTTTTCTACCAAGGCGCCTATTTCTAGGTTTTCACCAAGGCACATTTTCAAATTTTTTTTAATTTTTTTTTTAAAATTTTTTTTAATTATTTTTTTTGGAAGAAGGCAAGCTTTTTAGATAATGCTCCTTGAAAATATAAACCATGATATGCCAAGGATTCAAAATGATATGCACAAAGATGTTGATAGGGAAAGGAAGATGAAAGAGAAAAATGGAGGATAAGGTTTTATGTAAAGCGAGTGAGGTTGGAAGATAGGAGGAATAGGCAAATGAGGAAAAAGGATAGAAGGTAGAAGGATAATGAATGGAAGGATTGTGAAAGGGTAGATGGAAAGGAAGGCAAGATCAACATCAACACACACCTTGAAGGGTGGTGAGAGGATGGAGGAAACATGAATGAAGGAATATGTGAAGGAATATGGTGAATGGATAGCAGAGGTTGTGGTTTAGGGACATGGAATGGAAGAATGTTTTTGGAAGAAGATGAAGTGGAAGCCTTTGGAAGCTTGAATGTCAACTTCACTTGTTGTTCAACACCAGACTCTTTCAAGAGAGACTTTGGAATCCATATAGCCATAGGCTTTTCATTTTTTTTTATGATCTAGAGAGAATATCTTCAATGATGGATTTTGGAACCCATACTTGTCTTGTAATTTTTTTCTTAGATATCTCTTTTGACTTTATGCCTCCATGTTGATTAGAGGAGACATGGTGATCTTTCTTTTTTGATGGATTCTTGTGTTATTTATTTTTCTTGTATTGAACATTCAAGTTACTTCCAAAATACTTGGGACTTGTGGAAGAAGGAGGATATGACTAGTTTAGATGGGTGGGTGGGTGAAAAGGATTCAAGGGTATGCATCTATGTTGATCTTGAGGAAAGATAGGAGATGGAGGGATGTAAGGACCCAATATTGATGGAAAATTAAGAGAGTTAAGAGGGTAAAGTGAAGGGACATAAGGACCCAAGATGGAAGGCAGACATGAAGCCCTTTGTAGTGGTGGAAGAGGTCCAAGAATGGAAGTGGAAGACACAAAAGGATAATCAACAAGTTCATCAATGTTTATATGACAACCAAGGACATCAGCACCTTTAGAGTGAGCATTAGGATTTTCAATAGAATCATGGACATCTTGAATATGAGCACCTTCTTTGATAGGATTGTTCAAAGCTTGCAAAGACTTAGGAAGAGTAGAAAGTGGAAATGAACATGGAGTAGTAGAATAAGAAGATGGAAGACTTTGATCTTGACAAAGATATTTGGATAGCATAAGCACATAATTCTTCTCTTGATTTTCAATAGGCTTAACATTGGAAGTAACAACACCATTTTTACCAACCTTAATGGAAGTATCATCTTTAAAAATTGGAAGTGGGGTAAGGTTATTTTGATTTTCAATAAGCTCAACGGTGTAAGTAGTAACTTGATCTTGCTTAGGAGAAGACTTAAGACAGGGTGGAATGAATGAGAAAGGGAACGCGGGATCAAAAGAACCATGAAATGGATAAGAGACATCATGAAAAGGATTGGATGACATTAAGGTTTCTTGATCTTGATCTTTCTTTATATTCTTTTCTTTATGATTTTTAGAGTCCTCTCGACATGGAGCCACTTCTAAGGACAAGGAAGCATGTTTGAATTATATGGAAGACTTTGGAAGAGATGGGGAAGGACTAGATGGAGTAGGCATTATAGCATATAAAGGCTTAGGCTCTTTAGGTTTAGCATTATTGAAAGTATTTTCAGCCAAGTGAAGGTTAGCTTGAGTTTCTTTAAGAGGTAGCCCTTGAGGATAACTATAGGAAACCGTATGAAAAGTATTAGGACCTTTGGTGGATGAAGGACTTGTGAAAGATTTGATAGGCTTGAAAGCTTTAGGAAATGTATGGGTATTGGAGGAAGTGGGGGATGGAAGGGAACCATCACAAGACAAAGGTTCAACATTAACATGATCTTTCTTGAGAGTGTAATCTTTATTTTCAGCATGAGAGTTCTTAGAGGAGAGATCCTTATAGTATTGACTTTTATAATCAGTGTGGAAAGCTTTCTCTTCTTCAAGTGAAATAGATGGATCATCTAGGTATTGTGCATAGAAATCATCAAAGTCTCTTTCAAAATTAGAATCATATAGATCACCATCACGATCTATCCAATGTGATGACCCATTTCCAGTAAGCACGAGCACATGACTAGGAGGACCCTTAGGAACAGAGGTGTCATAAGTATCATTAAATTGTCCATCATCATAGTCTTCAAAGATGGGTGTATCACTCTCTGTGGAAGAGGTATCATAAGGGTTATCACATTTCTCAACATGGTATGTCTTGAGATGAGGAGTAAGACTCTTGGGAGAAGTAGAAGAGGAATGAGATCATGGAGAAGAGGAAGGTGAAGACCCAGTGGAGGAAGAAGACTTGGAAGGTGAGGAAGAATGAAAAGACTTAGAAGATGAAAGACATTTGGAAGAAGGAGGTTGTGATAGGATCATGTGTATAATCCTAAAAAAGGTGTCTGATTTAATCAATTTTTCTTTTATTTCTATCATAAACTTATCACTCATGGGATTTTTGGAGGAATAATACTCTTCAAATTGAGCAATGAGTTTGAGATCATCCCTTTTCAAGAGAGGTTCCATAATAAGATAGTTGAAATTCATGGTTCTAGAAGAGGAGGAATCAACCATGGAAGTGACAGAAGAGATGAAAAAAAGAAAGTAGAGTAGATAATAAGAGGAAAAAAATTAAGAAGATGTGAAGAGTTTTAGGAAGAAGAGGAAGAAGCGTGAAGGAATAGGAGAAAGGATGGAAATGGGAGACTGGGAAGACATGAGAGATGTGGAAGAAAGAAGACCAAGATTCATTTTGTGCAACTTGATATCATTTAAGTTCATTTGGATGTTGAGCATAGCACCTGAGATTTGACCCAGACTGACCAAGGATGACTAGAAATGACAAGAATCAGTTTGCTATTTTGACAGAATTTGGGAATAGGCTGTAAAAATTGGATTTTTGACAAATTTGACCAATCTCTGACAACTTTGACTTTGGCTTTGATACTAGTTTTGAAATTTTAGGATGACTTTTGACACCAAAAAGGATTTTTGCTTCAGATTTGCAATTTTTCAATTTTTCAGTATCAGTTTGTTTGCAAATTTTTCTGTCCAATTTTTGAAGATCTGTGTAAAAGTTTGTCTCAAGTAACCAAGTAGATATCAAGCATGCAGAATAGCAAGCAAGGGGAGCAAGCAATCATCTAAAAACAATGAACAAGGGAAAAAGCAACCTTGCGCATGAATAAGCAATAGTGACTTATTGTGCTAATCCCTAGAAATACTACTTGTGTATGTTCCAAAAAGTTTTTCAATAATGCACATATTCCTAGAAAATGAAAAATTTGGCCTCACTAGGGTTTGTAGTAATGGTTTGACTCTGCAACTTTTGTGATCTCAAGAGGGCAAACTCCAATCCAAACACACCAAGGTTTTGACACAATCTGAGAATTTAATCAATCAGGAGTTGCTAGGGAGATCTGACAGCCCAACAAGAGATCACACCTGTGAAGATTTCCTCCACAAGGACATTTATATAGCGATTGTTGCTACCACAGTGAAAATGGCTATTACCACTTGATGTTCCATCCATGTGGTTGACCCAATTAAGGGAATGTCCACTAGGGTTAACCCTCTCTAAAGGTGACTCACAAAAAATACCACAAGGGGACTAGATTAGATTCAAGGATCTGGGTTTCTGGTACTACCCAAAAAGGAAGTAGAGCATAATCCCCTAACCTCTTCACTTCACCAAGACAAATCAGAAAAATTAATCTAACACGCTAAGACCAAAATTATCTCACAAAGATCTATGATGTCAACCGCTTATGATCTATCAACCTCTCCGAAGAGAGAATGTATCAATCAAAAGTTGAAGATGCACAAATCTAGTAGAACGCAAGACAATCTCAGTAACCTCCCTACCTACAAGAGGATCTATCATCAAGAAGATCTTCACATGCATGAACAAGAGAAATAAGCTCACTCTCTCAACATCATCTACAAATAGTGTTCATAGGGCCTAATTACTATGAGTAACAGATATGCAAAAAGCAAATCTATGTTCATTTTAGAGCCCAAAACTGAAGTGTGAATTATGAAAGCTATAAAGGCACTCAAGCTTGACACAAGAGAGTTTGTTTTATGTCCCAAAATGAAGTGTTATCAGATGTAATAGAATACCTGAGTTCCTCGCAATGTGCTTAGTAGATTTTACCTATTTTAGCAATTTTTGAGCATTTGTCTTCTATCTTTTGTACCCACAGGACGTACCTGCACCTGCACATGCAAACCACTATTATAAAAAAATTGCCTATTCTTGTACATGAAACTCACTGTTATAAAAATCCATAAAAAAAGAAATGCAACTTGTCAACCCCACGTGGTAGAAAATTAGGTTAGTCAAAGATAATATGTCATTTGATAATCGAAAAACCTGTTGTCATAAAAAATTAGATTCTGACCAGTCTATACTAAATCAATAATAAATTTTGCAAATCAAAATGAAATTAATCCAAACTAATGGAAAATAAAATCTAACTTAAATACCTTTCCAGAAATATAAATTTTGGATCTGTATCATGTCATATGTGCATGTACCAATAAAAACATCAGTCAGATTTCATAAAATCAGGTTCAGACTAGTCTTCACTAAAATGATCATAACTTTTGCAAATCAAAACAATATTAATCCAAACCAATAGAAAATGAAAGATAACTCAAATACCTTTCCATAAATATAAATTTTGGATATGTATCATGTCATATGTGTATGTACCAATAAAAATATCAATCGGATTTCATAAAATCAGGTTCAGACCAATCTTCACTAAAATGATCATAACTTTTTCAAATCAAAACAAAATTAATCCAAACTAATAGAAAATGAAAGCTAACTCAAATATCTTTCTAGAAATATAAATTTTGGATCTGTATCATGTCATATGTGCATGTACCAATAAAAAAATCAATCAGATTTCTGCAAAAACAGCCCAAAAATTTATCACAAAACTCACAAAAATTAACCTTGTGGTTGTGGGTTTGAGAAAAATGATTGAAATTTGATAGAATAGAATGGAAACCCATTTCAAGGCCCCATGGTGGGTGCCAGAAATGTATGTGTGAATTTTGTACCTAGCTGTAGACACAACACTTCAGTAAAATATTAGAGGTTAGCAAAAACTGAAATCTGCAAGTAATTGAAACTATGCTAACCAGGCGATTTACTACCTTCTAGTAGGTGCAAGTATGATGTTCTCAGATTGAAATTGAGATCAGTGACAATGTAACACCTAAACAAAATATTTAAGATGATGAAAGCAATGAAATATGAATGCAAATTAATCTATATTTTTGTATTTTCTATGCAATAAGAATGAGAAACTGTATGAATCTAAGCTATAATGTATGAAATTGAGTTTGAATGCAGATTTAATCTAATAAATGCTATGAATGCATATAAAAATCTATGATATGAAACTATGAATGCTCAAAACAATAAATGAAAATCTCACAATAGCCTTGATTCGCAAAAGATTGATTCTTCAGTCAAGAATTCGCCAGAGTGAGGATGCAATTTCAAGGTGTTGATTGTGAAGAGTTGAGCCTTGATTTTATAGAAATCCAAGGCTTGAGGATGCATTGAGAAAAGCCATAAATCACTATTGATAAACTCAGGTTGATTTTTGAGTTAACAAGAAATTAAGAATATTTAATTCATAAAATCATGCAAAAGCAGTTTTTATCTCAAAATAGAGCTTTAGTTCTCTTTTTCAACTTATTATCAGATGTTGAGTTTTAAAAAATTTACAAATTGAAATTAGCAATTGTTTTAAAGTTGACTGCTTTTGTGATTGTGCATGATTTAATATGAATTAATTTAATAAATAAAGTGATTTATTTTCCACTTAACTGATTTTGAATTAAAACAATTGATTTATGGGTTAATCAATTATTAAATCAAACTTTATTCCAATTAAATCATTAAATTTGACAACTTTGATTTTAAATCAATTAAATAAATATCCAATTGATTGTTTGTAGAAATTTTGATTTATTGTCAAAATAAAAACAATATTAATTAGGAATAAATGCAATTAAATCTAATTAAATAATTAAGTGGTAGAATTAAATTAATTAATTAAATATTCATCATATTCAATTAATCAACTTTAGGATAAATAATAACATTTATCGCCAAATCATATTTAATTAAAGATAATTAGATAAATTAGGAATATTTAGGAAATATTCCCTGATGCAAAATTAAGATAAAATCAATTAGGATTTCAATGTGAAGATGTGTCTTAGGTTAGGACTTTTGTATCAATTTCATTCGATGTGTCGATATAGGAGGTTAATGAACCTATAGCCCATTTTTGGGTTATTACAGTTCTTAGCTATCTCTCGAACAAAATAGGAGATTGCATTGCATGCTAAAGTTGTTGTAGGAGCATGCATCATAGATTTTATATGTTAAAATCATATAATAAGGGATAAGAGAAGATTTGTCAAGTTTGAAGAATATGATGGCAGAAAAATTAGATTTGTAGGAGAAGGAAGTGCACAAATCAAAAGCATTGGAACAATTTCAATTAATTGTAAGCATATAAATGATGAAGTTTACTATGTTGAAGTTTTGAAACATAATTTTTTAAGTGTTAGTCAAATGTGTAAGAAATTTATGAATTTATGTTCAAAAGTGATGGCTATGTTATCTGAAAGAAATAAACTTGTAAAAGGGTTGCTAAAGGTTTTAGGACTGTCGAGAATATCTATTAAGTTAAAGACAAATGTGAGAATCCATTTTTTCTATCTCAATCCAACGGAAGATGGGGAGATGAATTTGAAATGGAAGTCAATTAAGATAAAGTGGATATTTCTTTATTAAAGAACTGTGAGGAAAGAAAGGTTGAATTAGATGGTCTGGTGGAAGCTAAATGGATTATGGTAGATTGGAAGCAAGAAGAAGACAAAAAGGACATGATAGACCATAAGAAAATGGAAATGGTACACCAATAGTAAGAAGAAGACAAAAAGGACATGATAGACTAGAAGCAGATGGATATCAAAGACCAAAAGCAGGAAGAATACAAGAAGGATATGATAAACTAGAAGAAATTAGAAGGCAAAAAGAATATGGTAGACCAGAAGAAGTTGGAAGATAAAAAAGGAACTAGTAGATTGAAGGAAGGTGAAGAGCAAGAGGAATTTAGCATAGGAAAAGGACAGAAAGAGGATGATGAATCAGAGACCTCCTATTCATTCCAAGTACTCTCCTTTTGATAGTATCTATTTTTATTACAATAAAGTATGACAGAGAGTCAATTAGTGTAGAAGTCTGAAAAAGAGTTATTTTTTTAATGTAAGATGTTATCATTGCATTAAGTTAGGACATAAGGTTGTTTAGTGTGGAAGTAGAGTAAATTTTATTAGGGTGAATGTGAATAAAAATGTTAATAACTTCAATAGATATTATCATGGTTGCAATAGATATAGACACGGAAATATTGAAAAAAAGTATAAATATCAATGTCAAAAATAATGAAACTACTAAAACTAAAATAATGATCTGGTGTGCTATAAATGTAACATGACATGAAATGTTGCAAGGTTCTTCAAGGATGGTCTTGCTTGCTATAAATTTATCATGACAAGACATGTTGCGAAGTTCTGCAAAAATGTGGAAAAATAGAATGAATGTTCAATGATTGTAGAAGGTTCAAAAGAAAGGAATATGATATATTTGATTTGGAACACAAAAGGTACTTTTGATGGTGGTTCATTATCCATTTTGGATGTTGTTTCCTCCTCTCTTAAATTTCTCAAACTGTAGGGTCAGAGGGGGAGTTTTCATATGAATATATTTTCCTCCTCAAGGATAGATGTTAGATATCTTCTCAACATAGAAATAAGGCATGAATAATTTTTCAAAGGTTTTTTTTTTTTTTTGTGGTTCGAAAAGATGGTTATTTGGTTATGTGAATCATGTAATAATTATTTGGTTGTATCGTAGAATTGCCTTTCTAAATTGTGTTCAAATGTGGGTTGGAGATATGGTATATTTGTTGGTTCACAAATTAAGATACATTTGAATTAATTGGATAATAGTGCTATAAATTATAGAAGTTCTCTTGATAGGATAATTCTGTGGGGCCTTTTTTCTCCTAAGGTTGCTAACTAGTTTAAGAACAGTAATAGTTGTTGCTATATAAAGAAGATAAAGTCTAACGGTGAAGATGAAGAGTTGACAAGTGTTGTTAAATAAATGGAGACTATAGAAGTTAATGTTCTTATTGTTTTTCATAATGAGATGTAAATTTCTTCTCACATCTCTTTAGATAAATTTTATATGTCAGTTGAAAAGATTCCTACTATGTTGATTCAATAAGAAGTGCTAATTGTTGGAGATGTGTTCTATCACATGATTAGGACATTTTTTAGTTTCTTTGGGAGAAGATTGGGTTTGTTGCCCCTTATTCTTCTAGCTTAGTGCATCAAAGTTGTGAATCTTTCTAGGGGTAGCCTTCAGACTTATTATTTTTCCTAGACTGATGCTAGTGGCTATTATCAAAGTTTTGCAATAGTAAATATATTCTTGGCCTTTGTTCTTGATGGAAAAGAGGAAGAAAGATAAGGAAAATATTCATTTGCTCAGGATTATTTTGGCATTTTTAGTAAATGGAAATTGATAGTGATTTATATTTTAGTCAAAACATTTTTGGTGGTTGTTTTCCATCAATGACAAAGGGGGAGATTGGTAGAAATTTATATTTTTGGTTTTATGTTGACATTGATGTCAAACATTGTGTTTTGGAGGTGTTTATGGTTTCTCATAGCCTATGGTTTGGAAGTCTGCTATAATGCAGTGGAAGATAAGTATGAATTCAAAATAGTGGAAGATTGATATGTATCCTATGATTATGTGAAGATTATTTTTTATAGTGCTTTATTTGTGATTTCCAAAAGGTTTTTGCTCCAAAAATTGGGGCTAAAGGTGTGTTGATATTGTTGGATTACAGAGAGGGGGGTGAATCAGTAATCCCTGATTCTCAGTACCTCAAAACAATTTCTCTAATTAACTCGGTGTCAACTCAGTCAGACACAATTCACTATTTACCGACAACAGTAAATAAACTTTAACAATCAACAAATCAAACACATAAATCATTCATCACATATAACACCAGTATTTAACATGGAAACCTAGCTTTGGGAAAAAACCACTGTGGGAATTGTCACCCACTAAAGAAAATACTCTTCTGAAGTACGCTTGGTTAAGAGAAAATCTAGTTAAAGATTACAATACACACTATTAGGTGTGACCCGGTCAAAGGATTTTCCTCATATCTATTGGGATCTTCACCCTGTTAGGAGTGGTCTAGTAAAAGGACTTTGAACACTCTTTATAATGTTACCTTTGGTAAGGATTTTACAATAATATTGTTATGTCCACTCGATTAAGAGATTTCTCTAGTACAAATGCTAATAAGAAATAGTAAATAAATTAACATGTACATTTGCCACTATCCTTTGCATAATCAGATCCTTTGTGCACTCTTTATCTTCACTTTAATCCTTCACTTTCCACTAGCTTCAACACTTCATCAAATTTTTCTTTCTGACCCGGAACTATCTTTTCCTTCTTCACTGCATTAGTCAGTGACTTATCAACCCTTTAATTTTCCATCCATTTGTTCATACAAATTCATCCTTTATATAGACTTTCTTTTATTGCATAATCTCCTTTATTACATTTTCCTTTTATCAATCTTATTTGTTCAATTAATTTTACAAAATTATTCAATGTATATAGATCTTGGTAACATGTTTTACCTTCACCTTGGAACTTGAACTTTCTTGAAACTTGTTCCTTCTATCTTAACCATTTAGATCTAAGTCATAGATCATCATCCTGAATTTTCTTGATTGAAGATCTCTCTAACTAACTTTCCTTATCATCATAATCTTCCAGCTCATCATAGCTAATCATTAAATGTCATTCTGATCCTTGTATTTAATTTTTGTTCCTTTCTCGATGGATAACTCTAAATTTTAGTTGACTTCACTCGGTGCCTAAAACTTCTTGTTCAGTGTCTTGAGTTCCTTTTCCTTTACTGAATTACTTTTTCTATTTACCGAGTTACTTTTCTTGCTCAGTAGCTAAACCTATTTTTCTTACTGACTTGTCAAATCTTCGTTACCATTCTTTACTAACTTGACATAATCATATGTTAGGTAGAAAATAATTATATCAGCATAATCTTAACATTGTCTAATCTGTATCAGTTACACATTTAAGTTCTTCAACTTCACAACATCTTAATTCTTCTTCTCCTTAACTCATTCAACTTATATCATACTTCAAATGATATGGAAATATAATATAAACTAGAAATCAATTGCTTGAAATCAATGATAAGATAATAACTTATCTAAACTTTCTACTATCTTGTATTCCTCTGATCTGGGTCGGTCTTCATCATCATCACCATCAGTTATAGTAACAATCTCCCTCGTTAGCATTGATGGAAACACACTAACAATCTTCATTGTTCAATTGATGATGGTATCACTTCACTGTCATTCATGTACTCCCTCTGAGCTGTAACTTCTTCTTTGTTGTACTTGATCTTCTTCTATTCATATTCTCCCTCTATCAGTAACAATCTTCTTCTTTAATAGATCTTCTTTACTATCCCTCTTTGACAACTTCTTTTCTGATCTTCTCTCTTTTAGTAATCATCAATAATATTCTTCCTCTTTGACAACAATGCCAAAGACACATACTCTTGGAAACTTTTCTTAGGCATTAAATCATACCTCATGTAAATATTTCTCATTGTGGTCATTAACATTTTCACAACTTCAGGCATCACCTAAAGAGTGAACACTAGCATCAACTCACAAAATAGATATTCTAATGAATACTTGAATTGATACAGAATGTATCTTTTCTTAGTGAGTATTGGAAAGGGGAAAAACCCCTAACTTATCTCAGAGATGCTCAAAATAATCCTTCGGTAGTTGTTTGGTAAATATATCAACTATTTTTTCCTTTGAATTCACATACTCCAATATCACATGTGTATCTTGTACTTGCTCTCTCAAGTAATGATACTTGATAGAAATGTTATTTATCTTAGAATGCATCACCAAATTCTTTGATATGTTAATAGAACTTGTAGTATCATAATAAATTGTAATTATATTAGTAATCTCTTCTTGCATACTTTCAAGTAATTGTTTGATCCATACAATGCTAGAATAATTCTTAGTTGCAACAACATACTCAGATTCAATGGTAGATTGTGAAATACAACTTTTTTTTTTACTTAATCATGTCACTAATCTTTCTCCTAAAAAGAAAGCTCTACCACTTGTTCTTTTTCTTTCATCAATTATTCTAGCCCAATCAGCATCAATATACACCTTAAGATCAAAATCTCCTCCTTTTGTGTATAGCAGACTGAAATCTTCAGTCCCTTTCAGATATCTAAATATTTTTTTCACTGCAGACATATGTTGTAGTACCTCTCCAAAGTGGTCATTACAATGAGGTAAGTATACTTGATGTTAAATACTATTTGATCTAACTGAAAATATGTTGCAGTAAATGAAATACTATGTTATATCATGTTGTTATTTACCATTTTGAATAGTATATTCATGATGGTACTTTATTGATTTAAATACTTTAATTTTTATGTTCAAAAGATTAGATTAGTAGGTTATGATGATTGTCACTAATTCTTAGACATTGTGCCTTATATGCCACTGAAAATTTTAGGAAGATTTAAATTGACATATAGTCATATTGTTAAAAATGATTTATTTAAATGCTTCAAGATAATGCACCAATAATATATGGTTATATGTTGTGTATGATGTACCATATCTTGCAATGAATTTTGTCTATTAGTGTTGGTACGAAGTGATACGAAGCCGTAGTCACTTGCTTGCGAGATCCACACGGTGTCCCATTATCCTTCATTATGATTATCTGTGTTATATGTGCTTCAGTTATTTATATATTATGAACAAATGCACTTGATGTTTGCATGTTAGTGAATACGTACCAGATACATTCACCCTCAATTGTAGTGATTGAGTGTGTGTCTATGTTCCCAGCAATGGCACAGGAGAGTAGTTCTGACCTTTCATACTGAGTCAATATCATCCTTGTTTGGACAATATATCCATAATGTATTATTATATTACTCCCTCCAGTACAAGTTGGTAAATCTGGAATTCATATTGCATATTGTGAAAAATCAGTTGTGTGTTTGTGCATTAGAGTCCTGCAATTGTCACAGAAGATGATTTAATTAATAATACTATTTTTAATTATTATCATGTATTTTACATTTTTTGATAATTTTATCGTAGTGCTATTTCATTTAATTAGAATTGGATAAATTAATCCAAGTTGAGTTCGGGGTGAATTTGGGGTTCTAATTTATTTTAATTTAAGTTATTGTTTTATCATTTTTTGGTTTTAAGTGGAAAAAGTGACTTACAATGAAAAATTATAACTCATTTTTCACACACTTTCATTTTTTGAGAGCAAAAATTGTTCAAACCCTCTTGTAAGTAATTTGAGGATTTTTTTGTTGGGAGCGATCTGTTTGCCGAATTTGAGCATAGAGCGGCTCATTGGAATTGTGGCGGGATTGCTACACTATGCCAAAATTTTCGCCTGCTTTCATGTCGTATTTATTTCTTCCCTTCCATTTTATATTTCTCCTCTTGTTGCGAGGTGGGTTTTTCTATATCTTTTATTTTAATCCATCTTTTTGCTTGAAGTAAATTGGAGTAGTTTAGTGGGATGAAAATAGACATTTTCCTATGATCTCATCTATTTCTTTCACCCGATTGGGTTTGTATGAATATATGTATGCTTGCATTTTGGATAAATGAAGTAAAATAGTGTTATGCTGCCTAAATTTTTAGAAATAGTAAAAATGAGAATTTTATGTTAAAAGATGGGTGTTGGGCACTTTTAGAACCAACGGGTATATTTAGAATTTTGATTTTTAAAAGTTGAAAATTGAAGTTATTTTAATAGAGTTTGAGAGTTTATAGTTTTGCTTGAAAAATAGAAGAAATGTAAAAAGTAAAATTTGGGTGTTTTGAATTCATATTATTTTGTGGAATGATAGAATTATATAATAGAATTTCTTACTTGAATCAATTTGAGTCCATTCTCATATAGTTATGATCATTTGAAAATTGCATGTGAATAGTGATATAAAAACGCAAATGTGATAATTTATGTGAATAACAAAACTTCATTGTGAAATCAGAATTGAAATATTATTTGAAAAGTGTGTTGTTGGGTAGAGTTAGACCAATGGGTTTTAATTTTGTAGCCTCAATCCAAATTTGATTTTTGACTTTTTATTCATCGCACTGTTTTGCGTGCTATTTAGAACCCGTCATTCGCCATGTTGTGCATGAATTAGATTTTGATATAAATTATCTTTTCTACAAAGAATATGATAGGAAAATCAGAATGGTTATATGACATTCTAGATATTTTTATATTTTGGCCCGAAAGTGACCTTTCAAGTTAAAATGCTGATTTTTAGAAACCTTATCAAATTTTGCCAAAAATTGGTATTTTTATGTTTTGAGCTCTTTGATATATATTTAGGTAATAGATATGTCATGAAACATGTAAAAAAAATTATGCCACATGTTTATTTATCAGATCATCTTGAGATCTGTGCTCTTGGCAATGTGGCCATTAGAGTGTGTGGTATGTAATCTTCTTGTTTCGAGTGTATTTTTTTTAATTTTATATCAGTGTAATTTACCTTTGTTATTGTTTTTGCTTCTTCCCTTATGATGGTACACCTCATTCTTGAGAATGAACTCTCATGTGGTATGTGGATATAAGGTGTTGAGACCGCATCCAAGATATAGTTGAGTTATGCTCTTATGTCGAGTTTTGAGGGGCACGTAACTTTGGTATTGAGACCAATTAAGTTTACTTAATCCTTATGATATTTATGATTTTTTGAGTCCTTTTAATTTATGTCTTATTGCATCTTTTTTTGGATGTGCTTCGTCATTGTGATGAGATGGCTTTTTTAGTACTGAGTAGTGAGTCTGTTGTTCTATGGATGTGTTTGGTATGCACCTTGCACATTGGTCCACATGTTGAGTGTTGTCCATGTTGTGATGTATTTGTACTTATGTATATAGTGTTAGGTCATAGTACTCTCTTATGAGTTATGCATTGTTTGGTGTGTGTGTTATCCACCTCCTTGTTGGCGTGTTTGTCTTATGTTTGTGGTTGGACTACTATCTCCATGAGCATGGGGGTTGGGCCTATGGGTAACATATGGTTGGGAAGCATTGCTAACTGTACCACTACTGGGGACCGATGTACAAAGACGGACTTCCTTTAGTTTTAGCACTTAGAGCTTGAGAGCTCATTTCTCTTGTTGCATTGTATATGTAAGTATATTTACCTTTGATTATGTTTACTTTTGATGATAAATGTTTATGCTCTTTACGTCATCGTTCTTCTTGCGATGATCAAAATATATATCTAAAATGTTAGAAGATCTAGATGTATTTTATACTTTTAATGTATTTGAGTGCCTACGTCCTCGATATATGTGTTTTTGGTACTCCCCGGTGTGGAGGTTTCTCTTTGCCTTCTTATTTTTGTTTAGAGAATGTCACATCTGGTTAGTCATTTCCTAGACAGTGAGCTTCTCTACATGTGTGTTAAGTTAGATCTTTCTATCTTTGAATATCTTTTTTGGGAGATATATCTTCCCAAGTGGAAATAGATTGACTAATGATCACTTTGGTAAAAAAAAAAAAAATGGATCCATCTGGTCTATGAGGATAAATCGGTAAATGAACTTGTATGACTAATCATGGTAAGAATTGTACTTTGGGCTTAAAAACAATATTGTTATGAAAAGAGATAACATAGTAACTTGGATGAACCTTGCTTGTTAATCACTTAAATAATAGCAAACTTATGGATGTGTGTAACCATCCCATGAACTTTAGTAGTGTGCTTGAGAATCTTTAGGGTGTTGTAAAACTTTCGCTTACTTATGAAGATATGTAGTTGTGTCAGGTTTCTTGCACATCTTATATTTTTTAATACTTATTATTGTAGTTGGTTGTATTATTGTAATGTGATTAGTTTATCTTATAAAACAAATATTCATGCTCGTTTTAATCTTAGATCAATTCCTATTTAATTAGGAAATTAATAAAAAGAGAATTTAATTAGTATTCCTTATTGAAATCAAATAATATGTTTATAACTAGATGGTTAATTTTAGTCAGTTGTAGTCAAACTATAGTAACACTTAGTCAAGATTTTTTTTTGGTGTTCCTATGATAAATTGATTAGAAAATTTAATTTTTGACTTTAATCTTAGAGAGAGGTTGACCAAGTCAATATTGGTCATGATGCTCCTTAAACCCGTTCAAGGTCTTCACCTTTAAACTGTAAACTATAATTGTTAGTTAAACTAGACAACTTTACTGTTAGTTGGAAAAAAATTGATTGGTGTGTTTTGCTCAACTTTTTAGGCATGACATTTTGGTATCAGAGCACATGTTTATACATTGGGCCTCTATGTTATGCTCCCATTATGTTTGGTGTTAGTGATGTGTTGATGATATACCCTATAATAGTTTTTAATTTTATTTTTCTATGTCTTAACATGGTGATAGATAGTTGGAATGACCAATCCTTATTACTAATTTATGGAGCGGATTGTGTGTTAGATCTTTTCCCTTATCTTCTCAATTGAAAAGTGAAACACCAATGAGAATCTCTCGATGTTGGATGTGTTTGTCTCTTTATGTCCTTGGTGGTAGATGGGCTTGAGTATGTCATAGTGTACTTGTGGGAATTTATGGTGAGGTTGGAGATAGCCATGATATGTTTATTTTGTGCATTCTTTTGCTAGATAAAATATGATACTTAAATTGACCTTTTGTTCACTTTCTCCATGTGCTATGCATTGATATTGCATATAATTGTTGATTGATATCATGTGGATTTAGATTATTTTTAAATCATACTAAATAATAGATGCATGGGGTAAACAATGTATATATTTTGTTCATGCAAATTGTTTAAATATGATTTCTTCATGTTTAATGTTATGAATAGGCCATGTTTATTAATGGTTACATGAATTTCAGCTATCTCTTCTTATTTTTCCCTATTATTTGATTAGAAATTACAAAGATATTTTTTAATGATGAAAATATTAGATGTATGGTAAAAGTTGATACATTGTATGATTGGTACTTATGTTCTTTCTGCTCTTGTAAGTAGAAATTTTGAATTTTAAAAATTGATAAATTTACTATCTTTCCCTGATTAGGACATGGAAATGTGTGCTCAATTTATGAGTGTTGATATGATATGTTGTTACTAATGCACCTTCTTCATATTCTATTGTAATCACATTTTTAATGAAACGTTATTTGTTTATGTTTGTAAATGGATAAATATTGACAAGTATGTGTCGTGAAATGAGATGTTGTCACTTGAAATAGAAATATTATAACATTAGTACTAATCGGATTTGTGTTATATTGAATCAAGTGAATTGTGAAGGAATGAAATGAGAAAATATGAATGTTGAGTAATGTTACTTGGTAATAAAATTTTGATGGATAATAGGGAGTACTTGAATTTTATATATGATGTTTATGTTGCTTTGTTTTCAGAAGCAATGAAATCTATGTTATATTGATTTATTCTTGGATTGGGAAAGTACTCATTGTGCATGTGAACATCCAGTACCAGTACTATGTTGTGTGTTGTGTATAACCAGTACTTGCATCATGTGCCCATGAGGTGGCAAGTATATGTGTACCCACCCATGGAGGCTATGTTTTCATTTGGATATGAAAGAACCATTCCATCATTTTGTTGCATATGTTGACCTTACTGAGTGCCAACCTATGGGTTTTTGATAAGTCAGTACGTGTAGGGGTAGTAGCATAACTTCTTTTCCTCGAGTGGACATCATGGCGTATGAATAATAGCGGCATGAAGAGACCTTAGCTTCCACCTCTTGAGGAAAAGATAATTAATGCTTCCCCTATGATGAACCTGAGTAAAAGGTTCATCTGTATTATCCCTTATTCCCATAGTTTTTGAGGATGATATTAGTATTTTATGTAAGATTATATGGATATATTGGTTATCACTGATGATTCATGAATTTGTATATACACTTTTGTGATCCAGCATGAGGAGGGATATTTTTGGTCCATGCTATGATGTATTCTGTATTGCACATGTTTCAACATGATGTATGAGATACGATATCACACCCACTAGTGTTCCGACACAATGTTAGTGATGATGTCATATTGTCGATGGTAGTGAGATGGGCTTGGGAACATGATGTCATGTACCAAGATATGTGTAGGTGCGTAGTATGTATATATATTTTATTCCTACTTGATGAAGAGTGATAGGTAGGCACTTGCATATTCATAGAGGGTGCCCCATGGTTGCTCGGTTGTTGAGGACCGATAGGCATATGGGATTACCCTAGCTAAGTATACCTCTAGCTATGACAATCACCTATTTAGAGGTATTGTTATGCAGGGTGTGACCTTCATGTGTTTTATCCATGAGGTACACTACCATGCGACATATGACCATTGTGTACTTTTTCCACTTGGTGTATGGTCATGCCAGGTGAGATGGTTTGTTTTATCTATCTACCTGATGTGGGGGAGAGTGTCAAGGTTTCCAACCCATGTCATGTTATCTACGGGGTCTTTCAAGGAGACATGAAGGGCTATCGCGATAACCAGATGATTGTTCCATCCTTCCTCATTGGGTGACTAGATGTAGTCACATAGTGATGCAATGTGAATTTTATGATTTTTTTTTTTGTATCTTTGCTCGTGTGGACCAATGATTTATTTATTTTAATTGTGATGGTTTAGCCACAAATTGTAAGATTTTATTGCATGTAGCTCTTGGGGTTACATCTAATTTATTGTTGCAATTCCATGGATTTTCTTACCTTATTGTTGGAATTGAAGATTTAATTTCTTTTATTTGTGAACTTTGTTGGCTAAGTTATTTATCCTTATTATTTTTTAGAGTTGGTCTTGTATTGTAATGTGATTCCTCTCCAAGACTAAGGAGACAGTCTTGGAGAGTGTATAGGAAAAAGTAGACACAAGGAACCCCCATAGTATGGAGGTATGTGAGGTTGTTATGCAACCATGACCACTACCTACCTTAGAGTGGTGACTCTCCCTTGGAGGCTAAACACCTTACTCCAAACAAGGGATATTGGTAACGTGGTCTTGTATGGAAGGTTTTACCATATGGTGAGTAACCCATCCCCATCAAACCACTGAGTGAGATGTGGATTCAGATGAGATCTTATCTAGAGCACATGTACATGTTTGATCTTGAGCCTTTTGTTGTTGTAAATGCATGTGTATTATTTCATATTATGGTAGAAGTGGATCTTCATGTTGTTATGTTTATATATCACCATGTTTTATGAGTTGTGATGCTAACTGTACTATAAATTTTGTGGAGTTGATAATGTATCATGAAAGATTGTCTTTTGAAATGATTAATAATCTCAAAATGACTAGTTTAAATATGTATTTTGCTCGGAAAGATGACAAATGATAGCAATTAGAGTGGTATTGTATGAATTGACATGTTTGCTAAATGATAAATAGTGAAAAGTAATGTATTTGATTGATTATTTTAAACTATGTATGAATTCTATATGTAAATTGTATGGAAAACTTAAAGTATACTTCTACGATGGAGTTGAAATGTGTATAGTAATGATAAACTTGCAAAAAACATAAAAATAAATAAATAAAATAAAATAAAATTTATGACATTGATAGCAAAACTATTCATGATTACTTGATCCACGTTGATGTTGATATACAAATATATATTGTGCATAACCATATTAATGAGGATTATTTTATGTTGTTTCTTGGATCTAAAAAAACATCTATGTTATTACTATATGGTAAAATATGTTTCAGGACTAATGTGTGTTATGTTTCCACCTTAGCATTTTTAACTTCCAGGAGTAAGTCAAGTTTTGGGGGGGAGGATGTAGTACCTCTCCAAAGCGGTCATTACAATGAGGTAAGTATACTTTATGTTAAATACTATTTGATCTAACTAAAAATATGTTGCAGTAAATGAAATACTATGATGTTATATCATGTTGTTATTTACCATTTTGAATAGTATATTCATGATGGTAAATTATTGATTAAATATATTAATTTTTATGTTCAAAAGATTAGATTAGTAGGTTATGATGATTGTCACTAATTCTTAAACATTGTGCCTTATATGCCACTAGAAATTTAAGGAATATTTAAATTGACATATAGTCATATTGTTAAAAATGATTTATTTAAATGCTTCAAGATAATGCAATAATATATGGTTATATGTTGTGTATGATGTACCACATCTTGCTATGCATTTTTCCTATTGGTGTTGGTACGAAGTGATACGGAGCCATAGTCACTTGTTTGCAAGATCCACATGGTGTATCGGTATCCTTCATTATGATTATCTGTGTTATATGTGTTTTGGTTATTTATATATTATAAACAATTGCACTTGATGTTTGCATGTTACTGAGTAGGTACCAGACACATTCACCCTCAATTGTATTGATTGAGTGTGTGTCTATGTTCCCAGCAGTGGCACAAGAGATAGTAGTTCTAACCTTTCATACTGAGCTAATATCATCCTTGTTTGTACGATGTATCCATAATTTATTATTATATTACTCCCTCCGATACAAGTTGGTAAATCTGAAATTCATATTGAATATTGTGAAAAACCAGTTGTGTGTTTGTGCATTAGAGTCCCACAATTGTCACGGAAGATGATTTAATTAATAATACTATTTTTAACTATTATTATCAAGTATTTTACATTTTTTGATAATTATATCGTAGTGTTATTTCATTTAATTAAAATTGGATAAATTAATCCAAATTGAGTTCGAGGTGAATTTGGGGTTCTAATTTATTTTAATTTAACTTATTGTTTTATCATTTTTTGGTTTTAAGTGGAAAAAATGACTTACAATGAAAAATTATAACTCATTTTTCACACACTTTCATTTTTGGAGAGCAAAAATTGTTCAAACCCTCTTGTAAGTAATTTGAGAATTTTTTCGTTGGGAGTGATCTGTTTGCTGGATTTGAGCATGGAGCGGCTCATTGGAATTGTGGCGGGATTGCTATACTATGTCAAAATTTTCACCTGCTTTCATGCCGTATTTATTTCTTCCCTTTCATTTTGGATTTCTCCTCTTGTTGCAAGGTAGGGCTTTCTATAACTTTTGTTTTAATCCATCTTTTTGCTTGAAGTAAATTGGAGTAGTTTAGTGGGATGAAAATAGACATTTTCCTACAATCTCATCTATTTCTTTCACCCGATTGGGTTTGTATGAATATATGTATGCTTGCATTTTGGATAAATGAAGTAAACTAGTATTATGCTGATTAAATTTTAAAAAATAGTAAAAATGAAAATTTTATGTTAAAAGATGGGTGTTGGGCACTTTTAGAACCAAAGGGTATATTGAGAATTTTGATTTTTGAAAGTTGAAAATTGAAGTTATTTTAATAGAATTTATGGTTTTACTTGAAAAATAGAATAAATGTAAAAAGTAGAATTTGGGTGTTTTGAATTCATATTATTTTGTGGAATGATAGAATTATATAATAGAATTTCTTACTTGAATCAATTTGAGACTATTCTCATATAGTTATGGTCATTTGAAGATTGCATGTGAATAGTGATATAAAAATGCAAATGTGATAATTTATGTGAATAACAAAACTTCATTGTGAAACTAGAATTAAAATATTATTTGAAAAGTGTGTTGTTGGGTAGATTTAGACCAATGGGTTTTAATTTTGTAGCCTCAATCCAAATTTGATTTTTGGACTTTTTATTCATCACATTGTTTTGCATGCTATTCAGAACCCATCATTCCGCATGTTGTGCATGAATTAGATTTTGATATAAAAAAAAATTTCTACAAATAATATGATAGGAAAATTAGAATAGTTATATGACATTCTAAATATTTTTATATTTTAGCCTGAAAGTGACCTTTCAAGTTAAAATGCTGAATTTTAGAAACCTTATCGAATTTTGCCAAAAATTGGTATTTTTATGTTTTGAGCTCTTTGCTCAATATTTAAGTAATAGATATGTCATGAAACATGTAAAAATGTTTATGCCACATGTTTATTTATCATATCATCTTGAGATCCGTGCTGCTAGCAATGTGGCCATTAGAGCATATGGTATGTAATCTTCTTGTTTCGAAAGTTTTTTTAATTTTATGTCAGTGTAATTTACCTTTGATATTATTTTTACTTCTTCCCTTGTGATGGTACACCTCATTCTTCAGAATGAGCCCTCATGTGGTATGTGGATGTAGGGTGTTGAGATCGCATCCAATATATAGTTGAGTTATAATCATATGTCAAGTTTTGAGGGGCCCGTACCCAACTTGGTATTGAGACCAATTAAGTTTACTTAATTCTTAGGATATTTATGACTTTTTTAGTCCTTTTGATTTATGTCTTGTTGCATCTTTTTTTGGATGTGTGTTTCGTCATTGTGATGAGATGGCTTTTTAGTACTATGTAGTGTCCATGTTGTTCTATGGATGTGCTTGGTATGCACCTTAGACGTTGGTCCACATGTTGAGTGTTCTCCATGTTGTGATGTATTTGTACTTATGTATATAGTGTTAGGTCATAGTACTCTCCTTTGAGTTATGCATTGTTTGGTGTGTGTGTTATCCACCTCCTTGTTGGTGTGTTTTCTTTATGTTTGTGGCCGGACCACTATCTTCATGAGCATGGGGGTTGGACCTACAGGTACCATATGGTTGGGAAGCATTGCTAACTATACCACTATTGGGGACCGATGTATAGAGACAGACTTCCTCCAACTTTGGCACTTAGAGCTTGAGAGCTCATTTCTCTTGTTGCATTGTATATGTAAGTATATTTACTTTTGATTATGTTTACTCTTGATGATGAATGTTTATGCTCTTTACGTCATTGTTCTTTTTGTGATGATCAAAATATGTATCTAAAATGTTAGAAGATCTACATGTATTTTATACTTTTAATGTATTCGAGTGCCTGCATCCTCGATATATGTGTTTCTAGTACTCCCTGGTGTGGAGGTTTCTCTTTGCCTTCTTATTTTTTTTTAGAGAATGTCGCATCTGGTTCATCATTTCCTAGACAGTAAGCTTCTCTACATGTGTGTTAAGTTAAATCTTTCTATCTTTGAATATCTTTTTTGGGAGATATTGTCAGAGATTTGCCAGCAAGCCAGTGCTGACTATATGTTTGTCATTGATGACAACATATAGTAAGTAGCATGCATTGAAGACTTATGTAGTAAGCTTTGAGCATATGTTGCATGGACATGTTATCAGCATGATATCATGGATGCAAAGGTTAACTATTAGTACAGACAGTTATATAGCAGCTTGTGTCAGTAGTGTTCTTGAAAGAGTTACAGATAGTGTTCGGTGAATGATTGTTCGTACAGTTATCATGGAGCTCTGCATGTTTGGATATGTGATGGAGACATGTAAGTGATGTTACATTCATCGATGTAGAGTTTGATGATCAATAGAAGTAAAGTTATGCATTCGCTATTCAGCAGTAGTAGTTGCATGTGTTTATTCAAAAGAGCCGACAAAGATTTTATTGGTTCTGGAGTTGCGCCTATCATTTCGGTATGCACCCTTGGATTAATGCTAGGAGAAGAGTTAGTAATATTTGGTTAAGAGGGCATGATGTAATTCAGCTTGAGGAGAAATATCTGGTTATTTTGGTAGAGCCGACAATGTGTAGCGTGTGTCTATAATCATCATTATTAGATAGGTCCCAGAATGTGTTGCGTGCTTAGTAGAGTCGACTAAATTATTATTCAATTTTGTTATGACTTCTCTAACATGATTCCAAGGTGGTTCTAATAGGCTGACTTGATTATATCATTTAGAAGAAATATATTTATAGGCAGCCATTTGTAATTGCTAGAGTGTGGTTCAAAGTTGATTGTGAAGAGCAGAGCAGAGTGTGTGAAGTGTTGAGCCATCAAAAGAAGGACTATGTGACCAAGTAAAGTATTCATGCTATACATTGAAACTAATCTAGATAGTAGGTCAAAGTGTAGTTCACCAAGATCCAGATATAGTGTGTATCTATTATTCAGAAGGTTGTAGCCTTCTCCCATTTGAGCAGTGTGCTCTTAGACAGTGTGTCGTCACCCCTAACAGGGTTAATTGTAAAAGAATCCTAACCGGGTCTGACCCTTGACCAGGTCTACTGTACTAAACATATTGTAAAGAAAATCTTAATAGGGTTAAGGATCTTCTAACAAGGATCATAATACACTAGTACAGAATATTAGTGGATGTCAATTCCCACCGGGGTTTTTACCTATTTGAGTTTCCCCGTAACCAAAATATTGTTGTTGTGTTCAAGTGTTCTCTCATTGTGTTTACATTTTATATTTAAGTATACTTAATTGGATAAAGAATTGAAACTTGTGGATAACTGATTCACCCCCCCCCCCCCCCCCCTCTCAGTTATCTCTTGGACTATTCCTAACAATTGGTATCAGAGCCAAGTGCCTCGGAGAAAAATTTTAATAGCTTGAGGTTGAGTAGATGGCATTCTTCAGAAAAGAAGAAAGTCCTAAATTTGATGGAGGTAATTATCTTGACTAGAAGAACAAGATGGTGACACATTTGCAGTGCATTGCTTTTGAAGTTTTTGATGTAACTATCAAAGAAGTCAAGATCCCTACTTTAGAAGACCTTGCAAAGGATGATGCTATTGAAAAGAAAAAGGAATTGTTTCATCAAAATGCAATAGCCAAAGAAGCCCTTATCAGCACCCTATCTGATTGTGAGTTTTCAAAAATAAAGAAAGTAGATACAGCCCACAAAATATGGAATTATCTAGAAGACATATTTGAAGGAGACAAACAAGAAAAGGATGTAGGCAGAAAAACTTGGAAGAAAAGATACAATGCATTAGAGATGTTACCTAAAGAGAACATCAGAACTTACAACCAAAGGATTAATGAAGCAGTTGCAGGAATCAGGAACAATGGTGGAGAGATCTCAGAAGAAGACATTATGGATGTAAGTTGATGACCACTCTCACAGTAGAGTATGAAAACAAGATCAACATACTTGATGAGACCATGCAGCTTACATCAAATTTCAACAGAGAGACCTTGATCAGCAAAATTTTAGCTTTTGAGATTTCAAGATTGAAGACAGAACCTAAAAGTGAAACAGCCTTCAAAGCATTAGTCCATGGTAAGAAATCTACAAACACCTCTGGTAATTTTGATGATGATGATGAAGAGAAAACACTAGATGATTTCATTGCTATGATTTCTAAAAGAGAAAAGAAAGGAAAAGGAAAATATGAAGGTCAATTACCATTCAAATGTTTTTCATGTAATAAGATTGGTCACTTTGCATCTAAGTGTCCTACAAGAGTTAAAAAGTTCAACAATAACTACAAGCCTAAGTATTCAAAGGAATGCTACTATGCTAGAGATGGAGCATCAGATGAAGAATTGGGAAAAGAGGAGATTGGATTCATTGCTCTTAAAGATGAAAAGAATTCACAAGAGTTAGCACTAATTTCACAAGTAGACATCAGGACAAATTGGACCATTGATAGTGGTTGCTCACATCAAATGATAGGTGAAAAAGACATATTTGTTCATTTGGATAGATACAAAGGAGGCATAGTCAGATTTGGAGATAACACTCCTAAACCTATCATTGGTAGAGGATCCATCACCCTAGATGGAAAGAACAGCACTGATGATTTTCTTTATGTTGATGGTTTGAAACATAACCTACTGAATGTTGGGCAATTGCTTGACAAAGGCTACAGATTGGAGTTCAATGGAAACAAGTGTATCATTAACAACAAGGAAGGAGAAATAATTGCATCGGGATCAAAGACTAAAGGTAATATTTTTTAGCTTAATCTAGAAGCAAGTTGTTTTATTGCTAAAGTAGATGAAAGTTGGCTATGGCAC
The DNA here is from genome assembly GCA_027943335.1 of Chamaecyparis obtusa. Taxonomy (NCBI): domain Eukaryota; kingdom Viridiplantae; phylum Streptophyta; class Pinopsida; order Cupressales; family Cupressaceae; genus Chamaecyparis; species Chamaecyparis obtusa. The sequence continues at coordinate 233,421 of BSBK01000787.1, forward strand.
AAAAGACTATGTCATATCAATTTTGATAACATAGTAAAGATCAGTAATGTTAAGGTAGTAAGAGACCTACCTAGCATAGCAAAGCCAATTGATACTATATGTAGGGAATGTGTAATGGGAAAGCATGTAAGGAATTCATTCAAGAGCAAGCATTATTCAACAAAGAACAAGCTAGATCTGATTCATACAGACCTATGTGGACCAACTCAAACAAGATCATACTATGGTGAAAGGTATTTCATTTTGTTTGTAGATGATTATTCTAGAATGATGTGGGTTGCGTTCTTGAAAGATAAGTCAAAAGCATTTGAGAAGTTCAAAATATTCAAAGCTAAGGTTGAGAATGAATCTAGACTTAAGATAAAATGTCTAAGGTTGGATAGAGGAGGAGAATTCACCTCTGACAGATTCTATGAGTAATGTGAAGAACATGGCATAAAAGGATAGTTAAGTGCACCTAGAACACCTCAGCAGAATGGGATTGTAGAGAGAAGAAATAGAATTATCCTTGACATAGCTCGCACCATCATGATTGAAGGAAAAGTTGCACATACCTATTGGAGAGATGCAATCAATATAGTAGTCTATACAATTAATAGAATATAATTAAGGCCTAGTGATAACAAGACACCTTATGAGCTATGGTTTGGTAATGTTCCCATAGTGAAATACTTCAGAATCTTTGGAAGCAAGTGCTACATCAAGAGGGATGAAGCAGTAGGCAAGTTTGATGCAAGAAGTGATGAAGGTATTTTTCTTGGTTACTCTACTAAAAGTAAAGCTTATAGATGTTTTAACTTAAGATTAAAGAAGATCATTGAAAGTGCTCATGTTAAGATTGATGAGAAGTTTATGGTTCAAGAAAGATATCATGATTACTCACCTATGATTGAAGATGAACCTAGCCCCTCCACTAGTGAGATAGTTGTTGAAGAGATGTTTGACAGTATCAATGTATTGTTCAATGACCCTGAAACAAGTGAAGAAGAAACTCAGAAGGAAGATGAGACAGTATCACCTAAAGTTATGAAGTTTACATCTAGAAACCATTCCAAGAAAGACATCATTGGAGATCAGAGCAGTAAAGTCTTAACAAGATCACAAGCAAAGAATTCATCTAGCAATGAGGCGGTATGTTTACTATCTCAGATTGAACCTTTAAGTATTGAAGATGCATGTAATGATTCAGATTGGAATGATGCTATGAAAGAAGAACTAGATCAAATTATTAAGAATGACACTTGGGAACTGGTCCCAAGACCTAGTGATAAGAATGTGATTGGAACAAAGTGGATATTCAAAAAAAAGATAAATGAAGATTGTACAGTAGTAAGAAATAAAGTAAGGTTAGTATGTAAGGGACATGCACAAAGAGAAGGCATTGATTATTCAGACACATTTGTACCTATGAGCATATTAGAAGCTATTAAGTTGTTTCTAGCTTATGGAACGGTCAAAAACTTCAAAGTCTATCAGATGGATGTCAAGTCAGCATTCTTGAATGGAGATTTGAAAGAAGAAGTATACATTGAGTAGCCAGAAGGATTCACTTTATCAAACAGACCTAATATGGTATGTAGGTTGAAGAACGCCCTCTATGGACTTAAGCAAGCCCCTAGATCATGGTATGAGAGACTAGATGGATATCTAACAAAGATTGGATTCAAGAAAGGAGCAACAGACTGTAATCTATTCATAAGAGAAACATCTAAAGGTTTACTACTTGTAGCTATATTTGTTGATGACATTATCTTTGGAGGTAATGACAAACTTACTGCTGAATTTGCTAAGGAGATGCAAAGTGAATTTGAGATGAGCATGATTGGACCTATCAAATACTTTTTGCGATTGAATGTGCAGTAGACAAAGAAAGGTATTTTCATTAATTAGTCCAAGTATGTGAAAGCGATATTAAAGAAATTCAAGATGGATGATTACAAGCTAGTAGGGACACCTATGATAACTTGATTCAAGCTTACAAAAGAAGATGATTCACCAGCAATAGATATAACATTATACAAGTCTATGATTGGAAAAATTATTTATCTTACTCGAACTAGACCTAATATTTCCAATGCAGTTGGCATAGTTGGAAGATTTGTAGTAGAGCCTAAACAAAGTCACCTCATGGCAGTAAAAATAATATTTAGATACTTACAAGGCACTATAGACTATGGTCTATGGTATCCAAATTTAGAAAATGTTGAGCTTCATGTATATACTGATGTAGAATGGGCGGGATGTGTTGATGATAGAAAGAGTACATCAGGAGGAGCAGTGTTTCTTGGTGACAGACTTGTCACTTGGACAAGCAAGAAGCAGAATTATATCGCTCAATCAACAAAAGAGTAGAGTATGTTATAGTAGCCCTGAATTGTTCTACAATTATTTGGATCAAGCAAATGATAAAGGATTTTGGAATTCAGATTGACTATCCTATTGTTATACATTATGATAACACTAGCACTATCAATATGTTGAAGAACCCTATGATGCATGCAAAGAAAAAACACATTGAGATCAAGTATCACATCCTAAGAGAAAAAGTAGCAGAAAAAGAAGTTAAGTTGGACTATGTGAGTACTAAAGATTAGCTAGCAAACATATTCACAAAGCCCTTACCAAAGAATACTTTTGAGTATCTCAAGGAGAAGTTGGGAGTAATTCCCTTCCCTGATTCTGCCTAGAAGAAAGAAGAAAGAGAATCAATCCTCAAGGACTGATGGATGGTTGACTACTCTATCTCAGGAGTAGTATCGGTGCTTAAACTTTTTGGTGCCCTTTTCTATTGATGTCAAAAGGGGAGTAATATATATTCATGAAAAACATAAGTAAAAGAAGGAGTAATATACTAAGGGGGAGTTATATTCAGTTATGGAAGCAGTTCAGTTGAGGAAATGGAGAATGTTGAAGAATATTGTAGCAGATGGAGGATTCATCCTTGGGGGACTTTTGAAGAGGAAATGGAGAATGTTATAAAAGAAATTTTCATTTGGGTCGGTGGTGTTTTTCATATGTTGTCATCAATGCCAAAGGGGGATATTGTTGGAGATTTGCTAGCAAGCCAGTGTTGACTGTATGTTTGTCATTGATGACAACATATGGTAAGTAGCATGCATTGAAGACTTATGTAGTAAGCTTTGAGTATATGTTTCATGGACATGTTATCAGCATGATATCATGGATGCAGAGGTTAACTATTAGTACAGACAGTTATATAGCAGCTTGTGTCAGTAGTGTTCCTGACAGAGTTACAAATAGTGTTTGGTGAATTATTGTCCATACAGTTATCATGGAGCCTTGTGCATTTGGATATGTGATGGAGACATGTTAGTTATGCTACATTCATGGACACAAAGTTTGATGATCAATATAAGTGAAGTTATGCAGTTTCTATTCAGCAATAGCAGTTTCCTATGTTTATTCAGAAGAGCCGACAGAGATTTTATTGGTTCTAGAGTTGCACCTATCATTTCGGTATGCACCCTTGGATTAATTCTTGGAGAAGAGTTAGTAATGTTTGGTTAAGAGTGCATGATGTAATTCAGATTGAGGAGAAAGATCAAGTTATTTTGGTATAGCCGACAGTGTGTAGCTTGTGTCTACAATCATCATTATTAGATAGGTCACATAATGTGTTGTGTGCTTAGTAGAGCCGACTGAATTATTATTGGAGTTTTTTGAGTTCTCTAACATGATTTCAAGGTGGTTCTAATAGGCCTACTTGATTATATCATTTAGAGGAAAGATATTTATAGGCAGTCATTTGTAATTGCTAGAGTGTGGTTCAGAGTTGATTGTGAAGAGCATAGCAGAGTGTGTGAAGTGTTGAGCCATCAGAAGAAGGTCTATGTGACCAAGTAAAGTATTTGTGCTATACATTGGAACTGATCTAGATAGCAGGTCAAAGTGCAATTCGCCAAGATCCAGATATAGTGTGTATTTGTTATTCAGAAGGTTGTAGCCTTCTCCCATTTGAGCAATGTGCTCTCGGACAGTGTGTCCTCACCCCTAACATGGTTAATTGTAAAAGACTCTTAACTGGGTCCAACCCTTGACTAGGTCTACTATACTAAATATATTGTAAAGAAACTCCTAACAGGACTAAGGATCTTCCATGCCCCCCCTGCCCCCTCTCAGTTATCTCTTGGACTATTCCTAACAGATATATCTTCCCAAGTGAAAATAGATTAACTAATGATCACTTTGGTATAAAAAAAAATGGATCCATTTGGTCTATGAGGATAAATCGGTAAATGAACTTGTATGACTAATCATGGTAGGAATTGTACTTTGGGCTTAAAAACAATATTGTTATGAAAAGAGATAACATAGTAACTTGGATGAACCTTGCTTGTTAATCACTTAAATAATAGCAAACTTATGGACATGTGTAACCATCCCATGAACTTTAGTAGCGTTCTTGAGAATCTTTAGGGTGTTGTAAAACTTCTTCTTGCTTATGAAGATATGTAGTTGTGTCAGGTTTCTTGCACCTCTTATATTTTTTAATACTTATTATTGTAGTTGGTTGTATTATTGTAATGTGATTAGTTTATCTTATAAAACAAATATTGATGCTTGTTTTAATCTTAGATCAATTCCTATTTAATTAGGAAATTAATAAAAAGAGAATTTAATTAGTATTCCTTATTGAAATCAAATAATATGTTTATAACTAGATGGTTAATTTTAGTCAATTGTAGTCAAACTATAGTAACACTTAGTCAAGCTTTTTATTTTGGTGTTCCTATGATAAATCGTTTAGAAAATTTAATTTTTGACTTTAATCTTAGAGAGAGGTTGACCAAGTCAATATTGGTCATGATGCTCCTTAAACCCGTTCAAGGTCTTCAACTTTAAACTGTAAACTATAACTGTTAGTTAAACTAGACAACTTTAGTGTTAGTTGGAAAAAAATTGATTGGTGTGTTTTGCTCAACTTTTTGGGCATGACATATGTGTCTCCTTTGGGTTGGTAGAAAACATTTGAACTATACCAACTGAATGTGCAATATCAGGTCAAATGTGAACAACATATTGTAGTTTACCATTCATGGATCGGTAAAATGTCTCATTTACTTCTTTTGTGTCATCTTCTTTTGACAATTTACAACTAGTAGTCATCAGTGTTCAAGCTAGTTTTGATTCTTCCATATTGAATGTCTTTAGGATCTCCTTGATATATTTTGATTGTTTTATGTAGGTCCCATCTTTAACTTGTTGAATTTTTAGTCCAATAAATAATTTAATCTCTCCAATCATGGACATCTCAAACTCCTATTCTCATCTCTTCAGAAAATGATTTAGACATTGTCTCATTTCCTCCAAATATAATATCATCAAAAAATATCTCAATAATCAAAATCTTATCAGTACATTTCAAATACAAATTTTTGTTATCACTTGTACTTTGAAATCCAATCTTGATTAAATAATAGTTTAGTCTCTCATACCATACTCGGGGTGCTTTCTTCAATCCATAGAGTGTCTTATGTAGTTTGCATACCATATCCTAGTTAGAATTTTCAACAAATCCTTCAGGTTGTTCAATGTACACTTCTTCTTCAAGAACTCCATTTAAAAATGCAGACTTAACATCCATCTGATAAACTTTAAATCCTTTATAGGAAGTGTATGCAAGTAATATTCTTACACCCTCTAATCTAGTAACAGGGGCAAATGTCTCACCATAGTCAATACCTTCTTCTTGTGGCATACCCTTTGCAGACTAATCTTTCTTTTTTCTGATCATATCTCCATTCTCATTGAGTTTATTCTTAAAAATCCACTTTTTCCAATCACATTCTTATCTTTAGGTCTCGGTACCAGTGACCAAGTGTTGTTCTTTTCAATTTGATCAATTTAATGTTTCATTACATTGATCCAATCTTCATTTCCTAGTGCATCCTTAACTAATCTTGGCTCAAACTTAGAAATCAAACATGTGTTATCTTTCAACTTACTTCTTGTCATGACTCCTGCATTCTTGTCTTCAATAATTTTTCTCAGTGAGTGGTATCTTCTCACATATTTTGCTAATACAAGCTTGATAGACTATTCATCAGTGTTCTCATCTCTCACTGGAGGCTCAATTTGTTCATCGGTTCCTTCTTATTGCAACTTGATTAAATCAACTAAATTACCTTCATGTACATAAACAAATCTTTGGTAAACCTTAGGTTCCTTTTTTCTATCTTCTTCATTCATTTCTATAAATTCATCAATCCTCACATTTTCACTTTCAACAATTTTGTTAGTAGCCTTGATCAAATATTTATATGTTTTTCTCTTTGATGAATGTCCTAGAAATATAGCTTCATCTCCTTTAAAGTCAAACTTTCCATTTCTAGAATCTTTAGTATGTAACACCTACTTCCAAAAGTTTTAAAGTAACTTACATTCAATGTATGCCCATACCAAAGTTCATAAGGTATCTTGTTCATGTCTTTCTTCAATTGTGCTTAGTTAAGTGTGTAGACAGCAGTACTTATGGCTTCTCTCCAAAATGTTTGTGCAACCTTTTTGTCAATTAATAATGTTCTAGCACATTCAGCTATAGATCTATTCCTTCTTTCAGCTATACAATGTTTTTGTGGTGTTCTCGATACAGATACTTGTCTTTTCATTCCATTTTCATTATAGAAAATAGTAAATTCATCAGAGATAAATTCACCTGCTCTATCTGATCTTAAACATTTTAGTTGTTTACCTTTTCCCTTTTAAACTCTAGCCTTATACCACTTGAACATTTGGAATGCATCATACTTCTCTTTTAGAAACATAACAGACATCATTCTTGAATATTCATCAACAAACAAGATGAAATATTGATCTCCATAATAATTTTGTATCTTCATAGGACCAAAAAGGTCAATATGAACTAATTCCAAAATATCATTAGATGAGTAAGACTTTCTTGAGAAACTTGATTTTATCATCTTACCAATCTGACATTCCTTACACATCACTTTATAAATTTTGCTTAACTTTGGTAGACATCTGACTCTATTCTTTTTGCTCACCTTAATCATGTTATCAAATTTTACATGACAGAATCTTTTATGCCATAGCCATACATCTTCAACTTTAACAAACAAGAAACTCTTTGCAATAATACCAAGATAAAATAGCTTACCTTTTGATTGTTCACTAGTTCCAATCAAATCTCCATCAGTACCATAAAACTTCACCTTTCTGTTCTAAAATTTCAGTCAGTGGCCATTATTGTTCAATTATGCAACACTCAAAAAAAATTAGTTTATTCCTTTAACCCAATAGGCATCATCACATCTCATCTTTTCATTCAATGTAATGGATCCTTTACCTTTAACAGGACATGGAGCATCATTTCCAAATCTGACAAATAATCCATCGTACTCTTCTAAACTCTCAAATTTATCAATATCACCAATCATATGATGTGAACATCCACTATCAATTATCCATTGGTCAGTTTTACTTACATGAGAAATAAGTTATTTTTCATCTTCACACTTTTCTTCATCTAAGTCTTCCTTCACAACATAGAAAACTTTGTATCCTTCTATTGTATCATCACATTCATCATCAGTTACACCTTCCTCGGCTAGGTAGCAAGGCTTCTTACCTTTTTCCATGTAGTCTCTAAATCTTCTATGTCGATTCTCCTTCTTCTCACTTTTATCATTCATGTAATTGTCAGGACATATAGATGCAATGTGGGAAATCTTGTTGCATTTGAAACATTTCAAGGGTAATTTACCTTTATACTTTCCTTTACCTCTCGGTAGTCTCTTAGCCAGTAGTTCTTCCAACTCTTCTTGTCCTTTCTCTTTGGTTGGGATACTATCATATTCATTTCCACATGAACTACTGTGATTCTCTCTTTCTCTTCTTGAAGTTCCAATACTTACAGATGATTTGAAGGTTGTTTCAATAGTCAATAGACTATTATCATAATTGCTAATTAGCTCAAATGCAGTTAGCTTACCTATTAAGGCTTCAAAAGTAACAACATTATTTGGTATGCATCTCATTTTCTGAATAGTAAATACTCTAATGGAATAATTGGATGAAAGAGTTCTCAAAATTTTACTTACCACTTCTTCATTAGTTAATGTTCCACCAGCACCTCTAATGGCACTAACAACTTCCTTGATTCTGAAACTATATTGAGCAATGTTATCTTCATATTTACTTCTCATTTCATCATACTTTCCTCTCAAACTATCAACCTTAGCTTTTTGTACATGGTGATCACCTCCATAAATAAGTGTAAGCCTATCACACATCTCTTTTGAAGTATTACAGTCCTCAAACTCATTGAATTCAGCATCAGTTAGGGAAGAGACAATTTCAATCATTACCAAGTTATGTTCCTATTTTTCTCTCATCTGATCATCCATCATGGATGTGGGAGGTGGTAGAGTGTATTCATCATCCAAAAGATTCAATGTAGATTCTTGAATTCCAAATAGGTACAATCTCATCCTGCTTTTCCATGTAGAGAAATTTTCCTTGTTCAGCTTAGGTACTTATCTCCTATACATATTTGGATCTTTTTCTCAAGTCTTTCAAATTTATCCCTCTAGAGTACTCAACTCTAATACCAATTGTTAGCTTATGGAGAGGGGGTGAATCAATAATCCTTGATTCTCAGTACCTCAAAAACTTTTCTTTAAGTAACTCAGTGTCAACTCAGTCAGAAACAATTCACTATTTACCAATAACAATAAAAAAACTTTAACTATCAACAAATCCAACACATAAATCCTTCATCACATGTAACACCAGTATTTAACGTGGAAACCTAGATTTGGGAAAAACCACAGTGGGAATTGTCACCCACTAAAGAAAATACTATTATGAAGTACACTTGGTTAAGAGCCAATCTGGTTAAAGATTGCAATACACACTATTAGGTGTAACCCAATCAAGGGATTTACCTCAGATCTGTTAGGATCTTCACCCTGTTAGGAGTGGCCTAGTAAAAGGACTTTGAACACTCTTTATAATGTTACCTTTTTCAAATATTTTATAATAAGACTATTAAGTCCACTAGATTAAGAGATTTCTCTATTACAAATGCTAATAAGAAACAGTAAATAAATTGACCTATAGATTTATAACTATCCTTTGCATAATTAGATCCTTTGTGCACTCTCTATCTTCACTTCAATCCTTCACTTTCCACTGGCTTCAACACTACATCAAATTCTTCTTTCTGACTCAGAATCTATCTTTTCCTTCTTCACTATAGTCGGTGACTTATCAACCCTTTAATTTGCCAGCCATTTTTTCATACAAAATCATCCTTTATATAGACTTTCTTTTTACACTTAATGTCCTTAATTACATTTTCCTTTGATCAATATTAGCCATTCAATTCATTTCACAAACTTATTCGATATATATAGATCTTCATAACACATTTTGCCTTCACCTTAGAAATTCAACTTTCTTGAAACTTGTTCCTTCTATTTTAACCATTTAGATCTAAGTCATAGATCATCATCCTAAATTTTCTTGATCGTAGATCTCTCTAACTAACTTTCCTTATCATCATAATCTTCCAGCTCATCATAGCTAATCATTAAATTTCTTTCTAATCCTTGTATTTAATTTTTGTTTCTTTCTTACTATCTTGAGTTCCTTTCCCTTTACTGAATTACTTTTTCTCTTTACCTAATTAATTTTCCTACTCGGTAGCCAAAACTATTTTTCTTACCGACTTGTCAAATCTTCTTTACCATTCTTTATTGACTTGACATAATCATATGTTAGGTAGAAAAAAATTATATCAACATAATCTTAGCATTGTTCAATCTGTATCAATTTCCCATTTAATTTTCAACTTCACAACATCTTAACTCATTTAACTTATATCATACTTTGAATGATATGGAAACATAATATAAACTAGAAGTCAATTATTTGGCATCAATGACAAGATAATAACTAATCTCACCTTTCTACTATCTTGTATTCCTCTGATCTAGGTTAGTCTTCCTCATCATCACCATCTTTTATAGCAACTGTGGTGCAGGAGCACCTAGGTTCTTGGCTAACCTAACTCCTTGATTTTGGCTTGTAGTGACCTTAGCCAAGTCACTATCCAATAAGGACTTAGATAAGTCCCTAATGTGTGTGTTTGTGTGTGTGTTTTTGTGTGTGTGTGAAGAGGTCCAATAGGTTTAGGAAGGTTACTAGTAGTCTTAACTAAGGCTTTATTAGGCTTGAGAGGACCTAAGAAGTTTGGTCTATATGCCATTTCAGTATGCTAGTCAGTCAAAGCATAGGATTGACTATATGAAATGGAGAAATGAAATAATTAATGGTCCTCAGAGTATTGGATTAGCCTTAGAGGTCATTTAATACCTATTAGGATGACTTGGAGAAAGTTTTCAACAAGAATGTAAAAGTTGTCAATGACAACTTTGCAATTTTGCAAACTTGTCATGACAACATTTTGTCAAAGTGACTGCCCGAGGGCCAAGGTTAGTTAGAGGCCTTAACCAACTTAGCTCGATTGTCTGATTCTATTTAAGGTATTTTCTGACCAAAACACAAGGTTGGATCTCTATAATGATTTTAGTTTTTGTTTATGAATAGACTAGTGTGACAGTGTGACCATAACAGTGCCTAAAGCTCAGGTATCCTGCAACTATGGATTAGACCAAAGCATTTTCATTGCATGTATTAGTTCTATATATATTTCTAAGTTCTATTGTGTTCTTTTTTTAGTAGCTAGGCTTTTCTTTTTGTGTGTTTTTAAATTCCTCCTCTGTGACTAGTTTACTAGTTCATCCAGAGTGGAGAGCACTAAAATGACCCTAGCATAAAATCCCACAAATGGAACTATATGAACCTTTTGGATATGATAGGGTATTTTATATACTTTGTACATATGTATTATCTTGGACAAGTTTGAAGTGGAAACATTTTTTAAGTAAATCCCTAGACGAGTCAGTGCATGCCCAGTTAGGAAGCTTGACAGTGAATCAGCAAAAGATAGGAGGCTCAAGGATTGAGGAAGTCAATCCAAGTGCAGAAGAGTGAAGTTTAGATGCAAAAGACTCAATCCTAAGAAGGAGAGTCCTTGACCAATCTGACAAGGGGTGTAAAATCTAAACCCTCACTAGAAACTAGAGAGACCTAATTAGGCCTAGAAAATAGGCATGGTTGTAGGAAGTACAGTACGGCCAACTTGAGGATCCAAGAACTTGTGAATCCAAAAGAACTTCAAAAAGGGTGTCAAAATATGGTCCTATATTTCCAACTTTTTTGGAGATTTTAAGAGTTATACATTGAAAAGGGAGTTTGAAGGCCTAGAAAGGCCTAATAGGGCTTTAGGCTTATTTCTTGGAGATTGACTATTGAAGAAAGATAGGTAGAGGGTACTATACCTCAAAACAAGTCAAAAAATCTAAAAAGGAGTCTTCTATCATAATTACAGAAGTAATGGCAATGGCTTGATAAAAGGAGGAACTTGAAGGATGATTTCATGTGAAGGAATAAGGGTAAAGAAGGGAACCACACCTTGGTAGAGAGGTCTAGTGGAGTGGAGGTGATTGATAAGAATCCCTTAGTGAATAGGGTCTAAGGTAATGCTAGAAAAGGTCAAGAGAAGGGCCTAGTACAAGTCCTAGGTAAAATAGGACTAGGAAGCAAAGACCTCCCTATCAAATTAGTATCAGAGCCAATTAAAGATTATGGTAAGACATTAGTGTATGTCAGAAGGTGGAAGTACATCAGTGGGAGAATCCACCATGGTGACCAATGTCAAGTTGGAAAGGGAAGTGGTAAGCTTGATGAAGTTGCAGAGGCATCTAGTAATATGAAAGAGAAGATGGAATTTGAAGATGACAAAGGCAAAACAGTAGCTAAGGATGATTACATTCCTAAACCAAACCCACCAATGCAAGAACCCGTCCTTAAAGCCATTAAGGCATTGGGAGGCAAAGAACTTGAGGGGATACCCCTATTCACTAGCAAGATGGACTCAGAGATAGTCATGGAATGGATTGAAGGGATGGAGAATCACTTTGAATGTGAAGGTGCCTTAGAGGCACAAAGGGTGAAGGTTTCCAAGCAAAGAATCAGGGAACTAGCCCTAACATGGTGGAAGTTTCTTCAAGAAGAGAGGGAAAGAGAGGGGAAATGACCAATAGCCAATTGGAGGGATATGGTAACAAAGATTAAAGACAATTATCTACTAGAGGATCATAAGATCCAAATGCAAAATAAGAGGCAAAGTCTCAGACAAAAAGAGATGGATGTGGCCTCTTACACCAAGGAGTTTCAAAAACTCTGTTTAAGGTCCAAAGTTCAAGAAGAGGAGAGAATCCAGGTAGCTAGATACTTGGTTGGATTAAGGCGGAGTATCCAAGAGGAGATTATTTTTTGGACTCCTACTATTGTTCACAAGTGTTTTCAATTAGCACTTAAGGTAGAAGAGAAGAACAAGAAGAAACAAGACTCTAATCCAAGAGATAGAGGCAAAGAGAGAGATTCTAGAGGACATAGAAGTGGCTATGGTGGCATAAGTAATGAGCCAAGAAGTCAAGGAGACTCTAAGCTAGTTAAGAAAATTAGTGAGCCAAGTGGAAGAGGCAATTGTGGCAGAGGAAGAGGATTTCAAGGTGGAAGAGGCAGATCAAGTAGTTTCAGTAGATGGTCACACTTTACAAGCATGAAGTGCTACCATTGTGGTCAATTAGGCCACCCTACCTATAGGTGTCATGACAAATCTTCTAGCACACAAGGGGAGAATAAGATAGCTTATGCACAAGAGGAAGTTAGTAGTGTGAAGTCACCAGGAGTTAGCTTATTTTCAGAACATGGTGATAACCTCATGTTTAGGAGGGTTCTACTCAAGGAACCAGTCAAAGAAGAACCTAAGCATAGAGCACTCTCTTTAGGATCAAATGTAAGATCCTTGGAAAAGTGTTCAAATTTATCTTTGATTCAAGTTCAATTGATAACATAATTTTAGAGGAGGCAATCCAAAAATTGAAACGTGTGAGGATACCTCATACTCATCCTTACAAAGTGACCTGGTTAAACAAGGGGCAAAATGTTCTAGTGAATGAACAAGTGTGGGTGGAGTTCATGATAGGATTTTATCAAGATAAAATGTTGTGTAACATCCTACCAATGGATTCTTGTCATTTGCTACTAGGAAAACCATGGAAATATGACCAGGATGTAGTCTACCATGGGAAGAGCAATATGTACAACTTGAAGAAAGATGGGGTTACTTATAAAATGTAGTCACTGTGGAGGAAGGAGCTGCAAGTACATGTGATCCTAATATACTTTTGATGAGTGGAAAGGAGTTCTTGCATGAACTCAGGATGAAGAAGGATTTGGAATAGCCATAGTCTTAAAGCCCAAGGAAGAGACCAAAGCACTACACCCCACCTTGCCAAAAGAAGTACAGCATCTTTTGGATCAGTTTAAAGACATAATCAATGATGGTACACCAACTACTCTTCCTCCTCAAAGAGAAATCAATCATCAAATTGACTTTTTACCTAGAGAATCTTTGCCTAACAAAGCAGCATACAAAGTGACCCTAGACCAAAATAAAGAGATTGCACGGTAGATTCAAGAGATACTTGATCAAGGGTTGATAAGAAAGAGCATTAGCCCATGTGTTGTCCCAGTGGTTTTGGCACAAAAGAAGGGAGGTAGGTGGAGGTTATGTACTGATTCTAGGGCAATCAATAGGATAACCATTAGATATAGGTTTCCAATCCCTAGAATAGAAGACCTTATGGATTGTCTTGGGGGGTCTCAATACTTCACTAAAATTGACATCAGAACATATGCAACACCTAGAGGTGGTCTTGAGAAGGTTACATGAAGAAAAACTAGTCATCAATCTAGAGAAGAGAGAATTCCTAAAGCAAGAACTAGTCTACCTAGGCTTTGTGGTGTCTCAAGGTGATCTTAAGATGGATCCAAGTAAAGTTGAAGCCATACTAAGTTGGACCACTCCTAAAATAGGGATAGTAGTGAGGAGCTTCCATGGATTAGCTTGGTTCTATAGGAAGTTCATAAGAGGCTTTAGTGAAATCTTTGCACCTTTGCTAAATACTATCAAAGGAGGAGCTAAGACCAAGTTTATATGGACCAAGGAAGCTCAAGAAGGTTTTTAAAAATTGAAGCAAAGAGTGGCAACTCAACCTATCCTATTCCTACCAAGCTTTTACAAGCTATTTATAGTGGAATGTGATGCAAGCAACATAGTAGTGGGAGCAGTCTTGAACCAAGAAGGAAGACCGAGTGCATTCTTTAGTGAGAGATTGAATGAAGATAAATCAAGGTATTCCTCATATGATTTGGAGCTCTATGCATTGATACAAGAACTTAAGAAATGGAGGCACTACCTATCACCCAAGGATTTTGTGGTCTATACAGATAACCAAGCATTAAGCTACATCAACACTCAAGAAAAGCTAAGTCATAGGCACATCAAGTGGATGGAGTTTCTCCAAGCCTATACCTTTACCATTAAACATAAGAAGGGTCTAAACAACAAGGTAGTTGATGCACTTAGCCAAAGGTTTCTGACTATCAAAGAAATCCAACTTCAAAGCATTGTTTTAGAAGGATTTAAGGAACTCTACAAGGAAGATGAGGACTTCTCCAAGGAATATAAGGTATGTGATGAATTTGAGAATCACTTTCATAGTGAGTTTGTTGACTACACATTGCAAAATATATTTTTATTCAAGGGTAATCAGTTATGTGTACCCAAGGGATCAATGAGGGAGAACCTTCTACAAGAAAAGAATAATGGGAGCCTTAGTGGATACTTTGGTTTGAATAAGACATTGGACCTAGTGCAAAGGTTTTAGTATTGGCCCAAGATGCCAAGAGATGTTAGGGGGTATATAGATAAATGTATTATTTTCCAAAAATCTAAAGGAAACTCTACTAATGTAGGGTTATATCAGCCTTTACCAATCCCAAATAGGCTATGGGAGTGTCTAAGTATATATTTCATAGTGGGTTTACCTAAGACAACTATTGGCTTTGATAGTGTCTTTGTGGTGGTTGATAGGTTTAGTAAGATGAGTCATTTCATACCATGTAAGACCAAACATGATGCCAGATATATAGCACACCTTTTCTTCAAATAAGTGGTAAGGATTCATGGCCTACCAATCAGCATTGTGTCAGATAGAGATGTGAAGTTTATGGGACACTTCTGGAAAACTTTATGGAAGAGACTAGGCACAAATCTTGCATTTGGTTCAACTTATCATCCCCAAATGGATGGCCAAAAAGAGGTGATAAATAGAGTATTGGGAAACCTCTTGAGATGTCTTACTAAAGAGTATGGACAAGTGTGGGACCAGGTGTTACCACAAGCTGAATTTACTTATAATGATAGCATAAATAGGTCTACCGACAAGAGCCCATTTGAAGTGGTTTATGGCATGCACCCAAGAGGTGTGTGTGAGCTCATAGAATTAGTTAATCAGGGAGGATTGAGTGGTCATGCTGATGACTTTGCTCAATCTATGCAAGAGGTACATGAATAGGTAAGAAGGACATTGGCAGAAGCAAATCAAAAGGTGAAGACTAGAGTAGATGAAAGGAGAAAGGATTTGTAGTTTAAAGTAGGTGATTGGGTGTTGGCACACCTCAATAAGGAAAGGATTCAGAAAGGCCTACCCAGTAAGCTCCAAATGAGAAGAGTTTGACCATGTAAGGTTCTAGCCAAGTATGGCTCAAACGCATACAAAATAGGCCTACCTAGTGACCTTTCGATATCTCTCATTTTCAATGTTCAAGATTTGGTTAGATACAAGGGACCTGATGTCAAAGAGAAAGAACATGGTCCAGATGTTCATGCTGATGTCAAAGACCTCAAATTACCAGTCCCAATGAAACCCCAAGCTAAGAAAATACTAGACTCAAGAGTGAAAAAACAAACTAGGCATGGTGTCTACATGGAACACCTTGTGAAGTGGAAGTCCCTACCTGAATCATAGGCTCAATGGATAGCAAAGAATAGATTCAAGAAGCTAGGAATTGATTTTGAACTCTTGTCTCCTAATGGCACTTAGTTTCTTGTTGCAGGGGGAGTATGGTGCAAGAGCACCTAGGTTCTTGGGGAACCTAACTCCTAGATTTTATCTTGTATTGACCTTAGCCAAGTCACTACCCAATAAGGACTTAGAGAAGTCCCTAGTGCAATACCCCAAAATTGGCATCTTGCAACACTAACCAATTTTGTTGTATTTAGTCTCATTCTATCAAGCTTTCTAAATAATCAAAGTCCTATTGCCCTAGGCAATTCTCTCTTCCTAATTAACCCTACTTGACTTAGTGTCAAATGCAAAAAACCCTAAATCGGCATCAATCACATGTTATGTTTAATTCCTAAATATCGACTATAATTGGCTAAAGAAACCCTATGATTGATTAATTTAATTACAAAGTCCTAGCACTTTAATTTAATTAAATTCGCCCCTTTTAGCTAAATCACATAAAAAGGAATTAAATAATTTTTGGTTTTTAAATAAATATCCTAATTTCAATAATTGAATTTAATTATTCAAATAATTGAGAAAGTTCATTTATGAGGTCATATTTTATTTATTTAATCAAATATTCTCTCCAAAATCCTCTTGTCAATTTAGAAAAGGAAACTTTGAGTTAATTGGAAACCCAAAAGTGCAACAAGCCAGTTAACTGCTCCACTCACTCAAAAGGCAAACAATTGATTGTCTCTCTACAAGAACTTTACCATTCCGAACTGAGTTTCCTTTCAACCTCCAACGTTCATCTCATTCAATCTCAACCATCGATTGATTTTAGGATTCTATAAAAGAACCCTCTTGTTTCTCATTCAGGAAGATGCAACTTTTTGAGTATCGAACCTCTGTCAAACTATTACCTCAAATTGTGTGCATTCAAGCTTTTATTATTTTCTATCTTAATATCATTTTTAGATTAATGTCATTCTTAGATTAAAAATGCATTTCATCTTAACTTAGTTTACTTTCATTTTTCTTAGATTAATACTCATTTCTCATTACTCTAAATTAATCTTGTACTTTCATTTTAGCATAATTGCATTTGCATTTTAGCTTAAATCCTCCATTCTAGAGCTAGTCTATGGTTGTTGGACTCTCGATTCTGAGAGCTACTCAAAACCCTACCTAGATATGAGGCAACAGCTCAAATCATCTAGGCATGCAGGATGAATGATCCCACATTCATTCTTGTATGTATCTGATGAATAATGACTATGTTGAAGTCTATGGCTAAAGAAGAGGCCCACATTTAGCATATACATTTTTGGCGCCCACCGTGGGGTAGAATATTTAATTTTTGGCCTCATATCTCTTCTTTTTTTGTCAAATTTAACATTTTATCTGTACATCTCTGCTACGGATTATCGCGTGAAGTTTCATGTTGTATCATGCAAATTTTTTCTTGTATAAGCATTTTCTCACCCGACAAAGGCACTCTCTCACATGAAGCCCTACACTTACTCATGCAAACTTTGACACCAGAGACTTATAATTTATAGTTTTTTACTTCAGTTTTCTATTTAATGATATCTTTCTATTTGTTGTGATTTTTTTTATACAGTTTAATAGTGGGTTTCAGGACATATGTCGAAGGCTCCTAAAAACATGACTATGCACACTTACTAACTATTTGATTGCAGGACACTTGTCAAAGATGCTTGTCAAAGAATTTCAAACCCATAAAACATTCTATCTACTTTCCTTCTTTCTTTACATAGTCTAATTAGGGCCTCATTAAAATCTCTTAAGGGTCTTGATAGTAAAATAGGGTATTAGGCTCTTCATTACATGGAAGTGATGACCATGAATGAATTCGAGACCTAGATGCTACCAGAAGGATAGATACCTAGGGGAGTGAGGAAAGGTAACAAATTGATTGACACATTCACTAGTGAGGGGATTATGCTCTTCTCTCTTTGAGAGAATCAGAAACCCAAAAGCTCTTAGATTTGTTGAGAGAGGAGTTATCTCAGTGATGAACATGTCCGGTGTGTTTAGGTAAGGTGTAGAGGTAGAGGACTATGCTCTTCTCTCTTTGAGAGAATTAGAAACTCAAACCCTTTAATCCGAACCAAGTCCAAGTCACCTTTAGCAAGCCTACCAAAAGTTGAACCTCCGGGAATGACCCAAGTGGGTACACACCTTTTGCTAGTGATTCCACCCCACTATAATAAAGTTTCTTTGTCGAGCAAAACACTCCAAAGTCATTTTAATTTCTTTCTCTTGATCCATGATGTCGAACATCTTGAGGAAGCTTTGTCTACTGTACTGAGCATTACTGCTCCCAATGCTGCTTGCCAGGGGTGTACACTTGCAGGTGTCGGTGTGGTTAAGAGGCCTAAATCTTTCTTGAGAGTACATCGAAGGCTAATGTGAATGAAAGCCTATTAAACATTTTTTTAGCTAGTTGCCTACCCGGTTCACCTCTGAAAGGGGACATAATCTTTGCGCAGGGAGAGGGAAGAATCTCTCCGGTAGATTCTCACCATAGGCATGCACCTAGACATTTGAAGGTGGTATATGACATTGGCCCCTGCTTCAAGGGTAACCTTTGAACATATATTATTGAGTCCTTAGAGACACCAAAAACATGGGCACCCTCTAGGGGGTGACACGGTTGTGTGAGGTGAACGCATGCGCATAAATTATGAGGCACAGATTTTGTCTTCTCTACCATTTTTTTTGTAGGGATAAATGAGTGTTTGTTTTGAGTCTTAAAGCATCCAACATGTTCAAACTCATCAAGACTCCCATGATTCTTATGATTTTATTTTTCTGTGATGTAACTATTTTTTACCATTGATTGTATCACACCTACTTGAAAGTCCAACCCTATGTGCTTCTTAAACAATTGATTCTCAAAACGTTCAAACTAAAACTTGTTATTCTGAAACTGTCCAAAATGATCTATAAACTAAACACTCTATCAAAGAATAGTCTAAGTTGTTTCTCGTAACCTATTCCTATCTCAAAAATGATCCAGACTTTCAGTTTTTGTGCTTCCTCACCTAGTTTTCTACATAGTTTCATGCGAGATTTTGCATTCTTCTGCACCTTTTTGCATGAGATTTTGGATCCTCGCACGAGGTTTTACCTTATCTCTGTCACATTTATGTCATATTTTTTGCATGAGACTACACATCTCTATGCCACTATTAGTGCTTCTTCATGCAATCCTGGCATATCTTCACATGGGATTGTATTCCCTTGTGTGACACTGTATCATCTTTGTCAGAACAATGAGCTATTTCCTATCTTATGGTTGTCTTTCTGCCTGGTCTAGTCTCTATTTGGGGTCTGTCGACATGTCTTCCTGCCTATAGACAATCTGAAACTGGATGTCTCAGGCTAAGAATTACATGATGATCACTTGAACTTACCTTGTCTCTCTATTGTCTACTCATTCTATTGTGTTATCATACCTTGCGACATGATAGTCATCTCTCGGTTGTTCTAGCCTTACTGTTGACAACTCATGCCAGGTATATTTCACCTTTGTCACTCTTTACACTTATCTCAAGACATAGTTCCAAGTGTAGTCCTATTTTTCTCTTGTTACACAATCTTTTTCTATGACTATTGCAACTCGAAGTAGCAACTTATTCCCTTTACACCTTACTAGATGAGGTAGAGGTATACCTCATAATCGAGGAAGAGGTCCTTCCAAACTTGTCATGCAATATGAGTGTTGTAGGGGATCTTCACATTCCTCCTCACCAACTACATCTAGAGAGGGGCATCTCGGTCCCCCTCTCCTATCGATCGACCTTAGGTTAGGTGTCCATTCCCTATGGACTTTAGTCAGGTTAGGAACCCATTGTTGAAAGAACATCAAAACTCTGAAGGGTCATCAATTGAATCTAACCCTATTGATGCACCAAAGGTTTCCTTAGCCATGACCTCTCACCATACTGCACACCCTCACACTAAGTATGTACATGCTATACACTTGCACACTAGCAAGATCACAGACCAAAATCAAGAGGGTGAACACATCAGAGCTCGTGATCAATCTCAAAATGACCAAGATAAATATCATTCCCAAAGCATTTTTGACATTCTTTGTAATGATGATGAGGAGATAACCCAACATGACATTAAGTTTTCTCAAGCCAACAAAGGCCTCCTCAAGATGATGGAGATCCTCATGAAAGAAGAGAAAGAGAAATACTTTCTCAAACTAGCTAACCAAGGGGCCAAGTTACCTCCAAACTACAACATTGAGACTCTTGTGGTCAAAGAGGAAACCAATAACTCTAAGCTAGAAAAGTTGGTTCAGGACATGCAAGACCAAATCAGTCAACTCATGAAGGAAAAGGACAAACCAGAAAATAGTTCACCATGGAAAGCATTTATCCATTTTCATTTGATAAAAGTCTATGCATGCCTCCTTTTCCTAAAGGATGAGACCTTCCCAAATATGAAAAATATTAGGGTACCTCTCATCCTCAAGATCACTTGAGAGATTTTTGTGCTCTGTCTATGGATTTTATACATAGCCAAACTTACCTCATGCGTCTCTTCCTGTGTAGCTTGGGAGGCTCTTCTATGGAGTGGTTCTCTCAGTTACCTACTAGCATAAAGTCTTTTGATGAGATTTCTAATTTGTTCCTCTAGCACGTCTCATACAACATCCAACACCTTGTTAACATCTATGATCTTTGCAACTTGAAACAATGACACGGGGAACCTTTCTTGACATTTCTCCAGAGATGGAGACAACTCTATACAAAATATTCTCACAAGATACCTGAGTCTGAAAATCTCAACATCTTTTTAGACAATATTCTTCTCAATTTTGGGTACCAAGTACAGCTACAAGGTCCTTTCACCTTCAATGACATGATTAAACAAACTGTGAGAATAGAAACATTCATAGTCAAGAAAGGAGAACTGACCCTACACAAGGATAACAAATAGGGGTCCTCCTTGAGCAAAGACAAACCTAAATTTGTCAATAAAAATTGGGATGTTGTGAATGATGGAGTTGTTGACAACATGACTCCAAAGCCTCTAAAGCCTATGTTCAATATCTTTGAGCTATTGAATATCTCATTTTCTCATAGGCAAATTCTTGATAAAGCCCTCACTGAGGTAAATGTCCCCAAGGATCTTTATCTGGACCGGTTTCAATCCATGGTATGTCACCTGACCTCACCCCATTATCTATCTTTCTCTGAGGAAGACAATCATACTCTGACCCATCCACACAATAACCCTTTGCATATTGAAGTCATGATTGGCCCAAAACGCATCTGTCATGTCCTTATTGATAATGGTGTTGGCCTTAACATATGCTTTGCTATCTTACTCACTAAGTTAGGCTATGATGAAGAATGCATAAATGCTTGTAAAAATATCACCATTAAGGCATATGATGAAGAAGAATGAAAATCTAAAGGGCTAGTTGTATTACCAATCCATGTTGGCCCTATTGAGAGGGATGTCATCTGTCAGGTTCTAGACATTCCCCTAGCATACAACATACTATTGGGAAGACCATGGATCCACAAGATGTAGGTGGTTCCTTCCACCTATCATCAGTGTATAAAGTTCTCATTCCATGGAGCATAAGTCATAGTACCTTCTAATACAAGCTATTCTTGCAATATGCTCACACAATCTCCTGACAGATTTGTCCCAACCAATAGAGATTCTATTGAATTCTTTGATACCAAACTCAAGGAAATGGAATAGACTCTAAAGCTCAAGGATACTGGCATGGGGGAGTATCAGATTGAACCTGTGTTGTCATTAGCAGCTCTAATCTGCATTCCTATGGGAGAACCTCTGAGAGAAAGAAACCTTCTATCCTCTCTCCTCAAACAATCTATGATGGCACCTTTGTACAAGCCATGACACTACTAGAGGATGAGGATGAAAACAGAGCTATTGCAGCTTGGATTTTTAGAGGGGAGAACACATCTACACAAATCACTCCTACTCATGAAATAGAACCTAAACAGTATGGCATAGGTTTCGAGCTCATGAAATGCTTTGGTTATAAAGGGAATAGCCCTATAGGGGTGAATAGCAATAGATTTCTCGAACCACTTGAAGTTATAGGCTGACAAACAAGGGACACTACTAGTTTAGGCTTCAAGAAGATCCTATTTCATTTAGGGATTAACAAATTTATACCCGAACTGGAATACCAGTCGAAACTTGAAGGCACTACTACAACTAAAAACTCAGAGGATAGCTCTAATGAGGATACCTGTCTGTATCCTATTCCTCTAGATCATGTTGTATATATTTGAATGTGGACCTCTAATCCAACTACACACGCAACATAGTCATTACTTACATGATCGAATTACGAGAGAGAGTATGAATTACTCAATTCAAAATTCTTGGTGAAGTGACCTGTTGCCTCCTATGTAGATGGGGTGTTTAATTACTCTTAGAATGAGAGCCAACAACAATAAGACCAGTACTACAATGG
Source organism: Chamaecyparis obtusa (assembly GCA_027943335.1). Lineage (NCBI taxonomy): Eukaryota > Viridiplantae > Streptophyta > Pinopsida > Cupressales > Cupressaceae > Chamaecyparis > Chamaecyparis obtusa. The sequence goes on from BSBK01000787.1 coordinate 255,903, forward strand.
AGGATTTGAAAGCTATGAAGATAAGCAAACTGAAATTAAACTACAATGAGTGCAATTTAATCTAAAATGCTTTGAAGGAAATGTGATATTAATCTAAATAGCTTTGAAAGAAATATGAAGTGCAGATTTATTCTAAAGAACTTGAAAATAAGATTAGATTAAGCTATGAGAAAATAAGTAGACTAAATATAATGAATATGTAATATTAAACTAAGATGAGAAAATTACACTAATATGCAATGAAAGCTTTGAAATAATTGAGACAAAAAAGTGCTATAGTTTAATTACTCTCAAAATTGCTCTCCTTTGAATGAATAATGAGGTTCATTAAATAGACAAGCCCAGGGAGAGAATGAAGAGGTTCTTGATTTGAAACTCCTGACTCTTCATTCCCATTTGAGACAAAAAGACATGAATTACTAAATTAAAAGAATGGAAATTGCCACATAGGGTGACCTTTCGAATATAGTGAATTATTAATTCAAAAAGGAGTGTCCATTCGAATAACAAGTAATAATTAATTCCTTTTCATGTATATTAGCCAAATGGGGTGGGTTTAATTTAATTTAAAGCACTTAGGGCTTTTAGAATTAAATTAATTTATCAAAGGGGTAATTTAGCTAATAAAAGTTGAAGACTTTAGGAATTAATTTTAATATTTGATTAATGCAATTTAGGGTTTTTGCAATTGACATCAAGTCGAATTAAGTCAGGTAGGAGAGAGAAAATTGCCTAGGAAACTAGGACTTTGAAGATGTAAAATTGATGAAAATGCACCAAAATTGATTAAATTTATTAGGTGCCAATTTTGGGGTATTACATTTGCCCCTCTTTGAATTGATGTGTGAATAGCGTGTTGATTCAAAGAATAGTCTAAAGTGATAGATAACAAGAAATTCAGAAGTCTAGGTTAGGTTGCCAAGACACTGAATAGATCAAAGCATGATTTTTTGAAGTCCAAGTTAGATTGCAAAGACAATGGTCCTAAGAGAAGATGAGAATCAGGGTTAGATTGCCCCAATGCCCAAAATGAGATTCAGATGTAAACTTAAGACTGTCTCCAAAATCAGGGTTAGATTTCCCTAATATGAAGCTCAGCCCTCTGGGACCCGGGTTACATTGCCCAAATAATGGTCTAAGAGAGATTTCAAGAGCCATCTCCAGAATGAAGCTTGACTCCTAGGAATTAGGGTTAGATTTCCCCAATACCTAAAAGATTTCAAGAACCATATCTAGAATGAAGCTTGATTCCCAAGGATATGAGTTAGATTGATTAGATACCTAAAAGATAGATGACTAGATAGCAAGATGTGAGGCACCAAGATGCCCCTAGCAATGAGAACTGGTGATTCAGATCAAACTGATTCAAGAATTGTTTTGACAAGATTCAAATGATGCAATCATCCTGCCCCCTTGGGAGTGAATTCAAAAGATTGACAACAAGAGGTTGCAGAGCAAAAGTAATTAGACTAGATTTGAGAAACTGCAGAAGCAAATCGGAGCAAAGTAGAGGTCTTGTTGACCAAGTTTGACCATGGTTGACCATGGTTGACCAAATTTGACTAGAGTTGACTTTGATGAAAAGAGAAAATATCTTGAGAACATGATGCAAAGATGAGGGTCTAGCAGGAAGATGATGCCAGAAGGCTGACTGCACAAGTGTCTGATCCCAAAGGGTCCCAGAATTTAAAATGCAATTTCAAGCTATCTAGAGATGTCAGATTTTGATTTTGATCCTGAAAATGGATTCAAAGAAGTTGATTTAGCCAAGAGTGCAATTTTTGCGCAAAACGGAGCACTTTTCAAAATTAGGTCAAAAGCTATATAAGGCCTGGAGGGGTCATTTTCAATTCATTATTCACTTTTGTCTTCTTGCTGATTTTGAGCTCTGAGAGAGAAATGGAGGGTCTTCCACTGCATACGCATCGATTTGAGCACTCCAAACGACACACTCGACTAGCAGAGTATAATGCACCTATAAGTAGTCGATAAACCTCCTTGCATTTCAATTTATACCACTTTTTAGGTCAATTTAGGATAGATCTAGCAAGTTTTAGGATGTTTTCTTCCAATCTCACATGAGGAAGTAGTTTCCTCACACGAGTTAGGGCTTCTTCATGCGAGCTCTATCTGGAAGCTCACATGAGCTGAAAGCTAGTCCCATGCAAGATTTCTCCTGCTCGCTCAATTGCAAGTCCTGTCTCGTGCGAGGAAACAATTTCCTCGTGCGAAAAGTTGCTACAGAATTTGAATGCCTTTGTCAAAATTTGTCAAATTTGTGTAAAATCAGCCAAGTAGAGCATCGCAGAGTCATGTCTAGGATAGATGCCTTGCTGCATTTGTTGTTGTTGTGTTGAAAACCATCATGTTGAGATACTAATCCAATGTTGTCACTTTCTTTGCATGTTGACTTCCCTAACATCACCTTCAGGACACACCATCCTGTGATTACTACATTAGTGTAGAGACTGACATATGTAGAGAGTACTCACATTGAGGGACTTGGTCTAGGATACTTGTGTGATCTACCTGACATTCAGGTAAATCATGGTCTTCTTGGTGCACTTGTAGAGCATTTCCATTCAGAGACAAACACTTTCCATTTTTTGATGGGGGAGATGATTGTGACTCATGAGGACATATACAAGATTCTGCGGATACCCGTCCATGGTGCTCGAGTAGAGTATGACACACAACTATGATAGAGTATAGTAGCCTTGAGGACTATCTTTAGGGATGATCTAGTGATGGGTCGGGCCATCTCCTGGGAGGATCTGATGTGCAGATATAGTGGTGCTCACCTATTAGCCATTGTACTTGCTATGTTCTTAAGCTACTACCTTGTTCTAGATCAAGGTTAGCATGGTCTAGAGTGTAGCTGGGGGATGATGTTGTAGAGGATGCTGGGCAGACCAGTAGTTAGATTCATATGGGGTGAGTGCATGCTCACATAGATGTACCATGAGCTTCATGAGATCACGTATCAGGGTGTGAGGATGATGGTGGCAGGTGTCTTTGTCTTACAGATCTGAGCCTGGGAGCATCTCCCTATTTGTAGGCCTATATATCATGATACATGGTAGGCTCTTGAGCCTTATATTTATAGGTATGTAGGTTTGATGACTCAGCCTTTGTTGGGTAAGATGGAGTAGTAGAGAGGATAGTTGGATGACATGGTAGTTGTAATATGGAGACCTTGGGTTGCCACTGAGCCCTGGGATGATGCTCGGAGAGAGCTTTCCTTCATGTTTGTGTCACGTCCACTGATTGGACAGAGTGTTACCATCATTGAGAGATTTCTTGTCACATGTGTCTTGCACCAGTTTGGTAGGCAGCAGGATATATCACATGAGTACTACACCTATGCCCACTTTGTCGATGAGGAGAAGAAGCGGTGGCATGTGAGACTAGATCTAGGGTGGTGTGTGATAGAGGCACACATTCCAACTTCATGATGGGACTATATGGTGGATGTCACTAATGCAGGGGTGACACCTACATACAGGGACTAGTTGATAGCATGACCTCATCTGAGATTTACTAATCATGTTGGTATGGGAGCATAGTAGCAACCTGCATAGTAGCAGTAGGTACCAGATCAGCAGCTTGCACAGCAACAAGTTGCATGGTAGGGACCATAGGGATAGCAGAAAAGAGTGTTGAGACCTTGATTAGGACAAACTAGCATCCCTGCCAGGACCATGGGCTCAGATGCAAGAGCTGGGAGTAGTGGGGCCCAGTAGAGGTCTACTAGGTAGTGGACAGGTGATACATCACAGCAGGCACCTCCAGATGATGATACTGATATGCTTGATATTCGAGTAGGAGTAGGTACACCACAGCTATAGGAGACTCTCGGGAAGAGCCATGAGAGAGTGAGACAGGTCCAATGGGAGCGGGATGACTACCACACCTGAGTCATCAAGGAGGAGACCTACGTAGCTGACAAGGATACTGAGATAAGGTAGCTATAGGAGGAGCTAGCACGATCAAGGATCGAGATGAGATATGAGGCTACTTAGGCAGCTTATTACTCCGCATTTTACTACAGGGTCATGCCAAATCTATCAGAGTAGGTGCCACCATTTGCTGATTAGGCTGGAGCTCTGTAGGCACCTCCACTAGCACATCCATAGGCACCACCATAGCAGGCACCACCACAGGCACCACCACAACAATTGATGCCTCTTCCACAGAGACCATTGCCACCACATCCTCCAGGTGGTGCATGACATAGTTAGCACATTTTGACATACTTGTACATTGTAGCCCATTTTTTATATTGTGCTTGAGTAGCACCTTCTCTTTTGTACATGACTTTGTTTCGAGATATATATATGTATATGTGTGTGTGTGTGTGTGTGTGTCTATATATATATATATATATATATATATATATATATATATATATATATATATATATATATATATATATATATATATATATATATATATATATATGAGATCAATAGTTTTGATATCATCGTACTTGTTGACATATTGCTTTGATATTGATGTTTTATGAGATGTTTCTATATGCTTAGATGTATGGATAGAAATGTATGAAATGCACATGCTTTATTTTGATGAATATGAATATGCACATGGTTATTTTTATGATGATGCAATGTGAAATGCAATAATAGATGGATAGAATGTATGCATATGTGTAATATATGATTTGAGTTATGCTTATAGTGGATGCACATGTATATGTAAATGCAAATGAATTTATGAATGCAAATGGAAATGAAATGAAAATGCAATGGATATGTAATGTATATGGTACTAATCATCTCATGCAAGATTGTTGCAATATATGACAGGTACTAATCAAAAAGATATGTTTCAAAGATCGAGAGTGAGGATCAGACACTTGTGTAGCCAAGATGAAACTAGGACAAAAGATGAGAACCTTTGATGAATAGAAAGCAATCAAGAGAGTACCAAGATATTTTCTCAAATGTAAGCTTAACATTAAAATGCAAGCCTAGAATGAAAATGCAAACCCTAGGACTTGCTTGTTGGACTCACTGTATTATCATCATCGAGTTCATTTAAGCACGGGATGATTGCAAGATGCCATACAATCCTCACTAACATTGCAATCATGAGAATATGAATATGACATAAGTCTTAGATTTTTCAGAATGAGGTGTAAGCATTAAGGCACCAGAAGCCAGAATGACCTAAACACCTATTCCTTTTGATTTAGCAAGTTAACATAAGCATCAGAGCACAATTGCTAGAATGACCTGAATGTTGCTTGTGAATAAACATGCCAAACACACGAGAGTTCCTTCTTTTGCCAAAGAGTGCTTGCACTAACCCTTACATCCACTTAGCAGGATGAGCGTCAGCAATTTTACGTGTAGCAGAAAGAAGTCACTCAAAACAAACAAGGAGAAGAACCAACCTCACCAAAGTGTCCATATAAAAGGAGTCAAGGTACGCATGGCCATCCAATACAAGATGAAGGATCTTATAGATAGACACCCCTCTTATGTGAGTTCATTGGATCATTGGAACTAAACCAGCAAACAGAAAGCAAAGGAAAGATCATGCCCCCAGTCTTTGCGTTTCTCAGTGATGAGGCCCCTCAGAGAGATTTGCAATGTAGGAATCTTGACCTCAATAGGTAATACTACATCTGCTCCATAAACCAAGGTGAAGGGAGTGGCCCCCATTGGTGGTCAGATACTTGTTATGTAGGCCCACAAAGCTAGATTAATCTAGAGATGCCAATCTCTACCAGATTTATGAACTGTTCAATGCAAGATTTTTAGAATTGTCTTATTAGAAGCTTCTACTTGTCCATTACCCTGAGGATAATAGATAGATGACCAATGCTTAATAATTTTGAACTTGGTGCATAAGTCTGTCAGGTCCTTATTCTTGAATTGTCCTCCATTTTTAGTGATAATGGATGAGGGTATACCATATCTACAGATGATATAGTTCAGTATAAACATTGCCATAGACTTGCCATCAGCTACAGCTAGAGGCACTACCTCAACCCACTCGGTAAAGTAATCAGTAGCTATGATGATAAACTTATGTCCTCTTGAAGAAGAAGGATGTATCTGACCGACCAAGTCAAAATCCCATTGTTGAAATGGACAGAAACTAATGAGAGGACTAAGCTCTTTAGCAGGAGCATGAATCAAATTCCCATGAAATTGGCATTGTTTGCAAGTCTTGGCATATTGAATAGCTTCTTTTTCCATGTTCGGCCAGTAATAACCCACTCTAATAAGTTTCCAGGCTAATGTCAGACCACTAGAATGAGACCCTCAAATACCTTCGTTTACCTCAGCTAGTGCACATTTGGACTCGTCAGGTTCTAAATACCTAAGGAGGGTACCGTCTAGACCCCATCTATACAAGTCATTTTCTATGAGGACATACTGTGAAGCAGTACGAATTAGGTGATGCTTTTCATTCCAAGTATAGGTGTCTGGAATGATTTGGTCACAAAGGTAGGAAAATATATGGTGGTAGTGGGATGAATCATGTCCAGTGACTGAACAGATCATCCTAGATTCAGGAATATCATAGGCAGGGTAGTGTAATGCCTCCACTAGGAATTTGTGTCTGAAGTCATTTTCTGGCATTTGTAACATTGAAGCAAGAGTGGCCATAGCATCAGCTACTTTATTGTCTTCCCTTAGAATTTGCTGGAAAGAAATGTGTGCAAAGTACTGTTTGAGATCATCCACCATTCTTTTGTAAGGTACTAACTTGTCATCTTTTTTTTGGTAGACATCATTGACTTGGTTGATGATTAACTGAGAGTCTCCAAAGACCTTGAGCTCATCCACACACCATTCAAGGGCTATCTTCATTCCATTAATGAGAGCTTCATATTCAGCTATGTTGTTTGTGCAAGGAAACAACATTTTATATGCTTTTGGCAATGAGTATCTTTGAGGTGTTATAAACAAAATTCCTGCACCTGATCCTTGCTGAGTGAATGACCCATCAAAGAACATGCTCCAAGATTGATGTGTGAGAAGCATGATAGATTCATCTAGGAATTCAATACTCAAAGGCTGGTGATCTTTCAAAGGATCTTCTTCTAGCTGATCAGCAATTGCTTGTCCTTTAATAGCTTTTCTTTCCACATACTGAATGTCAAATTCACTAAGTATCATCACCCATTTCACTAAGCTACCCGTGAGGGAAGCCTTGCTTAGTAGGTACTTTAGTGGATCAATTTTTGCAATAAGCCTTGTGGTGTGAGCTAGCATATAATGCTGAAACTTCTGAGAAGAAAATACCACTGCTAAACAAGCCTTCTCAATGATAGAATAGTTCATTTCATAAGAAACCAATGTTCTGCTAATATAGTAAATGGCTCTCTCTTTATTGTTCTGATCTTCTTGAGCTAGGAGAGCACCCAAAGATGTGTTCGTTGCTGAGATGTATAGTATAAGTGGCTTCCCGTGAATAGGAGGTATCAAAATTGGTGGATTAGCAAGATACTATTTTATTTGAGTAAGTCCCTTGTCACATTCCTCATTCCATTCATAGGTCACACCCTTATGCAAGGTTTTAGTGAACAGTTGTGACTTGTCGGCCAACTGTGAAATGAAGCACTGGATAGATTGTAGCCTTCCCTATAATCCTCTCATTTGACTTATATTCTTGGGTGGAGGAATGTCCATAATAGCTTGTACCTTTTCAGGATCAACTTCTATGCCTTTAGTTGAAATGATGTAACCCAAGAGTTTTTCGGAAGTAACACCGAAAGCACATTTCTTTGGATTAAGTTTGAGACTAAATTGTTCCATGTGGTCAAGGATGGGACCCAAATTTGTGAGATGAGTTCTTTGCTACATGTTTTTGGCTAAAGTATCATCCACATAATCCTTCATTGTTTTATGCATCATATCATGGAAAATAGTAGTAACAGCTCTCTAATATGTTGCTCCAGCATTCTTAAGCCCAAAAGGCATAACATTCTAGCAAAAGGTGCCCCAGGCACATGTGAAAGCATTCTTTTCTTGATCTTCTGGCACAAATTTTATTTGGTTATAGCCAAAAAAGCCATCCATCAAGGAATACATCTCATATCCTGTTGTCATGTCTACTATCATATCAATATTAGGTAGTGGGAAGTCATCTTTTGGACATGCCTTATTTAGATCTCTGAAATCTGTACACACACGAATGGATTTATCATGTTTAGTGACTAGAACAATGTTTGAAATCCATTCTGCATAATCAATAGTTCTTATGAAACCAGCCTTAAGAAGGATTTCTAGCTCTGCTTTGACCAAAAGCGCTACGTGTAGATGCATCTTTCGTAGCTTCTGTTTAACAGGTTTGATACTTGGTGCAATGGACAAATGGTGCATGATTAGATTGGGATCTAATCTAGGTATGTCAGAGTAGGTCCATGCGAAGTTTATTTTCTTGCTCTGAAAGAAGTTAGTGAACTCTTTTATTTCTTTGGTAGACAATGATTGTGCTAGATGAATAATCTGTGGAGCAGCCTCTGTACCCAGATTTACTGGCTGTGTCAGCTCAATCAATACTGATGACCTCTCTTGAAAGTGTCTCAGAAGTGTATCAAGTATCTCATCCTTGGGTGCCTCAGAGAGGTTTTCACCCTTGGATACATCTTTTATTTTTACTATTTTTGGCTCTAATACTGCCACAAAGTGGTTTTCACCATCAAAGCATCTATTTTTTCTTCTTTTAATTTTTTGACTAAGATACTTGATATCCACCTCTGTCATGCTGACACTTCTTTCGCTGGAGGAGGACATCATAGGTTCAATAGCATGGAGGTAACAAGCTAGATCATAATCATTCTAGAACATTAGACTTCATTGGATGTTGAAGGGGAGTTCTAGTTTATCAGATCGGGATGGCGGAGTGAAAGGGAAGTGGTGACTAGTTCAACTGCATTCATGGTATAACCATCAAAAATGGATGAGCAAGTCAAGACCTAGAGAAATCTTGTCCAAAGGAGCATTTGAATCCCTATAAGACCTTACATTGGAAGTAGAGGACAAGTTAACATTGGTGGTATCTAGTGCGTGCTACCTAGTGCTAGACCCTTCACCTACTTCGAGAAGTCTTTCATACACATGAATAGTATCTATGTCTACATCATAAGTAGCATCAAATAAAGAGTCAAACTCATATTCATGTGAGTCAGTAGTTGATGTGGGAATTTCATTAATACTAGTTGTATCACCTAACTCGTCTTCATTCCTTGTGGCATTAATAGCTTGATAAAGTTGATCTTGCTCAAGATACTTTTGAAAATGTGGTGGTCTATATCATTCACCTTGAAAATTAGGATCATCATTTAGTGTTTCTTTCCATTCCTCATATGTGAATTGATACACTAAAGAAGTTTTATCATAATCATTATCAGTATCAGTATCTGTCTCTACCATATGGACAGGTATGATAGGCTCATCAGGTTCTGCAAAGAGTGCCGCAAGATCTGGAGGAATAGGATATGGAAATGTATCTTCATCAGAGCTAGCCTCTAGATTCACTTTTGGAGTGGCATCTTCAATTTCTTGTTCAGGTTTAGGTTCAGGATCAGGCTCAGGAGCTGACACAAATTTCTTGGTCCCCAAATTAAAGGGAGTCTTTTTAAAGCCTAAGCCACTAGTATCTTTTGTATGGTGACCCGTAGCTTCAATGGGTGTTAGTAAGCCATTATCATTCTTTCCTATAGAACCACTCCCCTTATAACTAAAGTGCTCCATGATCTTGAAGGCCTTAGTTTATGGTTCTTGCTCTAAATCTGGAGGTGGAATAGTTGTTTCAGCTATTTCTTTTCCCTTATAGATCCAAGCTCTAATAGCTCTCTCTTCATCCTCATCTTCTAAAGGTGTAGAGGCCCTTACAAAGGTGCCATCATAAACTGTTTGAGGAGAAGCATTAGAAGGTTTATTATTCTTGGATGGTTTCCCATAAGAGCGTGGGGACAGAGGTAGAGCAGCAAGTGATAGCTCAGGTTCAATTTGGTATTCTCCCATGCATGTATCCTTAATTCTCAATGTTTGTTCCATTTCCTTTAGCTTAGCATCATAAAATTTAGTGGATTCTCTATTAGCTGGAACAAAGCTATCTGCAGATTGCGCAAGAGTGTTGCAAGAGTAATTGGTATTAGCATGTACAGTGACTTCCACCCCATGGAATGGAAACTTAATGCATTGATGGTACGTGGACAGAATAGCCTGCATCTCATGAATCCAAGGCCTACCCAACAAGATATTATAGGCAAGAGGAATATCAAGCACTTGGAAAGTAACATCTCTTTCAACAAGACCTGCGTGGATAGGTAGCACAACTAAGCCTTGGGACTTACATTCTTCCTCATCATAAGCTTTGATGGTAATCTTTTTGCAGGGGTCTATACAATTCTCATCATAACCTAGCTGAGTGAGTAGTTTAGTAGAATAGATATTAAGACTAGCACCATTGTCTATGAGCACTCAATGGATGCACTTAGGACCTATCATGACCTCTATATGCAAGGGAGTGTTATGCAAGTGACTCAAAGAGTGATCATCTTCTTCAGAGAAGGATAGATAGTGAGGCGAGGTAAAATGACCCACCATAGATTGGAACTGGTTGAGATCGAGATCCTTGGGAATGTTTTCCTTGGTGAGGGCTTTATCCAAAATCTGCCTATGAGCAGGCGAGATCTTCAACAACTCAAAAATGGTAATCTGAGCGTTGGTTCACTGGAGTTAATCTAAGATGCTATAACTAGCCGAGCTAGCTATAGGAATAGATTTTGTGTTCTTGTTGGTAGGGACAAGAGAAGTCTTATCCATAATTTGCTTCGGAGCAGATGTGGAAGTATCAGGTCTCTTATCTGCATTTTGCTTTGGAGCAGATGTAGAAGTGTCGGGACCTTTCAAAACAACTCTTCCTCATGATCAAGTGACAACATTAGCACAATCTTGAGATTGTTCATATTTAGATGAATGAGATGCAAAACTATGCAAGATAAAAGGAATCTTAGATTTGGGAGCATTGCCGCTCCCTTTAGAAGTGATCACGTCACAATACTCTATCTCAACAGGTTTGATCATACCAATAACATTGTCATCATTAGTGTACGTGTAATTGACTTTAGCATTGATATTCTTGGCATTTGAAGACTCACCCTTCTCATGAGGAGCGAAGGGATCCTTAAAAGCTTGATGGTCTGAATTCTTATTATGGTTCTCCACAAGGATGTCACCATTGTCAATGAGATCTTGAACTTTATGCTTCAGTTGGAGACAAGTAGAAGTCTTATGACCAATTTTTTGGTGATAGTCATAGTAAGCATTATCATTCCACCAATGAGGTCGTGGTTGTGGATCATAAGTATGCTTTTCCAAAGGAGTAAGAACCTAATTCTCTATAAGAGTTTTATAGACCACATCAAGAGGCTCTCCCAAAGAGGTGAATCCACGCTTGGGTCAAGAGGCCCAAGGTTTGTTCTTAGCAAATCTTAAAGTTTTTTGATTATCCATTGTGGTCTTTTCGATAGCCTTAGCGGCTTGTATACTGGAAGTAAGATTAAAAATAGGCTTTGAAGGCTTTGCAGTAACATTATCCACCACTCCATCATTTACTACATCCCTATTCTTATTGACAATCTTTCCTTTATCCTTGTTTGTGGAGAATCTTTGTTTATTGTCCTTATTCAAAGTTAATTCTCCCTTCTTGATCATAAAGGCCTCTATTCGCACTGCTTGTTTGATCATACTATCAAAAGTTAGAGGACCTTGCAATTGCACTTGGTACCCAAAGTCTAGGACAATATTGTCCAAGAAAATGTCGAGTCTCTCAGACTCTGGTATCTTGTGAGGACACCTCATACATAATTGTCTCCACCTTTGGAGAAATGTTAGGAAAGATTCTCCTTGTCACTATTTTAAATTGCAAATATCCTGGATGTTGACTAGATGTTGTATATTATGCAAGTAGTGTTGGAGAAAAAGATTATCCATTTCGTCAAAATTCTTAATGCCAGTAGGCAATCTAGAAAACCATTCCATCACGGGTCCACCCAAACTACAAGGAAATAGACACATAAGATAGGTTTGATCATGCATAAATTCCATAAACAATGTGCCAAGCTCCCTTAAGTGATCTTGGGGATCGGTTGTACACAAGTATTTGTCATATTTAGGGAGTTCTACACCTTTGGGAAAAGATGGCATATGAAGACTTCTGTCAAAAGGGAAAGGAAAAATGCTTTCCATTCTAAATTGTTGGGTAGGTTTGTCTTTATTCTTCGCAAGTTGATTAATCTGATCTTGCATGTCTTAGACCATCTTTTTCAACTTTGTGGTCTTATTTTCTTCTTCCTTGGCTATGAGTGTTTCAACTTGATAGTCTCGGGGTAACTTGGCCCCTTGTTTAGATAACTCAAGGAAGTATTTTTCTTTCTCCTCTAGGAGAAGGATCTCCATCATTTTAAGAAGACTCTTATTAGCTTTGGCAGTGTCTATATCATGTTGAGTTATCACCTCATTTTCATTCCCAACAATTTCATAAATGCTCGAGATCTAATCTTGTTGTTGATCATCTTGGTTTTGATCAAACGAAGGAGGGCGATAGAAATATGTAGGTTGTCGATCACCTTGAGGTTTTCTTCGAGATTGATCATTGTGGGACTAATTTTGGTCATGTTGAGATTGACCATGAGGTTTCTCATTCCGAGGCTGAGCATGACGTGGGTCATTAGAGGATTGACCATGATACTGATTATTTTGAGATTGATCAAAAGTTTGACTGTACTTGCCTGGTTGGAAATCAAATGGATCTCCCATCTTGTTGTAGGCCTATGCAGTACATGAAGACTCAGTGAAATGATATGCCCAGCATCGAAAGGGTGCAGCCACGATAACCTTTGGTGGATGAATAGGATCAAAAGATTTAACAAATTCAGGTGAGAAGATATCAGCAATAGTATCACTAGATTCAATGATAGGACTATGCTCAACAGGATCAACAAGTACGATAATAGGATTAGTCCGAGAAAGAGGTCCTCCAAAGTTGTGAAATAATGAGTTGTCTTGGAAGAACGATTTGTCTTGCTCTTGAAATGAGAAACCAGGTTTCACTTCAAAAAATAGATTAAAAAACTCTTGAAACATCGGAAGTAATGGTTGAGACAAACTATCTTTTGAAGTATTCAATGAGGAAATCGAGGATATCTCACAAAGTTCATATTTTGCAATAGATTTAGGATGATCTATTTCTTGATTAGGGGGTTCACTTCTACCTTGATCAGTATTCTGAATGGGATAAGTCTTGCCACTTCTAGTTGTGATAGTCATAGATGAAGATGTGATGAGAGAAGACTCAGGATAATGCTAGACTCTATCTCTAAGATAATGAAAAGGAGATAAATGGCTAGAATAGCCAAGATGCAAGATGGACCTGGTACAAATCATCAAAAGAGGTGGCTAGAACAGTTGAGATAAGACTATTGCAACATGAGATACAAAAGGCATAAAGAGATAAGGTAAACCAACGAGAGACAACATGAGTCAAAGCAAAGATTGATTGATTCCTAACTTGAGACAACCATTTTCTGATAGTGAACAACAGGAAAATAGAAAAATAAACCTTAGACAAAAAGTAGATTAGATAAAAAGTCAAACAGTCAATGGCAAATAGGTCTTTGTTTTTGAAAAATGGGCTACATTCTTGCATGAGAGAGTACCAAGTCGCGCGAGAGAACACAAACCTTCATGTGAGAGAACAAAGTCTCACGCAAGAAAGTGCTTTGAAGAGTGAAACTTCACGCAAGAAAAGTCCAAAATCTGATAGTCTGACACAGTTTTTGAGGTTAAAGTTGAATTTTGAGGTACAGCCTAAATTGATGTCTGACAGAAAATCCAGTTTCCTGACAGGTTTGAAGAACATTTTAATCAACAATCTCATTTTGAGGTTTCAAGCATTCATTTAAAGACACAAAGGTTTAGATCAAGAAGTTATGATACAAGAAGTAGTCGTTAATAGACCTATCAAGGACAAAGCAACTTGATAGCATCAAGGGAGTATTTTTTTGATAATGATTGGACAATGTTTAAGACTTGATAACAAACACATAACTTAGTCCTACAAAAAAAATGGTGAGAAGACAAAACCTTTGCCCCATTGCTTATGCACATACGTGCACCTCACATAACCATGTCACCCCCTAGAGGGTGCCCGTGTTTTCAATGTTTCCAAGGACTCAATAGTATACATTCAAAGGTTACCCTTGTGATAGGGGCTAGTGTCATATACCACCTTCAAGCATCTAGGTGTATGCCTATGATGGGAATCTACGTGAGAGATTCTTCCCCCTCCCTAGGCAAAGATTATGACTCCTTTCGAAGGTGAACTGGGTAGGCCACTAGCTAGGGAAAGTACTTAGTAGGCTTCCATTCATGCTAACCTTTGGTGCCCCTGATACAGGGTTGAGGCCTCGTAGCCACACCAACACTCAAAATTCATACACCCCTGCAAGCAAGGCTAGGAGTGGCACTGCTCAGTATAACAAGCAGAGCCTCCTCAAGATGATAGTCAAAATCTTGAGAAGGAAGCTAACATGGTTTTGGAGTCTTTAGACTCAACAAAATGTTCTTTATTAGAGTGAGGCAGAATCACTGGTGATAGGTGCATACTCACTTGGATTGTTCCCAAAGGTTCAACTTCCGGTAGGCCCTCTAAAGGTGACACAACTTGGCTTAGATCTAAGGGTTTGATTTTCTATTTCTCTCAAAGAGAGAAGAGCATACTTCTCTACCTCATCACTTCACCCAAACACATCAAGAAGATTCATCATCGAGTTAGCTTCACTCCACCATATCCACAAGCTTTTGGGTTTCTATTTCTCTCAAAGAGAGAAGAGCATAATCCCCTAGCGAGTAGAAGCGTAAAGACTCACTACCTTTCTCCGCTTCCCCAAGAATTTTTCATATTAGTAAGATCATTAGGTTTTCGGGTTCATTCATGGTCATCACCTCCATGTAATGAAGAACCAAATTCCCTACTCACTATCAAAATCCTCAAGAAATTTTAATAGAGCCCTATTTAGACTATGTGAATGAAAACAAGAAACAAACACAACATTTTAGCAAGTCTTCGACTATCATCCTGCAATCAAACCATTAGCTTTTTTTATGTTCTTGGTCAAACATCCTACAAAAAACTATTATGCTGTGAAAATAACAGAGAAATAGTAAACAACAGCAAACAGGAAACTATCAGAAATTTGGAAAAGGAAAGACAAAGACTAAAAAATTTAAAACATTGTATCCAAATCTCACGCGAGGAAGTACTCCACAGCACGTAGGAAAGTACAGGGTGTCACATGAGGATGTATCAATTTGCGCAAGAGAGTGCTATAGGGAGCAAAACTTCACGTGATACACTCTGGATTCTCGTGTGAGAATCTGTACACAAACAGTACGGATGCATGGCAAAGCTTAAATTTCCTATCATAAAAAATTGATAATGAGGCTAGAAATTGATCTTTCTACCCCACGGTGGGCACCAAAATGTATATAGTCGAATGTGGACCTCTAATCCAACTACACATGCAACATAGTCATTACTCACATGATCAAATTACGAGAGAGAGTATGAATTACTCAATTCAAAATTCATGGTGAAGCGACCTATTGCCCCCTATGTAGATGGGGTGTTTAATTACTCTTAGAACGAGAGCTAACAACAATAAGACTAGTACTACAATGGAGGATGTGAAAGCTATCAAGATAAGCAAACTGAAATTAAACTAGAATGAGTGCAATTTAGTCTAAAATGCTTTGAAGGAAATATGATATTAATCTAAATAGCTTTGAAAGAAATATGAAGTGCAGATTTATTCTAAAGAACTTGAAAATAATATTAGATTAAGCTATGAGAAAATAAGTAGACTAAATATAATGAATATGTAATATTAAACTAAGATGAGAAAATTACACTAATATGCAATGAAAGCTTTGAAATAATTGAGACAAAAAAGTGCTATAGTTTAATTACTCTCAAAATTGCTCTCCTTTGAATGAAGAATGAGGTTCATTAAATAGACAAGCCCGGGGAGAGAATGAAGAGGTTCTTAATTTGAAACTCCTGACTCTTCATTCCCATTTGAGACAAAAAGACATGAATTACTAAATTAAAAGAATGGAAATTGCCACACAGGGTGGCCTTTCGAATATTGTGAATTATTAATTCAAAAAAGAGTGTCCATTTGAATAACAAGTAATAATTAATTCCTTTTCATGTATATTAGCCAAATGGCGTGGGTTTAATTTAATTTAAAGCACTTAGGGATTTTAGAATTAAATTAATTTATCAAAGGGGTAATTTAGCTAATAAAAGTTGAAGACTTTAGGAATTGATTTTAATATTTGATTAATGCAATTTAGGGTTTTTGCAATTGACATCAAGTCGAATTAAGTCAGGTAGGAGAGAGAAAATTGCTTAGGAAACTAGGACTTTGAAGATGTAAAATTGATGAAAATGCACCAAAATTGATTAAATTTATTAGGTGTCAATTTTGGGGTATTACACTTGTCATGCTCTTTGTAGAGCTGGATGATCTTATACCACATGTCAGTAAGGCAAAGACTGACAGTGACTCTGATGACACCACATCAGTTACTCCACTGACATACGAGCGGTTGAGGAAAATAAAGACCACCAATCCTAACTATCAATGTGAATTGTACATGTCACCTTTCCAAGAGCGGTTTAAATAGGAACAAATCTAACAGACCATCAATGATACAAGAGATGAACAAGAGTCAGATGGTACAACAAGTATTGATAGAGTTTCTATATCAAGCATTATCGACTTGCATGAGTATGAGTTTGATTCTCTTTTTGATGGGACCTCTAATAAGGATGTAGATATTGTGCATATGTATGAAAACCTTCCTGAAGTAGGTGAAGGTTCTAGTGTTAGGATGACCAAGTGTGATTCTACTAACGTTAACATGCCCTCTACTATAGATGTTAGGATTCGAAGGAATTTGAACACATCTTTGGATGAGATCACTTTAGGTGTTGACTTGCTTGTCCGTGATTTCGATGACTATACCATGAACACACTAGAACCTGTCACTTCTCTTCCACTCCACCATCTCGAGCTCATAAATTGGACATGACTTTAGAAAAAAAAAAATTGTTGTGTGTGTTTTGCCCTTAATTCTGGGCATGACATTTTGGTATCAGAGCACAGTTTCAACACTTGGAACCTTAAGCCATTGTGTTTCCCATTTGTGTTCAAATTTTAAGGTTGTCTTTTGAGTCTGGTAGGTACGTAGACATAGTAGGGTCTTTTGTTATGGTTCTCGACACATGAGGAGGTGGAGTAGGGAGCTTGAGGATACTAGAAGGAAATTGAGATTTTCCCCCTTTCTGAAATGGCTCTCAAAATAGAAATGAAATATCATAGCTGCCTCTGAAATAGGAACTTGACTAAGGCCATGCATTTCCACTACAATCCCTTTTGTGTGAACCCCCGTGTTTTAAACATTGTGAGCCTATAGTCGACCCATAGCTTGGGTGTCCTTGTGTTGCAACTTGGGCTTTCGAGAAAACTAACTCAAGTACATTGTAGTTTAGGAAGGAACACTTCCTATGGTGTTCAGAATTGTGTATAGTCCAATTTCTTGCGACCCTTTTGGTGTTTGGTACTGTAGCAGACTTGGTGATGGTGGTAGTGATACCACTGGGAGTAGCATGGTGGTTGGCATATGTTGTTAGAGTTCTTGGGTGCTCTTGGTAGCCTTTAGCAGGTCTCTTTTTAGCATGATCATGTGTGGACAGAATCAAGGTGGTGTCCATGCGTGGTATATGAGTTTGTTAGCTTTCTCCTTGCTGCATGTGGTACATTGTCAGTTTATATCATTACGACACCATGAAATTGTATTGAGTATGTTTTAATTAGGACCTTAGGGTCGTGACTCATGAGAGAGAATTAGGATGGTTTTTGACATTGGCCCTCTTCATTGATGTCTTGTTCTTTCGAAGAAGGGTGTATTGTTGTTGTTGAGATGCAAAACCTCATTGAGTTTATCCCTTTGTGGAACAAATTATGAGTCAACTGAGCAATGCTTTACCCCTCCACTCATTCTATGATGTCATTTATGTAGAAAAAAAAATTTGACCATTGTATTGTGTGGAGATTTTGACCACACCCTTGAATGATGCTTTATTGCAGAAACCTATTCTAGTGTGGTGATGTAAGTTGTGCGTACCCTAGCTTTGGGAAGAACCTCATGGGAATTTTAACTTTTCCTGAAGCACTTAGAGAACCCCTTCCTAGAGTTTGAGGTTCGTGTTTCATTTTCGAGTAGTCCTCTATGCTTTTGTGGGGGTGGTTGAGAGAAATTTTCTAACTCTTTTACCTCATTAGAGAGGTTGCAACAATAGGGTGAGAGATAAGTTTGTTAGGATTAGGATATTGTTGTAGCTATCTATATTGTAGAGATGCTTCTATTAGGGACCATATGTGGTGGTTTCGATCTCAAAGGTTTTTCTTTGGAAGCGGTGTCCTCAGCATCCTGTGGTGAACCCTCCCTCTTACATGGCTGAATTTTGTAGTAATGTTTTGTGGATGGCTCCTTGATTTATTTATATTCCTTTCTTTCACCTATCTTTTGTAGAGGAATTGTCCTCATGCTGTGTGGGCCAACATATTTTGGTTATTTCTTATATCTAGAAATAGTCACCAAACTATCTTTCTTGATTTATGAAACACTTTCTTTATTGTTGTAATGAGCTCATATCTTTCTTGAATTTATTGTTGAAATAAATAGATATCTTGTTAGGATTTACTTTTCTCTTGATTCTTGGTGACTATTCCAAATGTTTTTGACTTGTTGGCCAATCTTATGTTTGTGACTCTACCAAGTTTTTTTTAAGGATCCTTGGCAATATGTACAAAGGAGGGGGAAACACCAGGAAGGAAATACTGAGATGCACCCTTGTATTTGTTAGAAATAGGAAATAATGAGAGCGGGGGTGGAATCAATATTTCACAAACTTTTTCTTTTTCCCACTTATGGATATAACAGATTACTTTAGTGCATACAAAGATTATCAAGTTGATTAACAAACATAGTAGTAAATAGAAAGAACTCATAACACATCATATGTTCTCGAGGAAACCCTGGTGGGGATGGTACCCACAAAGATCACTAATCAAAAGTATCCTGTTAGGGATATTGGACCCTGTTAGGAGTCAATTTACAATATATAGTAGATCTATCCTGGTTATTGGACTTTAGGCCTTGTTAGAAGCCTTAACCCTGTTAGGAGTTAGATTACAAAACCTGATCACCAGCTGAACTCACTGCCCAAACAAGTAATACAAAATGTTTCTAACTATAATATGGTACTGCTTACAACTTTGCATCAATAGCCTTTGCTTCTATCACAATATACAACTATCGCAAGTTATCTTTTCTTTCTTTTTACATATCACTTCTCTATTTCATTACATTTCAAGTATGCCTAATATATGAGTTATTAAAGCTAATAACTTTACATGGTCAGCTTCCAAAATCTTTATCCAAGAGTAAAAATCTAGGATGTCCTCCCTTCATAATGTTAAGTCATTATTTTGACAAGAAAAAATAATCCCTTAACTCTTTCGCTAATACTGTCTCCAAAACTGTTCTGTCTACAAAAACTATCTTCGGTAAACTTTGAATAACTTTGTCCATACTGCTCCAAACTTTATGCACACTAAGATGGGGTATCCTCATACTCTATAGAAGCTTTAGTTAACTATGCAAACAAAAATATTTCTCCAGTGGACGTCGCCAACTAAATCTTCATCGGGTGCTCTGTCAGGATCACTGTATCCAAACTTAGAGAATTTCTTCCTTCAACTTTGCATACTTGCATTCCAGATTCTGCACTCTTAATAGAGATCATATGATGTCATAATGACAACATCTATGCATCCACATTATCCAAATTGCCAACAATCTCCCCCTTTGTCATTGGTGGCAACATATGGGAAAATTGGCTAAGTGTGCAAACAAAACTTCAAAAAAAACTTATACAAAACTTTGGCCAGAAGTTATACAATATGTATACAATATCATACTCCATAGAATAGCTCCCCCTATGAGTATCCTTCCTCAAAATATATACAATTTTCTGTTATCTCTCCCCCTTTGACAACAATGACAAAGATAGGGTGTACAAAAATTTCAAAAACTTTATACCTTATTATCAGTTATTGCAAATCCGGTAGGCTTGCAACACAATCACCAAACTCTAACTTCCAAGATTCAAAATCTTTCTCCCATATCTTCCTGATGGATTCAGCAACATTAAGTAGAGTACTCAATCCGTATGCTGTTGTCTGACAAGCTTGCAGGGAATTGAAGCTAAACTTTTGAAATGATGTCTTTGCTGAAAGACACTGCTCAATTTGATCTTCAAAAATTGATATCTTGATTGAGACATGCTCTCTCAAGATGTTAACCCTGATCATCTTCCTTTTCTTCTCCTCTGCTATTATTCTGATTTCATCTTTCAATTTCCTTATGTTCTTCTCTATAGAACTTATCTTGACATTAGGGCTTGTCAAGGTGTTTGTCTCAGCTGAAATAGCATCTAACTTCTCTCTGATCTTCTTATCCTCTTCAACTGTTAGGATTTCTGATTTAGTACATTGTATGTACAAATTCTTTCCTGTCTCAAAATGTCTCCTCAAATTCTTTATGCATACATCTAAACTACCAATATCATTTCGAATATTTACACTCAAAGTTTGTTGCATTTCTTCTTCAAAGTCTTCCTGAACTTTTATTCTAGCAATATCCTTTAAGTTAGAAAATTTAGAGTCAAAAGAATTTATTACTGATTGAGCTTTCTCAAGTGGATCTGATTCAGATACCTTAGTGCTGATCACACTCTCAAGTTTCTCTGTCAAAACTCTAACTTTACCTTCAAGGTCTTTCACCTTCTTATTATTTCCAATAATTTTATTCAGAGATGTGATGAACTCAAGCTGATCATCATCTTCAACTTCTTTTCCAAGGTCTTCAAACATTGAACCAATATGCCTCTTCTTACTGTCAGGTGCACTAATGTCTTCAACTGGTTTAGAGGGTTCACTAGAGGTAGTGGCCTCTGTCAAAATTTGTTTGCCTTTAACTGTCTGCTTTGCTAGAACTGATTCTGATACAGTTGGTGCTTCCTCTCCCTCTGTGTTCTTCTCTGATTCTGTGACCTTTTCTTGCTCTCCCAAAGCCAAATTGTCAACAATATTTCCTAGATCATGAAATACTGCATCATCTGATTCTAGAGTCACTTTGGTGCCTTCAATATCCATTGATTCTTTGCCAATATTGATATGTGAAGAAAATGGAACTTCTTCAATACCAACTTCCTCTGCATGCGGTTCCTCTGATTGCTTCTACTGAGGGTCTGATTCAACATGCTTTTCTGCAACTATATCTGCAAGAACTTGCATTACTGCTTGCTCTGTCTCTTTTTGTAATTCCTCCTTTTTGCCTCCCATTATAAGGATTGTTCTTCTCTTAGTTCTCAATAAAGTTCCAAGAGACTTCAAGAATCTCTTCAAATGATCTTCATCCTTAACTTCATAGAACTGTCTGATTACATGTTCTCTCATCTTTATGTCCTCTTCTTGTGCTCTCTATTTTCTATTCACGAGTCTGTTATACAAATCTTCTGGGATCTTACCATGAATGGTGCTAAGTTTCTTATCTGCCACAATCATATGTGTAACCATTGCATTTTCAAAATTTAATCTGTCAAATGATCCATATAGATCAAAGAATTTATTCAACTTAGTGAATTCTCCATGCTTCAATATATCTTCATTAACTCTTTCAATTCTTGGTTTCCAAGTTTTCTTCTTGACTGAAACTACATCATCATCTTTAATTATTGCTACATTTCTAGGTATAGGTGGTACAACCACTTTGTGTCTCTTGCCGGGTCCTGTTGCACTCACTTTTACTCTTTTGCTAGGAATAGGAGAAAAAGATTTATCTCCTTCATCCTTTTCAGGTACTTCAACTTTTACCTTTACTGCAATAGGATCAATAGGATCTGCACTTGATGTCTCAGGTGAAATTACAAGATTTTCACTTTGCCTCAGGGCTTCTGCAGTCTTCTTAGCTATGTCAAACTCATGACTTGACATACCAGATTCTTTCAATATCTTCTTCATAGTAGATTCAACTCTATTACTAGATTGCTTCTTTTCTCTCAAACTTATTGCAGAGTTGAAATTCTCTTCATAGGTTCCAAACCTATTTGCATGACCATCCAACTCACACTTTAACAATCTATTCACATATCCTACTGTTTCTGCTTCAGATATTTCATAGCCAAGAGGGTCTATGAATTCCATTCTAGGCTCAACTGCTTCAATGTAGGTGAAATCAGTGTCAACCATAAAACAAATGTCATCTTTATGCTTTTCAACTAAGGATTGAGGAGTCCTTGATTTGTTCTTAACAATATTCTGAAAAGTCTTCAATACAAGCTTCACACTATCATTAACTTTATCAAAAAGGTGCTTCATGTAAACTGAGTTTATTCTTTCCATTGTGTTCACATTTTCACTCCAATCAACTGTGTAAGGAAATCTTCTCAAAATATGGAAAAACATATAGGTTATCAGAGATGAAAACCTAAACTGAGTGTACTTAGCCTTCTTAATCTTTTCTAAGTTCTCAAATAGCTAAATTTTCAAGATTTCACATAGGTCTGCTGGTTTCTTCTCAATACACATAAGATAAGCTACATGAATCATTCCTGCAGCCATGTCATCTTCCCTTGAACTACCATAGAATTTGGTTGTTAGGATCTTGCAAAGGTACCTAACATCATCTTGCTTAATCTTACTTATCACAATTCCTCTACCATTATAACTAGATCAGGTGTTATCTAAAACAATCTTTCTCATGTTCTTTTCATTCAGTGGAATCTCTCCAACTTTTGATAATCCAGTAACTTCATGAATTAGGTCAGCAGTTATATCAATAACTCTATCCTCCATCCAGAATTTCCCATTGTGGATTCTACTTAAAATGATCTTGGTACATTCCTCATCATTGAATTCATACTTCATGGAATATTTGATAATTTTATTATTCTCTAGGTGCCAATAAGCTGGTTTAACTGACATGTCTTGATTGTACAATTTCCTGTAATCATCACTAAAATTTGCATCTCCCAAAGTTTCAAACTTACAACCTAAATATCCTTTAACATTCTCAATGTGCAATACTCCGTCTGGTACGGATGATAATGCTAGACTGTCATCAATTTCAGTTGGTTCTACTATTTCTTTCTTAATCTTTGGTCTATTCTTATCCTTAACATTATGAACCATAGAAATATCCATCTTATCAACTGATTAAAGATCAAGAAATACCTCAACTTTGCAAATCTAGGGTTTCGGTATGAATGTCACTACAAACTGCTTCCAAACTTCTTTAAATCGTCCTCAACTCGCTTTTCTTCTTTCAAATCTCTTTTCAATCACTTTGTAATCATAATAACTTTGATTTCAACCTTATAACACTTCACATTAACTCGATCTGACATCGCATTCATTCATTTTGCCGCTAAAACCTCAAAAAGTTGATTCTGCAAACCTGCAACCATAAAACTTTCTGCGACCTCGCAAAACACAATATTTTCTTTTGTGCACTTAACCATAGCATTAGTACAACATAATAAACCTATATCTAACTGCGCAAAACTTAACTCATTCAAATTCCTAATCTACACTAATCTTAAGTCCTAAACTACAGAAACTTACATAATTTAAGTACTTAAAGAAGGGTCAGGTAAAGATTCATCCTTACCATTGGTTACATTACCTTCCTGACTACTTTCAGTGCTGACTATACCTCCTTGATCTGTGCCTTTGTCAAATTTTACTTCATCTTCATTGCTACAGCAACCTTTCTCTTTGTTTCCTGCATTTTCATTCCTTCTTGCATTGTTCCTAGGGTTAGGGTTATGATGATAACCTCCATTGTTCATTCTGCAAAATATTGTTGAGTTTCCAAACTTGTTGCATATCTGAAAAATGATTCCATTGTTTCCAAATCTCTGTCCTTGCTGGTTAATCTGTGACCTGCAATTTTTAGCAATGTGTCCTACTTTGTTGCATCTAAAACATACTACCACTTTTCTTTGATTCATTTCTTCAATAGATTTCTTATCTGCATTGTTAGTATTCCCAATCATTCTATCATAATTATTCAAAATTACTTTAGGTCTTCTACATTCGTTAGCTCTATGTCCAAAACTATGACAATTGTAACAATGTCCATTAAAAGATTTAAATTTCTTACCTGTGCAATCTCTCTTCATGTGCCCAATAGTATTACAAGCAAAACATCTACCTTTGAATTCTTTTTGCATACCTTTAGATGATTCTTCCTTTTTTGATTCTTCTTGCTTTGATTCTTCTTTCTCTCTAGGTGGTTCTTCTTTAGGTGGATCTTCCAATGTGTTCTCATCTAGCTTTATTTCCTCCACACTTTCAGATGTCTTCAGATCTGGCTTCTTACTTTCATGGTTTGTTCTAAACATACTATATCCAAATCCAGTCCTATCAAAGAATGGTTCTTCAAAAGAAATTTGTTTTCCAGTCTTATCACTTTTTGAATATAGCCTTTCAAGTTGTTGTTTAGATTGAGTTAATTCACCTTTCACAATTTTATTATACTTCTCAAGTTCCACATACTGCATTTTTACTTTTTCAGATTCGGATGTTTCCTTTTCAAGTCTTGACCTCAGATCTTCATTCTCAATTTTCAATTTTTCATTATCCGATCTCAAATTTCCATCTTTCATACTAAGCTTCAGATTTACTATCTTCAACTCATGCTTAAGGATCTCATTTTCTTTTTCTAATTCATCACAATCTTCAACAAGCATATCAAATTTCTTTTCAGATTTCAGATCTTCAATCTTACCTTTCAATTTGTCAATAGCATTCTTTACATCTTCATATTTTCTTCTTAAGGAGTTTTTTTCATCAGTAAGCATATGAATCTGTTCAAGAGCTTCTTCAAGATTCTTCTGAAGTTGATCCATATCCATAGAGATCTTACTCAAGCTACTAAGCTTTCCTTGAATGTTCCTTCTCCGAGTAACTATGCTCTGATACCAATTGTTAGAAATAGGAAATACTAAGAGGGGGGGGTGAATCAGTATTTCAAAAACTTTTTCTTTTGCCCACTTATGGATATAACAGATTACTTTAGTGCATACAAAGATTATCAAGCTGATTAACAAACATAGCAGTAAATAGAAAGAACTCATAACACATCATATGTTCTCGAGGAAACCCTGGCCAAGGGAAAACCCCGGTGGGGATGGTACCCACAAAGATCACTAATCAAAAGTATCATGTTAGGGATATTGGACCCTGTTAGGAGTCAATTTACAATATATAGTAGATCTGTCCTGGTTAAAGGACTTTAGGCCTTGTTAGAAGCCTTAACCCTATTAGGAGTTAGATTACAAAACCTAATCACCAGCTGAGCTCATTGCCCAAACAGGTAATAAAAAATGTTTCTGACTGTAATATGGTACTGCTTACAACTTTGCATCAATAGCCTTTGCTGCTATCACAATATACAACTATCGCAAGTTATCTTTTCTTTCTTTTTACATATCACTTCTCTATTTCATTACATTTCAAGTATGCCTAATATATGAGTTATTAAAGCTAATAACTTTACATGGTCGGCTTCCAAAATCTTTATCCAAGAGTAAACATCTAGGATGTCGTCCCTCCATAATGTTAAGTCATTATTTTGACAAGCAAAAATAATCCCTTAACTCTTTCGCTAATACTGTCTCCAAAACTATTCTATCTGCAAAAACTGTCTTCGATAAACTTTGAATAACTTTGTCCATACTGCTCCAAACTTTATGCGCACTGAGATGGGGCATCCTCATACTCTATAGAAGCTTCAGTTAACTGCGCAAACAAAAATATTGCTCCAGTGGACGTCGCCAGCTAAATCTTCATCGGGTGCTCTGTCAGGATCACTGTATCCAAACTTAGACAATTTCTTCCTTCAACTTTGCATACTTGCATTCCAGATTCTGCACTCTTAATAGAGATCATATGTTGCCATAATGACAACATCTATACATCCACATTAGCCAAATTGCCAACAGTATTTAGTATAGTGGTGGTGTAGGTCCATAGTCATAGAAGGAGAATATTGGGATTCGATGATATCTAGAGTTTAGATCGGAAGTTATCCTTATGTAAGAGCCACTTCTGGTTTGGGAATATATATTGTTAAGGCCATGCCAAGGGAGGCTATCAAGGGATTGTGACTCTAACCAATAGTTGAAGGTTGAGAAGACCTCATTTGGTAATGATATGAATTAGAAAGGTAATGCCACTTGAGTTTAATTTCTTTTATGGCTTTCGTGAGGACATACAAACTTTTCTTTCAACGATAGATTTAGCATGTAAGCTCAAGGACCTTCCTAGACCCCTTGAATGTGTTTTGGAAGCTTGGGAAGTTCCTCTTCTTAGCATGGTTTGATAGATTGTTAGGTGTGACTTAGACAGCTTGGAGATCTGATCCCTGTGGTGGGCCTTGATGGCCCTAGATTTGGTGGGGTAACACTCTTTGGGTTATGAATTTATCTTGCTAGTCTATCTATAAGATGTTTCCCTTGTGCGGGCTCTATGCTATTTTTTTGAGGAACCTCTAGAGAGTGACTTGTTCTGAGGTATTCCTAGAACAGCTAGTCCGTACCCGTGTAGCATCCTCTTCAGTTGTCTTGTCAGCTTCCAAGAGTAAGCCTAGTCCTTGGGGGGGATGATGTAGTGCCTCCCTCGTTTACCCCTTTGAATGAACATCCTTATGGTGTGGGTTCGACCATCATTCTCAAGGGGTAAGGTCATGTTGGTCCCATGTGAGGGAGAATCTACCAGGAGGATTGTTTTGGAACATGTATCAACTTTCTGCGGGAACTAGGAGATGTAGGATATGGTCTTGAATCGCATTTTGGAGACCCTTAGAGTAGGGATGAATCATTCATGTGGGTGCAGTGATTGTTACCCGCTTTATGGTCGATGGCATCATGAGATGCTCTTTGCCGGATTTTCCTTATGTTTATCAAGAGTTTATCTTTCGAAGTCATGTCAGGTGTTTTAAGAGATTCTATCTTGGTATTATCTTTCTGCTTAATGGACTCAGTAATTAGGAAGTTATGTCGTTGCATTATGATTTGTATCCTGGTGGATAGATATTTGATTACCATTGTGATGTACTCTTTTCATGTTACTTATACACTCAAAATCCTAGGATGCTCTGTGTCTAAAATAAGATTAATTGAATTCAACTGATCCTTGTGATAATACTATCAAGTGCATGTTTTATATAAATTGTACTAGAATAAGGTATTTTATATAGTAAAAGAGTGAAATATGTATATATTCTAATGTAGTTAAATATTGTTCCCTGTGTATATGTAATCTCTAGAAGAAATGTAACAAGGAAGGTGCGAGTGTACCGCTATTGAATGTTGAAATGTTTCTTTTTGGTTATGAATGCTTACATAAAGGACCATTTGAATTTATTTTATGTTGACACATATATTAATAGAAAAGTGATTCTTAGGTCTTGACTTATGAATTATTTAAGTTAGAATATTATGCCATAATCTTATGTTTGTACAAGAAGAGTTTATGTGAGATAATCATGGTTAATAAATTAGGTTAATTGATATATTTATGTTCTTGAAATAGCTTGATTTGAAATTTGGAAATGTATTATTGGAAGTAGGTGATTTTCTAGTGGTAAAGCGTGGATGTAGTTGGACTATAAGATGTACTAGAGTTTGATTATGTAATGATGATATAGGACTTTTACTTTCATGCTATTTATTAGGTCAGGAGCATAGTAATTGTTAAATCTTTGGTTTATGTATGATACTTTGATGTTACATCCATGTTAGGGAAATTTGTGAGAAATGATCGTGATTATTATGTTAGGTGAATTAACATGTATCATTCTATTCTTGACTTTATGTTCTTTAGAAATGCAATGTTGGAATGATGGAAATTATTATGAAATGCAGTTAGAAATAATGATGTTAAGAATGTGATTTTTAGATGTATTGTATTTACATATATATATGATATTTGACTTTTCATGAGCTACTGATGCTTTGCCAAGTGTGCAAGTAAGACCATGGAATTTTCGGGGGAAATCAAAGATGGATAATTGTTAAAATCATGTTAAGCCAAGGTTATCTCCAAGGGGAGAAATTAACCTCGTTGTAAAGTGTAATTTTTGTAAAGTGATGCATGAGTGTAATTATTGAATTATGTTTATTTTACTTTATTATTTAGTCTACTTGGCATGTCATGTGTATTGTAAGTATTGTGATTTATTTGTGGTGTCAATTGGCACATGTCATGTGAGTTGGCATGACCAAGTGTTTAATGTGTGTAAGTGGTCTCTATTTTTAAGGGCCATGAGTGGGAATCTCTTTCATTTTCGGATTCAATCTTTGAGTGGTCTTTTGAGTGGCTTTTAATGACCATTTATGTTAGTGGAGGTTAAAAATAGGCTACCCCATAGTGGTGCCATATGTTGGGGGTCAAATTTTGACCATTGTGATGGTTTTTGACTATTTTTGTCCTTCCAGAAGATGCTCTTTTGAAAAGTGACGAAATTGGAAGAGCCACTCTTCATTCAAATTTTGAATTTTGAATTTTCCCTCTTTTGTTTTGAAAGGTAAGGGTTTGTCTTCTTAAGGGGATGGAGGGAAAATTGTTGGCTAATGCCCACCCTCCAATTCTTGGAGACTAGAGAGTTGTGAAAATTTTTGGATGTTGTTGTGCTTGGATAAGTTTGGTGTTGCTTTGCATAGGAGGATATAGTTGGAAAGCTCAACTCAACCTTCTTGCCTTAAGCTTGGATCAAGGTTGGATCTTGAAATCCTTGTGTTTATTGCTATGTATAATTCTTTTACATTTTCTGTGTTGTGTGATTGCTAGTTGATCTTGCAAAAATTTATGTCTTATTATCTTTGCTTGTAGTTGTACTTTCTTTAGTGCATTGTTTCTTGGGGGTTGTGCAAGGCTAAACTCACCCTGGGGAGGGAAGAGAGCCTTGATGGGTGAAGGGCACAAGTTGGGACTACTTTTCTAGTGGAGAGTCCTTCCTCTGGGAGGAAGGGAATAAAGCATGGATGTATGGGCATCCATGTGCCATTTTGTTTATGTACTTTTGGGGGCTATAAGGGTGTGGTTATGGTGGAGATTTTGAAAAGGGTGGATGGTTGTTTATATGGCCTTGTGAAGGCATATTGTGCAGATTTTGGAGCCTTGTTGAAGGCTGGTTTTCTATTGTATTTTGGCATTATGAGAAGGGTGGATGGTTGTGTATATGGCCTTGTGAAGGCATATTGTGCAGGTTTTGGAGCCTTGTTGAAGGCTGGTTTTCTATTATATTTTGTCTTTCTCCTAGTTGAGTAGCTTCCACCTTCACCCCTACCATGGGTCCAAAGTGACTCAGGTTGTGCTAAGCCTTGGGAAAGGGAATTTTATGTTTATGTAATGTTTGCTGGTTTCTGTTGTGTGTGCTTAATGTATGCATGTTGCTATCCTATCCATCTTTGTTTTCCCCTAGCTCGGGGGTGGCCATGAATTGGCCTAGGTTGGGAGGTGAGCCTCCATGGTCCACTTGTTTTTGTTTTGCAGATTTTGAAGGGCACTTCTTGCTAGTTTTAATGGAGCTAAATGGAAATTTGGAAATACCTCATATATGTTATTTAGATATTTGGCTTTGAGTCCTTGTAAAAGTTTGCAAACCAAGGCTATGTGGAAAAGCCTATCATTAAGATGCTTGTAAAAAAAAAAGGGGCAATAGATTAATTTATTTTTCCTTCATCAATTGAATTAGAATGTTTATGAGAAAGTTGCTTGGAATTCCTCTATGTTTGGGAAAAGTGATAGTAATGAAGTTTAGAACTAGATGAAATGAATATAAATGTTTGGGCTTTCTACATCCAAGGAAATAGAAGGAAAGATGCCCCTATTCTATGAAAGTTTATATGTATAACCTTTGTTAGAGTTTGTTTTTAAAAAAATATATAATAGCTTTATTCCATGTTATGAAAAGTGCTCAAATAAAAGGAGATGGTTATTAGTAATTGTTACTTGTCGTGGAGAGAATAGTTTTATCATTCCTCTTTTATGATACTATTGAAATGAACCTATAGTAAATTTCACAAATATTGTGCTTATAATGGAAAAGAGCTTTAGTTTTAAATAAATAGAATGGCAAACATTTGAATGATTAGGATACAAATGTTTTGTTTATGATATGCTCTTAATTTTGTTTTAAACCATCCATGCCTTATATTATTAAAAGAAGAAAAAATATATGTATATATAGATGTTTTATTTAGTTAATTATTAAAGCATGATTATTAAGTAAGTAGATTGTTGCACTCATACTCCTTCATATAGGAACTTACAGAATGTAGAAATTTTGTAACCTGATACTTTTAATCAATACTATCCCCAGCTAAATGTAAACGCTAGTTCTTTATACATAAATATATATATTTAAATATCAATATATACTTCATATCAAATATATATAGTAATATATATATATATATATCTTTTACTTGCTTATAGAATGGCATATACTTTCTGGTACCTACTAATCGGTACCGATTTCATTTTGGATTGGCATTTTATATAAGCATTATTGTATATGATTACGCATTACATTATACACGTGTACACATTTAATAATAAACAAATAAGGGTTTGAGCTCAGCATTGTATATTTAGTCCGAGTGTATTGCAACTAAGTAATCTAAACATGGTTTATTATAAACAACTCGAAAATAACATTACTGCATATTTTGTATCAAATATTGCATGAAACCTAACATTATAAACCGCGAGCGGTAATAGCACGGGTTGCATTAAAACTGTTTAGAAAATTTTTGTATACCGGATGAGCAGCATGTGTTATACTGCCAAGAGTATAGTGCCTGCAGAGGTTATTGGTTATCGATTGAGATAAGAAATCGACACAACAAGAATGATATATGTTATTAAAGGGGAACAAGATTACTTAACTCAAACTACTGTGGTAACATGTGGCTGTGCACGCCATGGACTGTTGGTGCCGCCACTGACTGCTACCCCTAAGTCTCGGTACCGAGAACGCTAGTCGCCGAGTCCCCTTTCGTAGCAGTGAGTTCTTGGCACCCTATCAACACGGATACCCTAGAGCAGTACCATTGCCGCCACCTGAGACGGATAGGCCCAAGCCGAAAACCCTAATGGGGAACGGAAGGGCTAGACCTGTTTCTTCTCACCCCACACCCCCCCCCATGCTGCCATTTCCTTACCGGCCTGTGCAAGCTGTCGACCCACCATTAGATGACCTCCGATCCTAATAGACTCGCCCTTGCACCGTCTGCATTTTATGCGACCTTTGGGCTCTGTCGCAATCCTTCTAGGAGGGCTACGCAAGGTGTGGGGTACAGTCCCCATGATGCAACTCTCGACGAGCCCTGTGTGCCCCCTTCTAGCTAACCCCAGTGTAGCATTTAGGGTTTGGGCCGAGTCTTTTCTCGTGCCCAAACCTAGCTTCCGATAAAGGATAACTTTGGCTACTTAAGCCACTGAATTTTTTTTCCATTTTGATTGTTCTTTGGATCGCTTAATTCCATGGTATTCATAAGTCTCATTAGGGCTTTGATTAGTTACCAATTGTTGCCTCTTGCTTCCTAATTGAAATTAGGTTTATATCCTTTAACTTCTTTCCCCTCCTTAGATTCCTAGATTCCCTTTTTATAGGGATATGGAACGATTCTTTTGGCATCATATATTATTATTTCGGTTATAGGATCTTGTGCTTTGGGGAGTGTTTGAGGTTAGCGGAATTGGCTTCTAATATTATTTCTTTAATTATAGATAAAAGATGTCTTAGCGTAGATAATTTGGATTCATTTTTTTCTCAATAAATGGTTCCTTTTGAAATTTATTTTAGGATATTTGTTACTTAGTCTTGTTTCTATATCATTTCTTTTAGTTTTAGTTTGTATATTTGAGCCCTTTCATAGTCTTGTTTCTATATCATTTCTTTTAGTTTGTATATTTGAGCCTTTTCATTTATTTATCAAGACATTATTTATTTTTAGTTACATTAAATTAATTATTGCACATTCGTTGTGTAGTGTTAATTATTATCTTAGTGGGGGGCTTGTTATTTTAACGGCTCTTAAAATCTCGAAGTCTATCATTTCTTAATAATAGTTATTATTAATCAAATTATTAATAATTATTATTATTATTATCTAAATTAATAATTAGAACATTATTATTCTAAATTCCCTAGTTATGTTTAATACCTTTACAAATTAATTTAGGCAAGACTCATATTATTTTAGAGAATTATTGTCTTATGTTATTGCCTTAACTTTTGGAGTGACTTGGACTAGGGAATCTTTCCTCATGCCCCCGTATGGTTGAACCCTAGTTAGTGATTACTTCGACCTTGTGCACCTAATAAGTTAGGGAATGTCGGCAAGCCAGCGCTTGTATCAAATTTTCCTTGTACGCTGTATGCACGGGTTGATGTTTTATCCTTGTGTTTTAGTATGAAACCTTGTGCCAATGACTTTAGAAAAAAAAAATTGTTGTGTGTGTTTTGCCCTTAATTTTGGGCATGACAAGAAGACTACCTTCACATGTGCTTGGGGAACTTTCTATTGGAATGTCATGCCCTTCGGACTTAAAAATGCTAGAGCTACATATCAAAAGGTTGTCATCACTATCTTTCATGACATAATGCATAAGACGATAAAAGACTATTTGGATGACACCTTAGCTAAGAGCATGCAACAGAAGGCACATCTCGCAGATCTAGGTCCTATACTGGATCGAATGGAATAGTTCAGTCTGAGGCTCAACAGAAAAAAGTGTGCATTCAGAGTTATATCTGGAAAACTACTAGGTTACATCATCTCTATAAAAGGCATAGAAGTAGATCCTGAGAAGGTTCAAGCCATCATGGAAATGCCTCTACCACGTAACATCAATCAAATGAGAGGACTCCAGGGCCAATTGTAGTCTATATGGTGCTTTATCTCACAACTGGCTGACAAGTCACAACCCTTCACTAAGACTTTACACAAAGGTGTGACTTACAAATGGGATGAAGATTGTGATAAGGGGCTCACACAAATCAAATAATACCTAGAAAATCCAACAATAATGATGCCTCTTATTCCTGGGAAGTTGCTCATTCTTTACATCTCTGCTATGGATATGTCACTAGGTGTCCTATTAGCTCATGAAGATCACAATAACAAGGAAAGAGTTATTTATTACATCACTAGGACATTGGTCTCCTATGAAGAAAACTACTCTGTCATAGAGAACGTGTACCTAGCAATGGTATTTGCTTCACATAAATTGCGACACTACATGCTCGCTCATACCACATGTCTCATTGCCAAGATTGATCCATTAAAATACTTGCTCAGTAAAGCTTCCCTCACAGGTAGACTAGTAAAGTGGGTCATGATACTCAGTGAGTTTGACATCAAGTATGTAGAAAGAAAAGCCATCAAAGGGCAGGCAATCGCAAATCATTTGGCAGAGACACCTCTCACAGATCATCAACCATTGAGCATTGAATTCCCAAATGAGTCCATAATACTTCTCATGCATCAATCATGTACCATGTTCTTTGATGGATCATTCACCCAATAGGGGTCAGGTGTCGGGATATTGTTCATCATACCACAAAGGTACTCTCTACCCAAAGCATACAAGATGTTATTTCCTTGTACAAATAACATCGTTGAGTATGAAGCTCTAATAAATGTCATGAAAATAGCTATCAAATGGCGAGTGGATGAACTCAAAGTCTTCATAGACTCACAACTGGTCATCAATCAGGTCAATGAAATCTATCAGATAAAGGATGACAAACTGGTGCCTTACAAACAGATGGTCGATGATCTCCGAAAGTACTTTGCACATATCACCTTCCAATAGATTCCAAGGGAAAATAACAAAGTGGCTAATGCAATGGCTACTCTTGCTTCTATGCTACAGATGCCAAAGAATGACTTCTAACATAAATTCTTGGTGGAAATGTTACTCTACCCAGCCTATGACACCCCTGAATCTCAGATGATCTATTTAGTCATTGGACATGATTCATCCTGCTACCATCACATCTACTCCTATCTCTGTGACTAGATTATTTTGGATACTTACACCCAAAATGAGAAACATCACCTAATCCATAGTGCTTCATAGTATGTCATCATAGCTAATGACTTGTATAGGCGAGGTCTAGATGGTACCCTCCTTAGGTGTTTAGAACTTGATGAGTCTAAGCATGTGTTAGCTAAGGTGCATGAAGGCATATATGGATCTCACTCGAGCGGCCTGACACTAGCCCGTAAGCTTATTAGAGCCAATTACTATTGGCCAGATATGGAAAAGGAAGCCACACAGTATGCTAAAGCATGTAAATAATGTCAACTACACAGAAACCTAATTCACGCTCCCGCCAAGGAGCTTATTCCCTTCATCATTTTTTGGCCATTTCAGCAATGGGCCTTTGATTTGGTGGGTCAGATTCATCCTTCTTCTTTGAATGGACACAAGTTTATCATCATTGCTATAAATTATTTTACTAAGTGGGTCGAGGTAGTACCTCTGACCATAGCCAATGGAAAATCTATAGCCATGTTCATACTAAATTACATCATCTGCAGGTATGGTGTACCCTCCTCAATAATCACTGACAACGGGGGCAGTTTAAGAATAAGGATTTGAAAGAGTTATGCTCTAAGTTCAAAATCATGCAGTACTGGTCTTCCATCTATTATCCCTAGGGTAATGGACAAGCAGAAGCATCAAACAAAGCAATCCTCAAAATCATGCACCGTATAGTTCACAAATCTGGATGAGATTGGCATCTCTAGATCAATCCAGCTCTATGGGCTTATTGAGCAAGTATACGGACACCGACAGGGGCCACACCCTTTTCTTTGGTTTATGGAGCTGATGTTGTGCTACCGATTGAGGTCAAGATTCCTACTTTGCAAGTCTCTCTGAAGGGCCTCATCACTAATGATGATAACAAAATATCTCGACTACAAGAGATAGAACTACTAGATGAACATCGGCAAGTGGCATTCAATCACCTCTGAGCGTATCAGAAGAGAAGTCCAAGAGCTACAACAAGAGGGTTAGACCAAGGGACTTCCAAGTGGGTGATCTCGTCCTGAGAGAGAACCCTACGAATCAATAGCAACGGATCTAGAAAGGAAAATTTGAGCTGAATTGGCTTGGTCCATATATTGTTACTACAGTGTTTGGGTCTGGCACCTATCGACTCTCTACTACTGAAGGAGAATATCTTAAGGAGTCGATCAATGCTCTGCATTTGAAATGATTCTATAGTTCAGACATCATTAGAATGCTCCATGTACATATTTCAACTCTGAAAAACTCCTAAAAATGGAAAAATGTCCTGAAAAAATCTATTATCCTGGTGAAAACCTGGTAAACATGCGCCTTCATAATACAAAAAAAAACATCAAAAAATTTGAAAAATTTGAAAAATTTGAAAAAAAGAGAGAAAGAATGTCCCATTGATGAAAACTTGACAAACATGCATCATGGTAGAAAAAATAAATAAAATTCTGCCAAGATGATGAAAACCTAGTAAACATGTGCCTCTTGTTCAGCAATGCTATACCTATCGCAATACTGCTTGGCTCTGTACAATTTCTCTTTGCTTTCTCGCTTTCCTTCTTTTAGTTTGCTAGCTCATGCACTTGCTCTCAATTACCTTTGAGACTCTTCTCAAATCTACATGGATTAAAACCGGTCATACACTAGGGGCAACCTTCCTGTTCTAGGGGCCAATGTCCTATTACTTTCATGGATCTCTCTTGCATCAGTCACCAGTGGTTCTCACTGCATCTGCCTACTTATGCCTAGCTATCACTGAGACCTCTCTCCTTGAGAATATGCCTCACGTCAATCACCAGTGGTTCTCACTGTGTCTGTCTACTATCACCATACTAATGAGACTCCTTGCAAAATGACATCTATCTGATCTAACATCAATTTGCTTAAATTGAAACTGACTTTGAAACTCTCTAAGACATGTTGAGATTTTCTTTTGTGTGCTTGTCCTTTTGCTTTATCATTCCTTCTTGAGAAACTCCATGATGTCTACCTTGACTGAGAGATGTGAATACTAGGGGCATGATCATTTTCTTTTCTTTCTACTTGTTGGTTTAGTTCCAATGATCCAAAGGATTCATATAAGAGGGGTTTCCACTATGAGAGCCTCTATCTTGTGTTAGATGGCCATGTGTACCTTGACTCCTTTTATATGGAAAATTTGGTGAGGTTGGTTCTTCCCCTTGTCTATTTGAGTGACTTCTTTCTGCTACAAGTGAAATATCTACGCTAGTCCTACGAAGTGAACATAAGGGTCACTATGAGAATCCTCGGTCTACTTATCAATCACTTAGCAAAAGAAGGAACTCTCGCGTGTCTGATATGTTTTTATGTAATAAATATTTTGGTCATCCTAGCAACTATGCTTTGATACTTATGTTCACTTGCTAAATCAACAAGACTAGGTGTTCTGGTCATTCTGGCTTCTTGTGCCTTAATGCTTACACTTCATTCTGAAAAATCTAAGACTGATGCATATTCATATTCTCATGATTGCAATGTCAGTGAGGGTTGTATGACATCTTATGACTGTCCTACAATAAAAGCTCTATGATGAAAATTATCTAACAGGTTTAACAACCAAGTCCTAGGGATTACATCTAGCATAGGCTTGCATTTTCATTCTAGATCTGCATTGTGACAGTGTTCGATGATCATTTCCTTGCATTCTCCTAGATTTGTACGACGAGGGGTTCTCATTTCACATCCCAGCTTCATCATGACTGCACAAGTTTTTGATCCTTGCTCTCAATCTATAAGAAAGTCATTTTGATTAGTATCTGTCATATCCTGAATGAGATGTTAGTACCATATCCATTGCATTTACATATCTCATTCATAAAGGTGCATTATCATAAATCATTTGTATACATCTACATATACATATACACATGTGCATCTTATCCATACATAAAAGAAACCATTTACATCTCATTCATTCATAATAGGACCATTTACATTGCATACATACGAAAAAGACACCGTGTGCATATTCATCTATGTACTCATACATTTTACATCTGCTCATCTAGGAAACATCTCATAAAGCATAAACATTAAAAACAAAGAATGACACATGCAATGATACTAAAAGCTGAGCTCATATCTATATATATCATAATGTCAGTATACAAAAATGGGTGCTACTCAAGCACAGTCTATCAAAAGAATGGTACAAATACAAGGATGTGTATGCATCAGATACATCATGACTACAATCTATAAAATTAATGCTATATGATCTAGCTATGGCCTTCCCCCCAGGAGGAGGTGGAGGGGATGGCATGTTAGGTCAAGAAGGCGCATGCAGAACATCAGGAGCTCTTGCATACTCAACGAATCTTGGCACCTACTCCAATACCTCAAGAACCACACCAATATATGCTCCATAATAATACAATGCATGTACAGCCTCCTATCGAGTCTCCACCTAAGCCCTTGCTAACTCCTCCTGCAGCTTCTTGAAATTCCTAGTCTCTATCCTCCAGTCAGGCATCCCTGACAACAACTTGTATATGGAGGTCCCCTAACTACCTCTAAGCAATTTTCACCCTCTCTCATCTCCTCTGTAGTGCCTCTTGTAGTTGTGATACTGGGTCTCAAGGAACAAGACCCTATGCAGCCTGATCTAGCATATCCTCATCACCGCCCTGCACCTATGCCTCTGTCTCTGGTTGCAGCGGCGGTGGCTCATCTGTCCTCTATCATGAGATTCTCTCCTGTGACCCGCTACTGTGGGCACTTGGGTCAATCCTCATCCGTCATATAGGAATGGAAACATTTGACTTCCTTTGTCGAGGTGCCTTCTATTGAGGTTCCTACTACTGAGCCACCTACTCCTAGGGTGCATGTTGTTGTACCACCTGTGCTGGTATCCCCATCCCTATCAGATCAGTGAAATGGGGGAACAGATGGCTAGCTAAGTACTCTTAGTATGCTGGTGTCATACCGTCATCTGCCACCTCAGCCTTGTAATCCCATTAGGTGAGTGCTACTTGGGCATTGATCATGGACCGCCTGGGATCCAACCTAGTTGACCAGCCCTTCATCACATCATTGGTGAAGTGGGTGTATGAACAATACTCCTAAGATATATCTTGTGGTTGGTCAAATTTCTACAACACCCATGTCAAAGGGAACTACTTAATGACTACAATAGCATGGTCGATCAATACTCATGAGCACAACATATAGCCCAGCTGAGTCCTAGCATCATCCCAGACCTCTATATCTCTCCATGTCTGCCATACTATGGCGACCATATCATCGAGCTAAGCTTGCCACTACTCTATCTTACCCAATGCGGGTTGGGTCATCTATCCTCCATACCTATAAATGTAAGGATCGAGGGGTTGTTGTGTATAATCAAAAACTAGCCTACACATAGGGAGGTGCTCCTAGGCCCATACCTATAGTACAAATACCCCTACAATCATGCTCCTTGCCTCCCTATAAATGATCTCATGCATCTCATGATACATGTGGGCGAGCATGCACTAACTGTTAGGAATAGTCCCAAGAGATAACTAAGAGGGGGGGGGGGGTTGAATTAGTTATATACAAGTTTCAATTCTTTATCCAATTAAGTATACTTAAACATAAAGCATAAACACAATGAAAGAACACTTGAGCACAACACCAATATTTTGGTTATGGGGAAACCCAAATAGGTGAAAACCCCGGTGGATATTGACACCCACTAATATTCTGCACTAGTGTATGATGATCCTTGTTAGAAGATCCTTAACCCTGTTAGGAGTTTCTTTACAATATATTTAGTACAGTAGACCTGGTCAAGGGTCGGACCATGTTAGGATTCTTTTACAATAGTCCCTATTAAGGGAGAGGATGCACTGTCTGAGAGCACATTTTTCAAAGGGGTGAAGGCTACAACCTTCTGTTTAACAAATACACACTATATCTGGATCTTGGTGAACTGCGCTTTGACCTGTTGTCTAGATCAGTTCCAATGTATAGCAAAAATACTTTACTTGGTCACACAGACCTTCTTCCGATGGTTCAACACTTCGCACACTCTGCTCTGCTCTGCTTAATCAACTATGAACCACACTCAAACAATCACAAATGACTGCCTATAAATATCTTTCCTCTAAATGATATAATCAATTTAGCCTATTAGAACCACCTTGAAGTCATATTAGAGAAGCCATAACAAACTCCAATAATAATTTAGTCAGCTCTACTAAGCACACAATACATTCTAGGACCTATCCAATAAGATAATTGTAGACACATGCTACACACTATCGGCTCTACCAAAACAACTGGATCTCTCTCCTCAAGATGAATTACTTTATGCACTCTTAACCAAACATCAATAACTCTTCTCTAAGCTTAACTCCAAGGGCGCATACCCAAAAGATATGTGCAACTCCATAACTAATAACATCTCTATCGACTCTTCTGAATAAACACTGGAAACTGCTACTAGAGAATAGAGACTGCATAACTTCACTTCTACTGAATATCAGACTATTTTTCCATGAATGTAACATCACTAATATGTCTTCAACATATATCCAAGCACGCAAGGCTCCATGATAACTATACAGACAACCATACACAGAATACTATCTGTTACTTTGTCAGGAACACTACTAACACCAACTGCTATATAACTATATGTACTAATAGTTAACCTCTACGCCCATGATATCATGTTGATATCATGTCCATGCTACATATACTAAAATCTTACTACATAAGACTTCCATGCATGCTACTTTCCATATGTTGTCATCAATGACAAACATATAGTCAGTACTGGCCTGCTGGCAAATCTCCAACAATCTCCCCCTTTGGCATTGATGGCAACATGCAGAATGAAAAACCACCACCAATGCAAATGAACATTACTTTTATAACATTCTCCATTTCCTCATCAAAACTCCCCCAAAGATGAATCCTCCATCTACTGCAATATTTTTCAACATTCTCCATTTCCTCAACTATACTGCTGTCATAACTGAATACTGCTCCTCCTTAGTATATTACTCCTCCTTTTTACTTCTATTTTTCATGACTCTATATATTACTCCCCCTTTGACATCAATGGAAAAGGGCACCATTTCATTTTAAGCAATGGTACTACTCCTAAGGTAGAGTAGTCAACCTTCAATCAATCCCTGAGGACTGATGCCTTTCCTTCTTTCTTCTAAGTAGAATCAGGGAAGGGAATTACTCCCAACTTCTCCCTGAGATACTCAAAAGTATACTTAGGCAAGGGCTTTGTGAATATATCTGCCAATTGATCTTTAGTACTTACATAGTCTAGCTTGACTTCTTTCTCTACCACTTTCTCTCTTAGGAAGTGATACTTGATCTCAATGTGCTTTGTCTTTACATGCATCACAGGGTTCTTTGACATATTGATAGTGCTAGTGTTATCACAGTGAATAACAATAGGATAATCAATCTGAATTCTAAAATCCTTTATCATCTGCTTGATCCAAACAATTGTAGAACAATTCAAGGCTACTGCAACATACTCTGCTTCTGTTGTTGACTGAGAAATATAATTTTGTTTCTTGCTTGTCCAAGTGACAAGTCTATCACCAAGAAATGATGCTCCACCTGATGTACTCTTCCTGTCATCAACACATCCTGTCCAATCATCATTAGTGTACACATGAAGCTCAACATTTTTTGATTTAGGATACCATAGACCATAATCTATAGTGCCCTGCAAGTATCTGAATATTCTTTTTACTTCCATGAGGTGACATTGCTTAGGTTCTGCTACAACTCTTCCAACTATGCCAACTGCATTGGAAATATCAAGTCTAGTCTAAGTAAGATATATGAGTTTACCAATCATAGACTTGTACAATGTTGTATCCACTACTGTGAGTCATCTTCTTTTGTAAGTTTGCATCCATTGATCATAGGAGTCCCTACTAGCTTGCAATCATCCATCTTGAATTTTTTTAATATTTCTTTCACATACTTGGACTGATTAATGAAAATACCTTTATCTGTCTATTGCACATTTCATCCCAAAAAGTATTTGATAGGACCAATCATACTCATTTCAAATTCATTTTGCATCTCCTTAGAAAATTCAGCAATAAGTTTGTCATTACCTCCAAATATAATATCATCAACAAATATAGCTACAAGTAGTAGACCTTCAGATGTCTCTCTAATGAATAGATTACAATCTATTGCTCCTTTCTTGAATCCAATCTTTGTTAGATATCCATCTAGTCTATCATACCATGCTCTAGGGGCTTGCTTAAGTCCATAGAGGGCCTTCTTCAATCTCCATACCATATCAAGTATGTCTGATAAGGTGAATCCTTCTGGCTGCTCAATGTATACTTCTTCTTTCAAATCTCCATTCAGGAATGCTAACTTACCATCCATATGATATACTTTGAAGTTTTTTACTATAGCATAAGCTAGAAATAACTTAATAGCTTCTAATCTTCTCACCGGTGAAAATGTGTCGGAATAGTCAATGCCTTCTCTTTGCGCATATCCCTTACATACTAACCTTGCTTTATTTCTTACTATTGTATAATCTTCATTCATCTTGTTTCTGAATATCCACTTTGTTCCAATCAATTCTTATCACTAGGTCTTGGGACCAGTTCCCAAGTGTCATTATTAATAATCTGATGAAGTTCTTCTTTCATAGAATCATGCCAATCTGAATCATTACATGCATCTTCAACACTTAAAGGTTCAACCTGAGATAGTAAACATATCACTTCACTGCTAGCTGAGTTCTTTGCTTGTGATCTTGTTAAGACTTTGTCGCTCTGATCTCCAATGATGTCTTTCTTAGAATGATTTCTAGATCTAAAATTTGGAACTTTAGGTGATGTTGACTCATCAGCCTTAGGAGTACCTTCTTCACTTGTCTCAGGGTCATTGAATAACACATCAATATTGTCAAACATTTCCTCAATAACTGTCTCACTAGTGGAGGGTCTGGGATCTTCTTCAATCATGGGTGAGTATTCATGATATCTTTCTTGAACCATAAACTTTTCATCAATCTTAACATGAGCACTTTCAATGATCTTTTTCAATCTTAAATTGAAACATCTATAAGCTTTACTTTTAGTAGAGTAACCAAGAAAAATACCTTCATCACTTCTTGCATCAAACTTGCCTACTACTTCATCCTTCTTGATGTAGCACTTGCTTCCAAACATTCTAAATTATTTTACTGTGGGAACATTACCAAACCATAGCTCATATGGTGTTTTGTCAGCACGTGGCCTCAATTGAATTCTATTGATGGTTTAGACTATTGTATTGACCGCATCTCTCCAATAGGTGTGTGCAACTTTTCCTTCAATCATGATGGTGCACATTGTATCAAGGATGATCCTATTTATTCTCTCTACAATTCCATTATGTTGAGGGGTTCTAGGTGCACTTAACTATCTCTTTATGCCATGTTCTTCGCAGTACTCATAAAATTTTTTAGAGGTGAATTCTCCTCCTCTATCCAATCTCAAACATTTTATCTTTAGTCTAGATTCATTCTCAACCTTAGCTTTGAATATTTTGAATTTCTCAAATGCTTTTGACTTATCTTTTAAGAATGCAACCCACATCCTCCTAGTATAATCATCAACAAACAAAATGAAATACCTTTTACCATAGTATGATCTTGTTTGAGTTGGACCACATAGGTCTGTATGAATCAGATCCAACTTGTTCTCTATTGAATTTTTCTTGCTTCTGAATCAATTTCTCACATGCTTTCCCATCACACATTCCCTGCATATAGTATCAACTAGCTTTGTTATGCTAGGTAGATCTCTTACTGCATTTACATTGCTTATCTTTACTATGTTATCAAAATTGATATGACATATTCTTTTATGCCACAACCAATTGTCATCAACTTTAGCAACAAAACAACTTGCTTCTGAATTGAGTTGGAAAACATTACCTCTTCTCTTTGAGCCTGATTCAATCATAACACCATCCTTGTTATTAATGATGCATTTGTCATCTTTGAACTCTAATTCATAACCTTTTCCAAGTAACTATCCAATACTAAGAAGGTTATGTTTCAAACCATCTACATAGAGAACATCATCAGTACTATTCTTTCCATCCAAGGTGATGGCTCCTCTACCAACTATGGGTTTAGGAGTGTTGTCTCCAAATCTAACCATGCCACCATTGTATTTGTCTAGATGAACAAACCTACCTTTATCACCTGTCATGTGATGTCAACAGCCACTATCCATAATCCAATCTGTCCTTATATCAGCTTGTGAAATCGATGCTAGCTCTTGATCCTCTTTCTCATCTTTATGATTTGTCTTATTATTCATTTTGTCTATAATAGCAATGAATCCAATTTCTTCTTCACCTGATTCATCATCTGAAACTCCATCTCCAGCATAGTAGCATTCCTTAGAGTACTTAGGCTTGTAATCCTTTTTGAAATTTCTAGCTCTAGTAGGACACTTAGATGCAAAGTGACTGATCTTATTACATGAAAAGCACTTAAATGGTAATTGACCTTCATACTTTCCTTTTCCTTTCTTTTTTCTTTTGGAAATCATAGCAATGAAATCATCTAATGTTTTCTCTTCATCATCGTCATCAAAATTACTAGAAGTGTTTGCATATTTCTTGCCATGAACTGTTGCTTTGAAGGTTGTCTCAATCTTTGGTTCTATCTTCAATCTTGAAATCTCAAAAGCTAAGATTTTGCTGATCAATGTCTCTCTCTTGAAATTAGAACTAAGTTGCATGGTCTCATCAAGGATGTTGATCTTACTTTCATATTCTGGAGTGAGAGTGGTCATTAACTTGTCCATAATGTCCTCTGAAATCTCTCCACCATTTTTTCTGATTCCAGCAACTGCTTCGTTTATCCTTTGATTGTAAGCTCTGATATTTTCTTTAGGCAGCATCTCTAATGCATTGTATCTTTTCTTCCATGTCTTTCTGCGTGCATCCTTTGCTTGTTTGTCTCCTTCAAATATGTCTTCTAGGTGCTTCCATATTTTGTGGGTTGTATCTACCTTTTTTATTTATGAAAACTCACC
The DNA here is from genome assembly GCA_027943335.1 of Chamaecyparis obtusa. NCBI lineage: Eukaryota > Viridiplantae > Streptophyta > Pinopsida > Cupressales > Cupressaceae > Chamaecyparis > Chamaecyparis obtusa. The sequence goes on from BSBK01000787.1 coordinate 300,237, forward strand.
ATCAGATAGGGCACTGATAAGAGCTTATTTAGCTATAGCATTATGATGAAACAATTCATTTTTCCTTTCAGTAGCATCATCCTTCGCAAGGTCTTCTAAGGTAGGAATCTTGGTTTCTTTGATAGTTACATCAAAAACTTCAAAAGCAATGCACTACAAATGAGTCACCATCTTGTTCTTCCAATCAAGATAATTCTCTCCATCAAACTTAGGACTTTCTTTCCTGAAGTATTCCATATGATCAACCTCAAGTTGTTAAACTTTCTCTCTAAGGTACTTGGATCTGATACCAATTGTTAGGAATAGTCCCAAGAGATAACTGAGAGGGGGAGGTGAATCAGTTATCTAAAAGTTTCAATTCTTTATCCAATTAAGTATACTTAAACATAAAGCATAAACACAATGAAAGAACACTTGAACATAACACCAATATTTTGGTTATAGGGAAACCCAAATAGGTAAAAACCCCGGTGTAAATTGACACCCACTAATATTCTGCACTAGTATATTATGATCCTTGTTAGAAGATCCTTAACCCTGTTAGGAGTTTCTTTACAATATATTTAGTACAATAGACTTGGTCAAGGGTTGGAACCTATTAGGATTATTTTACAATAGTCTCTGTTAGGGGAGAGGACCCACTATCCGAGAGTGCACTGCTCAAAGGGGTGAAGGCTACAACCTTCTGTTTAATAGATACACACTATATCTGGATCTTGGTGAACTATGCTTTGACCTACTATCTAGATCAGTTCCAATGTATAGAAAAAATACTTTACTTGGTCACATAGACCTTCTTCTGATGGCTCAACACTTCACACACTCTTCACTACTGTGCTTAATCAACTAAGAACCACACTCAAACAATCACAAATGACTGCCTATAAATGTCTTTCCTCTAAATGATATAATCAAGTCAACCTATTAGAACCACCTTGAAATCATATTAGAGAATCCATAACAAACTCCAATAATAATTTAGTTAGCTCTACTAAGCACGCAACACATTCTGGGACCTGTCCAATAAGATAATTGTAGACGCACGCTACACACTGTCAGCTCTACCAAAACAACTGGATCTTTCTCCTCAAGATGAATTACTTTATGCGCTCTTAACCAAAAATAAATAACTCTTCTCTAAGCTTAACTCCAAGGGTGCATACCCAAAAGATAGGTACAACTCCAAAACCAATAACATCTATGTCAAATCTTCTGAATAAACAATGGAAATTGCTACTGGCGAATAGCTACTGTATAACTTTACTTCTACTAAATATTAGACAATGTGTCCATGAATGTAACATCACTAATATGTCTTCAACATATATCCAAGCATGCAAGGCTCCATGATAACTTTACAGACAACCATACACAAAATACTATATGTTACTCTATCAAGAACACTACTGACACCAGCTGCAATATAACTATCTATACTAACAGTTAACCTCTGCGCCCATGATATCATGGTGATATCATGTCCATGCTACATATACAAAATTCTTACTACATAATACTTCCATGCATGCTACTTTCCATATGTTGTCATCAATGACAAACATACAGTCAGTATTGGTCTGCTGGCAAATCTCCAACACTGACCCCATCCATAGTGAATAGGCTGCCCTAACATCTACTATAGCATCCTACCCCAACTACACTCTAGCCCGTGTTGCCCTCAATCTGGAATTAGGTAGCAGCCCAAGAATGTTGCTAGAACAACTGCCAACCTGTGACCAGGACCATAATCTCTGATCTACTCCTCCCAAGGGATTGCCCAACCCATGATGAGCTCATCCTAAAATATTTCCATCAATGCAATATTCCCCTCTCTTGGCTACACATCATACTCCATGCATGGCCCATGGAAAGGTATCTGCAGTATCCTATAGATATCCTTGGGCGTCACTTTCATCTCGCCCTGTGCAAGATGGAATGTGTTCATCTCCAAATGGAAATGCTTGACCAGTGCACCTAATAGCCCATGATTCACCCAAATGTTAGGTACATCATGAAGATCTGTCGAACCTAAACCATCTATATGAGTTGTATCCACATCATCTAACTATCTGACTAACTCACCAATCACTAGATGATGGGACCAAAACACAATGTATGGGAAATCAACCTACAATGTAAATGATAGCACATGATCAGTACTCAACCAAAATCATGATGTCAATCAATGCAAAATAGAATTTGGAATTATGCAGCTATCCTAAACATGGCTATTAGGCTATCTACTTGGCTCATTCGACACAAAATCAACTCGTAAGGTTCCCAAGCTGACCATTTTTCTTGCATGAAGATTTGTCTTTCAAGTACAATCTCGTGTGAGGATGTATGGGTCTCGCACAAAGTTTCACAAGGATGCAAGTTTCCCCATGAGGTTGCGTGAGGAAACTCCCCTTTCGAGGGTTTCCCGCACAAATTCTAGGTATCCCGCATGCGAGCCTGTGGAGATGCTCCTGCGAAAAAGTGTTTTTTTGCACTTTATCATGTGAGGATATTTGCCGACCTACATGAAGAAACTCTTTTCTCACGCGAGAACCCGCAAGTTGAAATTTACAAGTATGCTAAAAGAAGCCTAAATCTATCAAAATGATTACAATTTGAAATGAAATTCAGGTTCTCGACTACTTATAGGTGTGTCATACGTCAACGGCCAACTTTGAAACCTCGAACACTTGAATCGATGTGATCTCATGGGAACTCCCACCATTTTCACTTGGAGCTCTTTTTTTTTTACAAATTCAAAGGTTTGAAATGAATTGAAAATGACCCTTATGGGTCTTATTTAGGTTTTGACCTCATTTTCAAAAGTTCATTTTGCATGAAAACTTCACCCTTGGCTAAATCAACCATTCTGAATCCATTTTTGGGATCGAAATTGAAATCTAACACTTCTATATAGCTCAAAATCATGTTTTAAAATTTTTGGGACCAACGTGATCGGACACTTGTGCAGTCGACCTTCTGATGTTGCATTCTTCTTAGAATCACATCACATCATCATTTTCTTGACATCTTCAACTGTTTCATCAAAATTCAACTCTAGTCAACCTTCGTCAACCTTGGTCAACTAGATCATGAAATCACTCCCAATCACTTCCAAATCCTCTTGAATCTTCTGTAATGTGTTCTAAATTCTTCTACACATCTGATCCTCTCTATATCTACAACCTATTGTTGTCAATCACATTTCTGATGTGTCATCTTTTAATTTCTCTCCCGAGGGGGCAGGATGATTGCATCATTGAATCACACCAAATCAATTCTCGAATCAATCTTAATATAAATCAAAAATTCCTCATTGCTAAGGGCATCTCATCACTTGGGGCATGTTCATTTTTTCATACCTCATAGTCAAAATTGGATGTTCCACAATCTCGAATCACTAGGGGCATCTCTATGCCTTACATCTTATCATCTTACTATTAGGTATCTGAGCAATCTAACTCAAATCCCTGAGGATCAAGCTTCATTCTGGAGATGGTTCTCGAAAGCTCACCACTAGGTATCCAGGCAATCTAATCTGAATCCCTGAAAGTCAATCTTTTTTCTGAAGATGGCTCTCAAAATCTCTTTCTAACCAATATTTGGGAAATCTAACCTAGATTTCGGAAGGCTAAGCCTTGTTCTAAAGATAGTCCTAAAATTTGTATCAGTTGTCATCTGATAGATGGGTATTGGGGCAATCTAACCCTAACTCCTGAAGATTGGACCTTGTTCTGGGGATAGTCTTATAAAAGGTGATAACTTAATTGATGTCTTGGAAATCTAACCTAGAATTCTGAGGGTTAAGCTTTGTTTTGAAGATAATCTTGAAACTCTCATCAATCATCACATCATACTATTCTTTGAATCAATACACTACTCGCACATCAATTCAAAGAGGGGAAAAATGTAATACCCCAAAATTGGCATCTTGCAACCCTAGCCAATTTTGTTGCATTTAGTCTCATTCCATCAATCTTTCTAAATAATCAAAGTCCTATTGTCATAGGCAATTATATCTTCCTAATTAACCCTACTTGACTTAGTGTCAAATGCAAAAAACCCTAAATCTGCATCAATCACATGTTATATTTAATTCCTAAATATCGACTATAATTGGCTAAAGAAACCCTATGATTGATTAATTTAATTACAAAGTCCTAGCACTTTAATTAAATTAAATCCACCCCTTTTAGCTAAATCACATAAAAAGGAATTAAATAATATTTGGTTTTTAAATATATATCCTCATTTCAAGAATTGAATTTAATTATTCAAATAATTGAGAAAGTTCATCTATGAGGATATTGTATTTATTTAATCAAATATTCTCTCCAAAATCCTCTCTCTAGTTAAGAAAAGGAAACTTTGAGTTAAATAGAAACCCAAAAGTGTAACAAGCCAATTAACTACTCCACTCACTCAAAAGGAAAATAGTTGACTATCTCTCTACAAGAAACTTACCATTCCGAACTGAGTTTCCTTTCAACCTCCATCGTTCATCTCGTTCAATCTCAACCGTTGATTGATTCTAGGATTCTATAAAAGAACCCTTTTTTTTCTCAATCAAGAGGATGTAACTTTTTGAGCATCGAACCTCTATCGAAATATTACCTCAAATTGTGTGCATTCAAGCTTTCATTATTTTCTATCTTAATATCATTTTTAGATTAATGTCATTCTTAGATTAAAAGTGCATTTCATCTTAACTTAGTTTACTTTCATTGTTCTTAGATTAATACTCATTTCTCATTACTCTAGATTAATCTTATACTTTCATTTTAGCATAATTGCCTTTGCATTTTAGCTTAAATCCTCCATTCTAGAGCTAGTCTATGGTTTTTGGACTCTTGATTCTGAGAGCTACTCAAAACCCTACCTAGATAGGAGGCAACAGATCGATTCATCCAGGCATGTAGGATGAATGATCCCACATTCATTCTTGTATGTTTCTGATGAATAATGACTATGTTGAAGTGTATGGCTAAAGAAGAGGCCCATATTTAGCATAATATATACACCTAGTGTGTGTGTGTGTGTGTGTGTGTGTGTGTGTGTGTGTGTGTGTGTGTGTGTGTGTGTGTGTGAAGAGGTCCAATAGGTTTAGGAAGGTTACTAGTAGTCTTAACTAAGGCTTTATTAGGCTTGAGAGGACCTAAGAAGTTTGGTCTATATGACATTTCAGTATGCCAGTTAGTCAAAGCATAGGATTAATTGTATGAAATGGAGAAATGATATAAGTAATGGTCCTAGGAGTATTGGATTATCATTATAGATCATTTAAGACCCATTAGGATGACTTGGAGAAAGTTGTCAACAAGAATGTAAAAGTTATCAATGACAACTTTGCAATTTTTCAAAGTTGTCATGACAACATTTTGTCAAAGTGACTGTCCAAGGGCCAGGGTTAGTTACAGGCCTTCTAATCAACTTAGCTCAATTGTCTCATTCTATTTAAGATTTTTCCTGACCAAAACACAAGGTTGGATCTCTATAATGATTCTAGTTTTTGTTTATTAATAGACTGGTGTGATTGTGTGACCGTAACAGTGCCTAAAGCTTGGTTATCCTACAAATATGGATTAGACCAAAGCATTTTCATTGCATGTATTAGTTCTATATATATTTCTAAGTTCTGTTGTATTCTTTTTTTGTTATCTAGGCTTTTATTTTTGTGTGTTTTTAAATTCCTCTTATGTGACTAGTTTACTGGTTCATCCAGAGTGAAGAGCACTAAAATGGCCCTAGCATGAAATCCCATGGAGGGAAATGTACGGCCCTTTGGGATATGCTAGGGTATTGTATATACTTTGTACATATGTATTATCTTGGATAGGTTTGCAGTGGAAACATTTTTGAAGGCAAGCCCTAGGGGAGCCAATGCATGTCCGGTTAGGAAGCTTGATAGTGAATCAGCAAAAGATAGGAGGCTCAGGGATTGAGGAAGTCAATCCAAGTGTAGAAGAGTGAATTTTAGATGCCAAAGACTCAATCCTAAGAAGGGGAGTCCTTGACCAATCCGACAAGGGGTGTAAAAGCTAAACCCTCACTGGAAACCAGAGAGGCCTAATTAGGCCTCGAAAATAGGCATGGTTGTAGGAAGTATAGTATGGACAACTTGAGGATCCAAGAGCTTGTGAATCCAGAAGAACTTCAAAAAGGGTGTTAGAATATGGTCTTATATTTCCAACTTGTTTGGAGATTTTAAGAGTTATACACTGAAAAGGGAGTTTGAAGACCTAGAAAGGCCTAATAGGGCTTTAGGCTTATTTCTTGGAGATAGAATGGTTTTTATGTGATGAAAATCCCTTGATTTGGTCATACTAAAGAACATGGTATTATTTGAAAATTGCTAATGTCAAAGTGTCCAGGAAAAGTATTGGCTACTTCTAATCTGAGTAAGGCCTCTTTCTACAACTTTGGACAAATCTTAGCCAAGTCTTGTGCCATTATTATGAATAGAAATGTTGATAGTGGGTCACCTTGGAAAATTCCCCCATATACTTTGAAGAAACCTTCAGGTGATCCATTCACTAGGATTGAAAACCTGGGTGTTGATATGTATGCAAAGATAAAATTCAACCATTTGTTGTTGAAACTAAAGGATTTCATGGTTTTAAACAAAAATCTCCAATTTGCTTTGTCATATGTCCTTTCTATATCCAATTGGATGATCATCCCTACCTTTTTCACTATTTCAATCCAGTGAATTATCTCTTGGAAAATAATAACGTCATTCATCATGGGTCTCTCTAAGACAAAAGGTGTTTCCTCATCTAAAATGATGTCAGAGAGAATTAACTTTAACCTATTAAATTAGCATAGCTTTTGTCATTACCTTGTGTATTGTATTGCAAAGATAGATTCACTTGAAATCATCAAGTGAATCTGATACAACCTTTTTGGGAATTAAGGATATAAATATTTTGTTTACTTCCTTCATTATGTAACCTAATATCCATGATGCATTTATTGCCTTTAGTAGGTCATGTCCAATTTTTCTCCAACATTTCTGAAAAAATCATGTGACCATCCATCTAGTTTGGGTGCCTTATTTGGGTTTATTTTAAATAGTGTCATTTTTATCTCTGTACATGAAACCTCTTGATTGAGGGGGTTTTTTGATGCATTTGTGACCATGTGGGGAATGTTTTGTAGCATTCCTTTCTATCCACATAGATTTGATCCCTTCTTGGAGTTTAATAGAGTATTGAAGAAAGATATTGTGAGTCTTGGAACTTCTTTAGGTTCATCCACTTTAGACCCAACTAATAGTTTAAGAGAAGTAATCATATTCACCATTATCCGCTACTTTGTGCTATTATGAGAAAATTTAGTATTGATTTCACCTACCTTTATCAATATTTCCGAGGATTTTTTCTTCCAAAATATTTGCTCCTTCACAAGGATATCCTCATATGTTGTTAACAGTTACTTTCTTTCAAACTAAATGGCATGGTCCATCCCAGCCCTAATGAATCTCTCATCAAGGGTTTATAATTCTATTTCTATCTCATTTTTTATTTGGAAACATCCTTAAAATGCTCCATGTTCCATTTTTTGAGCTTATGCTTTAGTCTCTTTAGCTTGGAAATGAACATAAACATTCTTTATGCCTTTGCGATACCTTGCTCCCACCATTCCTTAATAAAATCCAAAAAAAAAAGGATCTCTCATCCACATATTCTCAAACTTGAAGGGGCTTCTATACGGTTTCTTTTCACCCAAAATTTCATATAATGATCTAATACTGAGCAAGATATAATTTTAAATTAAAACTGATGCAGGAGCATCCTGGGTGTAAGAGCAATCTTGCATCACCCAAAAATATTTATGTTTTTGTATTCAATAAGGGCTATCTTGTGCAGAGTTGCTATTTATGGAAACTTGCTATTTTTAGTAAGTTTATCTTACGATCTCAGAATGTTCTAATTTACATATGGAGGTCCATCTCAATCATATTAGCCTGCCAGCAAAGTTTCATTGCTAGATTAGGTCTAGTTTTGAAGATATTGAAGATTTTCGGTATTGGCAGCAAGGTACAAAAACTTCGAACTCAGTTTTGAAGGCTTTAGAGGCCCCGAATGAGGTTGAAAATTTGGGTGACAAGTGCTTTGCGCCAATCAAGCATGTAGAGCACTTCGTGGTGTTTCCAGAATGGGGTTATAATAGCCAATCGGGTCAACAGGTGATGACTTATGGTCTTCGGAGGTTGGGTCACCTGAAATGGCAGAAAATAATTTTTCTTCAAAATTTTTGTTTGGGTTTCAAAACTCATTTTGAGCCGACTTTGATGTAATAAATTGTAAAATAAAATAATTCTAAGTTTGGTCTGCCCTAAGGGCTAAATTTCTAGAACCTTCTCGGGCGGTGGAAATTGCCTATATAAAGAAGGCCCGTAGTGTTGTCTAGGGCAGTTCTGGGTAGTAGATCTGGGTATTGATTCGAGGCTTTGTCCTATAGAATATTGTAAGGGAATGCCCATGTGGCTTTGCATATTGTAATTTTGAAAGTTTGTAATTCCACATTTGTGGAGATAATAAGAAGCCAATTTTTTGTTCTTGCATATTATTGTTGTTGTTTCTCTATTTCCGTTATGTGTTTGTGGTATTAAGGGGAGCACCCTTCATCAAAAACCCAAAATGAAAGTTGGCTAAAGCTCTAGAAAAGAATAAATGATCTAGTTTTTCTACAATGTAATTGAAGTCCAATTTGTAGTTTGTCAATGTGAATTTACCATTGTAGGAGTGAATCTCCAATGGGTTTTTACTTTCCACTCAATCTACAAAATCCCTTTGAGATTTGTTTTCCCTGTTCATGCCACCTGTTGTTTCATTATTGTGTAAAATTACATTGAAATCTTCCCCATACCATATGTTTTGGTCTTGTAAAGCTGAGGTGAATTTATCCAATTCTGACCAAATTTTTCTATTTTTGGTGCAGGAATTAGGTCCATAGATATTTATTAGGATGACAATTAGGTTGGATCATAGGCTTTCAATCCTACAACCAAACAAGCTAGTTCCTTCATCTAATTTGTTGATACACACATTTTGAGGGTTCCAAAAAATGGCTAATACCCTAATGGCTCCTTGTGCATGAGCATTTACCCCATTCCATAATTTCAATTTCCTTTTGAATTGATTAAAATCACCATTACTTATTTTTATTTCTTCAAGAAGAATAATTGTTCCCTAACTCAGCTTTAGTTTATGCTTGACCAGGAATAATTTTTTAGGGGCATTGAGGCCCCTAAAATTCCACATTATGATCCTTATAGCCCTTGGGGAAGGGAGTGCCCTTCCCTAATCTCATTATGTGTAAAATTTTGGTTTATCCCTTCACGTCTCCATCCAAGGTTCTCAACTCCTCTAGGGATATCCTGCACTGAGACCTTTTTCTCCATAATTTGGAGTAGTTTTGGTGGCTAGTGTTTGACATACACCTTGTTTTTTATAAGAATAATTATTCATGGCCTTAATTATTACCTCTTCAAGGTTTCTAGAGAGGAAGTTACACTCATTTTAAAACATTTTCTCATTATCCTCTCTATCCAACAAAATATCTTCCATTGGAAGTTTATCCCAATTATGGCTATGGAATTTTTAGCATTAGAATTAAGTTAGGGTTAATTTTATTACACCTCAACCATAACCATAATTCTAATCATTATGTAAAGGCTTACCCTAACCATAATCCAACATAACTTTATTCCTAAATCTAATCCTAAACCCTAACCATGATATTAACTATGATGCAAACTCTAACCCTTGTTCGGCTACTTCAATTATCAAAAACTATGATATACAACTTAACCCTGCCTTAATTCTAATTCTAAAACCTAAACACTACGCCTAACCCTAACACAAAATATAAATCCTAACCCTAACAATAATCCTAATCCTAATCAAGGTCAAAACCCAAATCCTAGACCCATCCCTAATCCTAACCAAGAAGTCATTTCTTGATATCACATTTTCCGTGACTTCACAATCATCTTTTATTATTTTTTCTTCTACTTTCTCTACCTCCTATAATTATGGGGTTTTTGGTTAATTAATATTGATGTCACTTTCCTCCTATGTCTAATATTTTTTCCTTTAATGAAATTTCTTCTTTATTACTATGTCCTTCCTCATGTGGTTTAATAGGGTGTGTGAATTCCATCATGAGTTCCTTCCCACTAATCTCCTTGTTAGTGCTTGGAATTCCAAAAGAGGATGACACCTATTCATTTATGTTGTCTCCTAATTTTTTCTTCTTACTGTTATCTTGTAATTTCTTATTTGAACTCAATACTGACTTTGTATCCCATAATATGCTTAAATTGGCAATATCCTTATCTTCTTTTTTTTTTGGAGTGTTAATTTGGTGTGCTCTATTAGAGCTCTACATCCTTTTTTTTAATTCTTTGCTTAAACCACTTTCTTTTCTTTTGGTTGATCGAGATAGTATTTTTTTATTTTCTCCTGTCTAAATTTAGTGATTTTGTGCAACTTGCCCCTAAATGTGATCACAAGAGACCTTTATTTCATATTTTCTCCAGATATATTTAGGATTTTTTTATTCCACTTCTAGTTTTCTATGATAATATTTAGATCATCCACATCATTTTTATTAAGGATCAAATAGGTTTTGAAGGGACTCAGAGCCCTATATACAAAGAGCTTCCATCAAAAAATCAATAATAAACCAGCAGCCTGCCTAAAGCCAAAATAAAGATGAACACTAGTAACTTAAAACACTAAGAGACAATAGAAGAAAAAATACATAATAGAATAGGATTGGCCCTTTGGTAAAATGGGGTGCTTCTTTCCTGTAGTGCCTACAACCAAGGTTCAAGTCTCCATAGGGTCTCTCTCTACTATGGTTCTCAATGGAGAGTTGTTACCTTGACCCTTGGTGAAATAGTGGGGATTCCTACTTGTAGAGCTTACAACCAAGGTTCAACAATTCTAGCATGCTAATGGGCCTAAGAGGGTTCAACCTCTTGGTGTTCAAAGGAATCAAATCACATGGAAACCACCTGATAAAGGATGGACCAAAATTAACTTTGACAGAGAGTCAAAAGGCAACCTGGGACCTTCTAAAGCAAGATATGTGGCTAGGGATGATGGAGGAAATATTCTATCACTAGGGGAAAAATGATTGGAGGATAGATCAAAAAACTCAGTGAAATGTCTGGCGGATGTCAATGCCATCTTGATGGGTCAAAATCTTAGATTCAAGAAACTGTACCTAGAAGGTGATTCACATCTAGTAGTTAATGGCATCATGAAAGGGGAGATGGACACGTGATATCTTAACAAGCATATCAGAAGAATTCAAGACTTGTTGGGAACCTTTGAATGATTAAGGGTTACTCATGTTCATAGAGAATCCACTACATTAGCAGATATGCTATCCAATGTTGGGGTAAAATGGTCTCTAGAACAAAAATTTGAATTGTATGAATACTTCACAAATTTATTAAGTGAAGATTTTCTCGATAGTTAACGGGGACTGCCATCATACAATAGACATCTGAAGTGTGATGATGTGATTTATGAAATTGGAGAGGTGTGAGTTTCATTACTTAACTCGAAGAGAGTACACTCATTAATGGTTGTAGAGATTAGGAAGGTATGTCAGAATATTTGCAGAGACTCAAATTATATGGGGAAGGCAAAGTTTAATGATGAAGTTCTTGATTTTAGCTATTCCAAATTTTTCAAAGGCCTTTTAAAGAGCCTTAACAATATTGAAGATGTGTGGAGTTCATTTGACAAAAATTATATAGGGAGTTGTGAGTTTTTGATTGGTCAATCATGGAGGCTAACTTTTCACTATCTTCACTAGGGCATATCCTAGGATTTATAGGGGGTATATCAGTTACGAGGATGAACCACATCATTAAGATGAAACATTTGGATTTTTGGTTAGCCATTTGCAAGATGATGGGAGAAGAATTCAGGCATTCAGACATTCAACCTCACATAAATTTAGACATATCATCCTTATTTGTATCTTTGGCTCTAATGGTGGGATATTCCTAGGAGGATGTATTGAGGGTTACACAAATGTGCCTGGAATTGAAGTGGGCTAGTGGACTCACTATAATTATGGGAAGGGTGTAAATTGGCATTCATATTCACATGGAGCAAGGCCCATGGCACTTGGTTGGGGGTAGACAAGGACAATTGTATCCTTTGGTTCTCTAGTCCTCAAACTACCCAATGGAAAAGCATATGTCAGAGGTGAGGCAAGGATGGAAAGAGCTACTTTCTTTTTTGTAGAAAATGGATGGGGAGAAAAAGGAGTCAAAGAGAGAGGATGAAAAAGAAGAAAATGACTCCTTGTAAGGTGAATTCCCCAGTGGGACCTGATAGAAGGCCTATGGTGTGGAGGTAGATTCAAGGTAGTGAGAAAGGGTTTGGAAAAGGGAGAGCTAGGCCATCAATGGAGATTAGAGAAGCGGTATGTGAAGGAGTATGTGTCGATGTTAGTTTTCTCCTTGATGATCATAGAAGGAATATGGTTGAGGTTCAATTGGCTAGTAGTAGCAATGATGCAGCTAGTAGTGGTGATACTGCAAGGATAAACAGTGGTGGCCTGAACATAGACAACTTGGAGGAATTCAAAACTTTACTAGGGATGACACGGCTCATTGGTTTGACTAATGTTGTCTATTTCAAAATTTTCATCTGTTAGTTAGTTTTCCTTACTTTATTAGGATGTTTTTGCTTGAAGTCAGAACTATGAAGAACATATAAATTTGTATTGGGGGACTTTTGAATCTTTGTCCCAGTAGGTAGCTATGGTGGTCTTAATATAGAGATGGTTGGTGTAGTAATGTATGGTGATTTCTATGCAAGAGAGGCATCAATTGTAGAATCCTTTTTTTGAATATAATTAAAAAAATATCTATATTACCTATCAAAAAATTACATAAGAGAATAGAAAACCAAATTTTACGTGTCCTCATTGGCCTCTGCTTCTAGTTGAGAAGTATCTTAGGAAATTTTCTTCAAGTCTTGAAGATCCTAAGCAAAGTGGATAGTCACCCTTAATAGATTCCCCCTTTTTCTGATACAAGGGCTTCTTTTTTCATCTAAACTCCCCTGACTCTTCTTACCACCCATTTTTATATCAACAATCACAATAGGCTTATGATGGAGTTTTTCAAACTTTTGAACCATAGTTCAAATATTCTCAGCAGTGTCCTTTATGACTTTATGGAAAAAAGTGACTAATGTGGAAATATTATCATTGGTTATCTTCATTTTGTTCTCAAGACTAACACTATGGCCTTCATAATTACTACACATAGTTTCCACATCCTTAATAGCTTTCTTTAAAGAAATCACAAGGGCTTTGCATTCATTATCATCCCAAGAGAGGTATTTTTCTTGATTATTCTAAATACACCACACCAAAATAGGGAGAGATGTTGGCCATAATAAAGGCAAACAAAATTAGAAGAAGGACAATCCCATTGAGAGAAGAGAAATTGGAAGGAAGTTGTTAAAACCCAATTTACTCCCCACAAATTAAATAATACACTCTAGATCTCATGAGTAAAATAACATTCCACTAAAATATGAACATATTGAACATTTGTTAGCAATATAGAAGCCTCCTTTTCACAAATTATCCAAAAGGAAATCTTATCTGGAGGTCAATCCAAAAGAAAATGTTTATCTTTAGGATCAACTTAGGATTCCAAGCATGATCCCAGTAAAGTAGTGGTTGCAAATCATTAAAAAAAGAGGAGAAAACTAAAGAAACTAAAAAGTCACCCGAAGTAGTTAAAGACATGAATATCAAGGCTAGTTGAAGGCTTAACATAATTCAACATAAATTGTAATTTTTACAAATTACTATTAACCATCCCCAATTTTTTCTATTTTCCCTATTGAATATAATCTACAACATAGGTACCAAACCTATCAATGCACTCATTCTTAAACTATTCAAACACAAACTATGATAAAGGCATGTGTCTGATCCAATGATCTTTCCAAAAGTGAATATTTCTTCTTGATCCAACATTTCATTGAAGACACTTATCAAATAGTTTCCTAGCACCCTGAACGTGGTTCCAAAAGTTAGATCCACAAGAAATATCCTTATTTTGGATGAATTAAGATAGTGAATTAGAATTCTTGATATATTCATCATGTCGGATGTAAATCCATTCACTATTGACTTTAAACAATCTCTAAACTTGTTTATCAAGTAAAGCCGAATTCAAGTCTTAAATTCTCCTCAAACCAAGTCCCACAATCATTTTTAGTTGCAAATAGAAAGTCCTAAGCCACTAGGGGAATCCTCTTTCTATTTTTTATTCTAGACCACATTAAATGCTTCTAAATACACTCTATGGCCTCTACATACTTATAAGGGATATTAAAAATACTCATGACATACATGGGCAGATTTTGGAGAGAAGATTTCAATAATTGAACCTTTCCAACTTGACTAAGAAGGGATCCCTTCCACCCAGCCAATTTGGAATTAAACTTATCAATAACTTTATACCAAAAAATATTCATAGCTTTGAGACATAAAGGTAAATAAAGATAAGTAGAAGGAAAAGAATCAATATTGTAGCCAAATATCTAGGCAATCCTTTGCTATCTAATATCTGGGGCATTAAAAAAGAAAAAAACACTCTTGCTCATATTCATCTTCTAACCAAGAGCATCCTTGTAGGTTGATAAAGCCTTCTTTAAATTCTTGGCTTCTAAAACTAAAGATTCACCAAGCACCATAGTATCATCAACAAGTTGTTGATGAGATCAAGACATATTGCTAAATGAAGGTTTCAAGCCTTTCAATAATCCTCTCCTAAACATATGTTTAAGGTATCTTCCTAGACTATCTTCCAAGACAATAAAGAGAAGAGGAGAAATAGGGTGTTCTTAACGAATTCTTTGAGAACATTGTATGAAACCATATTGAGAACCATTAATCATAATAGGTGTTTTGGTAATGGAGACTATCTCCCAAATCAACTCAAGGAATTTTTCCCCAAAACCAAAATTCTTAAGGACTTTTAACAAGAATCTCAAATTAATTGTATCATAGTCTTTCATAAGCTCTAGTTTGAGAAGGAAGCTCTTTTTCTTGGTAACACTTAGAGAGTTAATGTTCTCATGGATAGTAATAATTGAATCCAAAATTTGACAACCTAGGGCAAAGCCATTTAATCAAAATAGTGCATGTTGGGATAATTGTCCATGGGAAAATCCATACCAACCATGGCAATGTGATGTGAATGCTAGCTAGAGATCCCAATAAGGGGGATGGTATCAATCATCTCCTTACTATACACCAAATTATAATAAGTGGCAAGGGTTTCAGAACCCATGGCCTCAACCATGGATAGGAAATCAACAATGGCCTCAAGCTAATGCACAATACTCACAACCACAACAAAATTTTAACAAACTTCCTACCTTAATGCCTAGCCTATTTTTATAGCAACAAGTTATTATGTCAAACTAGAACCCACCCACCACTCTACAACAAAGAGAAACCCAATGCCTACTCAACCTGTTGCCAATCCCAATAATAAGCTTGTCCAACAAGCTTATACTAATTATGTTACTCAATATCCAACTTATATAGTTGAAATTAGAGACATCCATCTACATTCAGGATAGGCTCTTGCTATTTCAAATGCCTCATAGATCATAGAAATAACTAATGGAGATTCGGTTAATGATGCCACTAACCAAATACAATAACAACTAGTTCTTGAACAAGAAAATTTAACAAAGGACCCCCCATTTCTAGGAAGGTTGGATACTGATAAGTACCATTTTGAGTCAAAATTTTATTTAATGGGACAACTCAAGGACATTTCTATTAAAATTCCTCTCATACAAGTTAGCAAAGATGTCCCCATTTACACTAAAAATATTAAGGAGGTGTGTCTTAAGAAACCAGGAAGGAAAAGGCAAGATTCACGCACTGTTATGTCATAGGATAGTTGGTTGATATCATGTAGAAACACTATTTTTTCCTAAGTATGTTGATCCTGGTATCCCTATTGCGAATGTTCATATAAATGGTACTATTATTAAAAATATCCTTATTGGCCTAGGGCAACAATCTATGTCATGATCGAGGAAATAATGAATATTCTTAAATTGGCCAACATAATACCTATCCCTACCATGTTATAATTAGTTGACCAATCCATTATCAAGCCAAAAGGAGATATAGAGGATTTTGTCATCACTATGGGCTAGTGGGAGTATCCTATGGACTTCCAACCTGATGCATGAGCATCTTGGGTACTTGGCAATCCTGTGTCACCAAAAACATGTTTGTCTTTTCCTGTGTTTCTTGGTTCCTTCTTTGACCAAGTTGGTTTGATGTTGTTCAGTTTCCTTTATTTACCAGGGTTGGTCAGTTATCTCTCTGGCACTCAGTGATTCTTGTCCGGTGCTCGGTTATCCTTTCTTACCGAGTTGTTTATTTTAGTTTCCTATTGAGGCTGACTCTTGCAATTAATTTTGGTCATGGCTTTAATGATAGTATCTATCGTTGGAAAGTGTTTGGACCTAGATCTGGTCATTCCTTCTGTTGATGGTGGATCTGAAGGCCGACTTGTTTGGTAGCCTCTTGTATATAATGTAATCTTTGGTTCTAGTTTTAGGACATCAATTTAGGACATTAGAGATAGAAGCTAGAGGATAGAATATTTTTGCAGATCCTCACATTTTGGAGGACTTCTATCCTTGATTTTAATATATGGCCTAAACTGGGAAGGCATTACATCCCGGCATGTATGAATAAAATTGTGATAAATATATCAAGTGTTCTGCATTATCTCTCTCACTTGTGTGTTTGTTTCTTCCGTGTGTCATCTCTGTAAGGTGGATCTGGTCAGGGTGTACCTTTGGCCCCTCTCCCCATCCTCCCATGCATTAGGTGGTATCAAAGCAAGGTGAGATATGGATCTAGGTTTGTGAATCTAGGTTTGAGGGTTCCTTCTTATCAAACCCTAGTTGATTTCTTGTGGGGTAGCAGATTGTGATCTGGCCTGCAATTGCAAAGGGTTTCAAGATGGTTCATGGGAGGTGAGATGCGGATCCAGGATTGGAAGACATGTTGAGACAACTTGCTGCTAGATTAGAAGCTATTGAAATAGCCCAAAGAAGAGGAAGACATCTTGAAGATGTTAGTGATGATGAAATTGAGGAAGAACAACGTGATGTAGAACCTGCACTGATGATGGATCAAGGTGAGAAAATATTTTTGAAGGATTTGAAAAATTTGAAGTCTAGACCACACTTTAATCCTCCTGAGTAGATTCTAATGAATTGGTGGAGTGGATCAATGAGATGGAAAAATACTTTCAATATGAAAATGTACCTGAGGAAAAGAAGGTGAAAATTGAAATCACAGAAAGAGGAAAGGCAAAGATAAAATTAAGGTATGGAATAAGATGGTGAATAAATTGAAAGGAAAGTTCTTACCTTGTGATTATCACATTAACCTAGTTAGGTGAATGCAATGTTTGAGGCAGAAAGATAGCTTGGTAAAAGAATATACTGAGGAATTCTATAAATTAGATATCAGATCTGGACATGATGAAGATTATGTGGAAAGAATTGCTAGGTACCTAAATGGATTGAGAGTTTCCATCCAAGAAGAAATTAGTTTGATCAAATTGGAGAACATTGAAGAGGCTTATCAATTTGCATTGAAGGCTAAAGAGAAATTGAACAAAAAACATGAAAAAAGACAAAGAGGTAGAGGTGGTAGATTCCCTAGAGGAAGAGGTAGATCTTATGGTTAAAATAGTAGATCTGAACCTGAAAAGACAAATCTAGATAAAGGAAAGACCGAGTGGAAAGGTGAAAGTTCATCTAGAGGTAGAGGTAGTAACTACTGAGGTGGTTATAATAGAGGTGGTTTTTGAGGAATTTGTTACAATTGTGGAGAAGGACATAGATCATTTGAGTGTACACATGCAAGTAAGAAGGTCGATAGCAGTAGAAATTATTTGGTGCAAGAAGAGTCACCAAATGAACCTAAGAAGGAAAATAATTTGATGGTAAGGAGAGCACTTTGGAGTGAAAGTAATAAGGAAGATCAGGTAAGGAAAATTTTGTTCAAGACCAGATGTAGAGTTTCTGATGAAGTTTGGAAGGTAATCATTGACAATGGTAGCTTAGAGAACTTGACATCCAAGGAAATGGTTACAAAGTTGCAGTTGAAAAGGTTGGAACATCTGAAGCCCTATCATATTTCATGGATCAAAGATGAGCATACACTCTATGTAAGTGAATAATGCTATGTGAATTTAAAAATTGGAAAGTACTATGATAAGGTGTTATGTGATATCATGCCTCTGGATTGTTGTCATATTTTGTTGGTTAGACCTTGGAAATATGATAGACATGCTATATATGATGGGAGATTACATAAATATACTATTTGGGCTGATGGGAGAAGACAAATCTTGTTACCTTTGATTGAAGAACCAACTAGTAATGTTTGTACATCTGTGAAAGTTTTCTTGATGGAAGGAAGAAAGTCTATTAAGGATTTGAAGAAGAATTATGTATGTTTTGCTATGATTCCTAATAAACCGAGTAATAAAATGGAGGATAGTATCCTTGAGGAGATTGATAAGTTACTCACTAAGTATAGTGAGATCATTTTTTATAATGTACCTAATTTTTTTCCACTAAAGAGAAGCATTGATCATTGCATGGATCTAAGCCTTGGAGCTAGTTTACCAAATAAGGTACCTGTTACCCAAAATTTCCTATCCATTCAATTTTGGTTGCAGGCCCTCAAGTTTAAAAAAATGTGACTGTTAGAGGCCAAAAACCCTAGAAACCCTATCTCATGTTCTATTTCACCATTACTTTTTCAGCCACTTAAGTCTCTACATTTCCCATGTGCGATTTTCCATGTTGAGGCTAATCATGAGATCTCTTAAGCTTGGTAGAATATTTCTTTCTACCTCCCAATCTTGTGACTTCCTTCTATCTCTTAATCTCCCGATCAGATGGAATATTCTATTTTCATTTAGCGACTTGGCAATATCCCTTTAGTCGGGAAATCTCTCAATGAAACCCAAGGTTAGCAATTCTTCCAGAGATCTGGCGACTTAAGTATTTTTCCTAACTGCAATTATGACTCATGTCAGCAATGGGTTAAGATGTTCCTTCAGTCGGGAAGTCTCGTGAGTTAACCATGGTCGACCAAAAGTTCATGAGACTTCAATTTTCTCAATTACCCAGTCGCCAGATTTCATCTTGGTCAAGAGGCGGTCAGCTCAAGGTAAAGATAGCAACAAATGATAAGGTGTCACACGTCTCTGGTGGGCCCAGGCTTGAAGGCTTAGTCTCTCAGTCGTGAGACCCAGAGGGAATATTCTAATAGGTCTAGTGACAATAAGATTTTGTGTAGTCACGTGATCTCCAGATGGTCAGCTGATCAGAATTAAAGTGACATATCATATTAAATAATATATATTTAATTAATTGTTGTCTTTATTCAATTGTAAAGTCATTACAATTGAATAAAGACAACAATTAATTAAATATATATTATTTAATATGATATGTCACTTTAATTCTGATCATCAGCGGTCAAGTCTTGGGAGAGGTTAAAATCTTTTAGTGATTCAGCGACTAAGGCTTCAGTCGAGTGATCTCATATGTAGAACAAATATTCCATGAGGTCTGGTGATAATGAGATTTTCCTTAGTTGGGTAATCACTTAGCACAAGGGGAATATTCCAATATGTCTAACAACTTCAAGAATGAGGGCTTAGTTGCTAGATCTCTGAATTCAAATACATATTAAATATGAGTTAAAAAGCCCTTAGTCGTGAGATCTCCAAATCAAACCCAAGGTAAAGAAGTTTTTTCAGCAACTTGGAGATTGCTTTCGTTGTGTATTCTCAGGGTTTAACCCCAATTAAGAAAAGGATTATAAGCTTCAGTGAAGTATGTTGTGGCACAATATCCAGATATGCCTGAGTTAAATAAAAGGTTGAAACATGTTAGAACCCGGTGGTTATGTTTCATATCTGGTGATCCAGTGACTGTGTGTTCTCATAATCTCTCAATCCTAGTAGTTATGTCCCAAACATTCAAAGATTCAGTGACACGGTTATCTCTTGGTCTCCAAATGTAGCAGCTAGGCTATAAAAGATCAGGAGATTCAGCGAGGACCATAAGATGAAAGAAGACCAATGGTTGTCATGTGATCTCTAGATATAACTCAGGGGCTAGACTTTATCTGGCGACCTCATGATTCTCTTTAGTCAGGTGATCTCTAGACTTGACCAAGGGTAAGGAAATCTTTCAGTGATCCAGACAATACACAGTCACACAATCTCCAGATTCCATGTGGTCAATGACAGGTTGAGTTATTTCAACAATAGTTGGCAGTTGTCAGAGCTGACAAGGCAGTTGAAAGCAAATGAAAGAGTGACAGGTGGTAGGATGGGCCCAAGTCTGTAAGCTTAGTTGGGTGATCACTTAGCAAAAAGAGAATATTCTTTTCTATTCTGTGACTTTGAGGTTCTCTCTAGTTGGGCAACCTCCTAATGAGAAGGAATATTCTGAAGACTTCAGGATATAAAGTGACTCCTAAAGGGATCAATGCTTGTCACATAATCACTAGACCAAGCTGAAGTGAGTGAAAAGGTTAAGAGACTCAGTGACTGATAGAAAGCCTCAGTCACGTATTTGCCAGATGATTTAGGGTTAAGAACAAAGGAGGTGCCCGGGTAAAGTTGAAAGATCTACGGCTGTGTTTTAAAATGAGATCAACTTCAAATATCAGTCATCGATGGATGTATAAGCTTGGCACCACCTATGACTATTTATATTTTAAAATTCAAAATATCTGAAGTACCAGATTTGAGTAGTTATGGTGAGCCTAACTTGCAAGGAGGTAGATGGATCGACCAACCTTCTCAGAGGCAGTTATGGTGATGAAATTATGGGTAGGGATAGATATCTGATCGATCAAGATATTTTCAAGGATGCATTTATGATCAGAAATGACAGAATTAGGGTTTTCCATTATTCTATGAAAAATTTATGTAACCCTAATTAGATTTTTTTCTCCTGCCTGTGTGCAATAAAGGAGATGTATATATTAGTTTTTTGGAGTTTTTAGAGCTCAGAGTTTACATTTTGTAAAGAGAGGTTTTCTTTCTTAAGAGTTATCTAAGGCATCTTTTTTGCCCTCTGACTTCTGTAGTTTGTAATCTTTCATTGGGATTTAGACATTGCAAAGGTATTTTGTGACATTCTTTTTGTCCCTATGCTTTCTTGTCTGAATTTCCTCTTAATGGATTAAGTATATGTATGTTTTTAGTAATATCTTAGGGTTCCTGGTCCCTCTTTCTTTCTGCAATTTATGTGTATTCCTATGGATGATTTGATTTGAATGATCTTGTGGGTATACTTCAACCCCCTAAAAATCTATCTCATTCCTATACCTAGTTGCAAAGGTGAATGTTTGTTTGCAGATTATAGATTGTGTCTAAATTCTTAGGAATGCTATTGTTTGTGAAATTCTCTCTTTCCCTGAATAGCCTCTTTCTATTACAGACCCTTCTATGAAATATTGATGCAATCCTATTTAGTGAGTTGTGATCTCCTAGACCTAAGTTTGTGCACTGATTTCATCCTCTATACTATAATTCATACCATCTTTTTAGTGTATCACCTAATAGGATAGTTTGCTTTCAGTTGTTTCCCTTTCATGCATTCCTTCTATTCCTTTCCCTTCAAGAATTTACTTTCCTATCAAGAAGAAAATTAAGGTGATTATCCAAGAGGAACCAGCCTAGAACCTAGAGGTCTCATCTCAATTAGCATAGGTCCCACACCTGGAGATGATTCCCATGTTATACTAAGTTATCAAGACCAAGAGAGCTTGAGACAAGGGTGCAAACTTAGTGTATAACAATTCTGGCATGCCCAATGGGACATCAAAAAGAAGTTCATCTTTGAAAGATTATGTTATCTCTGATATACTGATTGCATAATACAGACTTTTAGAAATTTTTCTATCAAGTATATCTAGTGACTCCACTGATTTCACAGATTCAGGCTAACCTTGTTCAAAGTTTATGAGAAAGATTAAGACTAGGAGCTCAAAGCCCACTAAATTTTTAGAGTTGTCCTTAAAAAGAAGCTATAAAGGTAGATCAACCCAAAGAACATCCCCTACAAGGAGAGTACATTCTACACCACCTGATACCTCAAAAAGGAGATTGTTTCCCTTTCATCTCAGAAGAAGAGGAAGATCTCTAACTAGAGATCTAGAAGAAGATTCAAATCCAACATCAAATACAACTCACATAGTTTCTACTCAGCAAATTTCAGCTCCTACAATGGCTAGGCAGTTTGCTTTTGCACCTTTCAACTAGGGAAGTCCATTAATTTTTGCTCAACATCATGATGTGCCCTTGGTGGCATTAAAGAGTCTACCTAATTTCATAGGTGAAGGACAAACAATAGCTTTTGAATACATTAGAGATGTGACCACTATTTGTAGGATACATAATATCACTCAAGAAGATGTGGCCACTAAGTTATTAGCAGCCTCTCTCAAGGGTAACGCTCTTGAATGGTTTAGAACTTTAACTATTGGTTCCATTAATTCATGGGATGGATTAGGAGATACATTGAGTAAACATTTTGAAGATAAATCAAACAACTTGTCTTTAGTTGAGCAGTTGACAACCATTAAAAGAGAACCTCAAGAACAAATGACAGATTATAACAATAGATTCCTGAAGACATGGAATAGAATTCCAGTCTCAGTGAGGCTATCAGCTGATCATGCTTTCCTATATTTCTTGCAAGTCTTGAATGGTCAAATCTCTATCATGATCCAATCTATGGGCGGTACCTCTTTACCCCAAGCTTTTGACATAGCCGTCAGAGCTGAAAATTGTTTAATCTAGGCAGGCATGATAGCAAGAAGGCCACCCATGCCCATCCTTCCTCACCTTCAGCCCACTACACCTCTACAAATACCTCCTTTTACCCCTATTCCCACCATATTAGCACCTCAGGCTAGTGCAAGTAGTGATGAGCTAAAGGCAAGTTTCTCTCAAGAACTACAAGAGATGAAGAATAGTCAACAAAGTAGTCAGCAAGAAATGACAAATTTTTTGTAGACTTTAACTAAAGAGGCTATAAACCTAAAGAAGCAAGGGTAAGGAATCAAACAGCATTTTCAACCACAAGGCCAAGGTCCTAATCAACAATATCAAAATCAAGGACAGCCTTATCAGCAAAATAGGCCACCATATCAAGGAGCTTATCAAGGAGCTTATCAGAAGCAAAATTTTAATCAAAGACCATTCCAACCATATAACCCTGCACCTCTTAATTCTGCAAATCCAGTTAGGGATGTTGTTCATAGTCAAAATAATATGGCCTTGGAAAATGAATGGTGTTTCCCTTGTAATCAACCTCACAATTAGGCTACATGTTCAAATGAATGGATGAACCAAGCTCTAATGGTTTAGAATGCCTCACATGCCCAATCAGAGGCCTCTTCCAGTAGATCAATTCCTCAACAAGAATCACAAGTTGATGAGACTTCTCTTTTCAATTGGGAGCAACAAGACTTCAATGGGGTCAATGGGGAATTTTCCATTGCTGCCAACACAAGATCAAAGAGAAGAGCTCAAGACATGGAGTGAGTAGATTCTGAGACTAAAGCTACTACATCTATTGAACCACTGTAGCAAGCTACTCCCATCATATTTAAGAAGGCTCTTGTCATTACAAGCAAAGAAGGCCAGACTTTCAAAGAAGTGGAGCCTATCATGGTCAAAGCACAACAAAAAGTACACACTGTGACACCTTTCAACATTGTAGATAGCATGAAGAAGGTGAATGTTACTATGTCTATGTGGGATTCTTTGGCTATTCCAGGACAACCTAAGATTTTGAAGAAAGCCATGACTGAAGTAAAAGCTCCTCAGCCTGCAAAAGAGACTGCAAAACCAATGTTGGTCAATATTGATTAAGAAAAGGAGGCTCCAAGTTGCAACTCCAAAGCCAATACCACTCAAGGTAGGAACTCAAAACCCCCTCCTTTTTATGTATCTTTAATTATTGGAAAATCCTTAGTACATAATTGTATGGTAGATAGTGGAGCTACTAGTACTGTAGTGCCCAAAAGGGTGGCTAACCAACTAGGACTAAAATATGAACCCTTCCAAAAGAGGGTTACACAACTTGATGTATCCTTAGTTAACACTATAGGTGTGGCTAAGGATACCAGTCTAATCCTTCATGCAAGTCCTAATTTCTCCATCCTACTTGATATATATATATATATATATATATATATATATATATCATAGATCTCCCTGCTTTATTTGCCATATGTCTGTCAAGGGAGTTTACAGCCAAGATAGGAGGCTACCTTTCTTCTAACTGGTCTCACATGCTCTTCCACACAAGATATGGTACCAAGGTCACCATCAAATTTGAATCATTGGCAGCACACCATATAGAACCATATGTGTCCAATACCATCAATGCAGGCTGCCTTGCATTTGATAGCAATGATTTCCCAATTATTAGAGAAGCAAACACTAAGATAAAAAATATCCCTGATATATTACTAGATGAACTAGAATTAGAGAAGGCTTCAAAAGCCCAAGAAAATGCTATTTGGGATGCTAGTTTGGGAAGCTATTTGATACAAGAAAGTGGATCCATAGAGCCAAACCTTCTCAAAGAGGATATTGATTTAGAGGATTAGAGCAACCAGGTTTGGGAAAAAAAAATTGATGGAGCTAGAAGCAAACATGGTTCTGGTGGTGGTGCTATGCTAGTGTCCCCAAAAGGGGAAAGATACTATATAGCTTTTAGATTTAGTTTCTCCTGCACTAGCAACACTGTCGAGTATGAAAGTCTAGTGAATGGACTAGAGTGGGCTAGAAAAAGAGGGCTCAAAGCCTTAAAAGTTTATGGTGATAGTGAGTTAGTAGTCAGCCAAGTGAGAGGGATAAATGCAACCAAAAATGACACCATGAAAGCATACAAGCATAGAGTTTGGGATGCAATTCAAGACTTTTGTGCTTTCAATATTGTTGCCATCCCTAGGAAGTTAAATCAAAATGTAGATAGATTAGCTATTGTTGGGTCTCAGTATGACATTCCTAATAGTATTTCAAAGGAAGAGACCCAATAGCATGTCAAAGTAATTGTCAGACCTTCTATCCCTGATAAAAATGTCAATTGGCAAGTGTTTGACAATCATGAGAAAATTTTGCAATTCTTGTTTGAAGAAGATGTCTTCTCAGAGCATAACCAAGATAGACTATTGCAAAAATATGGTGACCAAGTGATACAACTTAAGTCTAATAAGATGCCTAAAGGTCTTGTTACCTTAGAAACTATCTTCAATAAGGATGATCAAGTTAAGAAGAACAAAGTTGGCCTAGTAGTTCAATAAGAGCATTGTGTTGAATTAGAGTTGGAACTAGGTAAAAGCTTACAATTTGAAAAAATAAATACTAATTTAGAAAAGTAGGCTTACACCCAATTATTCAAAGAGTTCATTGATGTATTTGCATGGCAATATGAAGACCTTAAAGGTTTTAATCCAGCCCTTGCTTAGCACACTATTGAACTAGAGCCTAATGCCAAGCTAGTAAGGGAAAAACAAAGGCCTGTTAATCCCAAGATTGAGCCACTTATGCATAAAGAAGTGCTCAAATTGATAGAAAGTGGTATCATCTACCCCATCAAGCATACTAGTTAGGTTTCCAACCTTGTTCCTGTAAGGAAGAAGAATGGAGAGTTGAGGTTATGTGTTGACTTCAGGGATCTCAACAGAGCTTCTTTGAAAGACCACCATCCATTACCCTCTATGGAACAAATCTTACAATGTGTCTCTGGATCTGAGAGATTTTCATTATTGGATGGCTATTCAGGATATAATCAAATCCTAGTTAATGAGGAGGATCAATACAAGACTGCATTTACAACCAAGTGGGGAACCATGGCTTATCAAAAGATGCCCTTTGGTTTGTCAAATGCAGGTGCTACTTTTCAAAAGGCAATGGATATGGCATTTAAAAGCCTCATGTACAAGTTTGTACTGATCTACTTAGATGATATAACTGTGTATTCTAAACATGCAACAGATCATATCAAACATCTGAGGAAGATCTTTGAAAGGTGTAGAGAGTTTGGGATATCTCTTAATCCCAAGAAATGTGTGTTTGCAATTCATGAGGGGAAATTGTTAGGATATATAGTGTCCAAAGAAGGAATCACAGTAGACCCTGAAAGGATTGCAGCCATCCTAGAGCTACCCTTGCCACATCATAAGAAAAGCCTTCAATCTTTCATAAGAAGGATTAATTTTGTTAGGCATTTCTTGCCTAATATTACAGATTTATTGAAGCCTTTGACAGCCATGTTAAAGAAGGGTTTAGCCTTCAACTAGACTAAAGAAAGGAAATCCAATTTCCAAGCTATTAAAGAAGCCTTGACAAAATATCCTTCTCTATTAAACCCAAATTTTAGTAAGGATTTTATCCTTTATGCTTGTGGGGGCCATGATGCTATATCTGCAATGTTGACTCAAGAAAATTTAGAGGGATTGGAGCAGCCTATTGCTTTCTTCAGCAAAGGTTTAAAAGAGTATGAATAGAGATACTCTTTTGTGGAAAAACATGTACTTGCTGTGGTGAAAAGTCTTAAAAAGTTTAGATATCTATTGACCCATAGCAAGGTACACTTGAAGGTTACTTATCCAAGTGTCAAAGAATTTTTTCTTTCCAAGGACCTAAATGAGAAAAGAGCTAGTTGGATTACCAAAGTGATGGAGTATGACATTGATATCCAAACCACCAAGATGGTTAGAGGAAGAGGTCTTTGTGACCATTTGGCAGAGGATGAAAGTTCAAATAAATTAGAGCAAATGGATGCATCTCTGGTTGTGCATTCAATAGAAGAACATGCCAAGGTAGTAGGTTGGTTTCCTAACATGATTCATTTTTTGAAGACAGGACAATGTCCTACAGACCTAGATTCAGCAAGAAGAAGATATTATAGATTACAATATGTTCCCTTTATGCTGATAGATGAAGTTATTTTTAGAAAGGATCACAATGGTGTCCTTTTGAGATGTATTAATTCAGAAAAGATAGCTGATGTCCTATTTGAATTTCATGATGGACCTTCTAAAGGTCACTTTTCTCCTAGGACTACTGCTTTTAAAATCATGAGGGTCGAATACTATTGGCCATCTATCTTCAAGGATAGTCATGATTATGTGAGAAAATGCATCAAATGTGCCATGTTTGTAGGAAAAGAAAGGCTTGCAGCTCTGCCCCTTCAGCCAATCAGATCAAAACAACCTTTCATGAGATGGGGCATAGACTTTATTGGCATGATTAATCCTCCATCTAGTGTAGGCCACAAGTGGATAATCACTACAACAGATTATTTCACTAGATGGACAGAGGCAGTTGCCTTGAAAGAATCAAATGAGAGTGTTGTCTTGAGTTTTTATGATGACATAGTTCATAGATTTGGCACTCCAGACTCCATAATATCAGATAATGCATTGGCATTCACAGGCCTTAAAGTCTCATAATGGGCAATCAGAAATGGCATTTATCTGAATACAAGTTCAAATTACTACCCTTGGGGCAATGGTTTGGAAAAATCAACTAATAAGAACTTGATAAGGATAATCAAGAAGACTCTATAGGATAACCAAAGGAATTGGCATACTAAATTAAAATCTAACTTATGGTTAGACAGGATAACCCCAAAGAAGATCATTAGGAATTCTCCTTATATGTTAGTATGTAATACCCCTCTAACCCTAATATAAGTTTTGTGTTTTTGAAAGAATTAAGATCCTTCGATATTTTCTTACAGCTTAAGTTGTACATGATACTTGTTTGATCTATTCCTATAGTTGTTTATAATAATTTCATAAGCTAGTACTCAATGATTCTAATATCAGACATACTATCCAAAGGTATCATTTTTGTATGTATTTATCTCCATGTATGTATTGAGTACCTACAAGACCTTTATGAACATAGTTAGGATGTTATATGATATGTACTTGATAGATATATATAAGTGGTTATTTATATTTTCTTCTATTAAGGTTACCTTGGATGAATCTTGTATCTCACTTGATGATTTGATTATGTTAATTTATTATTAGTATTGATAAGAGACTAACACAATGCTTGAGATTCTAACCTTCATTATGATGATGCTACATGCTTTGAGTGTCTATATATACATGATGTGTTTTCATGATTCAGGACGAAGTCGTAGTTACTCACATAGCTGAGGTCCACATGATGTATCGATCCTGGTCATCTGTCTGCAATGTTTTCTTTTATATGTATATCCGTGCATATGTATTTCTTCTTTGTGATGCAGGCTTGCAGGTACCGGGCATCGACTTCACCTGGCTTCACAGGTCTGAGCATGCCCTCAAATCCTCGATGGTTGTTGTTATGGAGATAGTACTAAGGCCTCTACATGAGTCTTCCTTTGTCATTATTCCAATTTGGGAATATTAGGGTTCCTTCTTTGTCAGTCAACCTTTGGGTCAAAAATCCAGATCCAACGCACCCGGTTGGGCATGGTTGTAGTTAGTGCCTTGTGACCACTTGAATTCATTTGGTTGTATGATTTGTTTACTCATTTTATTTATTTCTCCTTCTTGGTATGATTCTTAGTTAATCTTTCTATGTTGTGTTTCAGGAGTTTGGCTTGACTTTCCTTGTTGACTTTGGTTGACCTTGTTTGATCTTATGGTTTTCTCGATATGTTTCATAGATGATTTGTAAGGCCTCTTTGGATGATTAGGTTTATTTTGAGGTGTGTGATTTTATTCTACCTCAGTGATTATATCATATAGTAATTATAAATAGGTAATAATATTGTGATCTATTACTTCATAATCTTATAGATTATAGTGTTTGGTATTTGGCATGTATCTATATAAATATAAATATATATATATATATATATATATATATATATATATATATATATATGGAAATATATATATGGGTGCACACATATATGTATTTATATATATATATAATTTATATGTGATTATATGTTAATTATTGTAGATATTGTTGATGGTGTATATTTTGGGATTAATGTAAAGTATAATATTATTAATAATTAAATATTAAATAATACGAGGTATATTATTCTCAATTATTAATTATTAATAATGAGGATAGGTTATATATATAGATATTGATGTAATTAATGATGGCATATGCATATATGTTAGGATAATATTACATATGTGTATGAATGAATACAAATAATCTTTTATTGTATATTTGAGTAATATAGTTGTATGATATTAAGTTATTTTATAATACCCTTTAGTTAAGAGTTAGTTGGGAGTTGGTTACTTTTCCTCTCAACCTTTGGAAATCTATTTATATGCACTACTTTCTCATTTGAAGAGGGGGGATTTTGGGGCTGAAGCATTGAGGAGAGGATGGCCTTAATTTTTATGGTGATTTTGGAGAGAAAATTTGGAGATGTGAGGGAGATTTTGTAAGCATATGTCTTTAAGAATTTTTGGTTATCTTTGCTTTTGGGAGAGAGATATTTTTGTGAGAATTTCAATAGTTGAGAGAGGGATTCTTTGCTGTGGAATTATTTCTTTCTTTCATGGAGATTTCTGAAAGTGGATAGGGTTTGAAGGATGCATCTCAAGTTTGGATTTGTCTTCTCTTTTGTTTCCTTCCTTCTTCGATTCAACCTTCGTAGGACATGAGGTATGGATTGAATATGTTAGTTACTTTATGTCTCTAATATATTATGGATATATTTATATATTATAATTATTTATTATATCTGTACTTTTAATTTCTATGGTTATTTTAAAGTTTTGAATTTTTGTTTGTAAGAATTGGCATGTGTTTTCCTAGGGTTTTTAGCAACCCATTTTTGGAGATCTATTATTATAATAATTTAAATTGCATCTAGGGTTTTACTAAATTGATTTTCTGGAAGTAAAATTCATAGATATCAAATGGGTATCTCTCTGATTTTATTTTTAGGGTCGAATTAATACCTTATTTTTGACATTTTGGCAGACTATGCCTGTCCATTCTCGATTCTGAATTTTCTGTCAAATGTATTCATATGCTACAGGCTGATATGATTATATAAAAGTCTAAATTTGATATAAAATATTCTCCTAAGTCTTATCTTTCATTTCCAATTGGTTTGGAGAATTTTTATTATGTTTTGTGAAAATTACAACCGTTTTAGTGAAGGCAGGTCTGAACCCTAACCAGAATTTTCTATTTTAAACCAGAATTCATAACTTTCTTTCCCACCGTTGGATCTTTTTAAAAATCAAATTGAGAGTCCATAATTATGTTAGATAAATCTCCACCGAAGCGATTTCCTTTATTATTTTTTTTGTGGAAGATATGGATGACTGTTCTATGATGACTATTCTTTGCATTTAATCCTTGCTTGAAATAATTCAGTTTAAGAACATCATTAAGTTTTAAGGTTTCGTATGGTCACCACAGGCTATTAGAATGTTTTTTTGGTTAATTGGATCTATGTATACTCTGAATATGTTTATAATATCACTTGGATGTCTTCTTATATGTTTGGAACATTTTGTATGCCATATTGGGTTTAGGGTTGTCAAGTGGACTAGGGACAACATATGTTTTCCTAAACTCAATCAAATGTTGTTATGGAATTGGTATGAATTCTTGATGATGGATTTATTATGTTCTTATGATTTTTATATGTATGTTAGGGAACCTAAGTACACTAGGTGAGTGGCTCATAGTGAGGGGCCGGGGCCCTAAGTGGCTAGTACCAGGATAACCTACTATGAGTTATTTAATCAAGTGATAACCTAAATAAATGAATTGGGAATGAGATTGGAATGGGAAATTACACACTAATCAAGATTAATTGTGCCTCGCCCATGCCTTTAGTGATAGTAAAGACTAAGGATGGGAGTGGGAGAAGGTACCTATGCGTAGGTACGACTGGATGACCTTGTCTGTACGAGAGGCATTCAGTTCCGCATGTGCCTACTTGGGGGCCGGGGCCAAGAGTGGCTAGTACCAGGACAACCCAAGGGGTGAGGGCTATGCGATGACACTCACCTAGCTTGTAGATTAGAGTCTCTACCAAATTTTATCATGCCTCTGGTAGTCCTTGTGGTCTTCTTATCTTTTCTTTTGTGTTGTGACTTTGGGGAAATTTTATCACCACCTTAGGAATTTCCTAGTTTTTACCTCTTGTATGGGCCTTTGGTTCTATCTCCTAGCTCGGGGGAGTGGGCCTATTGGTTCCACATGGTTGGGTGGTTAATATTTATATCGAGGTATTGATCGTGATTCTTTGGATGATCCTAGCACATATTCCATTCCAGACCTGCAGTTGAAGATTTCTTATTGGATATTTTAATATGAGATGTACTTATGTATTTGTATTCATGTAATTTTAATCTCCTAAAAGGAGTCTTGTAGTATTGATATAATCTCAATTCAAAGCAATGCATAAGGGAATGGGTAGTTCTAGGTAAAAGAAAGGGAAAAGAATGTGGAATATTGGACATGTTACTAGCATTAAAAGAAAGTGTTTATGTTATTTCTCCTATCCTCTTATGTTGTCCATATGTAAAAGAAATGATCTTAAATATAGTTATATATAATGATGTATCACAAAAAAATAATGTATTCTCTCTTGATGAAAGGATCCAAGGAAATTATTGAGAAATGATAGGTTAGTGATTGGAATTATTAACAATGAATGGTTATGAAACAATGCAATAGAATAGTAATTTGATTTTAATGTTAATACTTGGTTCATGTTAATGAAGTACCTAGGATGATGCCTACCTTAATGAATATTAATCTCTTACCTAAATTATTAGAGAAAAGTGATATAAAGGATAGTAGATGTAGATGAAATCAATATGAATTTATGGAATGAGTTGATAAAAGGAATAATGATGTTGGATGATTAACCTATGTTTAATAAAAGAAATAAGTTAGGGACATTTAACTTGGTGCATTAAAATGAATGTAGATCTTTTAAGCTCATGATTCCGTGAATATCTTATGCATGTAAATGGTTTATATGATGTTGCTTTAGTAGCGACGTTAGGGAACCCGGGAGGACTTAAGTTGTATAAATCTTACATTCAAGTAGTAGAAAATTATTTCTTCTTTTAGAAATATGAAGTGTAATGATGAATATTATTCTAGTTAAAATAAATAAATAAAATAAAATAAAAATTCACTACTTGCATTTTATAGAGGTTTTATGTCTTGTCCTCTTGGGTTGCCTGGCGGGGCATTACATCTGGTATCAGAGCCCTAGGTTTCTACACTGGGAACTCTGGGACTCATAGCTCACCTATGCATAACCTTGAGTATCTTAACCTTGTCTCCTTTTGGATTTTTTTGTTAGGCTAAAATTTGAATCTTAGGAAACGAAGGCTACCTTTCGTGTTCTTATGTTGTATTGTCTTACAAGGGCACACCCATTCCTCTATGATTGAGTTATATTTTAACAATTATTTATGTTTTTGCATAATGAGATCAATGATGTGTTAAGTGGATGTTTCCTATAATATTAATGGAATGACGAAGAATTCTTGAGACTTGTGTTTGTTTTCTTGAAAGGTACTAGTATCTCTAGAAGGGTCAAAAGTTAAAGGACGCTAAATGTTTTGAATCTTAATTATGGTAGTAGATAATATTACCCCTTGATCATACCTATAATATAATGTTGTGCACTCTACCTTCTTACAAATAGCTAGTTGAATTTTATCCTACTCAAGGTATCTTAGAAATAGATTTCTTTTGGATCTTTAAAGAATGAAATGATTGTGGTAGTACTTGATAGGAATGATAGGGCAATAATTAGATTACATGGCTAATAATATGTACCTAGGAAAGAAGTGAAAAAAATAAATAAATAAATAAGGAACAAATAATCTACTGTCATATGTATTTCTCTCTCTTTCTCTCTCCCCTCTTAAGAAATAAGTTTTGCATGACTAAAATTGTTTAGACAAGGTAATAATATATTAGGAAAATTTGTAAATACTCAATTAGGAAACCCTTGGGTGAAGGACCTATGTCGCCAAGATTTTATCATAGGCTATAATTCACATTTTCATTTAGGAAGAGGAATTTTTATCCCTATCTTGGTAAGAAGTTATATCCTTTCTGCATATCTTATTAAATTGCACAAAAAGGATTTAAGATAACATAATCAAGAAATTCTAGGGAAGAGTATGTGCGATGATGGATTATCTGTACTAATGATGGAAGTTGTTTTTATTAAATATATGTCTTGCAAAATGCCTAGTGAATAGTTAGGACCCTAGATGGGTATTTTAGAAATAAATTCATGTTTTGTATACATTGTGATCAACACCATAGTAGTAAGAAATTAACAACATTAAGTGATTGATCAACTATGAATAAGGAGTTGTTGTGGTAAATAAATGTTATAGAAATGTACCTTACTCAATTTCTACTTAGAACTGATGTTATCTCAAAATTTTAAAGTGTAAGAGGGTAATGTTTCAAATAGGTAAAGGGTAGAAATTAAAGTTATGTACAGTAGTTAATGTTATTAATTTAGATGTTTTGGTTATGAAGATAGTAGTAGGACTCATATACTTCTTTCTCTCTTAATGGATCTATGATCGTTATGCAATAAAGAATTTGAAATAACTCTTAAAAAAATGTCATATGGAAATTGCCTGACATGCAAATTAGGGAAAAGTGCATAGATAAATAGTAAGCTTTAAGAAGGGATCCCAACTTAATGAATAATAGTGCAATAAATTGTAAATTGTTTAGATCTCCTCTAGGGGGTGAATGTGTTTTTGGAAATCAAGCACTACAACTATTGTGAAAGATGACTTAGAATATGTATATTGTAAAATTTGTGTGTCCTATGTCATTGGAATTCTACTTAAAGCTTTGATGGAAAGGAATATTTCTTATAAAACTATGTGTTAATGAAAATGGTAAGTTTCAAGTATCTAGATTGTTTTACTTTCATGATTACAAAAGTAAATGAAAAATTATTTGATGTATTCCCTTCATGATCATAACAAATATAAATGTTACATACCTCTCTATGTTTGGTATTCATAGCTTGTAAGGGACACAAATTTTGGACCCTATTTGTAATAAGGTCTCACAAGTTGTATTATGTAGGGTTAGATTATGTCTCAAAAGAGAAAATATATCATAAATTCTTTCTTTCTTTTATACTGGTTACCATAGATAGGAACTTTGATATTGTGAAAGGAAGTGATAATCTTAGTTAGTAAAACATGCAATTTCATAATATATTGATATTAGTGAGTAAGCATGAATACCTTGGAGTTTCGACTTGATAACAATAATTTTGATGCAATTTCAAGTATCTTGTTAACAAACTTACTGCACAAAGTGATAGAATCACATAGGTAATTCTTTTTGAAAGTCATTACTAATTGAATTGAGTTAATCTACACTAAAGTTGTAATAAGATAGGATTTACCAAAACTCTTGATAGGAGAAGAATGTGTGCAGTCATTAAATTAGGATCTAGAATAGTAATAATATAATTCTGTTAGATAATGTGTGATATATAGTTCACATTCCCGACTTCCAGGAGTAAGTCGAATCTTGGTGGGGGAGGATGTAATACCCCTCTAACCCTAATATAAGTTTTGTGTTTTTGAAAGAATTAAGATCCTTCGATATTTTCTTACAGCTTAAGTTGTACATGATACTTGTTTGATCTATTCCTATAGTTGTTTATAATAATTTCATAAGCTAGTACTCAATGATTCTAATATCAGACATACTATCCAAAGGTATCATTTTTGTATGTATTTATCTCCATGTATGTATTGAGTACCTACAAGACCTTTATGAACATAGTTAGGATGTTATATGATATGTACTTGATAGATATATATAAGTGGTTATTTATATTTTCTTCTATTAAGGTTACCTTGGATGAATCTTGTATCTCACTTGATGATTTGATTATGTTAATTTATTATTAGTATTGATAAGAGACTAACACAATGCTTGAGATTCTAACCTTCATTATGATGATGCTACATGCTTTGAGTGTCTATATATACATGATGTGTTTTCATGATTCAGGACGAAGTCGTAGTTACTCACATAGCTGAGGTCCACATGATGTATCGATCCTGGTCATCTGTCTGCAATGTTTTCTTTTATATGTATATCCGTGCATATGTATTTCTTCTTTGTGATGCAGGCTTGCAGGTACCGGGCATCGACTTCACCTGGCTTCACAGGTCTGAGCATGCCCTCAAATCCTCGATGGTTGTTGTTATGGAGATAGTACTAAGGCCTCTACATGAGTCTTCCTTTGTCATTATTCCAATTTGGGAATATTAGGGTTCCTTCTTTGTCAGTCAACCTTTGGGTCAAAAATCCAGATCCAACGCACCCGGTTGGGCATGGTTGTAGTTAGTGCCTTGTGACCACTTGAATTCATTTGGTTGTATGATTTGTTTACTCATTTTATTTATTTCTCCTTCTTGGTATGATTCTTAGTTAATCTTTCTATGTTGTGTTTCAGGAGTTTGGCTTGACTTTCCTTGTTGACTTTGGTTGACCTTGTTTGATCTTATGGTTTTCTCGATATGTTTCATAGATGATTTGTAAGGCCTCTTTGGATGATTAGGTTTATTTTGAGGTGTGTGATTTTATTCTACCTCAGTGATTATATCATATAGTAATTATAAATAGGTAATAATATTGTGATCTATTACTTCATAATCTTATAGATTATAGTGTTTGGTATTTGGCATGTATCTATATAAATATAAATATATATATATATATATATATATATATATATATATATATATATATATATATATATATATGGAAATATATATATGGGTGCACACATATATGTATTTATATATATATATAATTTATATGTGATTATATGTTAATTATTGTAGATATTGTTGATGGTGTATATTTTGGGATTAATGTAAAGTATAATATTATTAATAATTAAATATTAAATAATACGAGGTATATTATTCTCAATTATTAATTATTAATAATGAGGATAGGTTATATATATAGATATTGATGTAATTAATGATGGCATATGCATATATGTTAGGATAATATTACATATGTGTATGAATGAATACAAATAATCTTTTATTGTATATTTGAGTAATATAGTTGTATGATATTAAGTTATTTTATAATACCCTTTAGTTAAGAGTTAGTTGGGAGTTGGTTACTTTTCCTCTCAACCTTTGGAAATCTATTTATATGCACTACTTTCTCATTTGAAGAGGGGGGATTTTGGGGCTGAAGCATTGAGGAGAGGATGGCCTTAATTTTTATGGTGATTTTGGAGAGAAAATTTGGAGATGTGAGGGAGATTTTGTAAGCATATGTCTTTAAGAATTTTTGGTTATCTTTGCTTTTGGGAGAGAGATATTTTTGTGAGAATTTCAATAGTTGAGAGAGGGATTCTTTGCTGTGGAATTATTTCTTTCTTTCATGGAGATTTCTGAAAGTGGATAGGGTTTGAAGGATGCATCTCAAGTTTGGATTTGTCTTCTCTTTTGTTTCCTTCCTTCTTCGATTCAACCTTCGTAGGACATGAGGTATGGATTGAATATGTTAGTTACTTTATGTCTCTAATATATTATGGATATATTTATATATTATAATTATTTATTATATCTGTACTTTTAATTTCTATGGTTATTTTAAAGTTTTGAATTTTTGTTTGTAAGAATTGGCATGTGTTTTCCTAGGGTTTTTAGCAACCCATTTTTGGAGATCTATTATTATAATAATTTAAATTGCATCTAGGGTTTTACTAAATTGATTTTCTGGAAGTAAAATTCATAGATATCAAATGGGTATCTCTCTGATTTTATTTTTAGGGTCGAATTAATACCTTATTTTTGACATTTTGGCAGACTATGCCTGTCCATTCTCGATTCTGAATTTTCTGTCAAATGTATTCATATGCTACAGGCTGATATGATTATATAAAAGTCTAAATTTGATATAAAATATTCTCCTAAGTCTTATCTTTCATTTCCAATTGGTTTGGAGAATTTTTATTATGTTTTGTGAAAATTACAACCGTTTTAGTGAAGGCAGGTCTGAACCCTAACCAGAATTTTCTATTTTAAACCAGAATTCATAACTTTCTTTCCCACCGTTGGATCTTTTTAAAAATCAAATTGAGAGTCCATAATTATGTTAGATAAATCTCCACCGAAGCGATTTCCTTTATTATTTTTTTTGTGGAAGATATGGATGACTGTTCTATGATGACTATTCTTTGCATTTAATCCTTGCTTGAAATAATTCAGTTTAAGAACATCATTAAGTTTTAAGGTTTCGTATGGTCACCACAGGCTATTAGAATGTTTTTTTGGTTAATTGGATCTATGTATACTCTGAATATGTTTATAATATCACTTGGATGTCTTCTTATATGTTTGGAACATTTTGTATGCCATATTGGGTTTAGGGTTGTCAAGTGGACTAGGGACAACATATGTTTTCCTAAACTCAATCAAATGTTGTTATGGAATTGGTATGAATTCTTGATGATGGATTTATTATGTTCTTATGATTTTTATATGTATGTTACGGAACCTAAGTACACTAGGTGAGTGGCTCATAGTGAGGGGCCGGGGCCCTAAGTGGCTAGTACCAGGATAACCTACTATGAGTTATTTAATCAAGTGATAACCTAAATAAATGAATTGGGAATGAGATTGGAATGGGAAATTACACACTAATCAAGATTAATTGTGCCTCGCCCATGCCTTTAGTGATAGTAAAGACTAAGGATGGGAGTGGGAGAAGGTACCTATGCGTAGGTACGACTGGATGACCTTGTCTGTACGAGAGGCATTCAGTTCCGCATGTGCCTACTTGGGGGCCGGGGCCAAGAGTGGCTAGTACCAGGACAACCCAAGGGGTGAGGGCTATGCGATGACACTCACCTAGCTTGTAGATTAGAGTCTCTACCAAATTTTATCATGCCTCTGGTAGTCCTTGTGGTCTTCTTATCTTTTCTTTTGTGTTGTGACTTTGGGGAAATTTTATCACCACCTTAGGAATTTCCTAGTTTTTACCTCTTGTATGGGCCTTTGGTTCTATCTCCTAGCTCGGGGGAGTGGGCCTATTGGTTCCACATGGTTGGGTGGTTAATATTTATATCGAGGTATTGATCGTGATTCTTTGGATGATCCTAGCACATATTCCATTCCAGACCTGCAGTTGAAGATTTCTTATTGGATATTTTAATATGAGATGTACTTATGTATTTGTATTCATGTAATTTTAATCTCCTAAAAGGAGTCTTGTAGTATTGATATAATCTCAATTCAAAGCAATGCATAAGGGAATGGGTAGTTCTAGGTAAAAGAAAGGGAAAAGAATGTGGAATATTGGACATGTTACTAGCATTAAAAGAAAGTGTTTATGTTATTTCTCCTATCCTCTTATGTTGTCCATATGTAAAAGAAATGATCTTAAATATAGTTATATATAATGATGTATCACAAAAAAATAATGTATTCTCTCTTGATGAAAGGATCCAAGGAAATTATTGAGAAATGATAGGTTAGTGATTGGAATTATTAACAATGAATGGTTATGAAACAATGCAATAGAATAGTAATTTGATTTTAATGTTAATACTTGGTTCATGTTAATGAAGTACCTAGGATGATGCCTACCTTAATGAATATTAATCTCTTACCTAAATTATTAGAGAAAAGTGATATAAAGGATAGTAGATGTAGATGAAATCAATATGAATTTATGGAATGAGTTGATAAAAGGAATAATGATGTTGGATGATTAACCTATGTTTAATAAAAGAAATAAGTTAGGGACATTTAACTTGGTGCATTAAAATGAATGTAGATCTTTTAAGCTCATGATTCCGTGAATATCTTATGCATGTAAATGGTTTATATGATGTTGCTTTAGTAGCGACGTTAGGGAACCCGGGAGGACTTAAGTTGTATAAATCTTACATTCAAGTAGTAGAAAATTATTTCTTCTTTTAGAAATATGAAGTGTAATGATGAATATTATTCTAGTTAAAATAAATAAATAAAATAAAATAAAAATTCACTACTTGCATTTTATAGAGGTTTTATGTCTTGTCCTCTTGGGTTGCCTGGCGGGGCATTACATCTGGTATCAGAGCCCTAGGTTTCTACACTGGGAACTCTGGGACTCATAGCTCACCTATGCATAACCTTGAGTATCTTAACCTTGTCTCCTTTTGGATTTTGTTGTTAGGCTAAAATTTGAATCTTAGGAAACGAAGGCTACCTTTCGTGTTCTTATGTTGTATTGTCTTACAAGGGCACACCCATTCCTCTATGATTGAGTTATATTTTAACAATTATTTATGTTTTTGCATAATGAGATCAATGATGTGTTAAGTGGATGTTTCCTATAATATTAATGGAATGACGAAGAATTCTTGAGACTTGTGTTTGTTTTCTTGAAAGGTACTAGTATCTCTAGAAGGGTCAAAAGTTAAAGGACGCTAAATGTTTTGAATCTTAATTATGGTAGTAGATAATATTACCCCTTGATCATACCTATAATATAATGTTGTGCACTCTACCTTCTTACAAATAGCTAGTTGAATTTTATCCTACTCAAGGTATCTTAGAAATAGATTTCTTTTGGATCTTTAAAGAATGAAATGATTGTGGTAGTACTTGATAGGAATGATAGGGCAATAATTAGATTACATGGCTAATAATATGTACCTAGGAAAGAAGTGAAAAAAATAAATAAATAAATAAGGAACAAATAATCTACTGTCATATGTATTTCTCTCTCTTTCTCTCTCCCCTCTTAAGAAATAAGTTTTGCATGACTAAAATTGTTTAGACAAGGTAATAATATATTAGGAAAATTTGTAAATACTCAATTAGGAAACCCTTGGGTGAAGGACCTATGTCGCCAAGATTTTATCATAGGCTATAATTCACATTTTCATTTAGGAAGAGGAATTTTTATCCCTATCTTGGTAAGAAGTTATATCCTTTCTGCATATCTTATTAAATTGCACAAAAAGGATTTAAGATAACATAATCAAGAAATTCTAGGGAAGAGTATGTGCGATGATGGATTATCTGTACTAATGATGGAAGTTGTTTTTATTAAATATATGTCTTGCAAAATGCCTAGTGAATAGTTAGGACCCTAGATGGGTATTTTAGAAATAAATTCATGTTTTGTATACATTGTGATCAACACCATAGTAGTAAGAAATTAACAACATTAAGTGATTGATCAACTATGAATAAGGAGTTGTTGTGGTAAATAAATGTTATAGAAATGTACCTTACTCAATTTCTACTTAGAACTGATGTTATCTCAAAATTTTAAAGTGTAAGAGGGTAATGTTTCAAATAGGTAAAGGGTAGAAATTAAAGTTATGTACAGTAGTTAATGTTATTAATTTAGATGTTTTGGTTATGAAGATAGTAGTAGGACTCATATACTTCTTTCTCTCTTAATGGATCTATGATCGTTATGCAATAAAGAATTTGAAATAACTCTTAAAAAAATGTCATATGGAAATTGCCTGACATGCAAATTAGGGAAAAGTGCATAGATAAATAGTAAGCTTTAAGAAGGGATCCCAACTTAATGAATAATAGTGCAATAAATTGTAAATTGTTTAGATCTCCTCTAGGGGGTGAATGTGTTTTTGGAAATCAAGCACTACAACTATTGTGAAAGATGACTTAGAATATGTATATTGTAAAATTTGTGTGTCCTATGTCATTGGAATTCTACTTAAAGCTTTGATGGAAAGGAATATTTCTTATAAAACTATGTGTTAATGAAAATGGTAAGTTTCAAGTATCTAGATTGTTTTACTTTCATGATTACAAAAGTAAATGAAAAATTATTTGATGTATTCCCTTCATGATCATAACAAATATAAATGTTACATACCTCTCTATGTTTGGTATTCATAGCTTGTAAGGGACACAAATTTTGGACCCTATTTGTAATAAGGTCTCACAAGTTGTATTATGTAGGGTTAGATTATGTCTCAAAAGAGAAAATATATCATAAATTCTTTCTTTCTTTTATACTGGTTACCATAGATAGGAACTTTGATATTGTGAAAGGAAGTGATAATCTTAGTTAGTAAAACATGCAATTTCATAATATATTGATATTAGTGAGTAAGCATGAATACCTTGGAGTTTCGACTTGATAACAATAATTTTGATGCAATTTCAAGTATCTTGTTAACAAACTTACTGCACAAAGTGATAGAATCACATAGGTAATTCTTTTTGAAAGTCATTACTAATTGAATTGAGTTAATCTACACTAAAGTTGTAATAAGATAGGATTTACCAAAACTCTTGATAGGAGAAGAATGTGTGCAGTCATTAAATTAGGATCTAGAATAGTAATAATATAATTCTGTTAGATAATGTGTGATATATAGTTCACATTCCCGACTTCCAGGAGTAAGTCGAATCTTGGTGGGGGAGGATGTAATACCCCTCTAACCCTAATATAAGTTTTGTGTTTTTGAAAGAATTAAGATCCTTCGATATTTTCTTACAGCTTAAGTTGTACATGATACTTGTTTGATCTATTCCTATAGTTGTTTATAATAATTTCATAAGCTAGTACTCAATGATTCTAATATCAGACATACTATCCAAAGGTATCATTTTTGTATGTATTTATCTCCATGTATGTATTGAGTACCTACAAGACCTTTATGAACATAGTTAGGATGTTATATGATATGTACTTGATAGATATATATAAGTGGTTATTTATATTTTCTTCTATTAAGGTTACCTTGGATGAATCTTGTATCTCACTTGATGATTTGATTATGTTAATTTATTATTAGTATTGATAAGAGACTAACACAATGCTTGAGATTCTAACCTTCATTATGATGATGCTACATGCTTTGAGTGTCTATATATACATGATGTGTTTTCATGATTCAGGACGAAGTCGTAGTTACTCACATAGCTGAGGTCCACATGATGTATCGATCCTGGTCATCTGTCTGCAATGTTTTCTTTTATATGTATATCCGTGCATATGTATTTCTTCTTTGTGATGCAGGCTTGCAGGTACCGGGCATCGACTTCACCTGGCTTCACAGGTCTGAGCATGCCCTCAAATCCTCGATGGTTGTTGTTATGGAGATAGTACTAAGGCCTCTACATGAGTCTTCCTTTGTCATTATTCCAATTTGGGAATATTAGGGTTCCTTCTTTGTCAGTCAACCTTTGGGTCAAAAATCCAGATCCAACGCACCCGGTTGGGCATGGTTGTAGTTAGTGCCTTGTGACCACTTGAATTCATTTGGTTGTATGATTTGTTTACTCATTTTATTTATTTCTCCTTCTTGGTATGATTCTTAGTTAATCTTTCTATGTTGTGTTTCAGGAGTTTGGCTTGACTTTCCTTGTTGACTTTGGTTGACCTTGTTTGATCTTATGGTTTTCTCGATATGTTTCATAGATGATTTGTAAGGCCTCTTTGGATGATTAGGTTTATTTTGAGGTGTGTGATTTTATTCTACCTCAGTGATTATATCATATAGTAATTATAAATAGGTAATAATATTGTGATCTATTACTTCATAATCTTATAGATTATAGTGTTTGGTATTTGGCATGTATCTATATAAATATAAATATATATATATATATATATATATATATATATATATATATATATATATATGGAAATATATATATGGGTGCACACATATATGTATTTATATATATATATAATTTATATGTGATTATATGTTAATTATTGTAGATATTGTTGATGGTGTATATTTTGGGATTAATGTAAAGTATAATATTATTAATAATTAAATATTAAATAATACGAGGTATATTATTCTCAATTATTAATTATTAATAATGAGGATAGGTTATATATATAGATATTGATGTAATTAATGATGGCATATGCATATATGTTAGGATAATATTACATATGTGTATGAATGAATACAAATAATCTTTTATTGTATATTTGAGTAATATAGTTGTATGATATTAAGTTATTTTATAATACCCTTTAGTTAAGAGTTAGTTGGGAGTTGGTTACTTTTCCTCTCAACCTTTGGAAATCTATTTATATGCACTACTTTCTCATTTGAAGAGGGGGGATTTTGGGGCTGAAGCATTGAGGAGAGGATGGCCTTAATTTTTATGGTGATTTTGGAGAGAAAATTTGGAGATGTGAGGGAGATTTTGTAAGCATATGTCTTTAAGAATTTTTGGTTATCTTTGCTTTTGGGAGAGAGATATTTTTGTGAGAATTTCAATAGTTGAGAGAGGGATTCTTTGCTGTGGAATTATTTCTTTCTTTCATGGAGATTTCTGAAAGTGGATAGGGT
Organism: Chamaecyparis obtusa; assembly: GCA_027943335.1. Taxonomy (NCBI): domain Eukaryota; kingdom Viridiplantae; phylum Streptophyta; class Pinopsida; order Cupressales; family Cupressaceae; genus Chamaecyparis; species Chamaecyparis obtusa. Next base: position 343,742 of record BSBK01000787.1, read on the forward strand.
TTGAAGGATGCATCTCAAGTTTGGATTTGTCTTCTCTTTTGTTTCCTTCCTTCTTCGATTCAACCTTCGTAGGACATGAGGTATGGATTGAATATGTTAGTTACTTTATGTCTCTAATATATTATGGATATATTTATATATTATAATTATTTATTATATCTGTACTTTTAATTTCTATGGTTATTTTAAAGTTTTGAATTTTTGTTTGTAAGAATTGGCATGTGTTTTCCTAGGGTTTTTAGCAACCCATTTTTGGAGATCTATTATTATAATAATTTAAATTGCATCTAGGGTTTTACTAAATTGATTTTCTGGAAGTAAAATTCATAGATATCAAATGGGTATCTCTCTGATTTTATTTTTAGGGTCGAATTAATACCTTATTTTTGACATTTTGGCAGACTATGCCTGTCCATTCTCGATTCTGAATTTTCTGTCAAATGTATTCATATGCTACAGGCTGATATGATTATATAAAAGTCTAAATTTGATATAAAATATTCTCCTAAGTCTTATCTTTCATTTCCAATTGGTTTGGAGAATTTTTATTATGTTTTGTGAAAATTACAACCGTTTTAGTGAAGGCAGGTCTGAACCCTAACCAGAATTTTCTATTTTAAACCAGAATTCATAACTTTCTTTCCCACCGTTGGATCTTTTTAAAAATCAAATTGAGAGTCCATAATTATGTTAGATAAATCTCCACCGAAGCGATTTCCTTTATTATTTTTTTTGTGGAAGATATGGATGACTGTTCTATGATGACTATTCTTTGCATTTAATCCTTGCTTGAAATAATTCAGTTTAAGAACATCATTAAGTTTTAAGGTTTCGTATGGTCACCACAGGCTATTAGAATGTTTTTTTGGTTAATTGGATCTATGTATACTCTGAATATGTTTATAATATCACTTGGATGTCTTCTTATATGTTTGGAACATTTTGTATGCCATATTGGGTTTAGGGTTGTCAAGTGGACTAGGGACAACATATGTTTTCCTAAACTCAATCAAATGTTGTTATGGAATTGGTATGAATTCTTGATGATGGATTTATTATGTTCTTATGATTTTTATATGTATGTTACGGAACCTAAGTACACTAGGTGAGTGGCTCATAGTGAGGGGCCGGGGCCCTAAGTGGCTAGTACCAGGATAACCTACTATGAGTTATTTAATCAAGTGATAACCTAAATAAATGAATTGGGAATGAGATTGGAATGGGAAATTACACACTAATCAAGATTAATTGTGCCTCGCCCATGCCTTTAGTGATAGTAAAGACTAAGGATGGGAGTGGGAGAAGGTACCTATGCGTAGGTACGACTGGATGACCTTGTCTGTACGAGAGGCATTCAGTTCCGCATGTGCCTACTTGGGGGCCGGGGCCAAGAGTGGCTAGTACCAGGACAACCCAAGGGGTGAGGGCTATGCGATGACACTCACCTAGCTTGTAGATTAGAGTCTCTACCAAATTTTATCATGCCTCTGGTAGTCCTTGTGGTCTTCTTATCTTTTCTTTTGTGTTGTGACTTTGGGGAAATTTTATCACCACCTTAGGAATTTCCTAGTTTTTACCTCTTGTATGGGCCTTTGGTTCTATCTCCTAGCTCGGGGGAGTGGGCCTATTGGTTCCACATGGTTGGGTGGTTAATATTTATATCGAGGTATTGATCGTGATTCTTTGGATGATCCTAGCACATATTCCATTCCAGACCTGCAGTTGAAGATTTCTTATTGGATATTTTAATATGAGATGTACTTATGTATTTGTATTCATGTAATTTTAATCTCCTAAAAGGAGTCTTGTAGTATTGATATAATCTCAATTCAAAGCAATGCATAAGGGAATGGGTAGTTCTAGGTAAAAGAAAGGGAAAAGAATGTGGAATATTGGACATGTTACTAGCATTAAAAGAAAGTGTTTATGTTATTTCTCCTATCCTCTTATGTTGTCCATATGTAAAAGAAATGATCTTAAATATAGTTATATATAATGATGTATCACAAAAAAATAATGTATTCTCTCTTGATGAAAGGATCCAAGGAAATTATTGAGAAATGATAGGTTAGTGATTGGAATTATTAACAATGAATGGTTATGAAACAATGCAATAGAATAGTAATTTGATTTTAATGTTAATACTTGGTTCATGTTAATGAAGTACCTAGGATGATGCCTACCTTAATGAATATTAATCTCTTACCTAAATTATTAGAGAAAAGTGATATAAAGGATAGTAGATGTAGATGAAATCAATATGAATTTATGGAATGAGTTGATAAAAGGAATAATGATGTTGGATGATTAACCTATGTTTAATAAAAGAAATAAGTTAGGGACATTTAACTTGGTGCATTAAAATGAATGTAGATCTTTTAAGCTCATGATTCCGTGAATATCTTATGCATGTAAATGGTTTATATGATGTTGCTTTAGTAGCGACGTTAGGGAACCCGGGAGGACTTAAGTTGTATAAATCTTACATTCAAGTAGTAGAAAATTATTTCTTCTTTTAGAAATATGAAGTGTAATGATGAATATTATTCTAGTTAAAATAAATAAATAAAATAAAATAAAAATTCACTACTTGCATTTTATAGAGGTTTTATGTCTTGTCCTCTTGGGTTGCCTGGCGGGGCATTACATAGTATATGGTAGAGAAGCTAAGTTGTCCATTTCAACTGAATTGTCAGCTTTGGACTTGGCCACTCAATATGTCCTATTTGAAGAAGGAGATCCCTTACAAATCAGGTACACTCGGCTGATAGAGTTAGAAGAACTCAGTGATAAATCCATGAAAGATATGGAGTTCCATCAGATACAAACAAAGAAAAGTTTTGATAAAAGAGCCAGGGCTAGAAATTTCAAGGTTGGAGATATAGTTCTCAAGTGGGATGAATTCAGATCAAAGCCTGGCAAACACACAAAGTTTGATTCCTTCTGGGGTGGACCATCTATTATTATAGAATGCAAGGGGCCTAATGCTTTTCAGCTATCAACTCTTGAAGGAGATGCCTTGCCTATATCAGTTAATGGATTCCATTTGAAGCCTTGTTTTGAGGTTAATCCTTCCTTGTAAATCTTTGTAAATATATTTTCCTACTTTTATGTCCCTGCTTTCTAGGTTAGTTTTCTTGCTTTTCAAGAAGTACTCGAGCACAGTTTTTTTCCTCCCATTGTATATCTCTATGTCAATAAATTTTTTGTGTTCCTGAGATGACTCCATGCCCAATGGATTATGTCAAGGCCACCAATCAATGTCTAGTAGGCTGACATCTAGCAGAAATCGCCAAAATGTTACCCAAAATTTCCTATCCATTCAATTTTGGTTGCAGGCCCTCAAGTTCAAAAAAATGTGACCGTTAGAGGCCAAAAACCCTAGAAACCCTATCTCATGTTCTATTTCACCATTACTTTTTTGGCCACTTAAGTCTCTACATTTCCCATGTGCGATTTTCCATGTTGAGGCTAGTTGCAGGATCTCTTAAGCTCAGCAAAATATTCCTTTCTACCTCTCAATCCCATGACTTCCTTCTATCTCTTAATCTCCTAATCAGATGGAATATTCCATTTCCATTCAGTGACTTGGCAATATCCCTTCAGTCAGGAAATCTCTCAATGAAACCCAAGGTTAGCAATTCTTCCACAGATCTGGTGACTTAAGTATTTTTCCTAACTATAGTTATGACTCATGTCAGCATCAGGTTAAGATGTTCCTTCAGTCGAGAAGTCTCATGAGTTAACCATGGTCAACCAAAAGTTCATGAGACTTCAATTTTCTCAGTCGCCCAGTCACCAAATTTGATCTTGGTCAAGAGGCGGTCAGCTCAAGGTAAAGACAGCAATAAATGATAAGGTGCCACACGTCTCTAGTAGGCCCAGGCTTGAAGGCTTATTCTCTTAGTCATGAGACCCAAAGGGAATATTCCAATATGTCTAGCAACAATGAGATTTTGTGCAGTCATGTGATCTCTAGATGGTCAGCGGTCAAGTCTTGGGAGAGGTTAAAATCTTTCAGCAATTCAACGACTAAGGCTTCAGTCAAGTGATCTCATAATGCAGAATGAATATTCGATGAGGTCTGGTGATAATGAAATTTGCCTTAGTCAGGTAATCACTTGGCACAAGGGGAATATTCCAATATGTCTAACGACTTGGAGAATGAGGGCTTAGTCGCTAGATCTCTGAATTCAAATACATATTAAATATGAGTTAAAAAGCCCTTAGTCGTGAGATCTCGAGATCAAACCCAAGGTAAAGAAGTTTTTTCAATGACTTGGAGATTGCTTTGGTCGTGTATTCTCAGGGTTTAACCCAAATTAAGAAAAGGATTATGAGCTTCAGTGAAGTATGTTGTCATGCAATCTCCAAATATGCCTGAGTTAAATAAAAGGTTGAAACATGTCAAAACCCAGCGGTTATGTTTCATATTCGGTGATTTGGTGACTGTGTGTTCTCATAATCTCTCAATCCTAGCAATTATGTCCCAAACATTCAGAGATTCGGTGACGCAGTTATATCTTGGTCTCAAAATGCAACGGCTAGGTTATAAAATATCAGGAGATTCAGTGAGGACCATAAGATGAAAGAAGATAAATGGCTGTCGCGTGATCTCTAGATATAACTCAGGGGTTAGACTTTATCTAGCGACCTCATGATTCTCTTTAGTCGGGTGATCTCCAGACTTGACCAAGGGTAAGGAAATCTTTCAGCAATCTAGACAATACATAGTCACCCAAACTCTAGATTCCCTGTGGTTAATGACAGGTTGAGTTATTTCAAGAACAGTTGGTGGTTGTCAGAGCTAACAAGGTAATTGAAAGAAAATGAAAGAGTGATAGGTGGCAGGATGGGCCCAGGTCTGTAAGCTTAGTCGGGTGATCACTCAGTAAAAAGAGAATATTCTTTTCTATTCTACGACTACGAGGTTCTCTTCAGTAGGGAAACCCCCTAGTGAGAAGGAATATTCTGAAGACTTCAGGAGATAAAGCGACTACCAAAGTGATCAATGCTTGTCACATAATCGCTAGACCAAGCCAGAGTGAGTGAAAAGGTTAAGAGACTCAGTGATTGATAGAAAGCCTCGGTTGCATATTCACCAAATGAGTTAGGGTTAAGAATAGAGGTGGTGCTTTGGTAAAGTTGAAAGATCTACGACCATGTTTTAAAATGAGATCAACTTCAAATATCAGCCATTGATGGATGTATAAGCTTGGCGCCACTTGTGACTATTTATATTTTAAAATTCAAATATCTGAAGTACCAGATTTGAGCAGTTATGGTGAGCCTAACTTGCAGGGAGGTAGATGGATCGGCTAACCTTCTTAGAGGTAGTTATGGTGATGAAATTGTGGGTAGGGATAGATATCTGATTGATCGGATATTTTCAAGGATTCATTTATGATCAAAAATGATAGAATTAGGGTTTTCCATTATTCTATGAAAAATTTATGTAACCCTAATTAGATGTTTTTCTCTTGCCTATGTGCAATAAAGGAGATGTATATATTAGTTTTTTGGACCTTTTAGAGCTCAGAGTTTACATTTTGTAAAGAGAGGTTTTCTTTCTTAAGAGTTATCTGAGGCATCTTTTTTGCCCTCTAACTTCTACAGTTTGTAATCTTTCATTGGGATTTAGACATTGTAAAGGTATTTTGTGACATTCTTTCTGTCCCTATGCTTTCTTGTCTAAATTTCCTTGTAATGGATTAAGTATATGTATGTTTTTAGTGATATCTTAGGGTTCCTAATCCCTCTTTCTTTCTACAATTCATGTGTATTCCTATGGCTGATTTGATTTGAATGATCTTGTGGGTATACTTCAACCCCCTAAAAATCTATCTCATTCCTATACCTAGTTGCAGAGGTGAATGTTTGTTTGCGGGTTATAGATTATGTCTAAATTCTTAGGAATGCTATTGTTTGTGAAATTCTCTCTTTCCCTAAATAGCCTCTTTCTATTACAGACCCTTCTATGAAATATTGATGCAATCCTATTTAGTGAGTTGTGATCTCCTAGACCTAAGTTTGTCTACTGATTTCATCCTCTATACTATAATTCATACCATCTTTTCGGTATATCACCTAATAGCATAGTTTGCTTTCAATTTTTTCCCTTTCATGCATTCCTTCTATCCCTTTCCCTTCAAGAATTTACTTTCCTGTCAAGAAGAAAATTAAGGTGATTATCCAAGAGGAACCAACCTAGAACCTAGAGGTCTCATCTCGGTTAGCATAGGTCCCACACCGAGAGATGATTCTCATGTTATACTAAGTTATCAAGACCAAGAGAGCTTGAGACAAGGGTGCAAACTTATTGTATAATAGTACCACATTGATTGACACCTACCGAGAATCAAGAATTGAACCGACAAATTTAATAATTATTGCAAAAAGGTTTGATCAGAGAAATTTTGAGTCCTTGTGCAGTACTTGTTGTATTGGCACCTAAGAAGAGTGGAGAATGGAGAATGTGTACAAATTCTAGAGAAATCAACAAGATAACAATAAAATATAGGTTTCCTATACCGAGAATGGATGACATCATGGAAATTTTAACTAAAGCAAAGTATTTTACCAAAATTAATTTGAAAAGTGTGTATCATCATATCAGAATCAGAGAAGGTGATGAATGGAAGACTACTTTTAAGAAAAAAGAAGGTTTGTATGAGTGGTTGGTTATGCCTTTTGGTTTGAAAATGGATCCTAAAAAGGTTGAAGCTATTTTGAATTGGCCTACACCTAAGAATGCTAGTGGGGTAAGATCATTTCATGGGTTGGCAAGATTTTACCGAAAGTTGATTAGGAATTTTAGTTCAATTTATAGTGCTATGACTGAGACTATGAGAGGAGATAAAAGAGAATTCAACCAGACACATGGATCTGATAAAAGTTTTGAGACTCTAAAGTAGAAGGTTGTTGAATTGCCTATTTTGGCATTACCTAATTTCAATAAGGTATTTCAAGTGGAATGTGATGCAAGTGGAAGTGCAATAGGAGCTATGTTGATTCAAGAAGGTAAACCTATTGCTTTCTTTAGTGAAAACTTGAATTATGCAAAAAGGAAATATTTTGTGTATGATCAAGAATTCTATGGTATTGTTCAAGCCCTGAAGAAATGGAGACATTATTTGATACTGAGTGAATTTGTGTTGTATACCGATCATAAAGCTTTATAGTATTTGGGTAGTCATAATAAGTTGAATCAGAGACATATGAAATGGGTTGAGTATTTGTAGAGTTATGCATTTGCGATAAAGAATAAGAGTGGAGTTACTAACTGAGTTGTTGATGCATTGAGTAGAAGGACATCTTTGATGATCGAGATGAAAATTGAAGTTCTTGGCTTTGATGACATGAGAGATTCTTATGAATTTGATCCTGATTTTTTTGAGCCATGGAGAAAGTGCAAAGAACCTATTCAAGATCAATCGAGTACTAAATGGGAAGAATATTTCATTCAAGAAGGTATGTTGTTTAAAGGTATTCAATTGTGTATACCAAGAGGATCAATGAGAACTAATTTGATAAAGGAGAAATATAGTAGTGGTTTGGCTGGACATTTTGGTGTTGACAAAACATTGAATTTTCTTAAGGAGAAATACTTTTGGCCATAGTTGTATAAAGATATTCAGAAATTTGTGAAAAGTTGTGGAATTTCTCAAGTTGCAAAAGGAGTAAGTTAGAATACTAGATTGTATACACTGATTTATGTTCCTAAAAAACCTTGGATTGATATCAGTATGGATTTTGTTCTTGGCTTACCAAAGATAGTAAGAGGTAATCATTCTATATTTGTTGTTGTGGATAGATTTTCTAAAATGGCACATTTTATACCTTGTAGAAAGACATCAGATGTAGTACATATATCATATCTTTTCTTTAAGGAAATTATTAGATTGCATGGATTACCGACAAGTATTATCTCTAACCGAGATAGTAAATTTGTTGGATACTTTTGGAAGACCCTTTGGAGAAAGTTTGGCACCAATTTGAAATATAGTTCTACATTTCACCCACAGACCGATGGACAAACAGAAGTTATGATTAGGAGCTTGGGAAATCTTTTGAGATGTTTAGTTGGAGACACACCAAGTAAATGGGATTCTACGTTGGCACAAGTAGAGTGTTCATATAATAATTCAGTGAATAGGAGTACTGGAGAAACACCTTTTGAGATTGTAAATGCCATACAATCGAGAGGTATATCAGATTTGAGGGACATTGTGGATGAAAGAAAGAGAAGTGTTGAAGGAGTAAAGTTTGTTGAGTACATGAAGACATTGCATGAAGATGTGAAATATAAGTTGGAGAAAAGTAATCAAAAATACAAAGATAGAGCTGATAGATCAAGAATACATAAGACTTTTGCAGTCGCTGATGAAGTAATGGTTCATTTGAAGAAAGGTAGATTTCCTGTTGGGACATATGGGAAGCTAAAAATGAAGAAATTTGACCCTTACAAGATTTTGAGAAAATTTGATAGTGGAAATGCTTATGAGATTGAGTTACTTGATGACATGGATGTATCACCTATATTCAACATTGTTGATTTATATAAGTATCATGATTCAGATGAACAAATAACAGTACCAAATGATTATCCTAAGAAATAGATAGAAGAAGTTGAGCAGATTTTCAAACAAAGAATTGGCAGAAGTACAAGAGGAAAATAGTATATGGAATATATGGTAAAGTGGAAGAATAGACCGATTGAAGACAGCTCATGGATTTCACAATCTAATTTGGATTCAACTTGAGTTGTACCTACTTCATGATTCAGAGAATCATTTTCAAATAACCCCAGGTGTCTGATGCAAGAGCATCTTGAGTCCTTGGCAATCCTATGTCACCAAAAACATGCTTGTCTTTTCATGTGTTGCTCAGTTCCTTCTTTGACTGAGTTGGTATAGTGTTGCTCGGTTTCCTTTGTTTACCGAGGTTGGTTAGTTATCTCTCTAACGCTCAGTGAATTTCTCTAGAACTCGATTATCCTTGCTTACCAAGTTGTTTATTTTAGTTTCTTGTTGAGGTCAACTCTTGCAATTAATTTTGGTCATGAATTTAATGATGGTATCTACCATTGGGAAGCATGTGTACCTAGATATGGTCATTCCTTCTGTTGATGGTGGATCTGAAGGCCGACTGGTTTGGTAGCCTCTTGTATATAATGTAATCTTTGGTTTTAGTTTTAGGACATCAATTTAGGACATCAGAGATAGAAGCTAGAGGATAGAAGATGGTTGTAGATCCTCACATGTTGGAGGAATTTTGTACTTGATTGTAATATATGGCCTAAACTAGGAAGGCCTTATAGCCTGGCATGTATGAATCAAATTGAGATAAATATATGGAGTGTTCTACATTCTCTCTCTCACTTGTGTGTTTTTTGCTTCCACGTGTGATCTCTGCAAGATGGATCTAGTTAGGGTGTGCCTTTGGCCCCTCTCCCCATCCTCCCTTGTGTCACAACCTAAGGCTACTTTAGGAGGGTATCCCTAATCCTTGGATGACCTTTTTTATCTGTAGCCAATTCTTTTATTGGCTTTCATCCTTGTAACATGATAATTTCAATTAGAAACACAAAAAAATATTTGATCCTCTATCCACCTGCTCAACCACATGTTAAAGATAAACAATTCATTTGGCCTATAGTAGAAGATGGAGAACAATATAGTTTTCACAACTTTGATGATAATTGACAAAATCCCCATGATTGACTACCAAGATGAGGATGATATCCTAGGACATATCATTCAAAAATCATATGGGTTAAGTCAAAGAAAGAAGAATTTATCAATTACCTCACCTATCCATTGCATAAACTACTTGCTCATGATGATGCTTCTATGTTAACAATGATATATGATTTGTTACCCATATATTGTAAGCTAAATGTCCTTGGTTTAGATGTCACTTATATCATGGAAGCCTCCATTCTAGTATAATAAAGTACAAGCAAGACATTGAATATTAGTGTTCAACTTATTCCTAGTGGGAGGCTTTACTAACAATGTTGCAACACCATACTAATGTTTTTTCCTAGGACTATGGTTACATGAAAGGAATTTATACTATACTATGTATGTATATAATTAGTATAAATGAAGGATTCCAACCAATGAGATAGACCCAGAGAATAATGAACCCAACTTTAAGAGATATTGTGAAGACAAAGTTGCAAAAGTTACTTGATGCAAGATTCATCTACCCTATTTTTGATAGTGAATGGGGCTCACCACTAGTCATTGTTCTAAATAAAGGAGGAAAGTAGTAAGTTTGTGTTGATTACAAAGAGTTGAATCTAGCCATTAGGAAGCAATTTCTATTACCATTCATAGACCAAGTATTGGACTCACTCTCTAGAAAAAGGTACTTCTCTTTTCTAGATGGGTTTAGTGGTTATAACAAGATTAAAATAGCACATGTAGATAAAGAAAAAGTCTTTAATTTCCTATGGGGTACTTATGCATAATCAATTTTTCCACTTTTTTAATGCAATGTATCGACTATATTTCAAAGGGTTGTTCTTAGTATTTTTTCTAACAATGCACATGAGGTAGTAAAGATTTATATGGATGACTTTAGAACTTATGGTGATTATTTTTGAGAGACATTACGAAATTTGGAAAAGGTAATACAGAGGTGTTAGGAACATAAACTCTCCCTTAGTCATGAAAATTATTTTATGATGATGGAGGAGGGTGTGGTTCTTGCACACTTTATATCAACACAAGGCATAAAGGTTGACCTTGCGAAGATATAAATCATACAAGACTTACCAGCACCAAAGAAGAATAGAGATGTCAGAAGCTTCCTTGATCATGTGAGATACTATCATCATTTTATTAAGGATTTTAGTAAGATAGCAACACCCTTATATGTACTACTCACAAAGGGTATCAAGTTTGAATGGACAGTTGATTTCTAGCAATCATTTGAATCTCCCAAGTTTGCTCTTACAAAAGCACCAGTTCTTAGGGGACCCAATTAGAAGATATCATTTTGGAAACATACAAATGCATCTAATTTTTCCATAGGCATTTTTTTTAGATAGAAATAAGGTAATCTAGAATATGCAATTAACTACATAATTACGAATCTACAGGGAGTTTAATAGAGTTATGCAGTCACAGAAAAAGAGATGTTTGTTGTTATTTATGCAATAAACAAATTTATAGACTACATATCTATTTATCCTATATATTTTTCACATTGATCATGTTGTTATCAAGTACCCCATGAAAAAACTAGTTATCAATTGGCATCTATTGAGATGGCTTCTATTGTCATAGGAGTTTGACAAGATAATTATGGATAAACCTGGGAAAGCCAATGTAGTGGTTCATTTTCTTTCAAGACTTCCAAGTTCCTCATCTAATCCACTAATAGATGATTCATTTTATGATGAAAATTTTTTTTCCCTAACCACTTATGATACTTGGTATGACAACATTATAAACAATTCAATTGCAAGTCACACACCTCCACATCTTTCTCCAAAAGAGAAAAAGCAACTAGTCAAACTCACATTCTCCTATTCTTGGATAGCATGATATTTGTTTAATAGTGAACTTGACCATCTAATGTGTAGATTCTTAAGAGATAATCAAACTTATGACATACTTAAAGCATGCCATGATTAACTATGTGGTGGACACTTTGCAACTAACAAGACAACACTCAAATAATTTAACACTGGTTTCTATTGGTCAACTCTACACAAGGAATCCATACAATATACACAAAGGTGTGTTAGATGCCAAAGAATGGGCCCACCTTCTAGAAGTGATTAAATTCCTATTAGAAAGTAAATTCCATCAAGATAACCCACCTTCTAGGAGTGATTAAATTCATGTTAGAAAGTAAAGTCCACCAAGATAACTGAGAGGGGGGGTGAATCAATTATCAGATAATTATAAATTTTATCATCTTCAACAACATTTAACCATGTAAGTAATGCAATTACTAACCATACAAAGATATTCATACACAATGACACAATAACACAAGATATGTTGACTTGGGAACCTCTTGATCAAAGAGTAAACCCCGCTGGGAATGATGCCCACAAAAGATGCACTAATATGAATATTCCTTGTGAGAGGATGGACTTTGTTAGGAGTCTTATGAAATAAATTCAGTACATATAAATCCTTGTTAGGAGATTTTGAATCCTTGTTAAAAGATTCTAACCCTATTAAGAGTTATGGAAGACAGAAGGACCCACTGCCCAAATAGCTTCAAGGTAAGATCACTGAACACACTATCCAAATAACCTTGATATTATTCAAAAAAATAATATGAAATATGTTACCTCCTTACTATGCCAAACCGCACTCACTGCTACATCAGATCTCAATTCTAGATCTCTGAACTTCGCATGTCTTCCTTCACAATTTTGCTTTCACAATCTCTTAGGCTCTTTTCTTCACTTCATGCTTACATTCACATGCAACCAAACCATGCTCACACTTATTTCATATATCCACTTCATAAAATAAGGAAAAAAATTCCTTCCTTTATACCACACTCAAATAATTACAAATGAGTCAGCACACAATTACAAAATAAAAGTTTCCATACGCTACATCAGAATTACACAAAACTGTCAGCTTCCAAATGCAATATCTCTTCACTCATGAAACCTCAAAGTTTGCACTATGAACCACATCACCATCAATGTGTCTCAAACTTCCCTTTAACTGTGCAAAACCAAATTCCATCCCAATTAGGAGATATCATCCGATTTCCACAAACCGCTACTCAAGAACACTGCTTGAATACTACTTTTACCAAAATGCTCATAACTTTAATGAATCAATGAATCACTATCTGAGCTCTTAACCATAGACATATAACATATCAAAGAGTATAACCTCAACATTGCATAGCTCCAACTACAATATCCCACATGCACTAATCAAAACATTGTCTGCTTCTTTGCTAGTCTTCAAAAGATCACTATGTTGACATCAATGACAATCATAGTCATGAATGCAACAACAACTGCTACAGAATGATTGCCAACATCCAGCATTCATTCCTAACAATCTCCCCCATTGGCATTGATGGAAACATAGATGAAAAACATCCAATGTTCCAAAAATCCAATACTGCTGCACTGATACTCTGAAAGTTCTTCAAATCCTCTTCATCAGTTAAATCTTGCTTTGTTATCCTATTAAGTTCTCTCCAACATATGGTACACAGGGTTTTTCATGTACACTTCTCCCCCGTTGACATCAATGACAAAAATTTCATCACTATGTCAACAACAACTCAATGTCAAAAGACACTATTTCATAAAATACATTCACAAGAGTCCTCATGACTCAGCTCAGATACACATACTCCCCCATAGAGGAAGTACCAACATCCAATCCAGAAAAAGATAGGGCTCATATACCACTGGACGGATGCAATCAACTGCATCATTACTAAAAAGTAGGCTAGGGCATAACCCCAAGCATACCTCTCAAATACTCAAATGTATCCTTAGGCAAAGGCTTTGTAAATATGTCTGCTATCTATTCCTTTGTGCTTATGTACTCCAGTCTGACTTCTCTCTCAGCAACTTTCTCTCTTACAACATGATACTTGATCTCTATATGCTTAGTTTTAGAATGCAATACAGGATTCTTAGACATACTGACTATGTTGGTGTTGTCACAATGTATGACAACGGGCTCAACAAACTTAATTCCAATATCCTTCAGCATCTACTTCATCCAAATTATTTGGTTACAATTGTTTGTTGCTGCTACATATTCTACTTCTATTTTACTTTGTGAAATACAATTCTACTTCTTGCTCAACTAGGAGACCAATCTTCCTCCAAGAAAAAAGGCTCTACCACTGGTGCTTTTCTTATCATCAACACTACCTCCCCAATCAGCATCTATATATGCACATAGGGTGAAATCATCAAATTTTTCATACCACAATCCATAGTCCCTTGTGCCTCTTAAATAGCTCAATATCCTCTTTACTACTACATAATGTGATTCTCTAGGTTCAGCTTGAAATCTTGCTACCATTCCAACTGAATGTTGTATATTCGGTCTAGTGTGTGTTAAGTACTGCAATCCTCCAATCTTGGATCTATATTTCTTCTGCTCAACTGTTGGTGTTTCATCTTTGCTCAATAGTTTATGTCCTATAACCATAGGTGTTCCAATTGGTTTACAGTTTTCCATTCCAAATATTTTCAGCAAATCATTCAAGTACTTTGTCTGGCTAACAAACATACCATCATTGTTTTGTGTTATCTATAATCCCAAAAAATATTTCATCTCACCAATCATGCTCATTTCAAATTCAGTCTTCATTTCATTAGCAAATTTGTCACTAGCTTTATCTTCTCCTCCAAAGATAATTTCATCAACAAAAATAACTATAACTAACAATCCATTTTCAATTTCTTTTGTGTACAGATTACTATCTATTGTTCCTTTAGTAAATCCCAATTTCAACAAATACTTATCCAATCTAGCATACCAAGTTCTAGGTGCTTGCTTTAGTCAATATAAAGCTTTCTTTAGTTTACATACCATATCTCCTTCTTGAGTCGAAGGAAAACCTTCAAGCTGCTCAATGTAGACTTCTTCCAATTCACCATTCAAAAATTTCAAATTCACATCCATCTGATACACTTTGAATTTCTTAAAAGCTGCATAAGCCAAAACCATTCTTACTGCTTCAAGTCTTGCTACTGGTGCAAAGGTTTCTTCATAGTCAATTCCTTCTTGCTGCGAGTATCCTTTACATACTAATCTAGCTTTGTTTCTTACTACTTCTCCTTGTTCATTCATCTTGTTTCTGAATACCCATTTAGTTCCAATCACATTCTTGTCTTTAGGTTGAGGAACCAATTCCCATGTCTTGTTCTTTTCAATTTGATCTAGTTCTTCTTTCATAGCATTAATCCAATGTTCATCTTCACAAGCTTCATTAGTAGATTTAGGTTCAATTTGAGAAATCAAACATAAATGTACCTTATTTCTAGTCATAACTCCTCTATCCAAACTTCCAATAACTTTTTCAATAGGATGATGTCTAGATAGATACCTATTCGGTGTCATAGTCATAGATCTTGCTTCAATTGTAGATTCTTCTCTAGATTCTTCTCTGGTTTCTTCTGTAGTATGATTCTCATTCAACAATTCACTATTAGTCCCAAAGAATAATTCAGTAGTTTCAATGTTAGGCTGAGGATTAGCTTATTCATCAGATTCATAATCAAGAATTCTTTCCTAAATTTTAAACTTCTCATCAACTTTAACATTTGCGCTCTCAACAATAGTTTTAGTTCTCTTATTGCAACATCTATATGCTTTTCTCTTCAAAGAATATCCAAGAAAAATACCTTAATCACTTCTAGGATCAAACTTTCCAATATCATCATCTCTCTTTATATAACATTTTCTTCCAAAAATTTTAAAATACTTAACTGAGGGTGCATGTCCAAACCATAATTCATAAGGTGTCTTATCTGTATCTGCTCTAATTTGTACTTTGTTCATTGTATATATGGTTGTATTCATTGCTTCTCTCCAAAATGTCTTCACCAAGTTATTCTCAAATAACATAGCTCTTGTTGCTTCAGTTACTGACATGTTTCTTCTTTCTGCAATACCATTTTGTTCAGGTGTTCTAGGGGCTAAAAATTGTCTCTTAATACCATTCACTTCACAAAAAGTTTTAAACTCTCTAGAAATAAATTATCCACCTCTATCAGATTTCAAACATTTAATCTTCATTCCAGATTCATTCTCAACTTTATTCTTAATGATCTTAAACTTATCAAATGCTTTAGATTTTTCTTTCAGAAATGCAATCCACATCATTCTTGTAAAATCATCAACAAGAATCATAAAATACCTTTCTCCATAGAATCCTCTAGTCCTGGTAGGACCGCTCAAGTCTGTATGAACAATCTCCAACTTCTTTGCCGATGTGAACTTCTTACTAGGAAATGAACTTCTCTTCTACTTAACCATCACACATTCTTTGCAAATCATGTTAGTAGGCTTCATAATTTTAGGCAAATCCCTTACTGCAAGTGTAGTACTCACTTTCACAATGTTATCAAAGTTTATATGACAAAACCTTCTATGCTACAACCAACTGTCATCAATTTTAGTAATCAAGCATGTCATCTCAATAGGATTCAACTAAAATACATTACCTCTAGTTCTAGATCTAGTTCCAATTAGATTTCAATCTTTATCCTTTATCACACAAGTTTTCTCAGTAAACCAAACTTGATATCCCTTATCCACTAACTGTCCAACACTCAAAAGATTATGTTTCAATCCATCAAAAAAGTAAACATCATTAGTATTAGTCTTTCCATCAAGAGTAATAGATTCTATACCTTTAATCAAACAAGATGCATTGTTACCAACTCTAACAACTCCTCCATCATAATTGTTAAACTTTATGAACTTCTTCAGATCTCCAGTCATATGATGTGAACAACCACTATCTATAATCCAATCATCTTTCTTTTCAACTTGGGAAACTAATGCTTTTTCTTCTTTAACATCAAATTCAAAATTTTCTTCTTTAATTGCTACAAATCCTATTTCATCATTATTTTCAGTATCACTTTCACTCAAAGTTCTTTCTATACTAGCTTCAAGATCTTCATCATTAGCATAATAACATTCCTTAGATCTTCTAGGCTTGAAATTATTTTTGTACTTCTTAACTCTCTTAGGAAATTTAGATGCAAAATGACCATATTCTTGACAAGTCCAACATTTAAAAAATTTCTTATCGTCTGGTTCTCTTTTCACAAGCAAGGCAATACCTTCTTCAATCTTCATATCTTCTTCATTTCTAGATCTACTGCTGTTGGCATAATCTCCACTCACACTGGTACTTCTTGACAAAGTAGGACAAATACTAAGAGCACTGAATGTTGTCTCCATTCTAGGTAAGTCTCCTGATAACCTTAGGTTCATCTCTATTGCTTCCAATCTTCCAAGAAGAGTATCTCTTGTAAATTTTGTAGTACAAGGTATAACTTGTTCAATCATATGTGTTGTCTGCTTAAATACAGGAGTCAATGTCCTCAAAATTTTCCATATCACTTCATTCTCTATCTTTGATCCTCCACAATATTTTATTCCTACAACAATTTCTCACATTCTACCAATATAGCTTCTAACAAATTCATCTTCCATCATTCTAATATCTTCAAATGCACATATCCAATTATGTAATCTAGCTCTTTTTGCATTTTCATCACCTTCAAAAGTAGAGTGTAAAGCTTTCCAAATTTCATTAGATTTCTTAAAACATTTTACATGACTGTATTCATTCTCTGGAAGTGCTATCAAGAGTGCTTCTCTTGCAAGTATGTTACACATGAATAGATCTACCTCATCTTTAGAACTTGTTGCAAGACTGTCTTCTTCAATTATAGTCCTTTCATTCTTTTTAATCAACCAATAGCCTGGTCCTAAACACAATAGATGTGTCTTCATCTTTTCCTTCCAACTGTCAAAATTTACTCCATCAAACTTAGGGCTTTCTTTCCTAAAATTCACCATGGATCTCCTTAAGCTGTTAAACTTTCCTTTCAAGGACCTGCCGCTCTGATACCAATTGTTAGAAAGTAAAGTCAACAAATAATACTGAGAGGGGGGGCTGAATCAGCTATCAGATAATTATAAATTTTGTCATCTTCAATAGCATTTAACCATGTAAGTAATGCAATTACTAACCATAGAAAGATATTCATACACAATGACAAAATAACACAAGATATGTTGACTAGGGAACCTCTTGATCAAAGAGCAAACCCCGATGGGAATGATGCCCACAAAAGATGCACTAATATGAATATTCCTTGTGAGAGGATGGACTTTGTTAGGAGTCTTATGAAATACATTCAGTACATATAAATCCCTATTAGGAGATTTTGAATCCCTGTTAAAAGATTCTAACCCTATTAAGAGTTATGGAAGACAGAAGGACCCATTGCCCAAACCGCTTCAAGGTAAGATCACTGAACACACTATCCAAATAACCTTGATATTATTCATCAAAATAATATGAAATATGTTACCTCCTTACTATGCCAAACCACACTCACTGCTACAACAGATCTCAATTCCAGATCTCTGAACTTCGCATGTCTTCCTTCACAATTTTGCTTTCACAATCTCTTAGGCTCTTTTCTTCACTTCATGCTTACATTCACATGCAACCAAACCATGCTCACACTTCTTTCATATATCCACTTCATACAATAAGGAAAAACATTCCTTCCTTTATACCACACTCAAATAATTATAAATGAGTCGGCACACAATTACAAAATAAAATTTTCCATATGCTACATCAGAATTACACAAAACTGTCGACTTCCAAATGCAATATCTCTTCACTCGTGTGACCTCAAAGTTTGTGCTATGAACCACATCACCATCAATGTGTCTCAAACTTCCCTTCAATTGTGAAAAACTAGATTCCATCCTGATTAGGAGATATCATCCGATTTCCACAAACCGCTACTCAGGAACACTGCCTAAATACTGCTTTTACCAAAATGCTCATAACTTTCATGAATCAATGAATTACTATCTGCACTCTTAACCATAGATATAGAACATATCAAAGAGTATAACCTCAACATCACATAGCTCCAACTACAATATCCCATGTGTTCTAATCAAAACACTGTCTGCTTCTCTGCTAGTCTTCAGAAGATCACTGTGTTGACATCAATGACAATCATAGTCATGAATGCAACAACAATTGCTACAGAATGACTGCCAACATCCAGCATTCATTCCTAAAAATTCCCCTATAGCCACAACTTGTGGTTACACCCTTTGAAAAATGGGGCCTTGATTTTATTAGACCCATTGAACCTACATCTAATGGAAAGTCCTATATATTGGTATGTATTAACTATCTTACCAAATGGGTAGAAGTTAAATCTCTTAAAAATGATAGGGATTACAAATTTTATGAATTTTTATATGAGGATATCCTCCATGAAATATGGCATTCTAAAGGAAATTTTCACTAACTAATTACCATAATTTATGTATCATATAATAGCATAATTGGTCTAAGAATATCAAATAAAGTATAACAAATCCACACCTTATCATCCACGGTCTAATGGTCAATGGAGATAATATTCTCAAGAGATGATGAAATTTATAAGGCACAAGAATTCTCATAAGGAATAAGATAGGTGGTAAATAGGAAATGATAAGTGGGGAAAGGCTTAAAATAGATGATACCAGGCTTACAAATGGATGGTAAGAGCTTATAAGTGGTAAGTTATAAGCCTCTTACCACTTACCTTTTCCTATTTACCACCCATTTCCCATTATTCCATTAAATCCATATTATTTTCCTAAATTCCTCTCATATCCACTTCATTCCTCTATGTATTATCTCTCGCCTCTATCATTTACAATCACTTATTCAATGTTGGATTTATAGTTATAGTTACCTACCACATCTTTGTTGGAGATTTTCCAGCAGGCCAGTATTGACTGTATGTTTGTCATTGACGACAACATATGGAAAGTAGCATGCATGGAAGTATTATGTAGTAAGCTTTCAGTATATGAAGCATGGACATGATATCAGTATGATATCATGGGCACAGAGGTTAACTATTAGTATAGATAGTTATATAGTAGCTTGTGTCAGCATTGTTCCTGACAAAGTAACAGGCAATGTTCTATGTATGGTTGTATGTATAGTTATCATGGAGCCTTGTGCGCTTGGCTATACATTGAATACATGTTATTGATGTTTTAGTCATGGACACATAGTCTGATATTTAGTAGAAGTGAAGTTATGATGTCACTATTCTCCAGTAGCAGTTTCCTGTGTTTATTCAAAAGAGCCTACAGAGATTTTTTTGGTTCTTGAGTTGTGCCTATCTTTAGGGTATGCTCCCTTGGATTTAAGCTTAGAGGAGAGTTATTGATGTTTGGTTAAGAGTGCATGAAGTAATTCATCTTGAGGAGAAAGATCTAGTTTTTTTGGTAGAGCCGATAGTGTGTAGCGTGCGTCTACAATTATCTTATTGGACAGGTCCCAGAATGCGTTGCTTGCATAGTAGAGCTGACAAAATGTTTATTGGAGTTTGTTATGGTTTCTCTAATATGATTTCAAGGTGGTTCTAATAGGCAAACTTCATTATATCATTTAGAGGAAAGATATTTATAGGTAGTCATTTGTGATTGCTTGAGTGTGGTTCATGGTTGATTAAGCAGAGCAGAGCAAAGTGTGCAAAGTGTTGAGCCATCAAAAAAAAGTCTATGTGACCAAGTAAAGTATTTGTGCTATACATTGGAACTGATCCAGACAATAGGTCAAAGCATAGTTCACCAAGATCTAGATATAGTGTGTATCTGTTATTCAAAAGGTTGTAGCCTTTGCCCCTTTGAGCAGTGAGATCTCAGACAGTGCATCCTCTCCCCTAACAAGGACAATTATAAAATACTCCTAACAGGGTCTGACCCTTGACAAAGTCTACTATACTAAACATATTGTAAAGCAACTCCTAACAGGGTTAAGGATCTTTTAACAAGGATCATTATACACTAGTGTAGAATATTAGTGGTGTCAATTCCCACCGAGGTTTTTACCTATTTGAGTTTCCTCGTAACCAAAATATTATGTTGTGTTCAAGTGTTCTTTCATTGGTTTTATGCTATATATTTAAGTATACTTAATTAGATAAAGAATTAAAACTTGTAGATAACTGATTCACCCCCCCCCCCCTCTCAGTTATCTCTTGGGACTATTCCTAACAATTGGTATTAGAGCTAAGTGCCTCAGAGAGAAAGTTTAACAGCTTGAGGTTGATCAGACATCATACTTCAGGAAAGAAAGTCCTAAGTTTGATAGAGAGATTTCAGAGGAGGACATTATGGACAAGCTAATGATTACCCTCACTCCTAAATATGAAAGAAAGATCAACATCCTTGATGAGACCATGCATCTCACATCTAATTTCAAGATAGAGACCTTGATCAGCAAAATCTCAGCTTTTGAGATTTCAAGATTGAAGACAAAACCAAAGAGTGAGACAGCCTTCAAAGCAACAGTTCATGGTAAGAAATCTACAAACACTTCTGGTAATTTTGATAATGATGATGAAGAGAAAACATTGGATGATTTCATTGCTATGATTTCCAAAAGAGAAAAGAAAGGAAAAGGAAAATATGAAGGTCAATTACCATTTAAATGCTTTTTGTGTATTAAGATCAGTCACTTTCCATCTAAGTGTCCTACTACAGCTAGAAAGTTCAAAAGGGATTACAAGCCTAAGTACTCTAAGGAATGCTACTATGCTAGAGATGGAGTTTCAGATGATGAATCGGGTGAAGAATAAATTGGATTCATTTCTATTGTGGACAAAATGAATAATAAGATAGTTCATGAAGATAAGAAAGAGAATCAAGAGCTAGCATTGATTTCACAAGCTGACATAAGGATAGACTGGATTATAGATAGTGGTTGTTCACATCACATGACAAGTGATAAAGGCAAGTTTTTTCATCTGGACAAATACAATGGTGGGATAGTTAGATTTGGAGACAACACTCCTAAACCAATAGTTGGTAGAGGAGCCATCACCTTGCATGGAAATAATAGTATTGATGATGTTCTTTATGTTGATGGTTTGAAACATAACCTTCTCAGTGTTGGATAGTTACTTGGAAAAGATTATCGATTGGAGTTTAAAGATGACAAATGCATCATTAGCAACAAGGATGGTGTTATGATTGAATCAAACTCAAAGACAAGAGGTAATTTTTTTCAACTCAATTCAGAAGCAAGTTGTTTTGTTGCTAAAGTTTATGATAGTTGGTTGTGGCATAAAAGACTATGTTATATTAATTTTGATAACATAGTAAAGATAAGCAATGTAAAGGCAATAAAAGATCTACCTACCATATAAAAACTAGTTGATACTATATGCAGGGAATGTGTGATGGGGAAGCATGTGAGAAATTCATTTAGGAGTAAGCAGAATTCAGCAGAGAACAAGTTGGATCTAATTCATATAGACCTATGTGGTCCAACTCAAACAAGATCATACTATGGTGAAAGGTATTTCATTTTGTTTGTTGATGATTATACTAGGATGATGTGGGTTGCATTCTTGAAAGATAAGTTAGAAGCATTTGAGAAATTCAAAATATTCAAAGCTAAGGTTGAGAATGAATCTGGACTAAAGATAAAATGTTTGGGATCAGATAGAGGAGGAGAATTCACCTCTGACAGATTCTATGAGTACTGCGAAGAACATGGCATAAAGAGAAAGTTGAGTGCACCTAGAACCCCTCAGCAGAATGGAATTGCAAAGAGGAGGAATAGGATCATTCTTGATACAGCATGTACCATTATGATAGAAGGAAAAGTTGCACACACCTATTGGACAAATGCGGTCAATACAGCAATCTATACCATCAATAGAATTCAATTAAGGCCTGGCACTGACAAAACACCATATGAGCTATGGTTTGGTAATGTTCCCACAATAAAATACTTTAGAATCTTTGGAAGCAAGTGCTACATCAAGAGGGATGAAGTAGTAGGCAAGTTTGATGCAAGAAGTGATGAAGGTATTTTTCTTGGTTACTCTACAAAAGCAAAGCTTATAGATGTTTCAATTTGAGATTGAAAAAGGTCATAGAAAGTGCTTATGTTAAGATTGATGAAAAGTTTATGGTTCAAGATAGATATCATGATTACTCACCCATGATTGAAGAAGAACCTAGACCCTCCACTAGTGAGACAAACATTGAGGAAATGTTTGACAGTATTGATGTATTATTTAATGACCTTGAGACAAGTGAAGAAAGTACTCCTAAGGCTGATGAGTTAGCATCACCTAAAGTTCCAAAGTTTACATCTAGAAATCATTCCAAGAAAGACATCATTGGAGATCAGAGCGGAAAAGTCTTGACAAGATCACAAGCAAAGAACTTAGCTAGCAGTGAAGTGGTATGTTTACTATCTTAGATAGAACCTTTAAGTGTTGAAGATGCTTGTAATGATTTAGATTGGCATGATGCTATGAAAGAAGAACTTGATCAGATTATTAAGAATGACACTTGGGAACTAGTCCCAAGACCTGGTGATAAGAATGTGATTGGAACAAAGTGGATATTCAAAAACAAGATGAATGAAGTGTTAGGAATGAATGCTTTGCATTCATTCTATAGCAGTTGTTGTTGCATTCATGACTATGATTGTCATTGATGTCAACACAATGATCTTCTGGAGACTTGCAGAGAAGTAGACAGAGTTTAAATTAGTGCATGTGGGTTATTGTAGTTGGATCTATGTGATGTTGAGGATATACTCTTTGATATGTTATATGTCTATGGTTAAGAGTGCAAATAGTAATTCATTTATTCATGAAAGTTATGAGCATATTGGTGGAAGCAGTATTCAGGCAGTGTTCCTGAGTAGCGGTTTGTGGAAATCAGATGATATCTTCTAATCAGGATGGAATCTAGTTTTGCATAGTTAAAGGCAAGTTGAAGACACATTGATAGTGACGTGGATGATAGTGCAAACTTTGAGGTCACACGAATGAAGATTTATTGTATTTGGAAGTTGACAGTTTTGTGTAATTTTGATGTAGTGTGTGGAAACTTTTATTTTGTAATTGTATGCCAACTCATTTATAATTATTTGAGTGTGGTATAAAGGAAGGAATGTGTTTCCTTGTTATATGTAGAAGAGGATAGTAGTATATGTATATGAAGTGAAGAAAAGAGCTAAATGTGAAAGTGAATTGTCAAGGAAGACATGCGAAGTACAAAGATCTAAAATTGAGATCTAGTGTAACAGTGAGTGCGGTTTGGCACAGTCAAAGATGAGGTAACATATTATTCTATTGAGTAATACAAAGATTATTTGGATATTTTGTTCAATGATCTTACCCTGAAGTTGTTTGGGTAGTGGGTACTTCTGTCTTCCATAACTCTTAACAGGGTTAGAATCTTTTAACAGGGATTCATATGTACTGAATGTATTTCATAAGACTCCTAATAGAGTCCATCCTTTCACAAGGAATATTCATATTAGTGCATCTTTTGTGGGCATCATTCCCACCAGGGTTTACTCTTTGATCAAGAGGTTCCCTAGTCAACATATCTTGTGTCATTATGTTATTGTGTATGAATATCTTTCTATGGTTGGTAATTATATTACTTACATGGTTTAATGTTGTTGAAGTTGATAAAAGTTATAGTTATCTGATAACTGATACACCCCTCGCCCCCCCCCTCTTAGTTATCTTGGTGGACTTTACTTTCTAACAATTGGTATCAGAGTGGTAGGTCCTTGAAAAAGAAGTTTAACAGCTTAAGGAGATCCATGGTGAATTTTAGGAAAGAAAGCCCTAAGTTTGATGTAGTAAATTTTGACAGCTGGAAAGAAAAGATGAAGACAAGCCCACTGTGTTTAGGACTAGGTTA
This sequence comes from Chamaecyparis obtusa, assembly GCA_027943335.1. Classification (NCBI taxonomy): domain Eukaryota; kingdom Viridiplantae; phylum Streptophyta; class Pinopsida; order Cupressales; family Cupressaceae; genus Chamaecyparis; species Chamaecyparis obtusa. Next base: position 368,230 of record BSBK01000787.1, read on the forward strand.
TTGGTTGATTACAAAGAATTATAAGACTATCATTGAAGAGGACAATCTTGAAACATGTACTTCTGATGAGAGAGATCTATTCATGTGTAACATACTTGCAAGAGAAGCACTTTTGACAGCCCTTCCGGAGAATGAGTACAGTCAGGTAAAATGTTTGAAAAAATCTCATGAAATTTGGAAAGATTTACACTCTACTTTTGAAGGTGATGAACATGCAAAAAGAGTTAGATTGCATAATTGGATATGTTCATTTTAAGATATAAGAATGTTGGAAGATGAATCTGTTAGAAGCTATATTAGTAGAATGTCAGAAATTGTTACAAGTATAAAATCTTGTGGAGGAACAAAGATAGAGAATGAAATGATATGGAAAATTATGAGGATATTGACTCCTGTATTTAAGTAGACAACACAGATGATTGAACAAGTTATACCTTGTACTACAAACTTTACAAGAGAGACTCTTCTTGGAAGATTGGAAGCAACAGAGATGAACCTAAGGTTATCAAGAGACTTACCTAGAATGGAGACAGCATTCAGTGTTCTTAGTGTTCGCCCTACTTTCTCAAGAAGCATCAGTGTGAGCGAAGATTATGCTGGCAACATCAGATCTAGAAATGAAGAAGACAAGAAGATTGAAGAAGGTATTGCCTTTCTTGTGAAGAGAGAACCAGACGGTAAGAAAATTTTTAAATGTTGGACTTGTCAAGAATATGGTAATTTTGCATCTAAATGTCCTAAGAGAGTTTAAAAATACAAAAACAATTTCAAACCTAGAAGATCTAAGGAATGTTATTATGCTAATGATGAAGATCTTGAAGCTAGTAAAGAGAGAACCTTAAGTGAAAGTGATAATGAGAATAATGATGACATAGGATTTGTAGCAATTAAAGAAGAAACTTCTAAAACTGATGTCAAGGAAGAACAAGCCTTAGTTTCTCAAGTTGAAAAGAAAGTTGATTGGATTATAGATAGTGGTTGTTCACATCATATGACTGGAGACATGAAAAAGTTCATAAAGCTAAACGAATATGATGGAGGAGTTGTTAGAGTTGGAAACAATGCACCTTGTTTGATTAAAGGAATAGGATCTATTACTCTTGATGGAAAGACTAATACTGATGATGTTTATTTTGTGGATGGATTGAAACAGAATCTTTTGAGTGTTGGACAATTAGTTGATAAGAGATATCAAGTTTGGTTTACTGAGAAAACTTGTGTGATAAAGGATAAAGATGGAAATCTAATTGGAACTGGATCTAGAACCAAAGGTAATGTATTTCAGTTGAATCCTACTGAGATGACATGTTTGATTACTAAAATTGATGACAGTTGGTTATGGCATAGAAGGTTTTTTCATATAAACTTTGACAAAATTGTGACAGTAAGTACTACACTTGCAGTAAGAGATTTGTCTAAAATTATGAAGCCTACTAACATGATTTGCAAAGAATGTGTGATGGCTAAACAAAAAAGAAGTTCTTTTCCCAATAAGAAGTTTACATCTATAGAAAAGCTAGAAATTGTTGATACAAATTTGAGCAGTCCTACCAGGACTAGAGGATTCTATGGAGAAAGGTATTTTATGATTCTTGTTGATGATTTTACAAGAATGATGTGGATTGCATTTCTTAAAGAAAAATCTGAAGCATTTGATAAGTTTAAGATTGTTAAGAATAAAGTTGAAAATGAATCTGGAATGAAGATTAAATGTTTGAGATCTAATAGAGGTGGAGAATTTACTTCTAGAGAGTTTAACACCTTTTGTGAATAAAATGGCACTAAGAGACAGTTCTCAACCCCTAGAACACCTGAACAAAATGGTATTGCAGAAAGAAGGAACAAATCAATGACTGAAGCAGTAAGAGCTATGTTATTTGAGAATGATTTGGTGAAGATATTCTAGAGAGAAGTAGTGAACACAGTAGTGTATACAATGAACAGAGTACAAATCAGAGCAGACACAGACAAGACACCTTATGAATTATGGTTTGGACATGCACCCTCAGTTAAGTATTTTAGAATTTTTGGAAGCAAATGTTATATAAAGAGAGATGATAATATTGGAAAGTTTGATCCTAGAAGTGATGAAGGTATATTTCTTGGATATTCTTTGAAAAGCAAAGCCTATAGATGTTACAATAAAAGAACTAAGACTATTGTTGAAAGCGCAAATGTTAAAGTTGATGAAAAGTTTAGAATTCAGGAAAGAATGCTTGATTATGAATTAGATGAAGAAGCTCATCCTAAACCTAACACTAGATCTACTAAATTATTTTATGAAACTGGCAGTGATTTGTTAAATGAAAGCCATAGTGAAGTCATTGAAGAACCTACATTTGAAGTGAGATCTGAGATAGTGACACCTAGCAAGAGTTTATTAAGAAATCATCGTATTGGAAAAATTATTGGAAGCATCAAAAGAGGAGTTCTAACTTGGAATAAGGTACAAGAATAGTTATGTTTGATTTCTCAAATTGAACCTAAAACTACTAGTGAAGCTTGTGAAGATGAAAGTTGGACTAATGCTATGAAAGAAGAACTAAGAAGAACTAGATCAGATTGAAAAGAACAAGACATGGGAATTAGTCCCTAGACCTAAAGGCAAGAATTTTATTAGAACTAAATGTATATTCAGAAACAAGATGAATGAACAAGGAGAATTAGTAAGAAACAAAGCAAGATTGGTATGTAAGGGATACTCACAACAAGAAGGAATTGACTATGAAGAAACCTTTGCACCTGTTGCAAGAATTGAAGCGGTAAGAATGTTTTTGGCCTATGCAGCTTACAAGAAATTTAAAGTATATTAGATGGATGTGAATTCAGCATTTCTGAATGGAGAATTGGAAGAAGTCTACATTGAGCAACCTGAAGGTTTTCCTTTGACTCAAGAAGGAGACATGGTATGTAAATTGAAGAAAGCTTTATATGGACTAAAGCAAGCACCTAGAACTTGGTATGCAAGAGTGGACAAGTATTTGTTAAAATTGGGATTTACAAAAGGAACAGCCGATAGCAATCTATACACAAAAGAAATTGAAAATAGTTTGTTGGTTATAGTTATTTTTGTTGATGACATTATTTTTGGAGGAGAAGATGAAGCTAGTGACAAATTTGATGATGAAATGAAGACTGAATTTGAAATGAGTATGATTGGTGAAATGAAATACTTTTTGGGATTACAGATTACACAAAACAATGATGGTATCTTTGTAGGTCAGACAAAGTACCTGAATGACTTGTTGAAAAGATTTGGAATGGAGAATTGTAAACTAGTTGGAACACCTATGGTAACTAGACATAAGTTATCTAGCACAGATGAGACTCTTGCAGTAGAATAGAAGAATTACAAATCCATGATTGAAGGACTGCAGTATTTGATACATACAAGACCTGATATAGCACATTTAGTTGGAATTGTAGCAAGATTTCAAGTTGAACCTAGAGAATCACATTATGCGGCAGTAAAGAGGATACTGAGATATTTAAGAGGCACAATGGACTATGGATTATGGTATGAAAAATTTGATGATTTTACCCTATGTGCATATACAGATGTTGATTGGGGAGGCAGTGTTAATGATAAGAAAAGCACCAATGATGGAGCATTTTTCCTTGGAGGAAGATTGGTTTCTTAGCTAAGCAAGAAGAAAAATTGTATCTCATAGAGTACAACAGAAGCAGAATATGTAGCAGCAGCAAACAATTGTAACCAGATAATTTGGAAGAAGCAAATGCTGAAGGATATTGGAATAAAGTTTGTTGAACCTATTGTCATACATTGTGACAACACCAGCATAGTTAGTATGTCTAAAAATCCTGTATTACATTCTAAGACAAAGCATATAGAGATCAAGTAACATGTTGTAAGAGAGAGTTGCTATGAAAGAAGTCAGACTTGAGTACATAAGTATGAAGGAGCAGATAGCAGATATATTCACAAATCCTTTGCCTAAGGATACATTTGATTATTTGAGAGGTATGCTTGGGGTTATGCCCTAGACTACTTTTGAGAAGTGATGCAGCTGGTTGCATCTGTCCAGTGGTATGTGAGCCTTATCTTTCTTCTGGACTGGATGTTGGTACTTCCTCTATGGGGGAGTATGTGTATCTAAGCTAATTCATGAAGACTCTAGTGAATGTACTTTTTAATAGTGTCTTTTGACATTGGATTTGTTGACATGGTGATGAAATTCTTGTCAGTGATGTCAATGGGGGAGAAGTGTACATGAAAAAATCTATTTGTACTATCTGAATACGAAAACAAAGCAAGATTTGATTGATGAAGAAGATTTGAAGTAGTAATGTTGCACTATTGGATTTTTGGAACATTGGATGTTTTTTCATCTATGTTTCCATCAATGCCAATGGGGGAGATTGTTAGGAATGAATGCTTGGTAGTCATTCTATAGCAAGTTTTGTTGCATTCATGGCTATGATTGTCATTGATGTCAACACAGTGATCTTCTAGAGACTTACAGAGAAGCAAACAAAGTTTGAATTAGCACATGTGGGTTATTGTAGTTCAAGCTATGTGATGTTGAGGATATACTCTTTGATATGTTATATGTCTATGGTTAAGAGCACATATAGTAATTCATTTATTCATGAAATTTATGAGCATTTTGGTGGAAGCAGTATTCAGGCAGTGTTCCTGAGTAGCGGTTTGTGGAAATCGGATGATATCTCCTAATCGGGATGGAATCTGGTTTTGCACAGTTAAAGGGAAGTTGAAGAAACATTGATAGTGACATGGATGATAGCACAAACTTTGAGGTCGCATGAATGATGATTTATTGTATTTGGAAGCTGACAGTTTTGTGTAATTTTGATGTAGCGTGTTGAAACTTTTATTTTGTAATTGTATGCCAACTCATTTGTAATTATTTGAGTGTGGTATAAAGGAAGGAATGTGTTTCCTTATTATATGCAGAAGAGGATAGTAGTGTATTTATATGAAGTGAAGAAAAGAGATAAATGTGAAAGTGAATTGTGAAGGAAGACATGTGAAGTACAGAGATCTGAAATTGAGATCTAGTGGAATAGTGAGTGTGGTTTGGCACAGTCAGAGAAGAGGTAACATATTATTCTTTTGAGTAATACAAAGATTATTTGGATAGTGTGTTCAATGATCTTACAATGAAGTTGTTTGGGCAGTGGGTCCTTTTGTCTTCCATACTCTTAACAGGGTTAGAATCTTTTAACAGGGATTCAAAATCTCCTAACAAGGATTCATATGTACTGAATGTATTTCATAAGACTCCTAATAGAGTCCATCCTTTCACAAGGAATATTCATATTAGTGGACTGTACTTTCTAACATGAAGATGGTACAGTAGTAAGAAATAAAGCAAGATTAGTATGTAAGGGATATGCACAAAGAGAAGGCATTGATTATTCAGACACATTTGCACCTATGAGCATATTAGAAGCTATTAAGTTATTTCTAGCTTATGCTATAGTCAAAAACTTCAAATTTTATCAGATGAATGTTAAGTCAACATTCATTAATGGAGATTTGAAAGAAGTATACATTGAGTAGCCTGAAGGATTCACCTTATCAGACAAACCTGATATTGTATGCAGATTGAAGAAGGCCCTCTATGGACTTAAGCAAGCCCCTAGAGCATGGTATGAGAGACTTGATGGATATCTAACAAAGATTAGATTCAAGAAAGGAGTAGCAGATTGTAATATATTCATTAGAGAGACATCTGAAGGTCTACTACTTGTAGCTATATTTTTTGATGACATTATCTTTGGGGGTAATGACAAACTAAGTGCATAATTTGCCAAAGAAATGTAAAATGAGTTTAAGATGAGTATGATCGGTCCTATCAAATACTTTTTGGGACTAAATGTGCAGCAGACAGAGAAAGGTATTTTCATTAATCAGTCTAAGTATGTGAAAGAGATACTGAAGAAATTCAAGATGGATGATTAAAAGCTAGTAGGAACCCCTATGATCACTAGATGCAAGCTTACAAAAGAAAATGACTCACCAATAGTAGATATAACATTGTACAAGTCTAAGATTTGTAAACTCATATATCTTACTTAGACTAGAGCTGATATTTCCAATGCAGTTGGCATAGTTGGAATATTTGTAGAAAAACCTAAGCAAAGTCACCTCATGGAAATAAAGAGAATATTCAGATACTTGCAAGGCACTATAGATTATGGTCTATGGTATCCTAATTCAGAAAATGTTGAGCTTCATGTGTACACTAATGCAAATTGGGCAAGATGTGTTGATGACAGAAAGAGTACATCAAGTGGAGCAGTGTTTCTTGGTGATAGACTTGTCACTTGGACAAGCAAGAAATTAAATTGTATTTCTCAGTCAACAGTAGAAACAAAATATGTTGCAGCAGCCTTGAATTGTTCTACAATTGTTTGGATCAAGCAGATGATAAAGGATTTTGGAATATAGATTGATTATCCTATTGTTATTCACTATGATAACACTACCACTATCAATATTTCAAAGAACCCTATGATGCATGCAAAGACAAAGTACACTGAGATCAAGTATCACTTCCTAAGAGAGAAAGTAGAAGAGATAGAAGTCAAGTTGGTCTGTGTGAGTACTAAAGATCAGTTGGCAGATATATTCACAAAGCCCTTGCCTAAGAATACTTTTGAGTATCTCAGGGAGAAGCTGGGAGTAATTCCCTTCATTGATTCTACTTAGAAGAAAGAAGGAAAGGCATTAGTCCTCAGGGACTAATGGAAGGTTGACTACTCTACCTCAGGAGTAGTACCGATGCTTAAAATGAATGGTGCCCTTTTCCATTGATGTCAAAGGGGGAGTAATATACAAATTCATGAAAATTAGAAGTAAAAAGAAGGAGTAATATACTAAGGGGGAGCAGTATTCAGTTATGACAGCAGTTCAGTTAAGGAAATGGAGAATATTGGAAAATATTACAGCAGATGGAGGATTCATCTTTGGAGGATTTTTTATGAGGAAATGGAGAATGTTATAAAAGAAATGTTCATTTGGGTTGGTGGTAATTTTTCATTCCACATGTTTCCATCAATGCCAAAGGGGGAGATTGTTGGAGATTTGCCAGCAGGCCAGTACTGACTATATGTTTGTCATTAATGACAACGTATGGAAAGTAGCATGCGTGGAAGTCTTATGTAGTAAGATTTTAGTATATGAAGCATGGACATGATATCAGCATGATATCATGGGCGCAGAGGTTAACTGTTAGTACAAACAATTATATAGCAGCTTATGTCAGTAGTGTTCCTGATAGAGTAACATGTAGTGTTATGTGTATGGTTGTCTATATAGTTATCATGGACCTTGTGCACTTGGATATATGTTGAATACATTTTAGTGATGTTTCATTCATGGATGCATAGTCTTATATTTAGTAGAAGTGAAGTTATGATGTCGCTATTCTCCAGTAGCAGTTTCCTATGTTTATTCAGAAGAGTCGACAGAGATTTTATTGGTTCTTGAGTTGTGCCTATCTTTACAGTATGGGCCCTTGGAGTTAAGCTTAGAGGAGAGTTACTTATGTTTGATTAAGAGTGCATGAAGTAATTCAGCTTGAGGAGAAAGATCCAGTTCTTTTGGTAGAGCTAACAGTGTGTAGCATGCGTCTACAATTATCTTATTGGATAGGTCCAAGAATGTGTTGCATGCATAGTAGAGCCAACAAAATATTTATTGGAGTTTGTTATGGTTTCTCTAATATAATTTCAAGGTGGTTCTAATAGGATGACTTGATTATATCATTTAGAGGAAAGATATTTATAGGCAGTCATTTGTGATTGCTTGAGTGTGGTTCATGGTTGATTAAGCAGAGCATAGTAGAGTGTGAAGTGTTGAGCCATAAGAAGAATGTCTATGTGACCAATTAAAGTATTTGTGCTATATATTGGAACTGATCTAGATAATAGGTCAAAGTGTGGTTGACCAAGATCCAAATATAGTGTGTATCTATTATTCAGAAGGTTGTAGCATTCGCTCCTTTGAGCAGTGAGCTCTCAGACAGTGCGTCCTCTCCCCTAAGAGGGACAATTATAAAAGACTCCTAACAGGGTCCGACCCTTGACCAGGTCTACTATACTAAACATATTGTAAAGTAACTCCTAACAGGGTTAAGGATCTCTAACAAGGATCATTATACATTAGTTCATAATATTAGTGGGTGTCAATTCCCACCAGGGTTTTTACCTATTTGGGTTTCCCCATAACCAAAATATTGTGTTGTTTTCAAGTGTTCTTTCATTGTTTTTATGCTATATGTTTAAGTATACTTAATTGGATAAAGAATTGAAACTTGTAGATAACTAATTCACCCCCCCCCCCCCACCTCTCAGTTATCTCTTGGAACTATTCCTAACAGTCTTTTATCCTTGTCATCTTTTATTAATAGCAATTTGTCTATTAATTAGGTGGTCCATCATAACATTCTTGTTATTCATTATATTATAATTTTTTCTATTTATCTATTTAACCTATTAAATAAATATGTTTCCTATTATTCTATTAAATCCAATAAATAAATATCCTTTTCCTAAACCCCTCTTATATCCACTTCATTCCTCTATTTATCCTCTTTCACCTCTATGATTTGCAATCACTCCAAGTCAATGTTGGATTTCCACTTATAATTCCTTACCACATCTTTTATATCACATTCACCATGATATGGGATTCCCTCATGAGGAAATCTATTTAAACCTTTCCCCTTCTCATTTATATTCATCACTTGCATACCATTTGCATTTATTTTAAGCCTTCATTCTTTGCTTACATCAATCATTTGCATTCTTAGCATCATTGTGGAAATTTAGATATCTTTTAATTCTAGCTTCATTTCTATTCCAGTTTTCTCTTTCATTTTGCATCTTCTTTATCATACATATTAAATATTCATTCACCGTAGATTCTTGTGCATGTTCTTTCTAGCTTGCATTCATCTTTAAGGATAAGACCTTGATTGACAAGAGTGCAATTAAGTGAGGTTTCATTATGAGTGGATGTGTGTTTTAGATTAGATATTTAGTTCTACATTAGTTTTTATTAGAATTCCTCCAATGTTGGATGTTGGAATGATCTAAATAAATAGAGCTTCATTTCCTACATCTATGTCTGGCACACATAGTGGGACGTGTTTATTTTTTGTGTGTTTAACCATGGGCAATGATGTTCCCTCCCAACCATAGACAATCATATATTGTCTCCCCCAAGCATCATTTTTCTTAATAAAGAAGATGTGTGTAATATCTATCATTGTTCAAGAGAGGAAGATTAATCTTCCTTAAAATACCTTTTGTGGTGCCCTTCACCAAGGATGCCACTCTTCCAAGTGGCACCAATTATTATATGATTAATATAATATAATAATTATATAATGAGGTGCGTGAGTGTAGGTGCAAGTATAGGTGAAAGCTGAGAAGGTGCTAGGTCAGGCGTAGGAGACCAACAAGGTAGGGTTTCTATAGGATTTGGGTATGGTCAAAGCATAGGACTTAAACATGGTGTCAACAATCCATGATGGGTAGGACCTGATCAACGTTCTGAGGATAGGAAACAAGATTGGATGTTCATGCAGTCAAACAAATCACCCTCAATAGATCATGAATTCATTCAGGAACTTTCAAAGTTTTTTCACTCCAGACCGATTGTTCAGAAAGCAAAACCTAGGGTAGGTGGAAAAAATTTTGGCTTTTTTGAACACCCTTTCCCACAAAAATTTAGCTCACACCAGAAGAGTGGAAAATCTGACTGGGAGGCTCAAAAATATTTTGGTAAAATATTTACTGGTAAAGTTGTAGTCCAACCGGCCAAACCAATCTTTGTTAATCCTAGGTTTTAGTTCAAAAAACCAAAACATCCAAAGATGCCAAATAAGGGAAATAACAAATTAGCCAAGATTGGAGGTCAATCTGGATCCAGAGATGATCCAAATAAGGGAAAGATAGTAGATGAGGCTTCATGCATCATCTCATATGAAATCAGTGAATGTTCAAATGGGAGGTGGGATAACTCTTTTTCAAATCTTTCTGAGCGGGAAAATCCCAAATCTCATCAACACTTGATTCCCCCTATTCTTAACCCCCCTAATAATAGAGAGGTTCCCTTTAAGATTCAGGCCAAGCTTCAATGGAGGAGGAAACTGGCACCATCTTCCAAATAGGAGAAGCAACCAATTTTTGATATATGTAATGGCTCCCCTCTGGGTTCGCCAGTTGAGATCCACTTTGGTACTAAAATCTCTTCTTAGGATGATGAAGTTGATTGAAATCGCACCATGTCCAAAAGAGCCCCCTTCAATCCAAGATTTTAACAGTCAAGGATAGGGTACCTGAGCAAAAACTAAATTCAGACTCCAAGAGTCAAAATTTTATCACTCCTAGAACATATATTGTCTAATCACATTAGTTTTCTCTGACAAATTGCACTTATTGGTAAGTTTTCCAATGATTCTCTTCCCCTCTCAGACATTAAATCATGGTCTTTTATCGAATGGAAAGGGCTGAAAGATATTTTCATGGTGGATAAGAAGTCAAATTTTTTCAGTGCTTTGTTTTCAACTAAGGACCACAGGGATAAGATCCAAAAATATAAAGGTTGGTTTTGTAAGGGATCAAGGTTATTTTCTATGTTATGGACTCCAAACTTCCTTCCAGATCCTTCTATATGCCACTTCTTCCCCCACTAGATCTCTTTCCCTATACTTCCTTTAGAATATAGAGACCCTAATATTATAAAAATTATGGCTAACAAAATGGGGATTTTTATCAAACATGATCGAATCCCATTTGAATTCCCATATAAGGAGGTTAGAGTTTACATTCTCATAGATCATAGAAAGGATTTTCCATAGGAGATCAATATTTATTTAGAATGGGGTTTATGGACCCAAAGGATTGAGATTCAGAAAGATCTGATCATACACAACTATCAAAATAAGCTTGGACACTTTAATTATCAATGTCAGCAATATTCAGGTATAAACATTGAGGTGTGCAAGGATCACAACTCAAACCCTAATTTATGTGCTATGAACAAAAAGGTAGGGGTATCACATTTGATGTTATCTTTAGAGGAGGGAGATCTATCTCTGATTTTTCTAGTTATACCATTTGGGGATTCCCCTTACATGCCTCCCAATCAAGCTGATACACCTATCACCAATATTTTCATGTACAAGATTCAAAAAGACTCAAGAAATTTTTTCTCACACCAAATGATTAGTCTTCTCAATCAACAAGGGGTTGTACGAAATCCTTTCATACACCCTGAAGCTTAAAAATGTTTCATTAATAATATGGAGAATGAAACTAGGATCAAGGAGTGGGTGGATTCAATCATTTATGATGTTGCCTCTACTATAATTGATTAAATTACTCAGGAGGAAGGATTTGGCATTCCTGCAAATTTAGAAAGTAGGCTACAACTTTCTCCTATTACTAGATTGTATTTGTTAAGAAACTGAGATCCAATATATGCTAATGACACAGATGAAATCATAAACAAAACACTCATTGTGGAACCTGTAGACTATGTCTCGACCCCTGACATGGAAGTGGGTAATTCAAAACATAAAATAACATTGATAGAAGAGCAATCAGAAATAAATGATCATTTTTCTATCCATCAAATAGAATTAGATCCATCAAAAGCACTAAAAGTTATTTCATACAAAAGACCTAGAGGGAGCCTTTCTAAAGCATCCAAATTGAATGATGAAATTGCAATGGGGGTTCAAATGACATTGAATTTCCAAAGGACTCCGAGGAAATGTAAAGAGGAAGCAGCAACATTAATCTCTAAACAACTAAATGGAAGTAGGAGAGTGAATGACTCTTTGAAAGAAGAATGAGGATCATCACCTAGAATGTTAGAGGCTAAAATGCCTCTAACAAAGCTTGAATCATCAGGGATCAAATCTTGGTGGGAGGAGCATATATATTTCTACTACAAGAAATGAAACTATCAATTCAGGAGATAAACTTTTCAGTTCATGGAAAAAATGGGATTTCCTCTAGTCATTTTCTTCAGGTGCTTCTGGTGGTCTGGATATTCTGTGGTCCAAATCAAAATGTCATATTTCCCTCATTTATGCAAATCCAAATTGGCTGGTAGTTGAAGTTAAAGTGTTTTCTTTAGATTTCACTCTTATAAATGTGTACAGTCCAGTGTCAGTGGTTAGCAATAAAAGACTATGGGATCTTATTTCTTAGCTCTTGTTGGGTTACAAGGGAGAAATATTATAGTAGTAGGGGATTTCAATGCCACTCTTGGATCCATGGACAAAATGGGAGGTGTGGACCCTTCCCCAACTGTTACTCAAGACTTTAGGGAATTTTGGGACAGTAATCAATTAATGGATTGTGTGCCTTCGAATGGCAAGATTTCATGGTCCAATAGGAGAAAAGGGGCTCATTTTGTGGGTGCAAGGTTAGATAGATTCCTAGTTAATGAAAATTGGGTGCTGGAACATGGGTGTTGCACATCCTCTATTCTTTTGCTATCCGGGTCAGACCATTTTTTTGTCTCAGTGGATATTCATCTTCAACAGTCTGCTTTTAAACCTCATCCCCACTTCAAAATTGAAAAGATGTGATTCAGGGACCAAAGTTTTATGTCCCTCCCTCAATCCTGGTGGTGGCAAGCACCTTATGTGGTAGGGTCACATATGTTTAAACTAGCAAAGAAGTTGTCTTTCATTAAGAGGAAGATCAAAGAATGGAATAAATCTTCTTTTGGCAATATCTTCAAATAGAAAGCAGAGATTCAGGGGCAACTAGATGACATCAATGAGTTCATCCTAAAATATGGCCTAACAGCAGCAAGTATGATCAACAGAAAACTCTTTTTCAGCAACTTGAGGAAGTGTTGCTTCATGAAGAAATATTTTGGAGGCAGTGGTCTAGAGAACTATGGATCAAGGAGGGTAAGAGAAATTCTACTTTTTTTCATATGTCTGCTAAGGTTAAAAGACATAAGAATTCCATTTTCCAAATCAAAGATGCTAATGGCCAAACCCTTAATTAGCTTCAAGATATTCAAGTGGAAGTTGTAAGGTTCTTTTCACAGTTGCTCACTGCTAATAATAACTTCAATACTTCTCATAACTTAGATATTATTAATTGTGTTCCTAAGCTGGTTTCAGAACAAGATAATCTAAATTTACTGGCACCTTTCACTTTGGAAGAGGTTAAGGCCTCATTTTTTGCAATGAATGTTGATAAAGCCCCCAACCCTGATGGGCTTACACCTTTCTTCTTTCAAAAGGGATGGGATTTTATGGGTCGAGATATCCTTAAGGCTTTACAAGAATCAAGAAAACATTCATGCATGCTTAAAAAGTTCAATAACACATCCATTTCTTTGATTCCTAAAATCCAACAACCTCTTTCTTTTGTAGAATTTAGACCAATTTCATTGTGTAACATAATCTACAAGATATTTACCAAAGCAATCTCATGTCATTTGGGAAAACTAATCCCCAAAATTATCTCAGAATAGCAAGGGGGTTTTGTGCCAGGTAAAGACATAGTGGAAGGGGCCTTAGTTGCACATGAAGTATTCCATACCATTAAAGAAGAAGGTCTACTGGCTATGGTTTTAAAGGTGGATATGTCAAAGGCATATGACAAGGTAAATTGGAACTTTTTGAGTTTGGTTATGAGCAAAATGGGGTTGGACAATAAGTGGCTCAAATGGATTATATCATGCATATCAGGGGAAAAAGTTTTAGTTATGATTAATGGTACTCCATGTGGATATTTTTTTTCTTCTCAGGGTGTAAGGCAAGGGGATTCTCTTTCCCCTTTTCTATTTATCATTCTAGCTAAATGTCTTAGTAGATTTATTGCCCACACAACAAGAATGGGTGCTTGGGAAGGGATATTTATTCAAAGATCAAATTTAGTTGTTTCTCACATGCTTTTTGCAGATGACTCACTATTATTTGGGAAAGGTAGAATTAGGGAAGCTAAAGTTATTAATAACATTTTGATTGATTATTGCAAGGCATCTAGACATAAATTGAATGTACTCAAATCTAAGATTTTCCTTTTCAACCTCACACCTAAAGCCAGCTTATCAATAAGGAAAATTTTTGGTTTTTCACTAGCCCATATCCCTAGAAAATACCTCGAGATCCCTTTTTCTTAAGGAAACACAAAATCTACATTTTGGGAAGGTGTCTTGACCACTATCAAAGAAAGAATGGTAGGATGGAAAGCTAGATGGCTTTTGTTGGTAGGAAGAATGTTATTGATTAAATCAATGCTGAGTTGAATACCAAATTATATCATGTCAATTCTTATGGCTCCTCTCAGGGTAGTGAAGAACATAAATAAGTGTTTGAGAGACTTTTGTGGAAAGGAAACATGGATGATAAAAAGAAAATTTCTTTAGTTTCTTGGGATACTCTTTGTAAGCCTAAAGAGTGTGGGGGGCTGGCCTGCACAAAGTTCTAGAATGAAATCTCAGTTTGGGGGCTAAACTATCTTGGAAACTCTATGAGAATCCTCACACTCTTTGGGCTAACATTACAAGAAATAAGTATCTTCATTCTGTCAATCCTGAGACAATCTTCACAATACAAAATCCCTCTTTAGGGTCAGTAATGTGGAACTTCATTATTAAATGGTGGGTCATTATCCTACCACATCTTTCTTGGGTCATTAATTCAGTCAATAAAGCCCTATTATGGTTGGATTCATGGAATGGGCTTCCTTAATTGTCTTATCTTCAAAATCTTCATCCAGCTAGGTAGATTATGGAACAATATTGGAGCACCAAAGTGGTATATTATATTGATTGGAGTGGGAGGATAGCCAAATGGAGAGACCTCAAAGATCTGCTTCTCTCTCAAACCGATAAGGAAAGAATGACCAATATTTTAGCTCAGAGGCCCATTCATACAAATAAGGCACAAGACTTTCTTATGTGGACCAAAATTAAGAGTGGAAAATATACAATGAAGGATGGTTATAAACTCCTGGTATCTAATTATGACTATGTTGACCCAATCTTCAAATATTCTTGGCATGATGCAGTCCTTCCTAAAGCAGGGGCCTTCCTTTGGACAACCCTTCAAGACAAAATTTTGTCTAGTGCACGTCTTAAACATCTTGGGATAGCATATACTTTTGATTGTTTGTTATGTGCTAAGGTAACTGAAGATTCAGATCATTTTCTCATTGGTTGTGATTTTTCTCACAGTATTTGGTCCTGGACTCTAAATAAGCTTGGGTGGTAGGGTCCATTACCTTGTTCACTGAAACTTCTTTTATAGCAATGGCCTTTATTATATCATGATTCTTTTTTTACCATCATTTGGAGAGTCATTCCTGCAACAATAACATGGTGTATTTTGTGGGAAAGGAACTTCATCATTTTTAGATGTCAAAGATTATCTATGGATCAAGTGTGTCAGCAGGTGTAAAAATACACCTCTAAAATGGTTAGCGCTTATGTCTCCAAGGTTAAAAACTTATCCTCCACATTCACTTCTTTCGAAAATTATGTGCTCAATAATTGGAAGCTTATTTCAAAGGGACTCTGATTGGAAAACTTTCCAAAAAACAAAGTAGAAGAGATATTAAGTGGCATCCCCCTAACTCACCATTTATTAAACTAAATTTTGATGGTGCTTCTAAGAGAAACCCAAGAAGATTAGGGATTGGCTTTGTTTTCCGCAAATCAAATAGATCTATTGTATAAGTTGCATACTGTAGAACACTAGATGGTTCAAATAACATGGCTGAGGCAAGGGCTTTGGTACTCAGTATTAGGCTAGTCATTCAACTGGGTATTCTAGATATCCATATCGAGGGTGATTCA
Source organism: Chamaecyparis obtusa (assembly GCA_027943335.1). Classification (NCBI taxonomy): domain Eukaryota; kingdom Viridiplantae; phylum Streptophyta; class Pinopsida; order Cupressales; family Cupressaceae; genus Chamaecyparis; species Chamaecyparis obtusa. Next base: position 384,062 of record BSBK01000787.1, read on the forward strand.
AAAATTATAACTTCATCCCTTGTGTCCAAGAAGGTAGTTAGCTGGGACCTACAGTACATCCTTGAAGAGGTTTGGAGTCTTCTCCCTCTCTTCTCTTCGTATAAAGTATCACACTGTTATAGAGAAGCAAATAAATTTGTAGATTGGCTTTCTAATAGGGGAGTGGAAATGGATGAAATTAATACTAAAAATAACTACATTGTACTCCTATGGGACTTGGTGCTTGAGTTTTTAATGGAAGAATGCGATCTTAAGTGTTAAGTTTTTTACGAATATTAAGTACTGAGTGTGATGTTATTTTCTATGGGAGTAGTGTCAATAGTAAATTTAGAATGGGATCTAGCTACTCAAAGGTCATTCATCCCTACCATTTACTAATTTTTAAGATGGTGGCTCATATGACATTCTCAGATGATCTCCACTTTTCTGTCAAATTTCTATGTCCGATCACTAGATGTTGCTTCAGTCATTGGAAATTCTTCTCAGATTTCACTAGGTCTTCATCTCACAGTGCTTCAGCTCACCTTCACCATCTTTGTGATAGTGACATTAGGCAAGGGGCTTGTGGGAAATTCTCCTACTCATTATTTTTTTGTTTACATAGTTTTTGGGGATTTTGTTATGTATTGTCCATTTTGGTGGCTAGTTTCATATATATATACTGCTGGAGATTTGCCAGCAAGATAGAGTGTTGACTATATGTTTTTCATTGATGACAACATATGGTAAGCAGTGTGCATGGTAGTTATATGTAGTGAGACCTAAGCATATGTTTCTTAGATATGTTATCAGCATGATATCATAGACGCAGAGGTTGATTCTGAGTGAAGATAGTAATACAGTTGTTTATATCAGTAGTGTTCCTGACATGTCCTAGGAAGAGTTTTGTATGTGATTTTTAGTATGGCTATGGTGGAGCCTTGCATGTTTATATTTGTGTAGAAGAAATGTCTATGATGCTATGTTCATGGATGCAAAGCTAGTTGTGTAGTACATATTGAGTTATGATGTTTCCAGTTGCCAGTTACAGTTTCCTGAGTTTATCTGATGGAGCTAACACTGTTTATATTGTTTTAGTAGTTGCACCTATCATTTTGATATGTGTGTTTGGAGAAGAGTTAAGAATGTTTGGTTAAGAGTGCATAATGTATTTCAGCATGAGAAGAAAGTTTCAATTAATTTGGTGGAGCTGATAGTGTGAAGTGACGTGTCTACTCATATTGAGTTGTGTGGTCCTATTTGTGTTGCGTGCTTGATATATTCATTGGAGATATTGTTGGAGAGTTATATTGTTTCTCTAATATGATTTCAAGGAAGTTCTAATAGGCCAACTTGATTATATCATTTGGAGAAAGATACTTATAGTCGGTCAGTTGTGATCACTAAGTATGGCAGACAATTAAAAAGAGAAGAGCAGAGCAGAAGGTGTGAAGTATTGAGCCATTAGTAGAAGGTCTATGTGACAAAGAAGAGAGTATATGCTATTAATTGGAACTGATCAGGATAGAAGTTCTAACTCGTAGTTCACCAAGATCCATATATAGTGTGTATCTATTATGCAGAAGGTTGCAGCCTTCACCGTTTGAGCAGTGTGCTCCCGAACAGTGTGTCCTCACCCTTAACAGGGTTAATTGTAAAAGACTCCTAACATGGTCCAACCTTTGACCAGGTCACTATACTTAATGCATTGTAAAGATCAACTCCTAACAGGTTGTAATATCTTCTAATAGGGATCATTATACTCTAGTGCAGCTCATAGTGGGTGCTAATTCCCACCAGGGTTTTTACCTATTTGGGTCTCCCCGTAACCAAAATTGTGGTGTTGTGTTAAGTGTTCTCTTATTGTGTTTATGCTTAATGTTCTTCTATACTTAATTGGATAAAGAATTGAATCTTGTAGATAACTGATTCACCCCCCCCCCCCCCCTCTCAGTTATCTCTTGGGACTATTCCTAACATATACATATAACTTTGTTAGGGTGAGGAATGAGGGTTTTCTTCCTACTTCTTTCCCTCAAGAGCATCCTAAAGTAGTTTATTATTATTAATACTTAAATATTAATTAAATATAATGGCTCCGCCTATTTTTGCCAAAAAAAATAAAATAATTATACAATATAATTATATTATCACATAATAATATAATCAAATTATTTCATAATAACAATATAAAATTATATTATTTTATAATAATATAATACTTATATTATCAATCATAATGATTTTATCAATATAATTATTATATCATAATAATTATATTATCACAACCTTTATGTTATCTATGTCAGCCTAAAGGAATCCAATCATAACTACAATAACATTAACACTTCCTCTTAGCTAGGGTAGAATCCTTGTCGATATCTAATTTATAGAGTAATGTCCACCATGGCTACTCCCAGAGGGTGGCTCCATCATAATTTCTCCCATGAATGGAAAGGCAAACAACACAATTTTTCATCATGGAATCACTCACATGATGTCATCATCTCACAATGACGGTCACCATAGCTACTCCCATAGGGTGACTCGACATAAGTGTTTATTCATGGAGTCACTCACATGACCTCCACCATGGATACTCTCTGAGGGTGGTTCCATCATAGCTACTCCCATGAATGGAAATATAAATGAGCACAAGTGCCTATGACAAAATCACTCAACACGATGTTTTCATCTCATCATGTTGTTCACCATAGCTACTCCTAGAGGGTGAATAAAATCAAGTGTTAAGTCATGGATTATCTCACATGACATCCACCATAGCTACTCCCAAAGGGTAGAATAAGGGTTTTTGCCTTAAACTCCTCTTTCTCAGAGAAGAATGTATTAACAAGGGTTGATATCTCAAATTTATTTATCTCAAAGAAAAATGTTACAAGGGCTAATACCTCAAATTTTTTTGCCTCAGATAAAAATTCTACAAGGGCTTTCACCTCAAACTTCTCTCATAGAAAAGAATGCATTAACAAATCCTCATGATGATGTGGCTCCATCTAAAACAAATATCAACCTTCTAACCTCCTCATCCAAGGTTGCTTCCAATGAAATGTTAGACTCCCTTTGAATCTGATATCAACCTTCTGACCTTCTTGTCCAAGTTTTCCTATGATGGATTTTCAAAATTCCTCTAAATGTTTATTCCTCCTCTTTGAAGAACCAGAATGACTTTACAATAAGAATCATTCTTCCTCTTTGAATCAAGGGAAAAATATGATTCTCTATTTGTATTCTTCTTCTTCAAATTCCATGGACATCTACAGGTATTTGAGCACATCTACAGGTATTTGAGCATATAGTTCTTTCCAATTCAAAGCTTCTTCTAAAGATCTTCTTCAAACCCAATCACCTTTCCATAGAGAAATGACACAGGTAAAGTTGGAATGTCTAGTTTTTTGAATTTGCACTGAGCATGCACTATTTTCTTAATCACTAGAAAATATACCAATACGGGTCAACCCCTCAACAGGAGATCACAACATATGAATGTCAGTGCATATGAAATAACACTTTTAGTGGGTATTTCCATTGACCTCATGTATTTCAATACTCTGGCATGATTAAGATGATACTAAAGGAATGAAGCAAGTTGTGTCTCTTCTAAACTACAGTGATGACAACTACATTAGTAGCAAAGATCACATACTCTTCCCAGATAGTCACGGTTCCCAGAACATCAGCTAGGATCTTCAATCATCTCCATACTTTAAAGTAGACATATTCTGACTCATATATGAGTTGAAATGTATTGGAATTCTATTCAACTATTCCCCAACTAGGAAACTGAGAAACTCCACACACAACAAGGAAAGTCTTCATGCAAATTATCCATCCAAGAGTTTCCACCAGTGAATTGATTATCCTAATCTTGGTTCTGTTGAAACTTCACCTCATACAACTACACCAAAAATTGGAATCCTTACCAACATGGAGTTCATATAGCAACATAAATTCCTCTGTAAGAATAATCATGCCTAGGTCAAGCAATGGTGATAGTGTTTTATCTCCATTGATTCTCTGAAGCCTTTGAATGACCTGATAAGCTTTCCAAGAATTCTCCTTGAGGCATGTACTAGAAATTACTAACTATATAAAATGATAGACCAACTCTAATTGCTCAATCTCCAGTTATAGTATCATCATAAAATCCTTCCTTCAAATCCACACGCCAAGCTTTCTTATCACTATGCCCTTGATGAATTGTCATCGAAAGAAATAATTAATTTCAAGGAATTGACAATACCAAGGATGAGTCACAAATATATATTTAGGGGAGGATGTTGAATATAAATTCAATATTTAGGAATACTCAACAAACATTTGTAATCATCCAAAAATCATTCTATAATCCTCAGTGACTATAGAAACCAATGTAATATTTTAATTTATCAAAGTCTTCAACGGTTCAATATATCAAGATCCTAATGGTGGCTTGTCTTGGCAGTCAATTATATCCATTTCAATTCAAATTCTCAAATTATCATGATAATTAAATACTAACTCCATTAGTTACCACATTGATATATTAAAGAAGTTGGTTACATATATTGCACCAATACTTTTTATGGCATATATATATTTACAATTTATGATATTATATAGTCTACAAACTATATCACATGTTAATATAAATCAATACTCCTATTGCTATATATGACAATGATAAAAGAAGGCATCCAAAATATTGAAGTGACACAAGACAATTAACTTTTTTCCAAATATCAATCACTTGTAATATTCAGTAAGTATTCAAGAAAATATCAACATTCCATAATAAAGACTTTCCCTTTTTATTTATGATCCACAAATGCTTAGATTGAAACTCAATACAATATGAAAGTGATAAGGCTTCAAATGCATTAAATTGATTCTTCAATGAATTCTCCAATTGAACTTAGCTTCTAGCAATACAATATAATACATGAACATAAGGCGTCCCCCACATATAACATCAGTAATGATCTTGGACAATAATATTTCAAAATAATTAGATGCACATGAATGATATTTCATTCTCAAACTTTAGTAACTTCAGAATTATATGATTCATAGATGAAGACAAAATATTCTTAGGATTATCACATGCTCTAATACCATGTTGATTTTTTGCTCATTTAACCACGGGCAATGATTTTCCCTCCCAACCATAGACAATCCATTATGTCTCCCCTAAGCATCATTGTTTTTAATAAATCTTGTGTATAATATCTATCATTGTTAAATAGAAGAAGATTAATCTTCCTTTATACCTTTTGCAATGCCCCTTCGGCAAGGGATGCCACTATTCCAAGTGGCACCAATTATCATATTATTAATATAATATAATAATTATCCAATATAATTATATTATCAAATCATAATATAATTATATCATTTTACAATAATAATATAAGAATTATATTGTAATATAATTATATCATTTCATAATAAAAACATAAGAATTATATTATCAATATAAATAATTATATCACAATAATTATATTATCACAACCTTTATGTTATCTATGTCAGCCTGAAGGAATCTGAGTATAGCTACAATAACATTAATAGGATGAACATTGTCCTTTTGTTGATTTAGTTTGTGCTTCATTATTTACTTTCATATGCATAAAATTGTGTTAGTTTACAAGTACATAACATTTTTATTTCCAAGCAGCAATGGTTTATGTAATATTTTAACATTTTGTTTATAGGTTTAAGAACTTTGAGCATTTTCTTGGAGTACATCTCACAGGTCATTGGTTGCTTGTACTGTGTATTATACTACATCTATGTAATGTCCCCTTTCTAGTATTATTAGAAGGATATTGTTGTTAGCTTATTTTTCCATGATCCCATAGGCTGACCAAGACATTAAATGGACTTAGAGGCCATTTGGCCATAGTAGTTTCAATTGCTAACATTTCTAAGGTTTTTTGAGGTAGTTTTGGGAATACTTACTATTTATAGTAATTCATTTTAAGCATGAATGGACATCTTGTGGAAATGATATGTCAATGGTAATGGTTTAAAATCAAAAAGAAGTTTTGTTTATCATTGATATGATTTATTGTGCGTTAATAAAGTTATTTTGTAAAGTTAAATTTAATTATTTAACTTTATTAATGCATTGTCTATAGTTTGTGGGAAATATTTAAATTAGACGGTCCCCTTTATTTTATAATACATTAGAGACATAAAAAAGTGTGTGGTGACTTAATTTGAAGGAAAATCATGTTAAATGGTATGGGAAATATTAAGGAAAAACAATCGCAAGAAAATAGGGACAAAAAAGAAATAAAAAACCCCTGAAAATAGGAAAGGGCAAAAAAGGTGATTTTGTTTATCCCACATTGACAAGGTGAGTGGATGAGCTCTTAGGAAATGTTATAAAATAGATTGAAGATCTCTCTTTCAACATGCTTTAATATTATATGAAAATTGGTGATTTATGGAGAAGTTCTTCTTCGAAGGTTTGTGATAATGTAAACCCTCATAATAACATTCTTCTCATTGTTGAAAGATACAATAAAGAGGATTGTGGATTATTTGAGAAGTAAGGTAAAAATATGATCATTTTCAATAGTTGTTCATCTATTTGGAATTTATTTGGCACTACCACAAACATCCAAGAAAGGGTTTGAACTAAGAGTTTTTTATTTGGGATTAAGGTGTGACCTAAAGGGTTTGATTTATCATCAATGATAGAATAAAATCTTCATTCATAGAAAACTATGGGTGTTTTATATGCTTGATACCCCATCTAGGGTGTCGTACATATTGTAGGAGTGTTGCATAAACCCAAAACTAGTCGTACTAGCATAAGGGAGGATTATAAAAGTCAAATCATACCTAGATTGATGTCATACAGTGTAAAAATGCATGAAAGTTGATGTCATATAGGTTTGTGATAGATAAGAAGATTTTTGTACATATTTATTAGTAATCACATTGTGTTGTAGATGCTTTCTAGGCCATAGAAGGTCTGACATTAATCTAGGACAAAAAATTTGTATGTTTGTTGTTGATATCTAAAATTGATTTTAGATAAATGGTATATGGGAAGCTTAGTGAATGGGGGACCTTATGCTATTTCACTAAGCAACCTTCAAGATTTTAGAAGTCATATTTTCATTTTATGTAGAGGGAAAAGGGGAAGAAGTATGCTAATTTACTAAAAGATGATATGCCAAGCTTTTTAAAACACTAAGGGATAAATGAACAAGATATTCTGAGAAATATAATATCAAGGTGACCTCTAAAACAAATACAAATTTGGCACAGTGACAAATAAATAGAAAACCATTCAAACATAAGATATAAAGGGAAAATGCAAAGATAATTACATAAAATAAAATTGTAGAGCATAATATTTTTAGTAAAACTCAGAGACGCATACACTAAAGTCAAAAATAACATAGAAATATTCATGAAAGAGTGAATCTCGAAAGACCAAAGGGCTAGTTGTATGATTGATTACATTTCTTTGATTCAAATTCACATTACAATTTAAGGCTTGCATAATACATTTTCAAATAAAATTTGAAAGTCCTTTTCCAATTACAAAATTATGTATCATATACTATCTAAGAAACTACTTTGATTATGGCAAATAGAAAGTAGCTCTAAAACTGTGTCACATGGCATACTCCACTAAGCTAAGAAGTTGCAACCTCTATTGTTGACCCTAAAAGGAATAAATCTATTGATCCCTACATTTTTTTTCCCATTAGTGTCTTACACTTAGTCATTTTCTAGGCAATGTTGATCGGTCATCACTGCAACCGAGCCATCTTGTAAAGGCCGAGTTATGTCTAAACTTGCATTTTGTATAGTTATCGAGCAGTAGTTATTGTCAAGCACATTAGAGGTCACCGAGCACTTTAGTAATCACCAAGAATTTTATGTCAAGTTGTATGGAAGTGTCAGTGTTGAGCACCAGTAAATGAATAACAGTTAATGTCGAGTATCAGAGACTTCATATGCTGAGCAAGCCAGTTTTGACATATGTGTTTGTAATGGCACAAATACTTAGGTAAACTATTTTGGCTGACATCTATATAATATTTAATGTTTGTTGATGGAATCAAGGATTTGATTATGCCTTGTATTTCTAATCACCTATCCCTATGTGAGTCATGTAACCTATCAGGTAAAGGGAATGCTTAAGTGGCATAAGTAGAGAATCTAGATCGTTGATCTTGATCTAGGGGGATGTTTTGTTGTCTATATAAGATGAGATATTAACCCTAAAATAATGTATGTGTATGAATTTAATGGAGGAGATATCATATACGTAGAATAGAGGATAATTTTGATATAGGTAGAGATTAGTTAGAGTGACAGAGAAAAGTAGTGAAGGGCAGAACAGAGCTATATTTGATTGAGGAGATCAAATAAGTATTGGAATGAGAAGATCTGTTATTAGCATCATAGTGCAAACCAATGGATCAAGTACTGATACATTTTAGCAGGTGAATCAGGGTAAATCTCTTAACAGAGTGGTCCTCACAAGCCTATGTAAATCTCTTAACTAAGTTCTTACTTTGTTGTAAGTTTTAAATCCTTTAACCAAGGTAGATTGTATAAGTTTGTAAGCTCTTAATAGGGTAGATCATCAGTTTATGATCAAATTTTGTATCCCTAATAGGAAAACTTTAATACTACAATACTAAAGATTTGTGGGTGTCATCCCCACCCCAGTTTTACCTTTCAAGGGTTTCTGGGTAACCAAAATCTTTGAGTTATGAGTTTCATTTCATGGATGAAGTTAGATTGTTAGATCTATTACAGTATTGAACTTGATGATTATGATAAGTAATTTGAATTTATGTCAAAGTAGAATTAATAGTAGATATCTAATTCACCCCTCTCCCCCCCCCTCTCAGTACTCACTCTACCATATTAGATTTTCAACAATTGGTATCAGAGCTAAGTCTCTTAAATAAGTCTAATCGCTTGTGATTTAAGGTCTTGGAAATGGAGGTCTATAAGTTGGGAAAGATCATAGAAAATTGGAAGATTGACATTCAGCTTGCATTACACCAACTTGAAGTAGCCAAAGGTGAATTGAATAAATCCTTAAGCAGAAGGAAATAATTGGCAATCCAATAGAATGATACACAATATCAAGAAGAGGATACTAAAGGTCTATTTGACAATGGCAATCCCACTAAAAGTGATGCGGCTATAACAAATTTTTTAGAGAGAAACAACATACTAAATGAAGATATCATAAATTGAAGAGAGAATAGAAAATTCAATCAGTAAGATTATGTGAAGTAATTGAACAAAAAAGAAATCTGAAGAAGACAAGACAATGGTTGAAGAAGACAAAATAAAAATTTCTATAAGACTTGATGAAAGGACATGTGACATGCAAAGGTTGACAAACAAACAATTGGACATGGTGAATCAACTGTTACTTGCTAATCAAGAACTAAGCAGGAAAGATATGGAAATCACAAATCTGAGATCAAAAAATAGTCAACAGCTTAAAGAATTGAGATCTGAAAAGGAACTCAATGAAAGGATGAACAAACCAAATAAAGCTATGAAATACTTTAAAGAATTTTTTAGGTCACCAAGAAGATCTAGTGATACTTCTGGACTTGGACATGATGAGAACGTGTCATCCATTGAAGAAGTAGAATCATCAAAAAGTGGAGAATAAAGGAATACAAAGTCAAAGAATAAGAAACCCACATGCCATCATTATGGAAAGCTAGGACACACAATGAACATCTATAGAAGCAAGAATGGTAAGTCCAATCCTAAACAAAAGTTTAATAGAAATTGTTTTAATTGTAAGAAACATGGACATCAGGCACATGAATGCAGGTCAAAGGTTAGTAATACACCTATTGCACCTAGATTTCAAGGACATTATTTCAACTGTCATAAATCTGGTCATAGAGAACAAGAATGTAGATCCAAAGCTAAGTGGACATCCAATAAGCAGAATAAAGCACCTAGGAAGGGTAACACATTCAATTGGGACTACAACACATGGTATAGTTGTCATTATTGTGAAGAATATGGTCATATTGGAGTAAACTATATGAAGACATATTTTATAGGTAAATCCAAGAGCTAGATGAGTGGAAGTGTGGTCTATTAAAAATGCCACAAGATTGGTCACATAAAAAGAGACTACAAAGCACATGCACCGAGCAATGAACAATTTAGGAATGAAGAAACTATTGAACAAATAAGGAACTAGATGAATAAGAAATAGAAAAATAAAGAGGAAGCAAGCAGTAGTGGAGCCAGTGAACCTGATGTCATCCAATCCAATGGATCAAGTGATCACACTACATCAAACTAAGAAAAGAAGGTACGTTAGGAGCTGAATTTTTTAATGATTTATTTTACATCAATTCTTGACATTCGATATGTAAAAGTCCATATCAGCATAAATTGAGATGCATTAGGATAGATCTAAGAAAGAGGTTATATTGCACATTTTATGTTGAGCATCAGTATTTAAGTCCATAGTGACTGAGTCACTCAGTGTATGTTGAGCTCCTATGATAGCCGAGATGTGATATCTACCAAGAAAAACTAAATGGTAGTATTGACCAAGTACATGTTAACCAAAGTCAACATGAGAAGGTCGAGATAGCTGTACTCACCTACCTAATGTACAAATCATTTAATGAAGCCCTAATCCAACCATTTGGGGTCTATAAAGTAAATTATTACCATTCTTTTTCATTTCATCTAGTGATTTGAGAATTTGCAAAGCGATTTTAAGGTGACTAACAAGAGCTATATGTGCTAAGTAAAATTTGAGAAGATCTCTACAGCGTGTCATCAGCAAACATCATGAAGGACTGTTGAATCAAGGTATTAAAGAGTAACTTGAACTTGTAATTTGAACCCTGGTTTCAGAGATATGGAATCTACTTCATCTATAGCAGCTAAGAAGAAAGGAAATGAAGTTTTGAATGTTCAACTTGTGAGAAATGATATGTACAAACCACAAAAATTTCAAGTTGTTCTGAAAAGTGCGGTGAAGGGAGATCTCACGGGTGCCCTGTCATTGATCCCACCTAAGGTCTTAATGATTAGTTATGTATGCTCATGCTACATGTGTAAAATCAAGGAAATAGGAGATTATGAGCTAAGGGGGGCGTATAAAAAATTATGCAACATTGAATTGTTGAAGGATGAACATCAGCAAATTGTTGAGAAAGGGTTAGTGCATGCCCTCAATTTCCTGCAAAAATTTAAGGTTTAATGGATCAAGACTATGTTAAGAAGAGTTCATGACATGAAGATATGGCTGGAGAGTGGGTTAGTCATAATTACTAAGTATATGATCCACCAATTCACCAGTTATCTTGGTCTAACAAGGAAGAAAACAATGAGATGCCAGAGTAAAGAAATAATTCAAACAAAAACTCAGGCAGTGTGGAATAAGAGAGGAATGACAATATCCACAATCACATATCTGAAAATAGATTTTATAGTGAGAGTGATTGCTCACAAATTCTATCAGTCTAGCAGGTTAGATAGTGTTCCTTGTATTGCAGTCGATCAAGCATGGAAGATGGTGAAGAAAGATCACACTTATGAACTTGTCAAGTTGCAGTTGACCCAACTTGCTGAGAACCTTACTTCAATGAGAAAGGCCAAGAATTCAATGTGTAATTTCAGTTCTCTGATCACTTGTTTATTCATCTATGTTCAGAATAGTTTCACTACAATTTGAAATGTTGTATGGAATAAGGACCGACCAATCACCCAATAGATAAATGAGTTTGTTGATCAGTTAGGAGATAATTTTGAGAGTGTTATGGATAGTTACTTTGTAGAATTCAAAAATAAAATGAGAAAGAGGAGTAGGATCCCTGTATCCCTAGTAGAGAAGCGCTACAATGACATATGCTTCCTAGTGGATACTGACTATACTTATGCTCAGGTTTTTATACTGAGAATAGAATGGCTTAGGCCATTACCTTGTGAGGTTAATATAAATGAGAAAACAATAGCCATAATCACTTTACTAGGTGAGGAAATTGATAGGAAGGAAAAACCTTTTGGGACTTATGAAGAAGCTAAGTCTAAGATAATTGTTCGGTTAAAGTTTGCAACCATGGAGAGAAAGAGGAAGAAAATAGTTAATAACCTAGAAAATATGCTAGGAGAAGGAGAAGAAAAAAATGTACCTCTTGAACTAACACAAGGACTAGGAGAAGATAAGTCTAGTGATTCTGAAGGAAGTGATGAGGAGGACACTAAAATTCCAAATAAGAGAAAGAAGGCATTAGTTGCCAAGCCTTGCAAAAGACAATTGTAGAAATAAAAGCCCACTCCTCCTATAGTACTTAGATGGAGAAAAGGGGAAGCTTCTACTATCATAGTTGTCGAGCCCCAGAGAAAGAGACCAACATCAAGAAAAAGAAAACCAGTTCAAACTAAGGTTGTGTCGAGTAACCCCAGGAAGAAACCAAGAAGGAAGTTAGTCTTGGAGAAAGATGATGATGATGAAGAAACAAATATTGATGATAATACAAAATTGAAAATACCATCACATAGATGTCAATTTACTATGGATGAAATATGCTACAATATCAAAAGCATTGTTGGATTAGCAGGCTTCAAGCAAATAAAAATTGAAAAGCTAAACAATGATGACAAAGAAAGAGTTGAAGAGGCAATGCTAGAGATGTTGTGCACATTCAAGATGACACCTCAATAGATTGGGAATCTCATCCCTAAAGAATTGTATAATAGAATTGATCAGAAATGGTAGTATACCTTGATGACAAAAAAAGTCGATAAGGGAGAGTACACTAGCTCAGATCATGCCATATCTATCACCACAACATATAACAACATATATGGAGTAGTATAGAAATAGGTTTGTACCCAACCTATGGGCCTATTCCATTTTACAACATAAGGTTGAAGATGTTGTTCAGCAAAGCACAAGGTTGTGGAAGAGTATTTTTGGACTGTTAATTGATAAGAGTTCAAAACCGAGTGAAGGTACATCCAATCAAGTGGAGCTAGATAATAAGGAAGACATTAATGAACCTCAGAATCTTGAGGAAAAGGAAAGACAAAAGGTAGAGATAAGTGGATCATAGGATGTGATCACAATAGAGGATATTCCTAAGGATACACTAGTTTTCACCAATGTATTGACCAGAGAAGAGATAAAGAGTCAACTTCTTGCCGAGGAAACTTTTGATCACCCTCTACCAAAAACCAATCTCATTCTTATATAGGTACATGATTACACATGGATTGAAGGTTCTTTAGCTATAGATAATGCACCTTCAAGCTCACACATGGTCACAATTGAGCAGCAAGTGTTACATAGTGCAAGTGTCGAGAAACAGGACAAGGTGGCAATCATAATTGAGAATTCACCTTCTGAGGAGCAAAAGAAAGAACAAGGAGACAAGAGCCAAAAAGATCAAGAAGATAAGTATGCATTAGTAATAAAAGGTCCTCATATGGAGGAAAAGAAGGTGACTAAAGAAGAAACAACAAAGGAAACACCATAACCTAAGGAACAAGAGGCTATTAAAGCTCTAATACAGATGCTGAGTGGGAACACACCTAAGAAGAAATCAAAGAAGAAAAATGAGAAATCTCCAAGAACACAAGTTACACTTGATGAAGTTATAATGATTCCTAAATGGGACACTGATAACTTAACTTATGAGAAGATGCAAATTTTTCAAGATCTCTTGAAGAAGAAAAGCAAGAAAGAAGAGTTAAGGAGAGAGCATCAACAAAAAAAAAATTGCATGAAATTAAAGGTATATTTATAGAAGCTTTTGAAATGGATGATGTGAATGACACTGCACCTATCTTGGAACAACTAGTTCAAATTGTTAAGAAGGTGAATAGTGATGACAGTGAGGCAAATGAGAAACTTATGCAGTGGTCTAAGAGAAAGTTCAAGACCAAGGTACTTGAAAAATTCTCCACCGAGATAGCAGTAAAATAGGTAGAAATTTCTACCTTAGTGACTAAATTAGAAGAAGTTGTGCATAATGTTCATTCTTTATACAATAACTTATGTAATGTAGAATATTTCACTAAGGAAAATCAAGAGTTGATTGATAAATTACAACTAGACTTGAAGTCTACCAGTTATTTACTGAGCATGGATGCAAGTTCCAACTCCATTCACTTCACTAGGTTACTTCATGCACAAGGGAGATTATCTGAGTTGATGGCTAATGATGGGTGAATAAGAGCTAAGCTAATTTCTATACAAACAATGTTAACACCTCATCTGGAGGTTATGTAGAACGAATTAGCAACAATGAAGGAGTTAGTATAGAGAGATTCTCATCTCCCTATTGCTAAGAATTTAGTTGATCTAGCTACCCAGCTAGAAATAAAGATATAGGTTTTGGATTCTATCAAGTCAGGATAGGATAATGCATTAGGTATGATAATGAAACTCCATAAACCATTTTTGGATAAGTATTTTCTCACCCCCACACTCAAGCAGCTTCAAGTGACAAAAACAAGTGGGAAATGGTGTTAGAGTAATAAAGTGTTTGCTTATTAATTAAATCATGTTTGATTTAATTACTAAGTCACTTATTATCTATTTCTACTTAAGCTAAACTTTAGGCATATAATAACTAATTATGTTATTAATTATTATTGTGCAACCTAAGTTTTACCTTTTTAGGTTTTCAGATCTACTTTTATAAGGATTGATCTCTTTTGTAATCTTAATTATGAACATTCATTTTTATTTATTTGCAACTTTTGTTTTTGCACATCAAGGATTTCTCCTCTCTCATAGATCCATACGTTCAGGTCTCCATAGCTATTTGCTTCTCTCTCTTTCTATGATAGGTGTTTGTGTGCAGGTGTTCTTGGGAGCTGTGGGTTGTTTTTCATCAACTCCAATATGGTATCAGAGCTTCAGATCTATTTTCCCCTATCCTCTTCCTGAAAGATTCGATCATGTTTGTCAGATCTGCATTTTTAGAGGGTTTTCTATCAGATATGGGGGGACCTATTTTTCTAGTCATTTTGGCTTCAAACGGACCTCACAATTGTGTTCAAAGCATCCAAGAACCCCTAGATCCATATAAAATTTGTCAAATTTGGATAAAGTTGGAATATGTGGCAAAAACAAATTTGCAACCGGCCCTGGCACAGATCCTGAGGTGGTCACTATTTTTTGGAGCATTTTCTAGCCCAAATGAACCTCATGAATGTGTATGAAGTGTCCAAGAAACCCAAAATCCATATAAAACTTTTCAATTTTGGACAAGCTGGCCTCTAACGCAAAAAAAATTATGTCAGGTCATACATCTTGGGCATGCATCCCAATGCAAAGTATAGATCATAGAAAATAAATATATATATATATAACTTTTGGCCTAACACCCAAGCTCCACCACAGCAGTGGCCACTGGTGGAATCATCGGCATCCCCACCGGTGATGCAATGGTTAACCCGTAGTCACCGCTGATGATGCAATAGTTAGCCGCAATCACAACAACGGTTCAGGTAACCACCAAGGACCAGCCCCTCCTATAGTCATAGGGTCATATGGGGGACCAGTCCCCATGTGATTTAGCACCAATGCCTTCAACCACTAGTCATGTGGTGACCAAGGGCCAAAAATTTGGCCCTAGGGACCTTTTGTTTTTTTGCGGTGACGATCGTTTGGCCGTCAAATTTAATCCTGCAGACTATTGATGCCAACATATGTCAGCAAGGTTTAGACACCTTCTTTAAGCCCTCCAATGCAGCTATTGATTTTTTGCTCATAACTTGAGAATATGGTGTCAAAATTGGGCAAACAAGATATCATCAGAAATCTAGTTCGAGCTCTATCCAGATCTAGAGGTTTGAATTTATGATTTTGCTTTTTTATGGTGTTTTTTACTGTCAAACCCAAATGTTCATTTTTTCACTCAAGGAGCTCTATCTTGCGCTTTGAAACTCCATTTTGGGAAAACAATATATTGTTGGAAATCTTGTTCTGTAAGATTTCTAGTGTTGTGAGTCATTTTTCCAAATTCTACTCTAGGTACATTTTATTCAGATTTTTGCAATTTTTCAATCTGGTGGATATCTTGGATATTTCAGGTCTTGGGATCTCTTCCCTTTGAGGGATGGCTCATCTTAGGTTGTTCTTTTGTTTCAGTAGCCTTTTCTCTTCTTTGAGAAATGTATACTTCACTTTTGTAGCATTCTTTTATGCACACGCACTGAGATAAAGTGTCATTCTATTGCATGTATGAGATTTTGCACATGTTTGTGCTCTATGTACTTGCACTCCATTATAAAGTTCTAGGGGGGGTTGGATGTTTGCCTTTGTTCACCATCTACTTTTTTCATTTGAGCATTCCTCTAACAACATTAGCCTCAGGTATCTCTATATGTGTTTGTACTCTCTTTGCAGTTCATATTGGATGATCTTTTTAGTGTACTTGTCATTACTCCCTTGTCAGCATTATGGGGGGGTTTCTACTATTGGTTCTATTACTTCTTTGGTTTGATAGTGTGAGCTATGTATTTAGTATTTGATTCTATGTACTAGGTGGATGCAGTGGTTGGGTACCTATGCATTCCGGTGAGATGGATCATTTACCATATGGACACTCTATCTTTCTTATTTTTGGATGCACTCTTCCAGCTTTGATTAATTAGCTCTTTAGAGTTTGGTGTTTTTATGCCATATGTATTTTTGAGTTCAGGTGTTTGCCTTTATTTTCTTCCTGATTCGAGTAGTGTCATTTGAGGGCACTTGTGTAGATTACAGTATTCTGTATCTTCGACTTCAGTTGTTTGTCTTTGTTTGCCTCCTGATTCAAGTAGTGTCATTTGAGGGAACTCATGCAAATTATAGTCTTCTCTACCTGGTCATATGTCAATGGAGGATCTTCAAATCATCAGTTACTTCTTGACAGAGTTTTCAATTTCTTGCTTCGGTGATGTTGTACATGTTCATCCTTGTTCCTATTTTCTGGAACATTCCTAGTTTTGGAGGCTTCTTCAGTCCTTCAAACTAGTCTTTGTCTCTTTTTGGAGTAGAGTTTTTCCCATGTAGTTTTATCTATTTCTCTACTTTATAGAGAATCTCTTTTGTACTTGGGTACCTGATCAGGCCTTTTGTTGTCGGGACCCATTTGCTTTCAGTAGTTCTTTCTAGGTTTTTTAGCTTCTCCCAAAGTTCATCTTAAGGGGGGGTGTTAGAGTAATAAATTGTTTTCTTATTAATTAAATCATGTTTGATTTAATTAATAAGTCACTTATTATCTCTTTCTACTTAAGCTAAACTTTAGGCATATAATAATTAATTTTTTTATTAATTAGTATTGTGCAACCTAGGTTTTACCTTTTTTAGGTTTTCAGATCTCCTTTTATAAGGATTGATCTCTTTTGTAATCTTAATTATGAACATTCATTTTTATTGATTTGAAACATTTTTTATTCACATCAAGGATTTCTCCTCTCTCATGGATCCATACATTCAGGTCTTCATAGTTGTTTTCTTCTCTCTCTTTCTGTGACAGGCATTTGCGTGCAAGTGTTCTTGGGAGCTTTGGGTTATTTTTCATCAACTCCAATAAATGACATGCCATGACAGTGATAGGAATACCAGGAAGGGGACATGAGAATGACATGAGTAATACATAATGAAATACAGTGAGGAATGTATATCAAGGTATGGCATAC
Source organism: Chamaecyparis obtusa (assembly GCA_027943335.1). NCBI lineage: Eukaryota > Viridiplantae > Streptophyta > Pinopsida > Cupressales > Cupressaceae > Chamaecyparis > Chamaecyparis obtusa. The sequence goes on from BSBK01000787.1 coordinate 401,717, forward strand.
TATTTTGTAATGTATATATTCAATTGTATGTTAAAGAGTCTTATGTATATATATGTAGAATCTTTTGAAGATCAAGTCAAAGCCTTAGGGGTAGTATTCATATTAATAAGTACTCTTGTTGTAATGTAAACATCATGACAAAGTATTTTTTCCACTAATGGAAAAGGGGGAGATTGTTGATCCTGAAGTTTTGTTGCCCATTAGTGTCTTACACTTAGTCATTTTCTAGGCAATGTTGATCGGTCATCACTGCGACCGAGCCATCTTGTAAAGGATGAGTTATGTCAAAACTTGCATTTTGTATAGTTACCAAGCAGTAGTCATTGTTGAGAAATTTAGAGGTCATCGAGTACTTCAATAATCATCGAGCAGTTTATGTTGAGTTGTATGGAAGTGTTAGTGTTGAGCACCAGTATATGAATAACAGTTAATGTCTAGTATCAGAGACTTCATATGTCGAGCAAGCCAGTTTTGACATATGTGTTTGTAATGGCACAAACACTTAGGTAGACCATTTTGGCTAACATCTATATAATATTTAATGTTTATTAAGGGAATCAAGGAGTTGATTATGCCTTGTATTTCTAATCACTAATCCCTATGTAAGTCATGTAACCTATCAGGTAAATAGAATGCTTAAGCAGCATAAGTAGAGAATCTAGATTGTTGATCTTGATCTAGGAGGATGTTTTGTTGTCTATATAAGATGAGATATTAACCCTAAAATGATGTATGTATATGAATGTAATGGAGGAGATCTCATATACACAGAATAAAGAAGTATTTTGATATAGGCAGAGATCAGTTAGAGTGACCGAGCGAAACAGTGAAGGGTAGAACATAGCTATATTTGATTGAGGAGATCAAATAAGTATTGGAAGGACAATATATGTTATTAGAATCATAGTGAAAACTGAAGGATCAGGTACTAATACATTTTAGGAGGAAAATTAGGGTAAATCTCTTAACAAAGTGGTCCTCACAGGCCTATGTAAATCTCTTAACTGAGTGCTTACTTTGTTTCTAAGTTTTAAATCCTTTAACCAAGGTAGATTGTATAAGTCTATAAGCTCTTAACAAGGTAGACCCCTCATAGGGTAGATCATTAGTTTATGATTAGATTTTGTAGCCCTAATAGGAAAACTTTAATACTGCAGTAGTGAATATTTGTGAGTGTCATCCCCACCCCATTTTTACCTTTTAAGGGTTTCTGGGTAACTAAAATCTTTGAGTTATGAGTTTCATTTCATGGATGAAGTTAAATTGTTAGATCTATTACGGTATTGAATTTGATGATTACGATAAGTAAGTTGAATTTATGTTGAATTGAAATTAATAGTAGATATCTGATTCACCCCAACCCCCCCCCCCTCCCCCCTCCTCTTAGTATCTCACTTTCCCATATTAGATTTCCAAAGAATATAGCACATGATTTGTTAACAAAATCAAATCCTTTGTGATTAGCTCTATAATTGTTGAATTGCAATGGTTTCATAGAAAATTATGCCTGAACTAAAAATAAATTGAGCTCATAGAATGAAGACACGTGGAGGCATTCAGCTAAAGCAAGAAAAACATGTGGTAAACAGGCGTAATATCTCCTTTTGAAATAAAAATGAAGTTCCTCAAACTCTCGTGAGATGCCCATGTGTACACCTTTAGAAAGCATCAAGACCATCAACAAAAAGTATTACAGTTAGTGATTACTTAGATACATGGAACTCAAGCGTGGACTTTAGAAAACACATGAGAAAGTTTCAACCAAATATCACATTGTGCTGATGGATGGAACATGTGCAATACTCCTTCGAACAAAATACCACAAAGAGGAAAATAAATCAAAGGCAAAAGCACTCCTTATAAATTTGTTCATGGTTCTGGCAACTCTAAGGAAAATCATGCTTGCAGGATTCAAGATCATTAATCTTTGGCTTTTAAAATTAGTCGCTTATGTACTAACCCTAAGAAGACTATCAATGGTGGCTTGCAAGGGTAACCAGTCATCCTATGAAGGTGAAACCCATATCTTCAAGCACTGGTACTCTTAGTCTAATTCAATCAACTCCTAGAAATCTATGAAATTGAGGCCTCTAATTTTGATTCTAATAGGACTTGTAGCCAAAAGATAGAATGAAACATTTCTCAAAAAGATCCCCCTTTGGAGTTGTACGGAGTGCCTAAAGGTCTAATTGATTAATTTTTTGGTCAACCTTCATGTCCAACTCATCAAGCTGAAGCACAAAATCATCTCAATTAAAGGGGGGTGGCAGGCCATGTTCTTCTAACTCTTTGAATCATCCATTTGCCTTCCCTACAATACATTCTAGATTGGATAAGGAAGTCTAAGTTTGAAGAGTTTCCTTATGGAGATTAATGATCAAGTTATTGTGCCCCATTGATTCCTTGCAGTCTAAAAACCTAGCTCTAGAAATATCTTGATCAGATGTCGCATATAACCAGCTCGCAAAAATTTGAGCACTCTAAATTTTTGGCACCACAAAATTAGAAAATTGGTCAAGGAAAAGTTTGACCTTGGCACACAAAGAATGATCCTCCTTCAAGAATCAAAAGGTAGGCTAAACAAATGAATGAATTGCTTAATATTTTCCCACTTTGTTGAAAGAATATCCTAAAAAAATAGAAAAAGATCAATGGGAGGTGGAGGAAATGCTTGAAAGCTCTGTGCCAAAATATTGTTTACTACCTCCTTTACTATTAGCTTCTCAGTCAAAACCTTTTCTTTTTGTTCTGCATTACTCACCCACAATTGTAGGGCAACCATTTCCACACTTTGCTCTTGAATTTTTTTGTTTCTCAAGTCTAATTCATCGTTGTCCTTGGTTAGAGCTTTTTTTAGCTTTCACTTTTTCTCCTTTGCCTCAGATAACTTATCATTCAAGCTCTTAATCTCACTTGCCTTTGTGCTTTTCTCTTGAATGGGAAGCATCTGAGTATAACTTAGCTAACTTCTCAAGCACTCCTTCTCTACTTTAATTACTTGTACTTTATTTTGGAGTTATGTTTTATCAAGGAGATTGTCATGTAGCTAAGATAGCTTAGATTCCTTCTCCTACAGCTTCTTCAAGTATTTATTTTTCTCTTTTTTCTTTGTCTACAATTGTGTCACTGTGCTCTACACCTACAACTACAACTCATCCTTCTATATTATCTTCTTTTGTATGGATGCTCATATCCACGTAATTTCATTTTGCAAAGACTTCTCCCTAAGAGAGAGGTGATCAACTATTGCCTTCACCTTCTCTACCTTTGTGGAAGTCTTATCAAGGCATCATTCCCTCTTCATATAATCAAAGGAAACAATCCTATGGGCTTCTTCTACCAACACCACCCTATCCTCTGGATGTGAAGAACTCAGATTTACCCCTACACTCTGAACTCAAAAATCATATCGCATCATTTCACCTGCCAAATTTATCAATTTTGGCTTTAAATATGCAAACAAAAAATGTTGTTTCTCCTTATTATCGAATGTCTACATGTTGGGCTCGACTAGTTTCAATGCATCCTGTATGCACCCTAAAATGGTTGCCTAGACTTTGGGCCCCCATTCAACAATTTATCAAATCCCTGACTCAATATTTTCAAATATCAACAATATCAATTATATCAATTTCCTTGATTAAATCATAATCAATTCAATATTTCCTAAGGTTTGAGCCTTATTTAATTTAAAATAGAAAAAAAATAAAAATAAAAATCTTATTTAATTAAGAGAACATGCTCTCTTTTAATTAATTAAAAATCTCTTTTAATTAAATAATAAAATCACTTTATCCTAAGCCTTTATTTAATTAAAAGGAATTTCCTCCCCTTTTATTTAAATAAAAAATCCTCACTTTTCCTCTTACCCTAAGTTGCACAAATAAAGTATTATTTTTATTTTATAAAAAGGAAAAAAGTATTTTTTGTCTCATATGGACACTAACGTCAACTCCTATTTTCCTATTGGAGGATATTTGTGCTCAAGGATCAAGCTTCTATTTTTCTCCATCGTTGATTAAGTCTTTTGCCTCTTAATCTCGATCGTCCATTGATTTTTCATTTCCTATAAAAAAAAGAGCTCTCTTCTTCATTTTCATCCATTCTCTTTTATGCTATTGTTATGCTACAGGTTTTCTAAGTCATCTTGAAGCTTTTGGAGACATTCTTGCATCAAGTTTTGAAGATTTGGAGCATCATTGGCATTCATCTTGCATCTACATCACATCCTAACTTGAATCATAGTTGCATCATCATGGTATCATTTCCTTTCATGTTTTAGATTAATCTCATATATTTTAATTAGAGGGTTTGTAACTCTTTCATTTCTATTTTCATAGCCTAATTTGCATACTTGCATGCTCATCTTAGATTAATTTTGCATTGTATTGCATTCATTTGGATTTCATTGGAGATATTGGCATTGTTTTTCTTGTCTTTGATTTTGAATCTCTCATTGTGTGGTTGACTAGCAAGGTCATGAGTTTATAGCTCTAGCTGAGAGCAATTTTACAAATCTTGCAACTCCATGCATAGAGAGCTATGGATCGATTTGTGAGGGCTTATTCTTGAGTTTTCTTGCATGTAAGGATTCATAGAAGTGTGACAACATTTTATCACATATTTTTTGGTGCCCACCATGGGGCAACCCACCTCTTGCATGCTGGTTTTTTATTATTTTTGGAGCCAACCCTTGTGCACATTTGTTTGGAGATGAAAAACCTTAGATTTGAAAGATTTGATCATATCTCCCAAATGGCTTGGTTTTTTGGTCTAAAAATTTTTTTTTAAGTTGGTGACATATCAGAGAAACTCCAAAAAACATTTCAGAATTTTTGGAGGTAATTTGTATTTTTTATGATTTTTTCTTTTTTTTCATAAAAAATCAATTTTTTGATGCAAATCAGAATATTTTTTGGAAATTTTTATATTTCTGGAAAGGTCTTGAAATTCTATAGGGGGTCCATTTATTGTGTTTTTAATTTAGAGATCATATCATAGCTCATTTGGTCAATTTATAAAAATTGGTCTATTTTGGGAAAATGGTTCTCTAGGGCACAAATGAAAAGATCTTGTTAAAATTTTGACATTTTTGGAAATCTATCTATTTTTTGATAGAGGTATCTTTTCTATATTTTGGGTTTAGGGTCTGAATTCATATGGTATAAGTCCAATCTTGTTGACAAGGTCAAAAATCAAAATTAAAAAAAGGGTATTTGATGATTAGTATGCATTTATTTTTCACATGGTTCAATGCATGATGTGAGTTGTCATTTAGATTATTTGCTGGTTATTATTGTTCCTAACAATTGATTTCCAGACCTAACCACCTTAGGGTTTGCATAAGTTGAATATACATTGCATATCTTGTTTGCTTGTTTGCTTGTCTTGTTCATTCGAAGGTGCTCTTGCTTTCATGAAAAATGCTTAAAACAAAGTGTTGGACTTGAGGTACTTTGTTCCATCTCTACAACATTTGAATTTTGGGATTAAAATTGAACCTCTCGTGTGTTTGGCTTGACTGTTTATATGCTTTCATAGAACACATTTCAATTGATGCTCTTAATGGAAAATGAATGAACATAGATTTGCTTTCATACAAGTTTGTGTAAGTGAATGCTTGTGTTTAAACCTTAAGTAATTCTTGGTTCCAATATCAAATATCTCATTGAGTGATTGAGGGCATGGATTCATTCCTTGTTTACATGGGGATTTAAATGCACCACTTTGTGGACTCACTCTATGTTTACTTGGAAATTTAAATATTCCATTGATTCAACCCTTTGTCATTTGTGAGTAGTATTGATAAGCAACTTTAGATTACTTTTGATTGATCTTGTTAGCTAAATTGGGTGTTGGACTCGCTTATTTCTAATTGCCCCTCATTACCGCCCTTTGGATGCAAGGTCAACATTCATACATAGGGGAGGGGTCTACTTGAAAAGAGCGTTAAGTGTTCCACAAAGTTTCCCCCTTTTTATGCTTTCTTGATCTCATTAGTTTTCTAAGGTGTGGACTCACTTTGAGTTTGAATGAGGAGTTAAATGTTCCACTTTTGGACTCACTTTGAGTTTTTGTGAGGAGTTAAATGTTCCACTTTTGGACTCACTTTGAGTTTGTGTGAGGAGTTAAATGTTCCACCTTGTGGACTCACTTCACATTCACTTGAAGAGTTAAATGTTCCACTTTTGGAATCACTTCACATTCACTTGAAGAGTTAAATGTTCCACTTTTGGACTCGCTTCACATTCACTTGAAGAGTTAAATGTTCCACTTTTGGACTCACTTCACATTTACTTGAAGAGTTAAGTGTTTCACCTTTAGTGCTTTAAATACTTTTGATAGTGAATTACTTAATTTTATTTTTAGAAGGCCTGCTTGGGGACACACCACCTCAAGGGATGACCTTAACTCCCATGTTCTGATGGAGTATAAATAGCGGGTGGTGAATCAAAAGACACCTCTCTTGGGAATTGAGTTTAATATCACTCTTGGCTAAGCCTCAAAGAACTTTATACCTTTGAGAAGTGAAGGAGGAGATTTGGGTTACCGTCTCCCCCCGGTTGTGTGATTTTGGATTATTCTCATCTATGGATTTGGGCCTCACGTACCTTGCATATATCAAGGAATCCTTTTAGAAAGCCATCTATATCCTTGTAGACAGCTTGATAAGGTGTTGTTGTGTTCTAAGTGCCTGCTAAAACATCTTCAAGAACATACACAAGTAGAACCTTTAAGGAGTAGAAATACTAAGTCACTATCTCCGTTCATGCACAAGGTTGCTTTGTCCCTTGCCCATTGTTTGAAGATTGTTTTCTTGAACTCCTTGATTGTTGTCTTATGTGCCTGTTCAATGATGAAAATCTATTGATGTACTTACTTGATCTTTTAAAACAAACTGAGTTCCTAAGTTGAAACACCAACTTTTCACAACTTGCTTGATTTCCTACCTTGTCATTAGAGACTTGTCTTGACCGCAAATTTCTAATTTTAGCCTTCTAGGGATCATCTCAATTGATTTATAAGGTTACCTTGAAAATAATTTGTCAAGTTAGAGAGATATTCCTAGTGAACAGTTTGTCTTTAGAATTGTTGATTACACCCTTGGAGAATCCTGATCCTGCTATTGTCCAAATCATTTTCATATATCTTAATTTTGATTTGAGTTTTGGCTAAGTCCAACCTCCTGATTTAAAAGTGTAAGGGTATTCACCCTTTGATTTGAAGCACTTCTTTGACAATGTTGGTGATGCCTTTTATTTTCTATCTTTTCATTTTCTCTTTGGACAATAGAGAATCTCAATTATCCTAGGTTGGAATTGACACTTTGAGAGATTGACCCATCACTTAGAGTCTCTTTCTTTCATGTCAGTTACTACAAGATATCAAGTGAATCAAGGGAAAAGACCCCTAGTTATCTTTAATCAGTTACCACCAGTTAGAACACGTCAACAACATAAGGAAAAGGAACCCCTCTTTGATCAGTCCCCTAGGAGTCAACTAGAGGTTGAGGCTAATCCTTGTGAGGAAGGTACACCTAAGACACACTACTCATCAGGCACAAACATGAGTTTTTCAAACATCAATAATTCTAGAGAAGATATCAACCGCAATCTTAAAAACATGTTTTCAAGTTTCAAACATAATGATGATGATGACCTTAGATATAGTCCACCAAGGTCACCTCATGATAAATCAAGATATTGGGATCCTCAAAAAAGAGTAGAAAGACACCATAGGCATAGTTCTTCGGAGTTAGGGTCCCCACAACATATTGATCACAACAATAATTTAGAATACCATGTCAATGTGGCCAACTTATTCAATGCATCAGGACCTTCATCTCCAACTAAGGAAAATCCTTGGCATGCTAATGCTAGATTAAGGGCTATTGAAAGAGCTAAGAAAGCTTATAGAGATGAACAAGCCATGAAATAGGAGAAACTTAGGAGATTGGAAGAAGAAGAGAAAGTCTTGTTAGAAATGAAGAAAAGAGCATTGCAAGAAGAAGAGGATAGGTTGTATGCGCGACAACTTCAAAGACAATTTGATGGAAGAGGAACTAATAGTGGAACCAATTCTCCACCATCAACACCCTCTCAAAGTCCTAAGACTAGAAGGAGGTCTAGGAAACCCTCCAGATCACCAAGTCCAAGAGGAAGAAGAGTTTCAAGAGTTGATCACAATAGGAGAAATTCACCTCCTAGACTTTCTAGACAACCTTCCCAAAGAGCGCATCATACTTCACAACATGGGGGGACGTATGTTAATTTGGACACCTTAGACTTCATGGCTATTCAACAATAACCTTCATTTCAAGCCTACATCAAAAGGTAGGTGGAACAGAATAAAGATCAATTCTTAGAAAGTCTAATTAATAAGGATGCAAGAGTTCCCTTTGATTTTGATGTGGATAGAAAGGTAAAGAAGCAAGACCCATCCACAAATGAAGTGATCAAACAATTGCAAAGAGATGTGGACAACATGAGGGCTCCTAAGAGTACTTTCAACTTGGATTCTATTTGTCCCAATCCTATTGACAAGAGTGTTGTAATGGTTGATTTTCCTAAGAAGGTGGAGTTTCCTACCTATGACAAATATGATGGCATTGGTGACCCCCATGATCACGTAAGGCAATTTTACATCATGAGCTTCTCTTTCCACCATGAGGATTCATACTTAATGAGATTATTCCCTAGAAGCCTCAAGGGACAAGCAATGGAGTGGTTCACTAACCTTACTCCCCCAGTCAAGATGTTTAAGGAACTTGTGGAAAGATTTGTACAACATTTTGCCTATAATTTAACACAATCTATCACAATGCTTGATTTGTGTAAACTAAAACAAAATCAAGGAGAGTCATTTGTTGCATTCTTGCAAAGGTGGAGATGTTTATGCACAAAGTACCCAAGGACAATTCTAGAGGAAAAGAGAATTGACATTATTGTGAGCAATTTGGTTCCAGAGCTAAGATATGAAGTCAGAAAGATTCCTTTCTACTCTATTGAAACCATGGTTGAAGTCGCTTGTCGCATTGAAGATGTTTTAAAAGAACAAGGAATTTTGGCAAAATCAACAAGCAATAACACTGGCCAAAATAACAATAGTGGAAATAAGGACAAAAAGAACAATTATTGGAACAAGAATAAACAAGTGGTTAAATATGGTGTTTTTGATGCACCTCAACCTAAAAGTGAAGTCCTTAATCTTTCCAAGGCGGTACAAGCCATGAAACTTCAAGTGTCTTCAGAGTAACAAGATGGCAAACCAAAGTATCAAGGAAAGCCTAAGACTGAGAAGAGGCAATTCACAAAGTTGGGTGATTCTTATGCTGACATTTTCAAAACTCTTATTGCTCATAATTTAGTACAACCTCAAGACCCTTCAAAATTCCGCATTCTAGATCCAAACCATATTGGTGGAATGAGAAGGCGTATTGTGTGTATCACAATGGAATTGGGCATGATATAGAGAACTATTTCAAAATCAAACATCTTGTCCAAGACCTCATTGAGAATGGTAGATTGCAAGTGGATGGTTTAAACTCAAACTCTGATCATAAGGATTTTAAAGAACCCTTGCCAAAGTATGAGAAAGGAGAAGGTTCCAACAAAAATAGTAAGAATGGCAAGGCAACAATCAACTATACCTACACTAAAGCTGATAATGTGATCAATATGCTTGAGGTGGTTGAAAAAAATATCAATATGATGAGGAGAAAAGATTCTTATGATTATGATGATGATTCAAGGAAAATGCCTAATGAAGGACCCATAGTTGTGTTGAGAGGACCTAACTCATGTAGGGAGTCTCAGTCTCTTCATGTTGTTACTAGGAGTCAAGTTAGTCAACCTCCTATTATCATTCGAGGTCCTAATTCCAGCAAGCCTAGGCAGTCTTCATCTAAGCAAACTCCCTCTAAATCTGTTGTTGGCCCCGAGCTTACTTACAACCTTGTTGATCAACTTCAATGCACACCAGCTCAAATTTCTATATTTGAACTTTTGGAATTATCCCCAAGGGATAAGCATGTCCTTGAGGATGCTTTGTGAGTGACTAGTGTCCCTAACAACTTAGATATTGATCAATTCCAGAATATGGTCAACCATTTGGCTAGCCCTCATTACCTCACTTTCTCAGAAGAAGATGACAAATCCATCAGTCACCCACATAACTTGGCCTTACACATAGAAGTCATGATTCATAAAACCCATGTCAAGCACGTATTGATAGATGGGGGTGCAAGGCTAAATATTTATACCATGGGTTTGTTGAAGGCTCTAGGATATTCTGAAGAAGTCATTGACACGAGGAAAAAGATCACAATCAAGGCATACGATGAAGCAGAAAGAAGTTCCAAGGGATTGATCATTTTGCCTATTTGCATTGGTCCAGTAGAAAAGGATATCTTATTTCAAATTGTCGATGTTGGACCTCTAGCCTACAATATTTTTCTAGGTAGGCCATGGATTCACGAAATGCAAGCAGTCCCATCAACATATCACCAGTGTGTTAAGTTTCTTCATAATGGTGTAGAAATTTGCATACCTAGAGATAGTACTTTGTCAGTTAATAACATTTCTACTAGATCACATATACCTTTGAATAGGGAAGCTGACAGTTCTATTATTTCACTTGAACAATGCAAAGAAAATTTTAAAACCATAGATCTTGGGATGGGAGATTATAAGATTGATTCTTTTACAAAGTTGCCAATATCTCCTAGGTCCTATGGGAAACCATCACCAGATATGAAACCTTCATCATCGGCTATGACATTGTTTGGAAATTTTTTTGAGTCTTTAGTTCCTATTCAAGAAGAGAAAGAGGAAGTTGTCGTAAGAGACTGGATCTATCATGAGGAAAAGTACCAACACAATGAAAATTTTGCTCCTTCACCTAAAGTTTATGGTAGAGGGTACATGTTAGTGAAGAATATGGGATATTCAAGGCATGGTCCCCTTAGTCATAGATTGGATGCCAAATCCAAGCCATTGGATCATGCTTTATTTGCATGATGCCACAAATCCACAATGGGTTTAGGTTTTGAAAGTGATAAACCAAAAGGTACTGTTGTCCTAGCTGTGATGGACAGTGATTCTGATTTTGAATACACACCTAATCTTTCTAACCAACAAGACATGATAGAAGATTGGGTACCTTCAACTGATCTCCTTTGGGGGACATTTCAAAATTTGACAATTGATAGTCCTCCTATCCCAGCTGCGACGGATAGCGACTATAGAAATGCTAGATTAGCCATGGAAAGTGTCGTCACCCCAGCTGCAATGGGTGATAATGATTCAAATACTTTTGTGGTTCAAAAAATTCCTAGAGAAGGGGAGACTCTTCAAAATTGTGAGGCTTCTACATCATGAGGCCCAAATGTTGAAAATTCAGAAAGAGATTCACATGAATTTGAATGGGATTCACTTTCAGATGTAACCATAGACTTGGATGTTGATGTTATTCAAGCCTATAATGCCCAACCTGACATAGTTGATGAGCCTAGTGTAGGACTAGAGGACTGGACTCCTCGAATCACCTTAGTGGATGATACTTCGTTAGGAAGGATGAACCCTGATTCGGGTGCTTTAGAAGGAAACTTGATAGATCCCAAATATATGGTCACCAGAAATGACATCTACCACATTCACAATGTTGAACCAGTCATAGACCTACCTATTGTCAACCACCATTTAATTGATCGGTCTCAAATTTCACAAGAGCCACAACTATTGACTTTTCAGAATGACTATGAGATCACATGTTACCTTAATGTCATTGAGCTAGTAGTTTCTTCCACCAGTGAGACAACTATGAGTATGACTGAGCCTGATATTAAGTACCTCAATCTCAAAATAAAAGAAAAAAAGAAAAAGAATAGGTGTTCTGATGGCGAAAACCACTTTGTGGCGGTGTCAAAACCGAAAATAGTAAAACGAAAAGACTTAATAACTTTCCCAATTATTTTCAGGACAAGTCATTAGTGTTGATTGAGCCCACTAAACTAGTTAATTTGAACACAGAAGAAGCTCCTCAGATTGTTCATCTTGCTCAGTCTTTGTCAGAGGAAGAAACTAAGACATATGTGCAATTCCTAGAAGAGAAAAAAATCAATTTTGCATGGACATATTCAGACATGCCAAGGCTTGACACAAATCTTATAATGCATCACTTATCCATAGCTCTAGGAATCAAACTAGTGAAATAAAGATTAAGAAAAATGCATCCACATGTAGCTCTCCTTGTCAAAGTAGAATTAGAAAAACTTTTGAGAGCTGGATTTATTAGAGCCATAGATTATGTAGAATGGATCTCAAACATAGTACCAGTTTCCAAACATGATGGGTCCATTCATGTATGCACAGATTTTATAGATTTAAACAAAGCATGCCCAAAGGATGATTTTCCACTTCCAAAGATTGACATGATAGTGGACATGATAGCAGGTTATGAAATATACTCTCTAATGGATGGATTTAGTGGATATAATCAGATTAAGATAGCACCTAAAGATCAAGAGAAAATAGCATTCACTTGCACATGGGGAACCTATTGTTGGAATGTCATGCCATTTGGATTAAAAAATGCGGGGGCTACCTATCAACGATCTATGACCACTATATTTCATGACATGATGCATAAGAACATGGAAGATTATGTGGATGATACCTTAGCAAAATCAAGAAAATAGAATACACACCTTAAAGATTTGGAAGTGATTCTAGATCGAATGGAACAGTTTCAACTCAGGCTAAATCCGAAGAAGTGTGCATTTGGTGTCACCTCAGGCAAACTTTTAAGATTTATTATTTCAGCAAAAGGCATAGAGGTTGATCCCGAAAAGGTCCAAGCAATTCTAGATATGCCACCTCCTCAAAATATTACTCAAATGAGAAGTCTTCAGGGACGTCTTCAATCAATTAGGAGGTTTATTTCTTAGCTTGAAGATAGATCACAACCCTTTAATAAGACATTGCATAAGGGTGCTTCTTGTGTTTGGAATGAGGATTGCCAAAAGAGCCTTGACCAAATAAAATAATACTTGGCTAATCCTCCAATTTTGATGCCTCCTATTCCAGGGAAACCTTTGATTCTATACATTTCAGCTACAGACACTTCCTTGGGGGCATTGTTGGCTCAGTTAGATGAAAATGGGAAAGAAAGGGCCATATACTACATAAGTTGTACTCTTGTATCCTATGAGGTCAATTATAATAGTATTGAAAAGTCTTGCTTAGCTATGGTGTTTGCTTCCCAAAAGTTGCGACATTACATGCTAGCCCATACTACACATTTAATTGCTAAGATTGATCCTCTAAAATATTTGCTTAGTAAGGCTGCTCTTATGGGTAGGCTCGCTAAGTGGATGATGATATTATCAGAATTTGACATAGATTACATTGAAAGAAAGGCCATAAAAGGGCAGGCTATTGCAGATCAACTTGCTGATTTTCCAGTTAAGGATAGCATGCCTATACAAGTTGAATTCCCTGATGAACATATACTACAGATCACATCTCGCACCTGGAGAATGTTCTTTGATGGCTCTAATATGCAAAATGGGTCAGGTGCGGGAATATTGTTTGTTTCTCCACATGGATACACTATACTGAAGTCATACAAACTACTTTTTCCATGTACAAACAATATAGCAGAGTATGAAGCATTAACTAATGGTTTGAAGATGGCTATAGAATGGAATATAACTGAGTTGCATGTTTTTTGGGATTCACAATTAATAATAAATCAAGTCAATGAAGAGTATCAAACCAAAGATGACAAGTTGATACCTTATAAGAAGGTGGTTGATTCTTTGAGACGCTACTTCACTTTTGTGACATTTCAACAAATCCCTAGTACAGACAATAAAGCTATAGATTCTATGGCTACATTAGCTTCACTCTTACAATTGGAACAGCATGAGTCTCGATTTGAGTTTCTGGTGGAAGAACTATGTCATCCCATATTTGACTCACCTGAAAGCCAAGTCATTTGCACACTTGTCACCCATGAGTCCTCTCGATATGGTGCTATCTATTCATATCTTCATGATGGCATCATCCCTGACACTTTCAACCATTCTGAACACAAAAATCTCATCCACAATGCCTCGTGCCACACCCTCATTTCTGGTGATTTATATAGGAGGGGTTTTGATGGGATGCTTCTTAGATGCTTAGAAAAGGGGGAATCTGACCAAGCGTTAGTTGACATTCATGAGGGCATTTGTGGTGGACATTCTAATGGTCTTTCCATGGCCCGTTGGTTGCTTAGGGTGGGGTATTACTGGCCCACTATGCAAACAGATGCAGTAGCCTTTTCAAAGTCTTGTGAGAAATGTCAAAAGCATGGAAACTTGATACATGCTCTAGGTAGGGAGCTCATTCCATCTATTTCTCATTGGCCATTTCAGCATTGGTCCTTTGACCTTGTTGGCCAAATTCACCCCAACTCATCAGGTGGACATAAGTTTATCACCACAGCTACTGATTATTTCACAAAGTGGGTAGAGGTAGTCCCTCTTTCTATCGCCTCAGGCAAGACAATTTCACTCTTTATCCTGAATCATATTATTTGCCAATTTGGGGTGCCTTCTAAGATCATCACTAACAATGGAGGTCAATTCAAGAACAAGGACATAAAGCATTTATGCAAAAAATTTAAAATCAAACATTTTTCCTCCATCTATTTTCCACAGGGAAATGGACAAGCAGAAGCCTCTAATAAAACCATTCTTAAAATCCTTCATAGGACAGTACACAAGAATGGTAGGGATTGGCACTTGCAAACCAATCCAGCACTATGGGACTATAGGACTAGCTTTCACACACCTATGGGAGCCACTCCTTTTGCACTTACCTATGGCATTGAAGTAGTGTTGCCTTTAGAAGTAGAGATACCTTCACTTAGAGTCTCACTCAAAGGTTTGATAACAGATGAGGATTACCGCGCTATGAGGTTACAGGAACTAGAACTTCTAGATGAGAAGTGTAAGGCTTCCTTTGATCACATGAGAATATATTAGAAGTGTATGTCCAAAGCATTTAACAAGAAGGTTCACCCTAGAGAGTTTCAAATAGATCTTGTTTTGAGAGAAAATCCTAAGAATCAGCAGAACAGAGAACAAAAGGGGAAGTTCGAACCGAATTGGCTTGGACCATATGTCATTACTAGTACTTTTGGGACAGGTGCTTACTGTTGGAAATTTGGCTAATGTGGATGCATATATGTTGTCATTATGGCAACATATGATCTCTATTAAGAGCGCAGAATCTGGAATGCAAGTATGCAAAGTTGAAGAAAGAAATTGTCTAAGTTTGAATACAATGACCCTAACATAGCACCCGATGAAGATTTAGTTGGCGACATCCACTGGAGAAATATTTTTTTTTGCACAGTTAACTAAAGCTTCTATAGAGTATGAGGATACCCCATCTCAATGTGCATAAAGTTTGGAGCAGTACAAACAAAGTTATTCAAAGTTTACCGAAGATAGTTTTTGCAGACAGAGCAGTTTTGGAGACAGTTTTAGCGAAAGAGTTAAGGGATTATTTTTGCTTGTCAAAATAATGACTTAACATTATTAAAGGATGACATCCTAGATGTTTAATCTTGGATAATGATTTTGGATGCCGACCATGTAAATTTATTATCTTTAATAACTCATATATTAGGCATACTTGAAATGTAATGAAAAATAGAAGTGATATGTAAAAAGAAAGAAAAGATAACTTGTGATAGTTGTTTATTGTGATAGCAGCAAAGGCTATTGATGTGAAGTTGTAAGCAGTACCATATTATAGTCAAAAACATTTTGTATTACCTATTTGGGGAGTTAGCTCAGCTGGTGATCAGGTTTTGTAATCTAACTCCTAACAGGGTTAAGGCTTTTAACAAGGCCTAAAGTCCTTTAACCAAGATAGATCTACTATACATTGTAAATTGACTCCTAATAGGGTCCAATATCTCTAACAGGATACTTTTGATTAGTGATCTTTGTGGGTACCATCCCCACTGGGGTTTTCCCTTGGCCAAGGTTTCTTCGAGAACATATGATGTGTTATGAGTTCTTTCTATTTACTGCTATGTTTGTTAATCAGCTTGATAATCTTTGTATGCACTAAAGTAATCTATTATATCCATAAGTGGGCAAAAGAAAAAGTTTGTGAAATACTGATTCACCCCCCCTCTCAGTATTTCCTATTTCTAACAATTGGTATCAAAGCGTAGTTACTCGAAGAAGGAACATTCAAGGAAAGCTTAGCAGCTTGAGTAAGATCTCTATGGATATGGATCAACTTCAGAAGAATCTTGAAGAAGCTCTTGAACAGATTGATATGCTTACTGATGAAAGAAACTCCTTAAGAAGAAAATATGAAGATGCAAAGAATGCTATTGACAAATTAAAAGGTAAGATTGAAGATCTGAAATCTGAAAAGAAATCTGATATGCTTGTTAAAGATTGTGATGAATTAGAAAAATAAAATGAGATCCTTAAGCATGAGTTGAAGATAGTAAATCTAAAGCTTAGTATGAAAGATGGAAATTTGAGATCTGATAATGAAAAATTGAAAATTGAGAATGAAGATTTGAGGTCAAGACTTGAAAAGGAAACATCCGAATTTGAAAAGTAAAAATGCAGTATGTGGAACTTGAGAAGTACAATAAAATTGTGAAAGGTGAATTAACTCAATCTAAACAACAACTTGAAAGGCTATATGTAATACCTCTCCTATGCTGATACTTGGACTTTCTGATTTGGACATTCTATTGTGATGGTTAGGACTATACATTTACGTTTATGCTTTATGGATGATGTTATGTTTATCAGATGATTAATATGCTCATTTATGGTTATATCATTTATATGTTTATGAGATTTGAAAATCATCTATTTTTATGTCTTATGGATCTAACCCAATGATTTAAATACTAACCATTATCATGATCTTCTATGTTGCATGGATATGTGACTGATGTGTTTTTATGACTCAGGACGAAGTCGTAGTTACTCACTCAGTTGAGGTCCACACGATGTATCGATCCTAGTCGTCTACTTGCATATATTTGATTTGTATATCCATATGTATATGTATGTATCTCTTCTTGGCGATGCAGGATTGTAGGTACCGGGTATCGTCTCCACCTGGCTTCACAGGTCTGAGCGATCTCTCAAAATCCTTGATTGTTGTTGTTGTTACGGAGATATCACCAGGTTCCACAGGAAGAAACCTCACCTTTGATCCTTTTACCCTTAGGTGGGAGGTGTCAAGTTAGTCCCTTGTGTGGAGACATTATGCGATCTTGTAGTTGGTTGATTTGTGGATCTGGTAGCTAGGTCTTGTCTTCATGGCATGTTCAAAGTTGTAAGTAGATTTTTGATAGGTATGACTTAGTAATTTATCATTATTAAAAGTTACGTATATGCATACTAGTGTGAACGAGTTGGTATGTGATTTAAATCGTGAGATTTAATATCATTAATAATAAATAATATATTTTATAATAATGTTATTTTAATATTTAATATTAATAATAATGTGTATGATTTATGGTATATGTACCATAAGCATATGGGTGCACACATATGCCTATGAATACATATATTAATATATATTATTATATAATAAATTAATTATTTGTGTGAAGGAAATTATTCTTATGTTATTCTTATTAGTGGTAAATAGGATTGGTAAATTCTATTACCATGGCTAAGTAAGTTAGGAAATTAATATTTAAGAATATATTCTCTATTTTGTCATCCTTAAATTTAGGAGACAAAAAAAATAAAATTAAAACCTTATTAAATAAAATATGATTACCCCTTACGGGAATGGTTTTACAAACCATATTATTAACCATATTATTAACTATATTATTAACGGGTGAGAGGTTGGGATGGTTGCACAATTGGTTTACCCGTGCAAGCACCACCTCCATTTTATTTACCAGAAGATTTCTTGTGTAAGGGAGGGGAGGAAAATATATATATATATATATAGAGAGAGAGATATATATATATATATATATATATTATGATTGCCAGAGAAAAATTTGGGGAGATTCAGAAAAGTTTGGCATTTGGATTTTGGAAAATAAAGGCTGGAGAGTTCATCCAGGAAGAGTTTGAGGCTTGCTGGAAAGAGACAGAGAGGAAGGATTCATCTTCATCAACCGAATTCCGCAGGACTCCAGGTTGGATTCCATCTTGAGAAATAGGTTTAATTTAATAGTATGAATGTGATTTTTAGATTGGTTGAAAGTTTCTGTATGTGTGTTATTATTGCAAAACATAGGTGTAATGTCGTATTATTATTGTATGGTGTAGGGTGAATATATTAATGTGTTCTGTAATAGTATATTATTGCAGACGGTTGATAGATTAATGTATTCTGCAATAACGTATTATTACAGAATGTTGAAGTATTAAATGTATTATTATAATATGTGAAACATCATTGCATTATTGGTAATAGTGTGTGTAGTATGATATTATTTTGTCAATCGTCTGTACATTATACAAATGTTGTATTAGTGTAATACAAATGCTATATTATTATATTATTCCGTCATTTAATATTCTATCAATACAAACATTTTAACATTTTAATATGAATTCATTTGGTGACGTTTATACAATATAAATATTATTTTGGTTTCTGAAATATATATGTAAAAATAAAACAAATGCTATATTATTATATTATTCTATCATTTAATATTCTATCAATACAAACATTTTAACATTTTAATATGAATTCATTTGGTGACGTTTATACAATATAAATATTATTTTGGTTTCTGAAATATATATGTAAAAATAAAACAAATGCTATATTATTATATTATTCCGTCATTTAATATTCTATCAATACAAACATTTTAACATTTTAATATGAATTCATTTGGTGACGTTTATACAATATAAATATTATTTTGGTTTCTGAAATATATATGTTTCAATAAAACATTTGAGTTATGTTTTATTTTTATTTTTAAAAAAATATAATAAAATAAAATGTCAATAACATTTAGTAAAATCATTTAAACTTTTAGTAAAATATAGGAGAATAATAAGGAGGAAATATAGGAAAAATTATAGGAAAATAATAAGGAGGAAATATAGGAGAAAAATAAGGAGAGATTGTAGGAGGAAAATAAAATAATGAAATACTAAATAGCCTATTTAAAAATGACTTTAAATCTATTTTGTTTTCTTTTATTATTTTGTGGTAGTTTGTTTTTAGTGAATATTAAATTTGGAATATTGAAATTTCTATTAAATTTAGTTATTATTTAGTAGGAATTTCATAGTATAGTTTAGTTTATAAATTTGTGATTTTTAGATTTTAGATTTTCATAAAACCAGACTTAGCCAAATTTCAAGATTAGTCAAATGTCAGGCCTAGACTGAAATCTAAGAAGCATTATTTTGGCGTATGGAAATTTGTGAAAACCTTAAATGTGTTTGGCAGAGGTTATGTCCAGTGCATTTAGATGCCTTAATAGGGTTAGGATGTGTTTAGGAAGTAGTTTAGGGTTAGGGTTGTCTAAAGGATCAGGACATTCTAAATATCCTTAAACGTTCCTAATTTCCCTAAACGTTCATAAACTATCTTATTAGTTTCTACTCTTTGATGCAGTCTTACAAATGTGTTTATGATATGTTTTACTATGTTTGTGATGTGATTGTGACATGTGGGTTAAGGGTAGGAAACCTAAGAACCCCTAAGTGAGTGGCTCTCAGTGCGGGGCCGGGGCCCTAAAGTGGCTAGACCAGGATAACCGACTGAAGAGTTATTTAACAAGTGAAAACTTAATTAAACTTATGGGAATGGGTTAAAACATTAAAAAGATTAAATGTGCCTCGCCCATGCCATTAGTGCTAGTAAAGGCTATGGATGGGAGTGGGAGAAGGTACCTATGCGTAGGTACGATCGAATGGCGCTTGTCTGTATGAAAGGCATTCGATTCCGCATGTGCCTACTTGGGGGCCGGGGCCCAGTGTGGCTAGTACCAGGACAACCCAAGGGGTGAGGGCTATGCGATGACACTCACTTAGGTTGTTGCTTAGGATTTTCTACCCAAACCTTAGAACCCTTGTGAAGTGAACCTCATTTGTGGAATTCTTATTCAACCCTTTGTAAAAACCTAGTAAGTTACTTCTTTGTGGGCTTGGTGTTTATCTCCTAGCACGGGGGAGTGGGCCTTTTAGGTATCCACATGGTTGGGTGGTAAATCTTTTATCGAGGTATCTTTTGGCGGATGCAGTGTTTGGAGATTCATGCTTGCTTATGTACCAGTTTTGAAGAATGAAGGCTTTGTAATTATATTTCATTTTGTAAAATTATTGTTACCTCCCATGAGGAGATGAATGTAATGTAATCATTGATGTGATTCAAAATGATGTATGGGTAGACTTAGGAAAAAGGGAAAAGGGAAATGTGAACTTTATGTTTAAGATGTATGTTGGAAAAGAAAAAGGATTTTGTAACATTCCAAGTTATGTAATATATGTGCAATGTATTTAGATGAGTTTTATTTGATTTTAAAAAGTTATATTGTTCATAAAGGATACTTAGGAATATAGATGTTTAAATGGAAAGTTGAAATGAAAATATTTTGTATTTCTTAAAGATATGATGTAATTTGTTTTGAGAACTTTATCTTGTTCTTAGTTTACTTAATGACCTTAAATGAATCATGCATTAAATAAAAGGGAACCTTGGAGGAAACTAAGTTTAGGTTTTGTTCATATTATTGTTTTGAAAATTTTAAAAAATAAATAAATTTTTGCTTAGGTTTTCTTTACAAAGAGAATCTTTGTTCTCTTCCCGATTCCCTTGCGGGGCATGACACTATATTCAAAAGGTGATAAGACTGAAAAACAAATTTCTTTTGAAGAACCATTCTTTGATAGCACTAGATTTGGATATAGTATGTTTAGAACAAACCATGAAAGTAAGAAGCCAGATCTAAAGACATCTGAAAGTGTGGAGGAAATAAAGCTAGATGAGAACACATTGGAAGATCCACCTAAAGAAGAACCACCTAGAGAGAAAGAAAAATCAAAGCAAGAAGAATCATCTAAAGGTATGCAAAGAGAATTCAAAGGTAGATGTTTTGCTTGTAATACTATTGGGCACATGAAGAGAGATTGCACAGGTAAGCAATTTAAATCTTTTAATGGACATTGTTATAATTGTTATAGTTTTGGACATAGAGTTAACGAATGTAGAAGACCTAAAGTAATTTTGAATAATTATGATAGAAGGATTGGGACTACTAACAATGTAGATAAGAAATCTATTGAAGAAATGAATCAAAGAAAAGTGGTAGTATGTTTTAGATGCAACAAAGTAGGACACATTGCTAGAAATTGCAGGTCACAGATTAACCAGCAAGGACAGAGATTTGGAAACAATGGAATCATTTGTCAGATATGTAACAAGTTTGGACACTCAGCAAGATTTTGCAGAATGAACAATGGAGGTTATCATCATAACCCTAACCCTAGGAACAATGCAAGAAGGAATGAAAATGCAAGAAACAAAGAGAAAGGTTGTTGTAGCAATAAAGATGAAGTAGAATTTGACAAAGGCACAGATCAAGGAGGTATAGTTAGCACTAAAAGTAGTCAGGAAGGTAATGTAACTGATGGTAAGGATGAATCTTTACCTGACCCTTCTTTAAGTACTTAAATTATGTAAGTTTCTGTAGTTTAGGACTTAGGATTAGTGTAGATTAGGAATTTGAATGAGTTAAGTTTTGTGTAGTTAGATGTAGGTTTATTATGTTGTACTAATGCTATGGTTAAGTGCATAAAAGAAAATATTGTGTTTTGCGAGGTCGCAGAAAGTTTTATGATTGCAGGTTTGCAGAATCATCTTTTTGAGGTTTTAGCGGCAAAATGAATGAATGTGATGTTAGATCGAGTTAATGTGAAGTGTTATAAGGTCAAAATCAAAGTTATTATGATTACAAAGTGATTGAAAAGAGATTTGAAAGAAGAAAGGTGAGTTAAGGATGATTTGAAGAAGTTTGGAAGCAGTTTGCAGTGACGATCATACTGAAACCCTAGATTTGCAAAGTTGAGGTATTTCTTGATCTTTAATCAGTTGATAAGATGGATATTTCTATGGTTCATAATGTTAAGGATAATAATAGACCAAAGATTAAGAAAGAACCAGTAGAACCAACTAAAATTGATGACAATTTAGCATTATCATCCGTACCAAACGGAGTATTGCACATTGAGAATGTTAAGGGATATTTAGGTTGTAAGTTTGAAACTTTGGGAGATGCAAATTTTAGTGATGATTACAAGAAATTGTACAATCAAGACATGTCAGTTAAACCAGCTTATGGGCACTTAGAGAATAATGAAATTATCAAATATTCCATGAAGTATGAATTCAATGATGAGGAATGTACTAAGATCATTTTAAGTAGAATCCACAATGGGAAATTCTGGATGGAGGATAGAGTTATTGATATAACTGCTGACCTAATTCATGAAGTTACTAGATTATCTAAAGTTGGAGAGATTCCACTGAATGAAAAGAACATGAGAAAGATTGTTTTAGATAACATTGGATCTAGTTATAATGGTAGAGGAATTGTGATAAGCAAGATTAAGCAAGATGATGTTAGGTACCTTTGCAAGATCCTAACAACTAAATTCTGTGGTAGTTCAAGGGAAGCTGACATGGCTGTAGGAATGATTCATATAGCTTATGTTATGTGTATTGAGAAGCAACTAGTAGACCTATGTGAAATTCTAAAAATTCAGTTATTTGAGAACTTAGAAAAGATTAAGAAGGCTAAGTACACTCAGTTTAGGTTTTCATCTCTGATAACCTATATGTTTTTCCATATTTTGAGAAGATTTCCTTACACAGTAGATTGGAGTGACAATGTGAACACAATGGAAAGAATAAACTTAGTATACATGAAACACCTTTTTGATAAAGTTAATGATAGTGTGAAGCTTGTATTGAAGACTTTTTAGAATATTGTTAAGAACAAGTCAAGGATTCCTCAATCCTTAGTTGAAAAGCATAAAGATGACATTTGTTTTATGGTTAACACTGATTTCACCTACATTGAAGTAGTTGAGCCTAGAATGGAATTCATAGACCCTCTTGGCTATGAAATATCTGAAACAGAAATAGTAGGATATGTGAATAGATTGTTAAAGTGTGAGTTGGATGGTCATGCAAACAGGATTGGAACCTATGAAGAGAATTTCAACTCTGCAATAAGTTTGAGAGAAAAGAAGAAATCTAATTAGAGAGTTGAATCTACTATGAAGAAAATATTGAAAGAATCTGGTATGTCAAGTCATGAGTTTGACATAGCTAAGAAAACTGCAGAAGCCCTGAGGCAAAGTGAAAATCTTGTATTTCCACCTGAGACATCAAGTGCAGATCCTGTTGATCTTATTGCAGTAAAGGTAAAAGTTGAAGTACCTGAAAAAGATGAAGGAGATAAATCTTTTTCTCCTATTCCTAGTAAAAGAGTAAAAGTGAGTGCAACAGGACCCGGCAAGAGACAGAAAGTGGTTGTACCACCTATACCTAGAAATGTAGCAGTAATTAAAGATGATGATGTAGTTTCAGTCAAGAAGAAAACTTGGAAACCAAGAATTGAAAGAGTTAATGAAGATATATTGAAGCATGGAGACTTCACCAAGTTGAATAAATTCTATGATCTATATGGATCATTTGATAGATTGAACTTTGAAAATGCAATGGTTACACATATGATTGTGGTAGATAAGAAACTTAGTACCATTCATGGTAAGATCCTAGAAGATTTGTATAATAGACTTGTGAATAGAAAAGAGAGAGCACAAGAAGAAGTCATGAAGATGAGAGAACATGTAATCAGATAGTTCTGTGAAGTTAAGGATGAAGATCATTTGAAGAGATTCTTGAAGTCTCTTGGAACTTTATTGAGAACTAAGAGAAGAACAATCCTTATAATGGGAGGCAAAAAGGAGGAAGTACAAAAAAAAATAGAGCAAGCAGTAATGCAAGTTCTTGCAGATATAGTTGCAGAAAAGCATGTTGAATCAGACCCTCAGCAGAAGCAATTAGAGGAACCGCATGCAGAGGAAGTTGGTATTGAAGAAGTTCCATCTTCTTCACATATCAATATTGGCAAAGAATCAATGGATATTGGAGGCACCAAAGTGACTTTAGAATCAGATGATGCAGTATTTCATGATCTAGGAAATATTGTTGACAATTTGGCTTTGGATGAGCAAGAAAAGGTCATAGAATCAGAGAAGAATACAGAGGTAGAGGAAGCACCAACTATATCAGAATCAGTTCCAGTAGAACAGTCAGTTAAAGGCAAACAAATTTTGACAGAGGCCACTACCTCTAGTGCACCTTCTAAACTAGTTGAAGACATTAGTGCACCTGACAATAAGAAGAGGCATATTGGCTCAATGTTTGAAGACCTTGGAAAAGAAATTGAAGATGATGATCAACTTGAGTTCATTACATCTCTGACTAAAATTATTGGAAAGAATAAGAAGGTGAAAGACCTTGAAGGAAAAGTTAGAGTTTTGATAGAGAAACTTGAGAGTGTGATCAGCACTAAGGTATTTGAATCAGATCCACTTGAGAAAGCTCAATCAGTAATAAATTCTTTTGACTCTGAATTTTCTAACTTGAAGGATATTGCGAAGATAAAAGTTCAGGAAGACTTTGAAGTAGAAATGCAACAAACTTTAAGTGTAAATATTCGAAATGATATTGGTAGTTTAGATGTATGCATAAAGAATTTGAGGAGACATTTTGAGACAGGAAAGAATTTGTACATACAATGTACTAAATTAGAAATCATAATAGTTGAAGAGGATAAGAAGATCAGAGAGAAGTTAGATGCTATTACAGCTGAGACAAACACCTTGACAAGCCCTAATGTCAAGATAAGTTTTGTTGAGAAGAACATAAGGAAATTGAAAGATGAAATTAGAATGATAGCAGATGAGAAGAACAGAAAGATGATTAGGGTTAACATCTTGAGAGAGCATGTCTCAATCAAGATATCAATTGTTGAAGATCAAATTGAGCAGTGTCTTTCAGCAAAGACATCATTTCAGAAGTTTAGCTTCAATTCCCTACAAGCTTGTCAGACAGCAACATACGGATTGAGTACTCTACTCAATGTTGCTGAATCCATCAGGATGATATGGGAGAAAGATTTTGAATCTTGGAAGTTAGAGTTTGATGATTGTGTTGCAAGCCTATCGACTTTGCAATAACTGATAATAAGGTATAAAGTTTTTGAAATTTTTGTACACCCTATCTTTGTCATTGTTGTCAAATGGGGAGAGATAGTTAGATAGTAATAGAAAATTGTATATATGTTGAGGAAGGATACTCATAGGGGGAGTTATTATATGGAGTATGATATTGTATACATATTGTATAAACTTTTGGCCACAAAATTTTGTATAAATGTTTTTGAAGTTTTGTTTGCACACTTAGCCAATTTTCCCATATGTTGCCACCAATGACAAAGGGGGAGATTGTTGGCAATTTGGCTAATTTGGATGCATAGATGTTGTCATTATGGAAACATATGATCTCTATTAAGAGTGTAGAATCTAGAATGCAAGTATGCAAAGTTGAAGAAAGAAATTGTCTAAGTTTGAATACAGTGATCCTGACAGAGCACTCGATGAAGATTTAGTTGGTGACATCCACTGGAGCAATATTTTTGTTTGCACAATTAACTAAAGCTTCTATAGATTATGAGGATACCCCATCTTAGTGTGCATAAAGTTTGGAGTAGTAAGAACAAATTTATTCAAAGTTTACCGAAGATAGTTTTTGCAGACAGAGCAGTTTTGGAGACAGTTTTAGCGAAAGAGTTAAGGGATTATTTTTTCTTGTCAAAATAATGACTTAACATTATTAAGGGATGAAATCCTAGATGTTTACTCTTGGATAATGATTTTGGATGCCAACCATGTAAATTTATTAGCTTTAATAACTCATATATTAGGCATACTTGAAATGTAATGAAAAATAGAAGTGATATGTAAAAAGAAAGAAAAGATAACTTGTGATAGTTGTATATTGTGATAGCAGCAAAGGCTATTGATGCGAAGTTGTAAGAAGTACAATATTATAGTCAGAAACATTTTGTATTACCTATTTGGGTAGTGAGCTTAGCTGGTGATCAAGTTTTGTAATCTAACTCCTAACAGGGTTAAGGCTTCTAACAAGGCCTAAAGTCCTTTAACCAGGACAGATCTACTATACATTATAAATTGACTCCTAACAGGGTCCAATATCCCTAATAGGATACTTTTGATTAGTGATCTTTGTGGGTACCATCCCCACTGGGGTTTTCCCTTGGCCAAGGTTTCCTTGAGAACATATGATGTGTTATGAGTTCTTTCTATTTATTGCTATGTTTGTTAATCAGCTTGATAATCTTTGTATGCACTAAAGTAATCTGTTATATCCATAAGTGGGAAAAAGAAAAAGTTTGCAAAATACTAATTCACCCCCCCCTCTCAGTATTTCCTATTTCTAACACTTGTTATATGATGAGGATGGAGAACAGCTCCCCGATCCTATCAATGTGTTACACCTCAAGAAGTTCTATCCTTGATGCCTATTCTGTCTGGGGGCATCCTTTGTACATATTTATTGATCTTGAAAAAATACCAAAAAAATTCATATATGATGCTGAAAAAATCCTTAAAAAGCATATAATGTCCTAAAAAAAGAGCATCCTAGTGAAAACCTAGCAATAGGCGCTTTGATGTCTCATCAAAAAATACAAAAAATAGAAAAAATAGAAAAAGTGCCTTGGTGAAAACCTGGAAACAGGCACCTTGGTAGCAAAAAAAAGAAAAAAATTGCAATAAATCCGAGTGGTGAAAACCTAGAAACAAGCGCTACTTGAGGCCTTTGCACCCTTGTCTTTTAGCATGCGCTATCGACATTGAACCTTTCTCCATCATGTCTTGACCTTATTTGGCGTAGTCTGGAATTGGTCTTTATCTTTGTCTAGGGGGCATAACTGTTAGCATATCTCCTTTGGGTGTGTTTGTCTCTTGCGGCATTCCACAACAGGTGTTTTTCAACACCACCCCAAATAGTGTTTTTCAACACTACCCTTGCGTCGAGTGTTTCCTTAACACTTATCAGATGTCTTACCCAACAATCTAGTATGATGTGATATTTCTCATTGGCAGATGTGATAACCAAAGTCTGACTCTATGACCAACAAACACGCACTTAGACAATCAACTTGTTGAGATATGTTGACTTTATTTTTCTTTGTGTGTTGTCTATGAGGATTTCTTTAATGAGTGGTCTCTCCTTGAGAAGTTTTTGATGATGTACAGCTAGAAGACTAAGGGTATGAGAACATGTTTTATTTCTTTATCTGCTTGTGGGAATATTTTTTTGGTCCTAATTGTCATGAGCATTTTATGTTGGTCTTACTTGACACTATGGATTGACAAGGTATTATCCTTGACTGTTTTGCGAGTGCATGCTTCTAGCTATCCTGACTTTCATATGTCTTGATACAAGCATAATCTAGCCATATCAAAATTTAGGTGATCTCACTGCATTAGTCATCTGGACCTACATGTCTTTGATGCCTAGGTGAGATTCCCACATTTCTATCTGATAAAGATCATATTCATATCCGCATAGTTATGCTAGTGTGCATTGTATGATCTTACAGCGCTACCTAATGCTTGATGATGATAATTAGATGTCTATAGGCATTGTGACCTTGCAAGACAACCACTTTCATAGTAGCTTGCATTCTTAGGTTCATCATAGTTTAGTTTTTACATCTTGCATATGGAGAGAGCTCTTCTTTTTATCATCTACGGACTAGTTGGTCAACTGTGCTCATTTTCTGATTCTTCTTGATCATATCTTTAATTTCTGGTCTTTCATATCACATAATTTTCCATTCATTTTGGGATTGAAACTAAAATCCACATTCACCTTGATCATCAAACTCACATTTCATTCTCTTCTGTACAGTTGACTGACCTTTTGAGGCATAATTTTTTGATCTTTGATGGAATTTCTTCCTTTTTCATGTCTTCCAAACTTCTAGTCTTTTATTCACCCCACTTCTTTTCTTCTAATTCATCACTAGGGCATGTTTTCACTGCCTAATGGTTAATCTATTTGACCTTTATTCTCAATTGTGATTCATTATGATTTGATCAAATCTTTATTAGTTTGTTGTTCCTCTCTATCTGATTTCGCTTTCGATTCCAAGGGGGTAGTACCTATTGGATTTTAATCTTTGATTCCTTAATTTTCTTGATTCAGCTATTTTTTTCTGAGCTTTTTCTCAAGCCTGAGATTCTTATCTCTTATTTTGGATATGATCCCGAATCGACCTCATGTCCAGAATCCTTTGTCTATGTTTGTCCAGATGTGATCCCAAATTGATCTCACATTGCAACTTCATTCTTTGACTACATGTGTTCCCAGATCGATCACACATTAGTCAAAGAGGGGCAAATGTATGCACCCTAAAATGGTCACCTAGACTTTGGGCCCCCATTCAGCAATTTATCAAATCCCTGAATCAATATTTTTAAATATCAACAATATCAATTATATCAATTTCCTTGATCAAATCATAATCAATTCAATATTTCCTAAGGTTTGAGCCTTATTTAATTTAAAAGAGAAAAAAATAAAAATAAAAATAAAAATCTTATTTAATTAAGAGAACATGCTCTCTTTTAATTAATTAAAAATCTCTTTTAATTAAATAATAAAATCACTTTATCCTAAGCCTTTATTTAATTAAAAAGAATTTCCTCCCCTTTTATTTAAATAAAAAATCCTCACTTTTCCTCTTACCCTAAGTTGCACAAATAAAGTATTATTTTTATTTTATAAAAAGGGAAAAAATATTTTTTGTCTCATATGGACACTAAAGTCAACTCCTATTTTCCTATTGGAGGATATTTGTGCATAAGGATCAAGCTTCTATTTTTCTTCATCGTTGATTAAATCTTTTGCCTCTTAATCTTGATCGTCCATTGATTTTTCATTTCCTATAAAAGAAGAGCTCTCTTCTTCATTTTCATCCATTCTCTTTTATGCTATTGTTATGCTACAGGTTTTCTACGTCATCTTGAAGCTTTTGGAGACATTCTTGCATCAATTTTTGAAGATTTGGAGCATCATTGGCATTCATCTTGCATCTACATCACATCCTAACTTGCATCATAGTTGCATCATCATGGTATCATTTCCTTTCATGTTTTAGATTAATCTCACATATTTTAATTAGAGGGTTTGTAACTCTTTCATTTCCATTTTCATAGCCTAATTTTCATACTTGCATGCTCATCTTAGATTAATTTTTCATTGCATTGCATTCATTTGGATTTCATTGGAGATATTGGCATTGTTTTTCTTGTCTTTGATTTTGAATCTCTCATTGTGTGGTTGACTAGCAAGGTCATGAGTTTATAGCTCTAGCTGAGAGCAATTTTACAAATCTTGCAACTCCATGCATAGAGAGCTATGGATCGATTTGTGAGGGCTTATTCTTGATTTTTCTTGCATGTAAGGATTCATAGAAGTGTGAAAACATTTTAGCACACACATCCCTCGCCTTCTACTTTTGCTTCCACTAAGATCTAGTAAGCTTAGTAAAATTGACATGTTGCTACAAGTCCATGTATGATGGGATGAGCTTCCCTACAAAAGGAACTCTAAGAGAAAGGATGTATAGAATATGGAAGAGAGAATAGATTTGGAGTGGTAGGGACATGATAGTAGGGAAGAATGGAGGAATTCCTTGTGGGGTCTAGATTGGTGGTTTGGTGGAAGCAACTACACTAGAAAACACCAAAGGAGGAGTGGTATCAAAAGCTAACACTTTGGTAAGTATGGGCATAAAAAATGTAAGGAAACTAAGGTGCGGAAACAGCTTCCTACGCTAATCTCTATAGGAGAGTATTGTGCAAATTCTTATAAATCCTTACAATTTCAAATTCATTAACTACTTTAACAAAGATATTGCAACCACATACAATGCATACAGAAAAATAGAGAATGACACAATGATATACCCTGGGGAAAACCTTTCAGTAAAAAACCTCAGCACTCCAAAACTTGCACAATGTATTATCTTCAACACAAAGATTACAATACACTTGCAATGCAAGTTCTTTCAGGAGACGAGAGACAAAGCCAACAAGACTTAAACTTCTGTTATATCTCTCCCATAGGAGTAGCGTCATATATATAGACTCCTCTGGACCCAAAAATAGGCACAACCACCAAGACCCATGCACAAAGCCACATGTACATAGTTGTTACATGCAATCCCAAGAATAGGCATCCATCCCTAAAATAGACTATGACAGCTTGTCATAGAATCTGCCAAAAATAACAGTCACAAGAGAAGTGTAAGAGAATCTATCATACCAACCTATTTTTGGCATATTCTCTTACACACACCAACCACTTCTTCTTGGGTGCCCAAATAGGCCCAAGTCATAAGATGCTCTTACACCTGTCATAGCACATTCCTTAAATAGTTCTTACGCGTCATAGGAATCTGTCATGACCATTTCAGTCATGATCTCCTTACGCACAAGATGTCGACACATCAAGTGGAGTGACACATCAACATGCCAACTAGACATGTACACTCACACTTAATTACATTATTTGCAAAAAATACATTTACAAAACAAATAATAAGAATAGGAATTATCCAAGGTTGAGACACCTTATTCCTAACATTCTCCCACTTGTTGAACACCTTGTAAGAGCAATAGGAACATAACAGGAACTTTA
This sequence comes from Chamaecyparis obtusa, assembly GCA_027943335.1. NCBI lineage: Eukaryota > Viridiplantae > Streptophyta > Pinopsida > Cupressales > Cupressaceae > Chamaecyparis > Chamaecyparis obtusa. Next base: position 432,559 of record BSBK01000787.1, read on the forward strand.
ACTGCTATAGGCCAAAAGGCCCATAGACTCCGAACACCATCTGAACTTCTCAGTGCCCACTAGTTTCGTTAATGCATCTGCAACATTCTTCACAGTATCTACCTTCTCCAAATTTACCTTTCCATCTTCCACCATATCTCTCACAAAGTGAAACTGCACATCAATGTGCTTCATTCTGGCATGGAAAGTTGGATTCTTTGCAAGGAAAATAGTGCTTTGACTGTCACACCAAATAGTAATTTGTTCTGCATCAACACCAACATCAGAACACAATCTTCTAAGCCAAATGGCTTCTTTACAAGCATGAGTAGCAGCCATGTACTCAGCTTCTGTAGTGGACAAAGCAACCACAGGTTGTCACTTACTCATCCAACTGATGGCACCACCAAACATAGTGAACACATAAGCACTGGTGGATCTCCTACTTTCAATATCACCTGCCCAATCTGAATCCACAAACCCACGAATACAAACTAAATGTGGAGATCTAGAAGAGTTACCATGATAACATATGGATTAATTTGATCTACCCCTCAAATATTTGAATACTCGCTTAACTGCATCCCAATGTACCCATCTAGGATTAGCCATAAACTGACTCAGGACTCCCACTACTTGGGCAATGTCTAGTCTAGTACAGACCATAGTGTACATAAGACTTCCAACTGCACTAGCATAAGGTACTCTACTCATGTCCTCCGCCTCACTAGGAGATTTTCGACAATCATCTACAGATAAATTTGTTCCCACAAAAATAGGAACACATAGTGGTCTACAATCTGCCATGCTGAACATGTCCAACACAGACTTCACATACTCACTCTGACTCAACCAAAGTTTTCTGTTAGACCTGTCTCTACTGATTTCCATACCCAAGATGTACCTAGCTGCCCCAAGATCTTTCATCTCAAACTGTGCTGACAACTGAGATTTAAAATCAGAAATCATACCCTTACCCTTCCCAAATAGTAACATATCATCAACATATAATGCAACAATAAGTAGGCGATCATTTTCAACTCTGAAATAAACACAATGATTTGATTTTGATCTTTCAAATCCAATTGACAACACAAAGGCATCAAACTTAAGGTACCACATCCTAGGAGATTGCTTCAAACCATATAGAGATTTCTTTAATCTACAAACTAAGGATTCTTTACCTTTAACAATGTACTGCTCAGGCTGTGACATATAAATCTCTTCCTCCAAATCACCATGAAGGAAAGTTGTCTTCACATCCATCTGTTCTATCTCTAAATCATATGATGTAGCAAGAGATAATAGAAATCTAATGGATTTCAACTTTGCAATGGGAGAGAATATTTCACCACAATCTATTCCCTCTACCTGTGAATACCCCTTTGCAACCAATCTAGCTTTATACCTTTCAACACTGCCATCTGCATAGAATTTCTTCTTGAACACCCATTTACAGCCAATAGATTTTCTCCCTTTAGGAAAAGGTACAAGGTCCCAAGTTTTGTTTTTCTCCAATGAAGCCATCTCATCATCCATAACCTCAATCCAGGAACCTGCATCTTCCATGCCCAAAGCCTCTTTCACAGATCTAGGCTAATCAGTGTTAGTAATCAAAGCAAAGGCACAACTGGAATCTAACATAGAATAACCAAAACTTTTCGATTGCTTTCTTTCTCTCATGGATCTCCTCAAGGGCTGAGGTTGAGGTTGTTCTTCCTCTTCTTCTGAACTATCAGAGCTGCTAGAGCTCTCCTCATCATTAGGCCCAACATGGTCTCTATGTTCAGTCTTCTCAGGGGTAGGAGGCAACTGAACAACATCTTTTTCCTTTTCTTTTTCATCTAGTTGTAGCACAATAGGAGAAGATGTTATCTCTCTGAAAATAACATTTCTACTATACAACACCTTACTAGTCACAGGATCCAAAGCTTGTATCCTTTCACACCAGCACTGTATTCGATGAAAATACATTTAATAGCTTTGTTTTCCAACTTAGATCTTTTCTCCTTTGGAACATGTGCATAAGCTTCACAACCAAAAACATGAAGATGTCTAATTGAAGGCTTCTTACCAGACCACACCTCCATGGGTGTCTTACCAAAAAGGGCTGATGTAGGAGATCTGTTAACCAGATAGCAAGCAGTGGCCACAGCTTCAGCCTAAAACCTTTGTTCTAAACCAGCTCCACTAAGCATACTCCTAGCCTTCTCCATCAGTGTCCTGTTCATTCTCTCTGCAACTCTATTTTTCTATGGGGTATAAGGAGTTGTCTTATGCCTCTTGATACCTTGTTCTTTATAGAACTGAGAAAAACTCTACTGAGAAAAACTCACCACCATTGTCAATTCTCACACACTTAATCTTCTTACTAGTCTAATTCTCTACAAGAGCTTTAAATTCCTTGAACCAACTAAAGACTTGTGTCTTACTTTTAAGGAAATAAATCCACGTCCTTCTACTGTAATCATCTATGAAAGATAAAAAAATTATAGACTTGGAGATTGAAGGAACTTTTACAGGACCAAATACATTAGAATGAATAAGATCCAAAACATCAAAAGATTTGTGAGAACTAGAGTAAAACTGAACACGATTTTGTTTACCATAGACACAGTGTTCGCAGAAGTTGAACTTGAGATTTCAATCATTTAACCCCTCAATGAGATTTTTATTTTTTAGGGTTCTGAGACCCTTTTCACCAATGTGGCCAAATCTCATATGCCACAACATTGTCTTTTCTGCAGGAAGCTTAGCTTCCAAAGTGTTTGCACTACCATCGGAACCAATAGCCACAAACTTCTTCACTACTTTTTCAGATGGTGAGGATGAAGAACTATTACATAGAGGAATACATGCATCTAACTAAAATAAGGTACCTCTCCTAGTACCCCTTGCAAGCACTATTGATCCTCTTATCATCTTGCATCCTTCTTTCAAAAAAACAACTTGCACACCTACATCATTCAGCATACTTACAGATAATAGGTTTCATGCCAAACTTGGAATGTGCATAACTCCGTTGATTCCCTTTACTCATCCATCAGGAAATTTGATAGTGACCCTTCTGCGTCCAACTATCTTTAGGTGAGAATCATCACCCAAGTACACCTTTCCACCATCGAACTCTTCATATTTTGAGAACCAATTTCGATGAGAGGTCATGTGAAAAGATGCACCTGAGTCAACCAACCACACATCATCAGATGCATGGGCTACCAAAGCTACGATGAATGCATCACCATCTTCTTGAGATCTTTCTGAAGCTAAATCTAAACATTTCTTCTTCTTCTTCGGCTCTTTGCAGTCTTTACGGAAGTGCCCAAATTTATCACAGTTCCAACATTTTTCCTTGGACTTATTGGAAGTCTTTGACTTCCCATGGGATTTGGATCTACCCTTATTGTCAGACTTATTGTCATTTTTCTTACCTCTTTAAGTGGATCTCCCACAAACAACAAGGGCTTCTTTTTTTGAAATGGAAGCCTTTCTCCGCATCTCCTCTGATAGCAGTGAAGACACCACATCATCCATTTTGAAGGTTACTAAAGTGCTTCTGAGAGCCATCACAAGATGGTCCCATGAATCTGGTAAAGAACACAGAAGTGTGTAGCAACGATCCTCCTCCTCTAACTTGACACCAGCTGATGTCAACTGTGCAGCCAACAGATTAAATGCATTTAAATGATCCGTTAAGGATCCACCTTCCTCCATTCATAGAGAGTACAACTTCTTCCTCAAGAACAACTTATTCACTAGAGATTTGGCTTGATACATGGCCGCAAGTCTTTCCCACAAACTATTTGTGGTTTTCTCATTTAGAACATTCAAAAGGACTGCATCGGTTAAACAGAGTCTTATGAGACCCTTAGCTTTACGGTCTTTGATATCCCAATCTACTTGAGCTATAGTTTCTAGTCTTGTAGCACTTGAAGTCACTTCCCATAGGTCACAATCTTCTAACATGTCTTCCATCTTGAGTTTCCACAACTCAAAATTAGTGCCATTAAATTTCTCCACCTCCATTCTTCCATATGATGAACTTGCTATCTCAATCCGCAAATAAGATTTAGAATGCTCTACAAAAAACTCCCACTCAAACTTGAGATTAGCTCAAAAAACCCTACCCAACAACTAGGATCAAAAGTTGATCAAGCTCTGATACCACTTGTAAGGAAACTCAGGTGTGGAAACAGCTTCCTACGCTAATCTCTATAGGAGAGTATTGTGCAAATTCTTATAAATCCTTACAATTTTAGATTCGTTAACTACTTTAACAAAGATATTGCAACCACATACAATGCATATAGAAAAATAGAGAATGACACAATGATATACCCTGGGGAAAACCTTTCGGTAAAAAACCCCAGCACTCCAAAACCTGCACAATGTATTATTTTCAACACAAAGATTACAATACACTTGCAATGCAAGTTCTTTCAGGAGACGAGAGACAAAGCCAACAAGACTTAAACTTCTATTATATCTCTCCCATAGGAGCAGCATCATATATATAGACTCCTCTGGACCCAAAAATAGGCACAACCACCAAGACCCATGCACAAAGCCACATGTACACAATTGTTACATGCAATCCCAAGAATAGGCATCCATCCCTAGAATAGACTATGACAACTTGTCATAGAATCTGCCAAAAATAATGGTCACAAGAGAAGTGTAAGAGAATCTGTCATACCAACCTATTTTTGGCATATTCTCTTACACACACCAACCACTTCTTCTTGGGTGCCCAAATAGGCCCAAGTCATAAGATGCTCTTACACCTATCATAGCACATTCCTTAAATAGTTCTTACGCATCATAGGAATCCATCATGACCATTTCAATCGTGATCTCCTTACGCACAAGATGCCAACACATCAAGTGGAGTGACACATCAACATGCCAACTAGACATGTACACTCACACTTAATTACATTATTTGTAAAAAATACATTTACAAAAAAAAAATAAGAATAGGAATTATCCAAGGTTGAGACACCTTATTCCTAACAAAAAATAGGTTTTTAACATAGGAAAAGTATGATATGGGTGTAATTTCTACCATGGTAGATGAGGAAACTCTAACCACAATAATAGATATGCTTTTAAAAGAGAAAGTGGGTTGGGGAAAAAAAGGCGTAATTATAGGAGGCATTGTAGTAATTGCAGGTGGCTAGGAAATAGGTGCAATAGGAGAAATGAGAGACTAGGTAGTAAGAAGAGGGGAAGAAAAGTGTGCCTGAGTCGACGTGGTAGATATGATAGTTGTGGCAAGATTTGTTGTTTGGGTCCTCCTTGGGCTTCTGCTAGCCTTTTTTTCTTGGGCAATAGGGGTGAACCAATCCCTACAAATTACTGAGAAGAAGAAGAAGAAGTATCAGCTCTCTTCTTGTTGCTTTGTGTACGAGGCCTTGTTTCTACAACATAAAAACTTGAGACTCTCATGAGTGGTAGAGCTACCATAGGGAACACCTCAGTTGTATCAATTCTTCCCAGTGGGGGGATATATTTTGGCTCCTCATTGTTTAATTCACCTCATATCTTCTCAAACTACTTGTCCATGGAGAAATTGCCAATACTCACATGCAACTATCCAACCTCTTTCCTATAAATCCAAAAGGCTAATCTATTCTCCTCTGACCACACATCCTATTCCATCTTCCTCAGAAGATTAGTTGGTATCTTCCTGGATGCATCTACATTACTAATAGGCTTGTAGAGATTATGACATGGAGCATAATCAATCTTAGCCACTTGTGTCAAGTCAACATATAAAGTTGAATCCTCCATTTATGGGCTTATGTGGCTCTCCCAATATTCGCAAGATGTATGTTGAAACTGCAATTGAAGCAATTGTTGTATTGTCATTGATGTCAAACCTTAACTGGTAAGACTTTTGTTATTTAAGAAATTACTATATCTATTTTAGTGTTGTTAAGGGGATAGGCAAGGTTGGTAACAATAGCACCTAAGGAAAGGTTGAGTTATCTTGATACTTCAATAAGTACTTGATTATGTGGCACAATGATAAGACAATGTATTGTTTATCTAAGTTAGAATGAAGACTAAATTGGTAGGCTTAACCGAGCAAAAGTGAAGAAATCTAGTGTAAGCCGAGTGTTGTTGGTGTTGACCGAGCTAGTATATGCCGAGTAAATTTAGTGTTGACTGAACACCAGTTAATTGCCGAGGAAGACAATGTTAGCCAAAGAAATAGTTTATGTGGTGACCAAGCTTTCTAGTGAAGATTAAGAAGTTGAACATAGTATTAACTGAGCATCAGTATTTTTCATTTGAGGAAGAATTTAGATTTCCAGCCGACATCATTGAATTCTTGGATTATGTAAAACATGTTGACTTTATTTATTGATTGTATGAAAGCATTTAGTGCATTGTAAAATGTTTTATTGTAAATCTATTAAGAGATTTGAGATCTTTCTAGAAGGCTAGCTGAAGAACATAATGTAGGATAGATTCAATGAATCTGACCTAATCCTAAGATCTATGAAGGAGATTAAGCAGCAAAAGATGTATTGACCTAATAGAGAAAGTATTAAGGGAACCTAAGCTAGAGGTTGGAGATGTAGAGATAGAGAAGAAGTGGATGCTGGAAGTATTGTTGATGTTACTAATTGTCTAAGCAGAGAAGGATAAAGGAGAAGTGTTGTGATTGCTTGAGGAGAGTTTTGAGCAGATCAGTGATGGAGATGGAAAAGGTTCATAGTTAGTAAGCCAGCATATGTGTACAAAATTGGATCTGATATTTGTAAAGTGAGTTGTATGTTTTTCAGATCAATACTATGCTACTTTCTAACCATTGTAACAGTCAAAATCCTTTTAACAGAGGTTGACCTAACAGTCATAAGCATAAATCCTTTGAACAAGGTTGCATTCTAATGGAGTGTAGGTAAGTCCTATAACAAGGCACACTTTTAACAAAGTGGTTTAAATCCTTTAACCAGGTCACACCTGATAGTGTGTTTGTAACCTTTCACAGGGTTGGCTTTTCACCGAGCTTACTTCAGAAGAGTGAACATAATAGTAACATGTTACAAAGTGGTTTTTCCCTAATTGGGTTTCCACTATAAATCCTGGTGTTGATACTTGTGTGAATGTTTTGGTTTGAGCCTTTCTTTTTTTTGCAAGTTAGATGCTATTGGATAAGTGAATTGCACTAATATATGTTTCTGTTATGCAATCAGTAATGACCGAGTAGGTGTTGGTTATTAGATCTAATTTGTTGAAGATTTTAAAGTTTATTTTTATACATTTGGACCTGAGAACAACTGATTCACCCCCCCTCTCTATTGTTCTAAATCATATTAACAATTGGGATCAGAGTTGTTGGTGCTTACAGAGAACAAGTTTGAAGGTACTTGAAGCAAATGATCAAGATGTATAATGAGGTACCAAATCTAAATAAGGAGAACTTCCCTACATGGAAAAGCTTGATGAAGCTACATTTGGCTAGTATTGGTGATTCTACAAAGTATTACATTGAGCATGACTATGCCACACCTGTTGCACCTTTGACTACCAAGGAAATGAAAGCTAAACAAGAGCACAACCAAGCAATGTTGGAGATTGAGTCTGCCCTAAGTTATCCAGAATCTAAAGACATCAAACACTACAGTACTACAAAGCAAATGTGGGACACCCTTGCAAACATTTATGGCGGTGGCATAAATGTGTTGAGAGCAAAAGTCGAAAGCCTAAGAGGTAAATTTGATGAAATGAGAATGCAAGAAGGTGAGAATATTGCACAAGATTGTGGTAGAATAAAAGAAGTTGTAAATGCTATTAGAGGAGCAAATGGAACTATTGAGGATGAAACTGTAATAGGAAAAGTATTGAGAACTCTACGTCCTATCTATGCAATCAAAATTTTTGCAATTCAGAAATCTAGATGTAACTCTACTAATGCTCTTACTTTGGAAAGTTTGGTTGGTAAGCTTACTACTTTTGAACTTTCTAACTATGATAACTTCACTATTAGTAATATTGAATTTGCTTTTAAGTCACAAATGGTTCTGAGTAAGTCAAAGAAGGAAAAAGAAAGATGCATAAGTGAAAGTGAAAGTGATAGTGACAGTGACACATCTAATGAAGAACTTGAGGATCTAGAAGCTCTTATGGCTAGAAGACTGAAAAGGGGAAAAGGAAGGTACAAAGGTAAACTCTCTATTATATGGTTTTCATGTAATAAAGTTGGTCATATAGCTACTAGATGTCCTGAAAGGGATAATAAGGATGAAGAAAGAGACAGCAAGCATAAAGACAAAAGAGAAGATAGAGGTTACCAAAGATACAAGGACTACAAAGGAAAAGGTAAGAAATCTTGCTACATTGCCGAAGAAGAAACTGACACTGATAGTGATGATTTTGAAATTGAGGTTGTCTATGTTGCAATGAAAGATGAATCTGATGAGGATGAGAAAACTACATTGATATCTTATGTGAACAAAAATGATAAATGGATTATTGATAGTGGTTGTTCACAACATATGACTAGAGATAAGAGTAAGTTTGATACCTTAGATCATTATAAAGGTAGAAGTGTAAAATTTGGTAATGATGCACCATGTCCTATTAGAGGAAAAGGATTGATTAAGCTAACTAATAAGATCACTTGTGAAAATTCTTATTGGGTTGAGGGTCTTAACTATTATCTGTTGAGTGTTGCACAGCTTAACAGCACTGGCTACCGAGTGGAATTTCATCATAGGAAGGCCAAAATATTTGATGCCACTAGTGAACTAATTGGAAGTGGAGAACAAACAAGAGGTAATTTGTTCTATCTAGACCTATCTGAAGAAACATGTATGATTTCACAACTTGATGATATTTGGTTATGGCATAAGCGGCTATGTCATGTTAACTTTGATAATCTAGTAGAGATTAGTAAGAAAAAGAAAGTGAGAGGTCTACCTAGATTGAAGAAACCTGAGAATGTAATGTGCAAAGAATGTCAGTTGGGTAAGATGACAAAGTCTAGTTTCAAGAGCAAAACTTTTACTTCTGAGAATATCTTAGATTTGGTTCATACTGACCTTTATGGACCGATGGGTGTACAAAGCTATTGTGGTGCTAGATATTTTATCCTGTTTGTTGATGATTATACCAGAATGATGCATGTAATGTTCTTAAAGGAAAAATCTGAAGCTTTTCAATTTTTTAAGTGGTATGTGGCTAAGGTTGAAAAAGAGATAGGTAAGAACTTGAAGTGTTTGAGATCTAACTGAGATGGAGAATTTACATCCAATGAATTTAATCTATTTTGTAATGATAGAGGGATCAAAAGATAGATGTCTGCACCTAGAACTCCTCCACAGAATGGTATAGCAAAGAGAAGGAATAGATCTATCTTGGACTGTGCGAGGACATTAATGATTGAAAAGAATGTTGCACAGAAGTATTGGAAAGAAGCTGTAAGTACAATTGTTTATACTCTTAACCGAGTATAGATCAAAAAAGGTATAAATATGACACCTTATGAATTATGGCATGGGTATGCACCGAATGTAAAGTACTTTAGAATTTTTGGAAGTGCTACATATTAAAGGATAGTAGAAATGGAAAATTTGATGCTAAAAGTGATGAGGGTATATTCCTAGGCTATTCCACAAAAAGTAAAGCTTATAAGTGTCTGAACTCTAACACTAACAAAATTATGGAAAGTGTGAATGTCAAAGTTGATGAGTATGCAAAGAAAAATGAAGCTGACAGTAATATAGAACCAGAAGATTACAAATCTTTTGTGTATATAGAGGAAGAAGAGGCAAGTGATAGACCTGCACTTGATGCTGAGTCTCGGGTAAGTAATGTTGAGCATCAGGATAACAATGTCGAGAGAAAAGAAGAATGTGTCGAGTGATAGGAAGAAGCTACCAAGTATCAGGAAGAGGTTGATGAGCATTCAGGAGCTGAATCTGACAATCTTGTTAGTGATCCTGATGAGAAAAATGAAAGGAGAGCAGAACCTATTCTAGCACAATATGTAAGGAGACATCACAAGCTTGAATAGATTATTGGAGATAAAGATACTGGAATTCATACCAGAAGCAAGGCAAGAGATCCAACATGTTTACTATGTGAATTTGAGCCTAAGACAACAAAGGAGGCATTAGAAAATGAAGACTGGATAGAAGAAATGAATGAAGAGATAGACTAGATAGAGAAGAATGATACCTGGACTCTGGTGCCAAGACCAGAAAATAAGAATGTCATTGGGACAAAGTGGGTATTTCAAAATAAGTTGAACAAGCATGGTCAAATAACAAGAAACAAAGCTAGGCTGGTATGCAAAGGCTATGCACAAGAAGAAGGAATAGATTATGGGGAGACTTTTTCCCCTGTAGCAAGATTGGAAGGAGTAAGAACTCTTCTTGCATATGCTGCCTATAAAGATTTCAAGGTATACCAAATGGATGTTAAGTCTACATTTTTAAATGGTATATTGGAAGAAGAAGTGTATATTGAACAGCTAGAAGGATTTGTTGATCCAAACAAAAGACACATGGTTTGCAAACTAAATAAAGCATTGTATGGACTAAAGCAAGCTCCCAGAGCATGGTATGAGAGATTGCACAACTACCTAATATAGATTGGATTCTCAAGGATAAATGACACAAGCAATCTGTACATGAAAGATGAAGGAGGCAAAATAATCTTGTTAGCTGAGATCTTTATAGATGATATTATATTTGGTGGACAAGATGCCTTGTGTAAGAAATTTTCAAATGAAATGCAAACTAAATTTGAAATGAGTATGTTTGGGGAAATCAAATTTTTTATTGGTTTGCAAGTATATCAGATAGAGAAACAAATTTTCATCACCTAGTCTAAATATGTTCATGAGATATTGAAAACCTTTGGTATGGAAGATTCAAGGCCAGTAAGTACTCCCATGGCTACTGGATAGAAGTTGTCTAAAAATGATGATGTTGTAGAAGTTAACTAGACTTTGTATAGATCTATGATCGGAAAGCTACAGTATGTTGTACATAGAAGACAAGATATTGCATTATTTGTTGGGATTGTGGCAAGATTCTCTACCAATCCTAAGGAAACTCACATGATGGGGGTTAAAAGAATCATGAGATATTTGAAGGGAGATGTTGACTATGGATTGTACTACAAGAAGCATGACAAGTTTGAACTGGGAGTGTATACAGATGCTGATTGGGAAGGAAATGTAGATGATAGAAAGAGTACTAGTGGTGGAGCTTTCTTTCTTGGATAGAGATTAGTTTCCTGGACAAGCAAGAAATAGAATTGCATTTCCCAATCTATTGTTGAAGCTGAGTATGTGGTTGCAGCTATGAACTGTTCAAATTTGATATGGATAAAGCAATTGTTAGTAGGCATGAAAGAAGAAATCGCTAAACTAGTTGTCATTTTCTATGACAACACAAGTGCTATCAACATCTATAAGAATCCAGTAATGCACACAAAGACTAAACACATTTCCATCAAGTGTCATTACTTGAGAGAACTGGTACAAGATAAAGAGGTCCACATGGAATATGTGAATACAAAGGAACAATTAGCAGACATATTCACTAAGGTTTTACCTAAAGAAGCTCATGAATACATGAGAAGTCAATTAGGGGTCCTTCCCCTAACTGAGGCTACTTAGTTAAGCTAGGAAAACTGCATCAAATTTGCTACAAAGAAAATCTAACAAATTGATGCAGAGAAAGGTCACACTTTAGGAGCAACCTAGAGTTGTGAAAAGCACAACAAAGTCAAGAATCAACCATAAGCAAAGATGACAGAGGGAGAAATACTTTTACTACACTGAAAGGATGATATCTACATTTGTAGGATGTATGTTTTTGTTGCTGCTTTGGCATTTTTGTCAAAGAGGGAGATGATCACAGATGAATACACAAAATGAGAAGATCAAGACAGAGGGAGAAATTCAGTGGACAGTCAAGCATGGCTAATTGATTCTATATCAAAATGAAGCTAAGGATATTATAAATATTTTTGATGGACAGATAAGTTTTTGGATTGGTTGGTAATTCATGTGATATTCATATGGTGTTGCCATCAATGCTAAAGAGAGAGATTGTTGGAAACTGCAATTGAAGCAATTGTTGTATTGTCATTGATGTCAAACCTTAACTAGTAAGATTGTTGCTATTTAATAAAGTACTATATCTATTTGAGTGTTTCTAAGGGGATAGGCAAGGTTGGTAACAATAGAACCTAAGGAAAGGTTGAGTTATCTTCATACTTCAATGAGTACTTGATTATGTGGCACAATGATAAGACAATGTATTGTTTATCTAAGTTAGAATGAAGACTAAACTAGTAGGCTTAACTGAGCAAAAGTGAAGAAATCTAGTGTAAGCCGAGTGCTTTTGGTGTCGATCGAGCTAGTATATGCCGAGTAAATTCAATGTTGACCAAACACTAATTAATTGTTGACAAAGATAGTGTTAGTCGAGGAAATAGTTTATGTGGTGATGGAGCTTTCTAGTGAAGACCGAGAAGTTGAACACAGTATTGACCGAGATTTATTTTGCATTTGAGGAAGAATTCAAATTTCCAGCCGACACTGTTGAATTCTTGGATTATGTAAAATGTGTTGACTTTATTTTTTGATTGTATGAAAGCATTTAGTGCATTGTAAAATGTTTTATTATAAATCTATTAAGAGATTCAAGATATTTCTAGAAGGATAGCTGAAGAACATAATGTACGATGGATTTAATGAATCTGACCTAACCATAAGATCTACGAAGGAGATTAAGTGGAAAAACATGTATTGACCTAATAGAGAAAGTATTAAGGGAACCTAAGCTAGAGGTTGGAGATATAGAGATAGAGAAGAAGTAGATGCTGGAAGTATTGTTGATGTTACTGACCGTCTAAGCAAAGAAGGCTGAATGAGAAGTGTTTTGATTGCTTGAGGAGAGTTCCAAGCAGATCAGTGATGGAGATGGAAAAGGTTCAGAATCAGTAAGCTAGCATATGTATACGAAATTGGATTTGATATTTGCAAAGTGAGTTGTATATTTTTCAGATCAATACTATTGCTAATTTCTAACCATTGTAACAGTCAAAATCCTTTTAACAAAGGTTGACCTAACAGTCATAGGCATAAATCCTTTGAACAAGGTTGCATTCTAATGGATTGTATGTAAGTCCTATAACAAGGTGCACTTTTAACAAAGTGGTTTAAATCCTTTAACCGGGTCACACCTGACAGTGTGTTTCTAACCTTTGATAGGGTTGGCTTTTCACCGAGCTCACTTTAGAAGAGTGAACATAATAGTAACATGTTACAAAGTGGTTTTTCCCTAATTGGGTTTCCACTATAAATCTCGGTGTTGATACTTGTGTGATTGTTTTGGTTTGAACATTTCTGTGTTTTGTAAGTTAGATGCTATTGGATAAGTGGACTGCACTGTTATATGTTTATGTTATGCAATCAGTAATGACTGAGTAGGTGTTGGTTATTAGATCCAATTTGTTGAAGAGTTTAAAGTTTGTTTTTATACATCTGGACCTAAGAATAACTAATTCACCCCCCCTCTCTGTTGTTCTAAATCATATTAACAGTATGCTTGATTAAAAAAATTCCTCTTCGAGAGGCACCCATCAGGATCAAAACTCCATTTGTCATCAATCATCAAGAGACCAATGTGGAGAAGCTTTAAAGAAAGCATGCCTTCTGTGTCTAACCTTTTCTCCAATGTGAAAGTCCCTAGGGTGTTTTTATTGAGTGTTATGGCAATATCATGATTCTTTGCACCAATGTGGAGCTCAATAATAACCAACTGCCTCAACATTTCAAGGGAAAAAGTATGATTAGATACACAAAAAGATAGGCAAAATGGTTTATTTGTAAATTCATGCACTCGTACCAAAGAGAAGTCACTCCCAAGAAACCACTCACAATGAGGATGATAGGTGGTCATCTAACCAATTTTCTTAGTAGTGAAATGTGGGGGTGACACAAAATGCCTTCCCAAAAAATCACACACTATAGGAACTAAAAAGGATTGTGAGAAAGCAAATAAATCATGGGTAGTCAACAAGATAGGAGTCCATATAGTCATAGGCAACCTTTTCTTCTCTCAATCATGGGTGGTAAGGCTCATACAAAAGCTTAATAAATTAGGATTCTAGTGCAAAAACATGTGCACAAGGTAGGACAAATACTTAAATGTGCATTTTTGGTTGAATTTGGTAAGATGTGAAAGAATTTCTTGAGCCAAAATGTCAGAAAAATCACACTAGAAAGCCTACTTTTTCTTGTGGATCTTGAACAACATACCCATCTGAAAAGGTTGGATGTCTAAATCATGCTTAAAACTAAAAATAAAAGCCAGGAGAGAACAAATATCTTGTAGGTCATCGTGGATTATGCCTTTGATCCTCAGAGGAAACTTAGGTAGCTCCTTATTATGCAGATCTTTATTAAAAACTAAGTTATAAAAACTTTGTGCATCCCACCTACTACTCTATTAGGTTTCCATAATTTCCTTGTCAAAAGCTTCAACATGGGTCACAAGCAAAGGAATGCACAACATATCTCTAATAGCATCTACACTTATTGCTTCCTTCAACTTGGTTCCTTGAATGATATCGAGACCCGCATCAAAATATTGTGCATGCATCTATATAAACTCTAGGCAATGAGGAACCCTAGGCACCATATACTATAGGATACCATAGTCCCATAACCTAATTGAAGGAGATATAGATTTTAGCTTTTTCTTGCTACTCAACATCCATTGGCACACACCCTCTCTTAGGTTTTTGGGTTGCTTGCACAAATTAGGTTGATAAACCTCTTCAAGGATATCTACTAGGACCTATGCATTCTTGGTCATTCCCTTATCCTTTGATTTTGTGCCTATATAGACTAGCTTTGGTGGCATTGCATGAGTAGCGAATGATATCTCTCAATAAATATTCATGAACCTAGTAGAGTCCAGACCCCAGTAGAAGTACTTGTTTCTCCCATCTATGTAGCCATGGATACCCTTTTTTATAATTTTACTATGCTTTATGTGCTACAATAAGATCTTTGTGCTCAATTTTCTATAAAAAAACTCAAGCGTAAAACTTCAACATCAAGCATTTCTCTTAATGTATACTTATGACCAAGTTTTAATTCTAATTTAGATGTTGAGGGTCTTTTCATAGTCTATTGTACAGTTTTTTCATTGGTTAATGTCATTAACATTCACTCATTTTAATTAATGCTTCTTAATGTAAACAACACTTCCAACTTGCCATCTAAAAACTTGTGCCCTCACTTTTATGTCACCTTCAACATAAATCAAACCTTTCTAGGAAATTGTGCACCAACTTAGAGATACAACATTAAAAACTTAGCAAAATAAGCATGAAACTAACACACTAAGTGGTTTGACATGGTTGGACGCATGGCCTTCAATACGGAGATGTGATGGGGACAACCTATTGACAAATGTCATCATCTGAAATTTCTAAAATCCTCCCTTGAAATTTTTCCTTAGCCAATTTAAAAAGAACAAGGACCTTTTGAAAAGCTAAAAACTTGTTTAAAGGAACTATTCTTCAAACTTATTGAACACTCAACCTAAAATTAACACATTGTATGTACAATATTTACATGCAACTCAATTAAAATTCTTGAGAGGGATCCCATTAATTGGGATCCTAAGAGGCTCACTACTCATGTTTTTAAGCTCAAAAGTGTTATATTCTTTTCATATGATGATGAGGAAAGGGTCTTCCTAAAGGCTATCAAAATTGACATGTTGGCCAAGTTTAGCTTTGCATTCATTATATTTTAGCACTAAGTCTCCTTATTTGAATGAGGATCAGAGCTCTTTTTGTCAAACCACTTCTTGACCACTCCCTGACTGGTACTCATAGAGATAAATGATTTCTCCTACTTCCCTTACAATTCTAACAATTCTACCAGTCTAACCTCCATAAGGGAATTATCCTCAAGCTCAATAGCCTTGAGAAACTATACCGTCAAAAGTTCCATAGAAATAGTGAACACAACATCTTTCCCATATACTAGCTCATAAGTCAAGGCTTTTAGAAGTTGCTTTTCCATGATGTGATCAACCCACAAAGCATTCCGCAAATGTTTATTCCACTTCTGCTTATGTTCCACCCCTATCCTTTTGATTAGATGGATTAGGTTCTTATTAGACACCATGAGGCCTTTCCCCTAAGGATAGTAGTTAGACGAAGTCTTAAGATAGATTCCATGATGAAGGGTGAACTCAAAAAGATGAGAACCTAGGAATGCCTTGGAATTATCAAAGATGATAGATTTTGGCAGACTTAAACAAGCAACTATCTCTTTCAAGAAGTTTAGGATCTCACCCTCGATCATATTCTTCACAGGGGTTGCTTATATCCATCTAGTGAAGTAATTACTGATATTTAGTATCCATTTGTGTCTGCCACTTGACACTAGATTTATCATTCCAATTAAATCTAGGACCCATTATACAAAAGGCTTACCACCATGATGGGATGCAGAGGCATAGTAGATTTCTTCTATCAACTAGTATAAAACTAGCATTCATGGCACTTGCATACTAGAGCATGTGTATCATTGAACATGGATGGCTAGTAATACCCCACCCAAGTAATCTTCATAGTAGTAGTTTGAGCTGAATAATGTCCTCCTATTATGCCACTATTAAACTCTCTTAAGAGTCTCTTTGCATCTTTATTGCCAACACAACGGAGAATAACACCATCAAAGTTTCTTTTGAACAATATGTCATGAACCAAATAAAAGTTGACATTTTGTAATCTTAATATCTTCTCTTGTTAGTGGGAAGGTGAGGAAGTTATCTTCCACTCTACATAAACTCTTTCCTTTTTACTACCCAACATGTCTCTGCCAAAGTTTTTTGTACGAGGATTGCTTCCTCTACTTCCACACCTAAGGTTCCTGCTTCTAGAGTAATGTACTCGCATAATCCTTTACCTCAGATTACTTTGGTAGGCTAGACATCAATATCATACTCCATAATTTTAGTGCTTTATTTGGTCCTCTTTTCAGTAATCTCACCTTCCATAATGTATTTGTACTAGATACTGTGGTGGGCAACAAAGATGGTTGTCTTGTTGGAAGCAATGAAATGCCTGAATTTCTTCAACCCCTTCAATATTGAAAATGCTTTTTTCTCCACAAAATTATATTTGATTTCATAATCCTTAAGATTTTTGGATAAAAATAAATAGGATTCTCATGTGTACCTTCTTTATCCTTTTGCACTATAACCATATCAATTTTGAAATCACTTACATAGACATGCATAATAAAGTCACTTGATAAATCAAGGTTTACCAAAATAAGGGTAGATGTATTAGCCTCATTTATTTTCCCAAAAAATTCTCTTGTTTCTGGAGTCCATTTGAACTGGAGACCTTTCTTGAGTGTCAAGGTGATAGGTCTCACTGGTCCTTCAGAATCAATAATGAATTTACTAAAAAAATTAATCTTTAATATTGTACACCTTTCTTGTTCACAAGCAACAATTCCCAAATTGATCTAACACAATCCAAATCAATAGTCATTCCATCTTTAGACACCATGTGTCTAAGAAATTTCCTCTAGGTAACTTTGAACATGTACTTCTTAGCATTCAAAGAAATGTCAAACTCTTGGAATTTTTGGAAAATAAGTTCTAGATTATTAAAGTTCTCCTTAGAATACTTTTAAAACATAATGAGATTATCTAGATAGACCAAGATGATTTTGTTGATGAGGTTCTTGAATGAAACATACATTGCACGTGAAAATTTTTTGCTATCATTAGACAAGTTGAAGGGTATCTTCCTATATGCAAACATTCCCCACTAAGTGGTAAATGTTATTTTGTGTTGATCTTCTTCCTTCACTAGCACCTGATTGTAACTTGAAAACTCATCTAGGAGAGAAAACATCTCTAATCTAGCAACAAACTACAATATCACATCCATGGATGGCAGATGATAATGGTCCTTTAAGGATGCTCTGCTCATATTGTGGAAATCCACACACAGACAGATGTCTCCATTCTTCTTTCAGACAGGGACCATATTAGATACCCAAGTACTATGCTTTATGGGATAGATGATGTAGAAATTGACGAGTGTTTTAAACTCTTGATCCATTAGAGACTCAATCTTGGGATTCATGGGTCTTTTATTTTTCTAGAATAGATTTTCTCCTTTTGTCAACTCAATAATGTGATGGATGAATTATGGGTAGTATCCTTTGTGGTCATCATATGACCAAGCAATTACACCCTTATATTGCTCGTAGAGTTGTATTAGCTAGTCCCGATCATACTAAGGAACATTATTCCCAACTTTTAATAATTTTTCTTCTCTAACCTCCAAGTCACAGTAGTCATTCTCATTCATTGTGCACTTTATTTTGTTAGTACTAGCATCATCATAATAAAAAAATATTTTCCAGAGTGATTGATGCTCTAGGAAGCTTATTTCATCTTAACTAGATGACTTGATCCTCATAGGCTTCATCTATTTTCAGTTGCAGTTGATCCATGAACTCTCAAAAATGTTGTATGGATGAGGAAATATTATCATCACTCTAAAAAACTTTACATTTTTTATCATTATCAGGCACGACATGCCTAACAATTACATGGAATACATGCTTGGTCTCCAACAAATTAGAAATAGAACTAAAATGGGAGCCAATAGTGGCTAGGATATCTGCAAAAGTATTCAAATTTTAGGGAATAACTTGAATTTTGAAATCATCAAAGCTTTCTATGATATCCCACACTCTATGTCGATAGGAATGCATGCATACATGTTTAGTAGTAACAGTATTATGCACTTGGTGAACAACCAACTCAAAATCTCTGAGCACTCTCAATTTCTTAATCTCCATTCATTCTACAAGACTCATCCCATGGATGATTCCTTTGTACTCCACTTCATTGTTTGAACACAAGAAATGAAAGAAGAAATATCTTAGAATTCTTTTGCCAGTAGGGGAGGTCAAACAAACACCTGCATCAGAACTTTTCATACACCTTCCACTATCAAAATGCAATGTTTAGAGAGTAGAGCTTTTGTTCTTACTATCATTGGCCTCAGCTACAACATCCTTAGACACTTGAGTAATATCTTGGCCTTCCTCATAGATTACATAGGTACCAAGACCAGTGGCATGGTAATCTAAGAAATGGATAGAACTGGCATAATCATTCAAGATAATTTCCTCCCCTATTGCTCCAAACTCAGAGATTTCCTCATTTTCTAGAAGCTCTTCAAATTGTGCCTTCTTGGGACTCGGAGTTAGTCAATGCCTTAAATACTACATGCTTAGTGTGCAAAGACTCAAATAAAATCTTAATATTATTTCCATGCTTGTTTCTTAGGATGAGGTGTGACCAATCTAAGGAGAGATACCCACCTATTCTAACAGTAAAGTCACAAGAGAGACAGAGCCCAAATGCAATGAGAATATCTATTACAACCACCTCTTATAGCACATTTATACTTGGGCAAGCGTATAAGGTAAGAAAAATATTTTTGATGACTCCTATGGTCTAAACTCTATTTCCATCAAGTTGAATGACTCCTTTATTTAGGGGGTCATATTCAAGATTTAGTGCCTCGGCTATTTTCTTAGGCATGATTGTGGTATTGGCCCTACTATCAATCATGGAATTATGCATCAACTTACCATTGACAATAAAAGTTAGGTAGATGTGGGTAGGTTTAGGAAGCTCTAACTTGGCATTTGAGTTAGAAACTCCCTAATTAACGAGAGCAACGTGAGCACGCATCTAGCTATCAGACTCCTACTTGCTTGATGACCACTTATCCTTTGTTTTTGTTGGGGAGCCTTCTAAAACAAATTATGGCTTTATATATCAAGTAGTGCTTCCTTCAAAAATGATCTCTGACCTGTAATGCTAAGGATATCATAGAGAGAGACACTCATGAGAGCTTTCTTTAGTTTCTCATCCACATTTAGCACTGTCGAAGCAACTTTTTTTGGCTCTCCAAATTTGTGAGTTGTTGTCTCCTTGGGATTTATGTAGGGATAAACAATAACAAGTTCAAGTGTAGCTTTTCTATAACTAGGCTTAAACTAATGAACCATGTGCTCATTAGTATTCTGCCTCTTAGAGAAAAGATTGTAGTCAGACTGTGCTTGCAGTACTTTGGATGTGGATGTGAAAGCATCATTAGAGTCAAAAAGATTTACAAGCACCACCTCCTTGTCTTCCATCCATAAAAACAATGTATGATCGGGAGTAATCTCCACCTCTTTCCAAGGACATGCCTTGAATTTGTGCAACAAGTATATAAATCTCTATGTCAGGGGATGCATACACGTAAGGGTCAGCAAAAATGCCTTGAGCTCTTTGTTCTATAATTAATTTGTTATAAATTCATCGTGGACAATTCCATAGTGTGTGTTCTACATTGCAAGGGAAACACCACACATTCAAAGTATCATCAACGAGGTTATTTTGGCTAGGTACCAGATCTCTATTCTAGCTAAGTGAAACAACTTGCACAGGTGAAGCAATAGTAGCCATCTAGTTATTAGCTTGCAACTGACCAAACTTTGAACCCCCTTTATTTTGATTTTCTTGATAATTGGGCTTTCTAGAATGATAGTTTTGATAAGGTGGTTTAGAAGGGGGAGTCTTTTGCCTCTTTAGATTGATAATCTCTTTGCAAAAGGTTCACAATAGATTCTTCATATCATTCACTTTAGATGCTAGCATAGTGGGAGCAATTACGTTATTAGGTTGAGTAGTTGATCTATTGGGATATGCATTTGAGTAATAATAGTGAGATTGGGGCAGTGGCATAATGTTGGGAGTGACTTCAATTGGATCAAGGATATCCTACAACTTCAAAAATATAGGCATAATAGGTCTATGTGGAAGCTATCCTACATCTATGAGCCTATTTTCTTCCCTTATAGTAATTGTGTAAGAATATGGTAAAGTATGTCCACCCATAGATTGGATCATCATGGAGATACTAGGGTTGAAAGCCTTGAGATAGAAAACAAAAGCCATGTTGGATGGGGGATGTGCGACAATAAGGATTCTATGCCAGGTTTTGTTAAGCCTTGTATTGAAATCTGTTATAGCTTCTTGTGAAGCCCTTTTAATGGTGATAATCTATTGGAGTAACAAAGATAAGTCTCCTTTGTCAGTAAACCACTCATAGAAAGGTGATGAAGGGTGTTCCCCTTAATACCACAAACACAAAATAGAAACAGAGAAACAACAACTATATGCAAGAAAAAAAAATGGGCTTCTTATTATCTCCACAAATGTGGAATTACAAACTTTCAGAATTACAATATGCAAAGCCACATGGGCATTCAATTAAAATATTTTGTAGGACAAAGCCTCAAATCAATACCTAGATCTACTACCCAGAACTACCCCGAACTACCTAAGACAACACTACAACCTTCCTTATATAGGCAATTTTCCACCACCTGGGAAGGTTCTAGAATTTTAGCCAACAAGGCCGACCAAAATTAGAATTATTTTATTTTACAATTTATTACATCAAATTCGACTCAAAATAACTTTTGAAACCCAAACAAAAATTTTGAAGGAAAATCATTTTTGCCATTTCAAGTGACCCAACTTTTGAAGACCATAAGTCATCGCCAATTGACCTAATTGACTATTATAACCCCATTCCGAAAAGGCCACGAAGCGCTCTACAGGCTTGACTCATGCAAGCACTTGTCACCCAAATTGTCAACCTCATTCGGGGCCTCTAAAGCCTTCAAAACTAAGTTCAAAGTTTATATACCCTGTTGCCAATACCGAAAATCTTCAATGTCTACAAAGCTAGACTTGATCTGTCAATGAAACTTTAATGGAAGGCTGATATGACCAAAATGAACCTCCAAGGAAGAAATAAAAATATTCTAAGATCAGATGACTAACTTACTAAAAATAGCAAGTTTCCACAAATAGCATCTCTGCACAAGATAGCCCTTATTGAATACAAAAATAGAAATATTTTTGGGTGATGCAAGATTGCTCTTACACCCAGGATGCTCCTGCATCAAACACCTGAGGTAATTTGAGAAGTGACCCTGTCACGACTTAGGTGTGCAAAGGAAAACCAAGATGGTTAACCTCCTCCTTCATTAGCCATGATGAATCTTCAACAGTTCATCCTTTCCATTTGACCAAGTACTCTTCATATGTCATTTTCCTTGTGCTTCTGCCAACATGACTTTCCAGTATGTCTTCAATCTCCTTGTTATCTGAACTAGTTGCTGGAATACTTCATTGTGCTACTATAACGTCATCTTCAACACCTCCTTCATGATACTCTGTCAGATCTGAAACATTAAATACTGGTGAAATATTCAGCTTAGTAGGCAACTCAACCTCATATGCATTTCCTAAATCATGCTTCTTTAATATCTTACATGGCCCAAACTTCTTCATTTTCAACTTGTTATATGTACCAACTAGAAATCACTCCTTCCGTAAATGAACCATGACTTCATCTCCAACCTGAAATTCCTTATGCCTCCCTTTCTCATCTGCCTTAGCCTTATACTACGCATTCATTTTGGAAATGTGCTTCCTCACCTCCTCATGGATGTTCTTCAAATGTTTTGCAAAATCCTCAGCTTTAGCACTACTTATTTCTCCTTTATCTATATTTCTCAAATCAGATGCATTTCTGGGACTACTTCCATATACAATCTGTGGATGATGTGATGAACTAAACCTCAAATCTATCTTCAACTCTTCACTTTCTGCTAGTGTCATTCTGTGTGCTGCCTTATTTGGAAAATTGGCTCCTGGAATCAAGTCCATCTAATGACTGGTCTTTCTTACTAGTGGTAATCCATCAAGCACATTATCAGATACAATATCCTAAAGCTCATTCAATAATTCTGCAACTTCTATAGGTACATCTTCTACTTCCTCTTTCCCAGCCTTTGGAATTAAGGTAAAACACATATGCTCATGCCGCATACCATTTGAGAAATTTTCTCTATCAACAAAAGTTATTCTTGCATTACCACATACCTTTTCTTATGTTTCCTTTAATGGTTTTAGCTTATGTCACACTCCATCCCTTGTTAGGGAATAGGTATTCACACAATCATCATGTACAGCACATCTATCAAACTACCAAGGTCTACCCAACAACATATGACATGCATCCATAGATATGATATCACATAGTACCTCATCATGGTACCCACCAATCTTGAACTTTACTAAGCAGTGTTCACTGACCATGACCTTGTGGTCATCCTGCACCCAGGAAACCCAATATGGATGTGGATGTTTCTTCCTTTTGAGTTTCAACTTTGTCACCATCTCCTCTG
This sequence comes from Chamaecyparis obtusa, assembly GCA_027943335.1. Classification (NCBI taxonomy): domain Eukaryota; kingdom Viridiplantae; phylum Streptophyta; class Pinopsida; order Cupressales; family Cupressaceae; genus Chamaecyparis; species Chamaecyparis obtusa. Next base: position 455,888 of record BSBK01000787.1, read on the forward strand.
ACACCAAATTATCAGTATTGCCACTATCAATAATCACATCACAACACTTACCCTCACACTTGCACCTAGTGTGAAATAGGCTCCTCCTTTGCTTAGGTTCATTTTCACCACTCAGCGGGACTCTTCTGTTGATCAGTGTTTCTCATCTTTCAACATCTTCAGAATTTGATGATCTAGCATCTTCATCAACATGTGCAACTCTGGCCTGGCCTTCATTCCTCCTATCCATCCTTCCTTGGTGTTGAGGACATTCAAATGCCCTATGACCTTCTTCTCCATAGTGAAAACATGTTCCACAGAAGCCTCCTCTTCCAAATCCTTGTCCTCTTCCTCCTCCTCTTTGATCTCTATTAGTTTGATCATGGAAATGATTGAAATTATCTCCTCTCTGATTCTAACTGTTACTGGCCTCATCTTGATTTTTCAGATCTTCATTTCAATCTCCATATGACCATCCACCAAATCTTCCATCATGACCTCTTCCGCTTTGTCTGCTCTCAAACTTCTTGTTTAGCTTTTCCTCTGCTTTTAGGGAAAACTAGTATGCCTCTTCAATACTATTCATTCGAACCAAATTCAACTCCTTCTGAATGCTCGGCCTCAACCCATTAAGGTAATGAGAAACTTTCTCCTTGTCAGCGTTTGCATGGCTTGTTCTTATGAGGATTCGATAGAACTCCTCTGTATACTCCTGAATAGATCTTCCTGCTTGCTTCAAACTTTGCATCTTCTTCAGTAGGTCAAGCTCGTAATCAACAAGAATGAACTGTCACTTCAAATTATCCATCATCCATCCCATCTTGTGATTTTATCCTTTCCTCTTCGATTTCACTCTAATTGGATCTCCTGCCACTAGATCTTCGCATGACCCTTCAATCTGGCCTTCGCAAACTTGACCCTATCAGCATCCTTAATATCTTCATACTCAAAATATTCTTCACATTCATTGATCCAATCGATCAATTCCTCTGGGTTAAGTTTTCCAGAAAATGTCATAACCTCAATCTTAGGTCTTTTCCCAATCTTCGAGATGGCTCAGAAAAGTCTTTCTTCCTCCTAGTTCACAACTTTGACTTCTCCTTCTTGATCTTCTTCTTCGGCTTCATCCTCACTTTCATCTCTGACATTAAGATTTATTCCTTTGTGAATCTCCTCTTGCAATGCTTGTACTTGTCTTTGTAGTGCCCTAACCTCAGGTGTTACAATACTAGCTCTTCCACCACATTCTCTTCATGGAGATATTTTTGTGCTTCTCACTAAAACCCTAACCACAATCCTGGTGCAAACTACCTCATAGTCGGTGATCTATTTACACAAAAACCCTAACCCACGGTCCTGGTGCAAACTGCCTCACAATCAGTGATCTGTTTACACACTTAGGAACTCCTTCTCTGATACCACTTGATGAAGGGTGCTCCCCTTAATACCAAAAACATAGAACAGAAATAGAGAAACAACAACTATATGCAAGAACAAAAAATGGGCTTCTTATTATCTCCACAAATGTGGAATTACAAACTTTCATAATTACAATATGCAAAGCCACATGGGCATTCCCTTACAATATTCTATAGGAAAAAGCCTCGAATTAATACCTAGATCTACTACCTAGAACTGCCCCAAACTGCCTAAGACAACACTATAGCCTTCCTTATATAGGCAATTTTCCACCGCCTGGGAATGTTCCAGAATTTTAGCCAACAAGGCCGACCAAACTTAGAATTATTTTATTTTACAATTTATTACATCAAAGTCAGCTCAAAATAACTTTTGAAACCCAAACAGAAATTTTGAAGGAAAATCATTTTCTGCCATTTCAGGTGACCCAACTTACGAAGACCATAAGTCATCACCAGTTGACCCGATTGACTATTATAACCCCATTCTAGAAAGGCCATGAAGCGCTCTACAGGCTTGACTCATGAAAGCACCTATCACCCAAATTGTCGACCTCATCTGGGGCCTCTAAAGCCTTCAAAATTGAGTTCAAAGTTTTTGTACCCTATTTCCAATACCAAAAATCTTCAATGTCTACAAAGCTAGACTTGATCTGTCAATGAAACATTACTGGTAGGCTGATATGACCAAAATGAACCTCTAAGGAAGAAATCAGAATATTCCAAGATCGGATGGCCAACTTACTAAAAATAGCAAGTTTCCACAAATAGCAGCTCTGCACAAGATAGCCCTTATTGAATACAAAAATAGAAATATGTTTGGGTGATGCAAGATTTCTCTTACACCCAGGATGCTCCTGCATCAAAAGGGTTACCCAACTGGTCCCAATTGGAAATAGAATTAGATGGGAGAGAGTGGTACAAATCTTGAGCTTTTCCTTTGAAAGATGCTACCAAAATTCTCAAATCCACATCCTAGTCTATGATATTATGAAGTGTGTAGACCTCTGCCACATCTTAAAAATTCTCTCCAGTAGTCTTAGAATCTTCTCTAAAAAACTTAGAATCTTCTCTAAAAACTTAGGAAGAGCCTTGAGAACTAAAGTAGGAATCTACCCCTAGATAACTGGAGGGGTAGGGGGAACCAAAGGACTTCTATTATTACAAGAAACAAAAATCCTAGGAGGATTCCATGTCATTGGTTGTTATTGAGCTTCATGTTAGAATAATAAGTAGAAAAAATGCAAATATTAACAAATAGAAGAGAACACAATAACACAATGTTTAACGTGGTTCACCCAATCCCTGGGCTACATCCACCAATAGAAAGTCCAATATCTTTATTATTATCCAGTGATTACAATCTGAAGCCTACAACTCAATACTACCATATGAAGCTACAAAATCCCTCATACAATGAATCTCCAAACCCTAAGCCCTTTTTACAAGTATTTTTTACTCAACCTAATTAGGGCAAAAAATACTCTGAGATTGGGGGCACTGCCCCCAATCCCCCGTAGATAAGTCTGGGGGAAAATCATGCTAAAAGAACCTAAGTCTAATTAGGCTCCACATATATAACACTTCACCCCATGAATGATGGACTTGGCCTTGCAGTTGTCCCTATGCGTTTTGACCTCTATAACTCCCAAATACCAATGGAGGGACAAGAAAATGAGTTATAAATGAAGGTTGGGATCTAGTAACTAGCTTGTGGCTCATGCACCTACTCAAACTTTAGACTATATGTTTGTATGGTCCCACCAGGCGTGCCAAAAAAAGAACTATTGATATCTAAAATTTCTTTTAGATAAACAGCCTATGAGACGCTTACTGAATGGGGAACCTTATGTTATTTCACTAAGAAACCTATGAGTCTTTAGAAGTTGACTCTTCATTTTATGTAAGGGGAAAAGGGGTAGAAGTATGCTAATTTACTAAAAGTTGATACGCCAAGCTTTTAAGGACACTCGGGGATAAATGTAATGGCTATTATGAGAAATGGAACATCAAGACAACCTCTAAAACAAATACAAATTTGGCACAATCATATATAAATGAAAAATCATTCAAACATAAGACAAAGAGGGAACACATAGAGATAATTACCAAAAAGAAAATCTTATAGAATAATATATTTAGTAAAAATCAGAGACACATACACTAAAGTCAAAAATAGCACAGAAACATTCATGAAACAATGAATCTCGAAAGACTAAAGGGCTAGATACATGATTAATTATATTTCTTTGATTCAAATGCACATTATAATTCAAGGCTTGCAAAATAGATTTTCAAATAAAAGTTGAAAGTCCAATTCCAATTACAAAATTTTGTATCATATACTAGCTAAGAAACTGATTTGATTCCAACAAATAGAAAGCAACTCTGAAACTACACCACATGGCATACTCCGCTAAGCTAAGAAGTTGCAACCTCCATCGTTGGCCCTAAAAGGAAGAAATCTAGCACATGATAACAAAATCAGATCCTTTTTCAGTTTCTCTACAACTTTTGAACTACAAAAGCCGCAATGGTTTCACATAAAACCATGCCTAAACTGAAAATAAATTGAGCTCATGGATGCAAGACATGTGGAAGAATTGGGCTAAAGCAATAAGAACACGTGGAAAACAAGAGTAAGATCCCCTTTTGAAATAAAATTAAAGTTCCTCAAACTCACACAAGATGCTCATGTGTACACCTTAAGAAAGCATGGGCCCATCAACAAAAAGTATTATGGTTAGTGATTACTTAAACGTGTGGTGCTCAAGCATGGATTTTTGCAAACAAAGGAGAAGGCTTCGAATAAAAATTATGTTGTGATGATAGATGGAAAATGCTTGTTGCTCCTTCAAACAAAATATCGTAAAGTGGAAAATAAAGCATAGGCAAAATCACTCCTTAGAGGAAAAGGTGAAAATTCATTCATATTTGTATTGTATTGACCAATTGATGTCTACTATTGTTTAGTAAAGAATCAATGCATTAAAAATTTGTTTGAATAAAGTTTCATGTGTGTGATTGATATCATATGTGGAAGATATAAATGGGAAGATTGCAATTTCAATTGGAATCCTAAGTATGAATTTACCTATTTGTTGTTATAAACACATTAAAGACATTTTTTCAATGAAGTTTAAATATCTCTAATGATTGTAAAATACAAAAAAATATAATAAATCTAGGCAACCCCTTACAATGGTATTAGATTAGTGTATCCTATCATTCTGTTGGGTACACAAATGAATGGACAGAGATATTGTAAGGAGGGAACACTAAGAGGGGGGGGTGAATCAATATTCTAACAATTTTAACCTTATTAACTCAATTTGCAAATCACTTAATGCATAAATTGAAAAGTAAAGTGCATGAACATAAAAAAAAATAAGCACACCGCCATAACACATGGATTTTTTATCGTGGAAACCCTATTAGGGGAAAACCCACAATGGGGATGATATCCACAAGCCAATACTTTACAAAAATATTGTCTTACAATAAGTTAGGAATGCACTCACATTCAAGCTCGCTGCTTAGACTTCACTACTTAAGTACAATAAGGACTACAACCCTATAAACAAGGCTCATTTCCTTACAAAGATCAATAAAATGGTCAATAGATAATGAATTCCCCAAAATAACATCTAACTATGCCTAATTACAATTCCATGTAAATATAAAAATTAGATCTGGAATATATTGTCTCCCACTACCTTGTAAACTTGCTCTTCACAACCCAAAATATCAGATCTGCAATCCCTATACAAAACATACACAACAACAACTTCTACACCACTAGCATTCATGCACAACTATCAACAACTTCCTCATAACCTAATTTATCAATTTTATACTTGTGCAACCAAAAATTTGATCTCACAATGTCAGCATAAAAATGTTATTGGGAAATGTAAACCGTTTCTAAAAACAAAATTGAAATATTAATTCAAATCAATAAAATAATTACTTTGACCTTATATATGTCAAATAAACTAATTTGAATAAGATTTGACCATCAAAAATATTTACCAACTTGCGCAATAAGATTTTTCCACTATATTGGTTTGTTATAACTGTCAACCTTGAAAACTAACACTCAGAAGTATATAACTTCTATGCACCATAATATCTCACTATGAAACTTTGGGATTAGAAATAATATATCTTAAATATTCTCCCCTAGATCTGCAGCCAAAAATATTAACTTGGGAATCTTCGCTAAACCAAAAACTAATTGCGCAGGAAGAACACTATTCTCTACCTTGTACTTAACCAAAATCCAATATGTCTTTAGGTATAATCACCCAATGAGTTGTGAACATTGGATTAGGGTTTAAATACCATATTTTTTCCATCAATGACAATACTCATGGATATACTTAGTGTATATTACAATCTTTCCAACAATGTCTTGTTTTGATCAACAACCCTTTACGCATCACTACAATATCCACATAAATAAAGAAGCTATAAACTTGAATCTAGAGGAACAAAGAGATCTTGAAGAGAAAAATATTGAGAACATGGGAGGCATGACTATAGTAGAAGAGAGATTTATGAATTTTTTGGATGCAATAGTACAAACACATCAAGAAGCAGAATAGATAGCTCAACAACAAAACCAATGATTGGACCTTTTGAGTCAAATGATGGCTCGTTAGATGGGGTTGATAGAGTTGAAGCAAAGTTATCAAATAAAAAGAGAGATTTTTCAAAATCATAGAGAGATTTGGGAAAATTTCAAGTACTTGTTTGAGCATCCTAGGTGGTTAAGATTCATCTTTAAAAAGAGAGTAGAAATAAATGCAAAAGATTATTCTAGTGCAAGAAACAATCAGAAACAAATAAATGAAAAGAGCATTATATAAGATCATTTGAATGGACATAGTGCCTTGATATATAAAGACCATGTGACCAAGTTTCAAAAATACCCTTTAGACATGCATGAAACTATTGTTGATGAGTTTGTGTGTGAAGAGAAAGACAAAACAATAGTCTTGGAATTGAGTTTAGATATTTCCAGTTATGATGTTTCAAATAGATATAGGCTAGATGATCATACAAAACCTTTAGAGTGGAGTTTTTATGAAGACATCAATGTTGTTGAGTCTAGGATTAACTCTCTCATAGGGGAAACCGACTATGAGGAGGCTAGTGAGCACATTTTTTCTAAACAAACCAATAAGCCCTTTAGCATTTCAGATTCATATGTAACACCCTAAGTATGATGAAGTTACTACACAAGATGATTTTTGTTTTTATTGAGATGATATTTTGATTTGTGAGAAAAATGCATGCACAAATGATGTCATCAATGAATTTAATGATAATATTGAAGCCAAATCTGATTTCTCATTGCTTTGAGATGATTTTGAGCAAATAATTCATGAGATTATTGATCCATGTCCTATTGTTGAGAATCTTCATAATAGAGAGGCACAAGTGATTTGGTATAGCTATGGAGTTAATGTTGATAGGTATGAAATTTATTATTTTAGTAATCATCAAAGCATCAGTTCATTTTTTTTGCATGACCATGATTGGAAGAATCAATTGGTGGTTATTGATAACCCATTGTTTGAAATGGATGATGGTATGACATAGGAAAATTCACTTTTTGAGTTGTATGATGGAACAACTCTTGGTTGTAGTAATGCACTTGGTGAAAATAGTGAAGCATGGGATCTAAGAGAAGATTCAAAACTTAAGTTTGTGTATGGTTTTCAGCTTACTAATGATTTGAGTTCACCTAATGAGGTGGTTAGGTACCCTATTGGGAGACCGTCAAATATGAAATGTGCATATAAGGAAATAAATGAAAATTAAATTTGGAGTGATATGACAGTAGGAGGTATCATCATTTCTCATTACATAAGGAATTGAAAGGTGACTTGGATATGAAATTTGTCAATTTTAGTTGAAGATTATTTCCTTGTCGGTATTTGCTTTGAGTTGCAACATTCTTGCATGAATTATTATCTTGAGCTTTGGAATTGGCCAACAAGGGAGATTATTTATACCTTATTTGAGTTGATGACCAATATTGTATGCCTTTAATATGTAGTTAGAGAGGTGGTTCCATCATGAGATGTATTGACTCTTGGAGACTTTTAGATTTTTTATTTTGACAAGTTTACAAATGGGGTGATTAAGTTTGATACAATTTTCAGAAAAAGGAAAGGAGGTTTCAAGCTTGACATTTATGTAACTCTTGAGAAAGGACCTAAACATGAAAGATACATGTTTGACAATCCATCCCTTGGAATGAGTGATTTTTCATCATATACTAAGCTTTCTTTGGGGCTAGTTTTGAAGAAAAAAATTGCTCCTTGCACCTTAAATATTGATGCCTTAATGGATGGGATACATGAGGTTACTAAAGAACACACAAATTTCTTTGATGTGCATGTTAATTTGTAAGGCATTTAGAGATTTAGTATGCACCTTTCTAACTACTATGTGATTGTATTTCTTCCTCTACATGTGGATTGGAGAAAGATTCCAAGAAACAATTGGATCATTGATCAAATGGATACTCTTGGAAGTGCTCCTTGGAAAATAATGACTTAGATTTTTTATTTTTCAGCTTGCTCATTGGTTGCAATTCAATCATTTTATTTTATTTTTCACTCTCATTCAGGGGATTTGGCACACTATTCTTTGTCAAGGAAGTGGGGATTTCCATTTGGTGATTGCTTGGAAGTATTTTCCAATATTTTATGAGTTGAAATGGTGCAACCCTATGCTTTTCATGCATGCTTGTATTTGGGAAATTCATTGGTATTTATATTGTCCTCTGCGTAGCACACTGAAATTAGATTGTACCTTGCTAACTTTAGTTGTGAATAATAGTGGTTATTATTCACTTCAGTCCTTTCTAATTCAAAGAGTTCATCTTATGAAGTTATGTGTTGTAAAATTGGGTAGTTTTCTCTCAATGATGGTTCTAGATAGAAAACTTCCACATGTTTTAGTTCATCCTTTGGGGACTCTTCAAGTTGGAATAATGAGATATTTCACAAATATTCATGGTTGTGTCAATATAATACAATGGAGGCATGATAGATTTTTGTGGTCTAGTGATAATAATCTTGTTGAGCTCTTGCAAAGGATTTCTTTCCTTTTATCAAGAATATTAGAGGATTTTGTATTTGCAATTATAACTTTGTGTGACATCTTGACAAAGGATGCTCGTGATTGGAGTTGTAGGAAAAATATTAAACCTAGTATTGTTGTCCACCTTCCAATCAACCTATGAATGACCTCAGCTCTTAGACCACAATTGATTTGGATGAATTATCTAGACCAACAATTGAGTACTTTATGGTTGTGGTTGGTTGGTAGAAGTGAGTTGATCATAGGAGATGACTCTTCAATTATTTTTATATATTCACATGTCCTACATTTTTAGTAGGTTTCAAATTGATTACCACTAGCCTTACATTTTCATGCTGGTTATGGAGGCATCTTTTCATGAACAAATGGTTGTTGAGCCTTTGCAAGAAATAGAATATATGGTTGTCATTGTTCTTCCAAACATAGATGATTTATTATTGCTTCTACTCTAGAACATAGCGGTCACTACAAATACTAAATAGAGATGGTATGCATTCTTTTAGATGATTTCCTATTGATTGCAGTAGTTTGGATGTATTGGTGTGTTAAACAACCTTCCTTTGATGCTTGGAGGTTAAGTGTTGATGCAAAGAAGGATGCAAGAGGGGCCAAAGGATGGTGCACCCTAATGATCCAAGCCTGCTCAAAAGATGCAAAAGCAACAAGCAACAATAGTGAGAGAGAGAATGTAGAAACTTTCATAAATTATCATCAAATAGAATCATACATGCCGAGTTGTAAGGCCTTCCCGGTTATGGCCAGATATTACAATGAATCTCAGAAGTCCTCAAACATGCGAGGATCTATTACCAAATCTTCAAATCTAATGTCTACTATCTTCTATCACAAAACTCCCCCTAAACTACAACAAAACATCTACATTTATACAAGAAGCTACCGAGTTGAGTCAGCCTTCAGATCCACAATCAATAGAAGTAACAGTCAAATATGGGACCACATGCTTCCCAATGATGGATACCAACATTAAATCCATGATCTAATATAAATGCACAAGACGGCCAAAACAGGAAACAAAACTAGACCTGTCGGTAAGCACAATAATCGAGTAGCAGATAAACAATGCTAAGCACCAGTGAAATGACCGACCACCCAAGAGAGAACCAACCACACTTAGTAACCAAAGGAAATTGACCAACTACCGACCAACTCAGTCAAAGCAGAAACTGAGCAACATAGACAAAACTTCAAATTCTTTTTGGTGACACGGGATTGCCAAGGACCCGAGATGCTCTTGCATCAGACACCTGGGGTTATTTTGAAATGATTCTCTGAATCATTTGGTATGCTTGGTCTGAGTTGCATCCAACTTAGATTATGAAATCCATGAACTATCTTCCATCGATCTATTCTTCCACTTAACTAGATATTCCATATACTATTTTCCTCTTATGCTCTTGCCAACTCTTGCCTTCAAAATCTGTTCAACTTCCTCATTCTTCTTCTTAGGATATTATGTTGGTACTATCACTTCTTAATCAGGTTCATGATACTCATACAAATCAGCAATATTTAAAATAGATGATATGTCCATGTCATCAGGTAACTCAATCTCATATGCATTTCCACTGTCACATTTCCTCAAAATCTTGCAAGGTCCAAACTTCTTCATTTTCGGCTTCCCATATGTTCCAACAGGAAATCAACCTTTCTTCAAATGAACCATCACTTCATCACCAACATCAAAAATTTTATTTCTCCTTGATCTATCAGCTCTGTTTTTGTATTTTTGGTTACTGTCTTCCAGCTTCAGCTTCATATCTTCATGCAATGTTTTCATGTACTCAGCAAACTTTACTCCTTCAGCACTTTTCTTATTCTCATCAGCAATGTCTCTCAAATTAGATATTCCTCTTAGTTGTGCGCCACTCACAATCTCAAATGGTGTCTTTCCAGTACTCCTATTCATTGAATTATTGTATGCAAACTCTGCTTGTGCCAACACAAAATCCCAATTACTCGATGTGTCTCCAACTAAACATCTCAAAAGATTTTCCAAAATTTTGTTCACAACTTCAGTTTCTCCATCAGTTTGTGGGTGAAATGTAGAACTATATTTCAACTCAGTACCAAATTTCTTCCAAAGTGTTTTCCAAAAATATCCAACAAATTTATTGTCTCGGTCAGAGATAATACTCCTCGATAATCCATGCAATTTGAAAATTTCCTTAAAAAAAAGATATGCTACATGTACTGCATCTAATGTCTTTCTACATGGTATAAAATGTATCATCTTAGAAAATCTATCCACAATAACAAATATTGAATCATTACATCTTACTGTCTTTGGTAAGCCAAGAACAAAGTCCATACTGATATCAATCCGAGATTTCTCAGGAACAGCAATCGGTGTATACAATCCAATATTCTGACTTAGTCCTTTTGAAACTTGACAAATTCCACAACTTTTCACAAATTTCTGAAAATCTCTATACAATTGTGGTCAATAGTACTTCTCCTTAAGCAAATTCCATGTTTTATCAATACCAAAATGTCCAGCCAAACCACTACTATGTTTCTCCTTTATCAAATTAGATCTCATTACTCCTCTCAGTATACACAACTGAATATCTTTAAACAACATACCTTCCTAAATAAAATATTCATCCCATTTAGTATCTTGTTGATCTTGAATAGGTTCTCTGCACTTTCTCCATGGCTCAGAAAAATCAGGGTCATTTTCATACAAACCTCTCATCTCATCAAAACCAAGAACTTCAATTTTCATCTCGGTCATCAAAGATCTTCTTCTACTCAATACATCAACAACTCGGTTAATGACTCCACTCTTATGCTTTATCACAAATGTGTAACTCTACAAATACTCAACCCATTTCATATGTCTTTGATTCAACTTATTTTGACTAGCCAAATATTGTAAATCCTTATGATCAGTATACAACACAAATTCACTCGTTATCAAATAATGTCTCCATTTCTTCAGTGCTTGAACAATAGCATAAAATTATTGATCATACACAAAATATTTCCTTCTAGCATCATCCAACTTTTCACTAAAGAAAGCAATAGGTTTACCTTCTTGACTCAACATAGCTCTAATTGCACTTCCACTTGCATCACATTCTACTTGAAATACTTTACTAAAATTAGGTAATGCCAAAACAAGTAATTCAACAACCTTCTGCTTTAGGGTCTCAAAACTTTTGTCAGCAACATGTGTCCAATTGAATTCTCTTTTGTCTCCTCTCATAGTCTTAGTCATAGCATTATAAATTGAATTGAAATTTCTTATGAACTTTTAGTAGAAACTTGCCAAACCATGAAATGATCTTACCTCACTAACATTCATAGGTGTAGGCCAATTCAAAATAGCTTCAACCTTTTCAAGGTCCATCTTCAGACCATCAACCAAAATAAAAATCCCAAATACACAATCTCTTCTTTCATGAATTAATACTTTTTTAGATTTATCAGCAACTTTTCCTCTTTCAATCTCTGGAAAACTTTTTTAACATGCAACAAATGTTCTTCTCTAGTCTTACTGAATATCAGAATATCATCAAGATATACAATCACAAATTTACCCAAGAATTTCTTCAAAACTTCATTCATCAACCTCATAAAAGTACTCAGTGCATTAGTTAAACCAAAAGGCATAACCAACCACTCATACAAACCTTCCTTTGTCTTAAAAGTAGTCTTCCATTCATCACCTTCTCTAATTCTGATCTGATGATATCCACTCTTCAAATCAATCTTTGTGAAATACTTTTCTCCAGTCAAAATGTCCATTATATCATCCATCCTTGGTATAGGAAACCTATACTTTATTGTTATCTTGTTGATTACTCTGGAATCAGTACACATTCTCCGTTCTCCATTCTTCTTTGGTGTCGATACAGTAGGTACTACATAAGGACTCAAACTTTCTCTAATCAATCCTTTCTCCAGTAACTCTTGAATCTATCAGTTCAATTCCTGATTCTCGATAGGTGTCAATCGATGAGGTGCCTTATTTGGTAAAATAGCTCCAGGGATTAGATCCATACAATGATCAATGCTTCTTTTCAATGGCAAGCCATCAGTTACATTATCAAAAATGATATTACTGTACTCGGTGAGTAACTTATCAATCTCCTCAAGGACATTATCCTCTATTTTCTTACTTAGCTTATTAGGAATCACAACAAAACATACATCATTCCTCTTAAAAGAGTTAACAAACTTCCTTCCTTCCATCAAAAAAACTTTCACAGATGTGCAAACATTACTAACAGGTTTTTCCATCAATGGTAACAAGATTTGTTTCTTTCCATCAGCCACAATAGTATACCTATGCAATCTCCCATCATATATAGCATGTCTATCATATTGCCAAGGTCTACCCAAAAAAATATGACAACAATCCATAGGCATGATATCACATAACACCTTATCATAGTATTTTCTAATCTTCAAATTCACATAACATTGTTCACTTACTAGGAATGTATGCTCATCTTTGATCCATGAAATCTGATAGGGCTTCGGATGTACCAATCTTTCCAACTATAATTTTGTGACCATCTCTTCAGATGCCAGGTTCTCTGAGCTACCACTATCAATGATTACCTTCTAAACTTTGTCAGAAACTCTACATCTAGTCTTGAACAAACTTTTCCTTACCGGATCTTCCTTCTTGCTTTTATTCCACAGTGCTCTCCTTACCATCAAGTTATTTTCTTTCTCAGGTTCATTCGGTGACTCTTCTTGCACTAAAGCATTTATACTGCTACTAGCCTTCTTACTAGCTTGTGTACATTCAAAAGATCTATGTCATTCTTCTCCAAAATTGTAACAAGTTCCTTGGAAACTTCCTCCACCATAACCACCTCAGTAGTTATTGCCTCTACCTCTAGAACTTTCACCTTTCCACTCGGTCTTGCCTTTGTCCAGATTTGTCTTTTCTAGTTCAGATCTACCATTTTCACCATTAGATCTACCTCTTCCTCTAGGGAATCTACCACCTCGACCTCTTTGTCTTTTCTCATGTCTCTTATTCAGTTTCTCCTCGGCCTTCAAAGAAAATTGATAAGCCTCTTCAATGTTCTCCAACTTGACCATACTAATTTCCTCTTGGATTGAAACTCTCAAACCATTCAGGCATTTTTTGATTCTTTCCACATAATCTTCATCATGTCCAGATCTGATATCTAATCTATATAATTCCTGAGTATACTCCTTTACCGAGCTATCTTTATGTCTCAAACTTTGCATTCACTGAACTAGGTTAATCTGATAATCATAGGGTAAGAACTTTCCTTTCAACTTATTGCCATTTTACTCCATATCTTGATTTTTTCTTTTCCTTTCCTTTTCTAATCCAATTGCAGGTGTTCCCACCATAAGGATGCATGACTTTTCAACTTTCTGCTTGCAATCTTCACCTTCCTATCCTCAGGAATGTTTTCATATTCAAAATACTTTTCCATCTCGGTGATCCAATCCACCAATTCATCAGAATCTAGATTTCCACCATACTCAGGAGGATTGAAATGTGGTGTTGACTTCAGACTTATCAAAACCTTCAAAAATCTTTCTTCACCTTGATCCATAACAGGTGCATGTTCTGCATTCACCTGTTCTTCTTCAATTTCATCATCACTAACATCTTCAAGATGTCTACCTCTTCTTTGGGCTATTTCTACTGCTTCTAATCTAGTAGCAATCTACCTTAGCATATCTACCAATCCTAGATCTACATCTCACCTCCCATGAACCATCTTGACAACCCTCTGCAATTGCAGGTCAGATCACAATCTGCTACCCACAAAAATCAACTAGGGCTTCAAGAGGAACCTACAAACCTAGATCCGTAGAACTAGATCAAGATCTCACCTCACTCTGATGCCACCTGATGCAAAGCATGATGCAAGAGGGGCCAAAGGATGGCACACCCTAATGATCCAAGCCTGCTCAAAAGATGCAGAAGAAACAAACAACAACAATGAGAGAGAGAATGCAGAAACTTTCATAAATTATCATCAAATAGAATCATACATGCCAAGTTGTAAGGCCTTCCTAATTATGGCCAGATATTACAATGAATCTTAGAAGCCCTCAAACATGTGAGGATTGTTACCAAATATTCAAATCTAATGTCTACTATCTTCTATCCCAAAACTCCCCCTAAACTACAACAAAACATCTACATTTATACAAGAAGCTACCGAGCTAAGTCGGCCTTCAGATCCACAATCAACAGAAGTAACAGTCAAATATGGGACCACATGCTTCCCAATGATGGATACCAACATTAAATCTATGATGTAATATAAATGCATAAGTTGGCCACAACAGGAAACAAAACTAGACCCATTGGTAAGCATAATAATCAAGCAGTAGATAGATAATGTCGAGCACCAGTGAAATGACCGACCGCCTAGGAGAGAACTGACCACACTCGGTAACCAAAGGAAACTGACCAACTCAGTCAAAGCAAAAATTGAGCAACATAGAAAAAACTTCAAATTCTTTTTGGTGACACAAGATTTCCAAGGACCCAAGATGCTCCTGCATCAAGTGTTAATGTTATGATTTTGATTACAAACCACGTAGGCATTCTCTAGTTGGTAGATTGCATAGTTGTGACAATGATTGATTTGATTCATTTTTGGGATGCCATGAGGGGATTTCTTGAATTTGGCTCTTTATGGTAGAGCAGATTATTTTCTTCATTGTACAATATCATGATTGGCAATGATTTTGTTGATGTAGTTTTCACTAAGATGCCTTCACAGGATATATTACATACTATTGATTTCAACCCTCTCATGTTTTTTAGTATGGGTTTTGGTGATGTTTACTTTTTGGAGTTTCATGAGAGGAAATTTTGGTTTGTGCATGATGGGTTGAAATTTTGATCAAAGTAGTGTAGTTCTAGCATGGTGGTTCCCTTGTGAGATTGATTTTTGACCCTATGATCATCTATGGTTTTATTTTTGTTAGCATACTTACCTTGGCACTAAATTATAATTGTTTGATGACAATCAATTTTGGGAAGGGCAGACTGTAATGTCCCCTTTCTAGCATTAAATTAGCAAGATATTGTCATTAGCTTATTTTTTCATGGTCATGTAGGATAACCAAGAGAATAAAGGGACTTAGATGCCATTTGGCCTAGGCAATTTCAGTTGTAGACAATTCTGAGGGGTTTTGAGGCAATTTTGGGCATACTTACTGAATAGAGGTAATTTGGAATCACCTCTATATGTGTAAGTGTGTGGGGGAAATATGAGATTCACTCCTAAATCCAAATTCCCAAAGGAGAGATCCAATTTGATCAACCAAAAGGTTAATGCACAATTGAATCAATCTATTAAGAATATGAAAGAGAAAGAGAAACCCTATACTTCCCTATAGTTGGATTAAGCTTGAAATCTAAAATAATTGAAATGCAAATACTAACCTTAAATTAGGGCAGATCTGGAAAATGTCATTTTCTGATGTCTGTGTGTACTTTCAGGCAATTCTACAACTTGTTTTGGACTAGAAATGTCAAGACAAAGAAAACCCAGAAATCTTTCTCCAAGATGAGCTTAGGTCGACTTTGACCCTCATAAAAGGTCAAAGGCTAGATTCTTTATTTGAAGGTTGATTCTGTCTCTGTTCGTAGATCTCGAAAGTTCATTGAAAAGGGTATCCAAATTTTCTCTCAGATCCAAAATCTCGCACCTATACCTATAATAAAATGGGGGTTTATGTTGTATGGGGGGTTTGCCTTGGTCAAACCCTAGTTTATGAATTAACCTTGAAATTGAATTGAAATGTAGTGTGCATAAACAAAGTAATTGAAACAAATCACCTCGCCTATGTTGAAATCCTTATAGAGGATTTGAATCCTCAAATCCACAAGTAGGAATACTTCAATGGATGTAGAATGAATGTAGGATGTCTCCAATCAATGGTATTTGATCTTCAACACCAATCTTGACATGATCTTTTCATATGAGAAGGCTTGGATGAATGTAGAAGGATGGATCTTCAAGGGGGCTCCAAAGAGATTGAATCCTTCAATAGCTAATAATTGATCTCCTTGATGGATCAATGCTTGGACACTTGAATTCTTGAAGACTTGCTTGAATGCTTGAGAGCTTGCAATTGCTTGAGATTAGATGAGATATGAAAACTTGATGTAGAGATCTTCTCACAAAACTTGATGTGAAAATGAGAGAGGAAGGCCTCCTTTTATAGTGAACTAGCGCACAATCCTCTAGAGGGACCACCTTGGAGAATTAAATCTCAATTAGGTCCTAACCTTTAGAAAATATACCTAGATTAAATGCTATTAGATGATTTACCATTCTGAAACCTGAAATGGCCGACCCGGAGTCAGGAAAACAAATATCCTGAAAGCCCGATACCTGAAAATCAAGGATTCTAAAAATTTGAAGGAAGGGGGAAAAATCAAGGTTGGGACTGACCTGGTCAAGTTCGAGCTTGATCCTGACCTAGTCAGGCTTGACCTTGAATCTGACCCTAGTCCCAGATCCAGTCAGGACAGAAGGTTCCGGGGATGCCCAGAGACCTAGAAATGATACCCAAATAGGATAGAATGCCAAGGATAAGCATAAAATCCTATGATGACTATGATGAAGGCCAAGAGGACCTATTTCTAAGTCCTACCTAGAAAATAGAGCCATGAAAAAGGGAAATTCAGGAGAATCCTTGAGATCCTATCCCTAATTTCACCTAGAATGAAGAAATCAAGTGCAAAAAAGAAGTGGAAAGCGGGGAGAAAGCCAAATACATCCAAAGACCTGATCAAGGTGCTTGACATGACCCCAAACCACTTACTTGAAGGGATAAATGCTCTTACCATGGAAGTGCTTCCATTTTAAGATGATACATTAAGCCCCCACTTTAGCAATAGTATGGACTCGATGCAAACTCTGGTAAAGGAGATCAGAATGAAAAGATAATCTTATCGTAATCCAAGGGACAAAGAGAAACCTTAATCCCCCAGGGACTCAAGTCTTTGTCAACTCCTAGATCATAATAAGAGAGACATCTCTAGAGAGAGAGAGAGAGAAAGGGTGATTATCTTGCCTAATGAGAACCTATGCCCCATTGTGAACCACACAAGGACACGGTGCAACTGGAAAGATGGAATTGAACTGCCTAGTGAATGTGGCTACTCACTAGTCAACCCATCAAGGATTCATCCTTAGGAATATTCTATTCCATAAGAATAAAACCAAAAAAAATATAAAATAGATCTAGTCTTAAGGACACCTTCAACCTTAAGGGATCAAAATATATATGTGTATTTGAAACTGGAGGGATCAAGAGATCCTAAAATATAAATCCATGCTTTAAGGATTAGTTACTAATCCAAAAAGGGAAAAAGTATCTTGAAAAATATGTGCATATTGAAAAGTGTGTGTGTGCAACAGGTGAGCAAAGCATATGCCCCCATGTTAAAGTCATTTCTGACACTTTAACAGGAGCAATGGCTTTAACGAAAACATAAACAACTCCACTGATTAATGTTTCCACATTGAGATGCCCCCAGATGAAGAGAAATCAAGGGAAATATCATAGAAACATACAAAGAACACAGAAGGGATCTACCTACCGTGGGGTCAGTAGATCATAAGATTTTATATATATATATATATATATATATATATATATATATATATATATATATATATATATATATATATATATATATATATATATATATATATATATATATATATATATATATATATATATATATATATATATATATATATATATATATATATATATATATATATATATATATATATATATATATATATATATATTATTGCAAATGAATTGACATCATTCCCCAAAGAAAGTAGAACTACGATCACAAAGGAGGAAAGATCACATAAGATATACGAAGGAGAATCTTTTCATACCATGACATGGAGACCAAAAAGAATTAGTGCTATCAAATCTTGAATCCAGTCAGATTACACAAGGAAACATTTACGAATAATAGCACAAGTACAACATAACATTGAACAACGCATAGAAGAATAGAGATACATATAGAAGAATTTGAACAATAGTTTCGATTCCTTCATCACCTTGCACCAACTAAGTAACAAGAATCATATAAAAGAATCTAACAACATTTAGCAAACACATTACCGAAGAAGTACAGTATAGTAGGAAAACACACAACAAAGCTACCACAAAGGACTAGCCAATCAAGCATGTCACCTACTCTCCCCATCTTGTTGTATATCATTTAGGGAAGGTGGGTAACTCACAAGAGGGACTATATCCAACATAGTAGGAATGATAGCCAGTTCCAAACAAGGATCCTCTTGAGAATCACTATGTTCGACACTAGGTGTAAGAGTTAATTGTGATGAAAGCATATTAGGTAAATCAATGTCAATGTCAATAGTCTCATATTCATCATTAACATCATCAGTATCATCAAGAGTATCTTCTTTATCTAAATTAATCAAAATAGGATCTAAGATATGAATAGAAACATCATAATCATGCATGTGAACATCATTATTAGTAACAACCTCTTCTAACACATCATGCATAGGTTTATCCGAGGAAGGTAAAGATCTTTGAAGATAGAATTAAAAGCTTTAGCATGAGCATGATGCTTTTTACGACGTTCATTAGCAAATTGATTACGTTTTGATTTATTTGAAATAGGTTGAGAACTAGGAGGAAAAATCTTAGGATCCTTCACAAGTTCTTTAGGAAGATCCATAGGATTAGAAACAATAGGAGAAACAATCACAGGATCTTTGATAGGTTCGGTAGAAGGAACTTGATTAACAGAACTAGAAGCCATAGTTAAAGGAGGTATAGAAGGTGTAGGTAAAAGACCATGATTAAGATCCATAGGAGGTATGCTTAATTCAAGAATCTTATGATGTTTATAAGCTTGGTACGATAGAAAAATATTATCAGGTCGAAGAGGACATGAATTAGGTAATGAAGGTCAAAAGAAATCAAGAGCAACACAATCTCTAGGCCTGGAAGGTTGATATATACTATGATTAATCATCTTTATTTCATCATCATGAATTAAATTAAGACACTTATGGATAGGTGAAGCAACAGCATGCATGGAAGTCAACCAAGGCAAACCTAGCTTAACTTGAAATTGATCAGAAGTAGGAACCACAACAAAGGTAGTGTTCACAATTTTTCCAAAAAGTTCAACCGGTAAAGTAATAGAACCAAATAATGGATAAAGAAAACCATTGCAAATTTGAATCCACACATCCGATGTATCATAAGAATCATGTTGTAAGCTTTTCAAAAAAAAATTCTTTGGTAATGACATTGACTAAAGATGTAGGATCAACAAGACAACCACAAGTAGGTTTCTGAGAAATCCTAGCAGAAATGTAAAGGGGACCATCAAGAGCTCTAATAGTCTCAGAATCATCAAAGGTAATCAAAAGTTCCTGAGGTCTTTTATTCTTAGGTTGTTGTCAAGGTTTAGGTTGAGTTTTCAATTTAGGTTTAGGTTTTGGTCAAGATTGAACTTGAGGTTGAATCTGAGGTTGAGGTTGAGGTTGAGGTTGAAGTTGAGGTGGAGATATAGATTGACCAACATGCTCCACTTGATTAACAACATGATTGAGATCATCCATATTTGAATCATAAATAATTTCCATAGCAAATGGTTGAGCAATGGTATTAGTATCATGCATAGGTAAAGGATTCCTATAGATTTGAAGGTTCTGATTAGGAGGAGAGACAGATTTTTTCCCACTACTATCCAACTTGTCAATAGACAAAGCTTTAGAATCAATTAAGTCTTGAATCTTATGTTTTAAAGAATAACATTTCTCAGTATCATGACCATTCTAACGATGATATTGACAAAAATAATTTTGATCAAAATACTTAGATGCAATCATAACAGGTAAAAGAGGTTGAATAGGAGGCAAAGTAATCAGATTAGCAATTATCAACCTATTCACAATAGCATGTAAGGATTTAGAAAGAGGAGTGAATGTATGATTTAATCAAAAAGAAGTGGATGCAGAAGTGGCATTGTGAGATGCAACAACAACTTGATCAACAACTGCATTCGCTTGTTTATTTATCTTGACATAGTTGTTGAATTTTTAAAATTTGTTTGGGTTAGGAGTAGCATCACTCTTATCAACTAGAAGAGGAGCCATTGGAGTGTTGCTCTCAAACTAACTCACTTATAATTGATAATGATGAAGCATTGCACAAAGTTGTTGAAAAGAGGTAAATTCAGTAAGTAGAATCTTATCTCTAATATCCTTTTGCAAATTTAAAATAAACATATGTTGAATATCAATATCAAGAACAGGATAGGAAATTTGAGCATGCTTAAATCTACCAATAAATTTAGATAATTTCTCCTTAGCACTTTGTTTACAATGCATCAAATCAGTCAATGACACTTGTGAGCCAATGTTGTTTTGAAATTGTTGAATAAAGGCATTAGCAAGTTGTGGAAAGGAATCAATGGAATAAGGAGGCAAGGAACAATACCATTGTAAGGCCTTGTTACGGAAGGTTCTAGCAAATAGTTTGGCTAAAATCCTATGGTCATGAGCATAATCACTACAAAGGATTTGGAATTTTTTAACATGATGAACAGGATCTCCTTTTTCATTATAATTTTCAAGAAAATGCATCTCACCTTGTTGAGGAATAGGAGTACGAATAATGTCTTGGGACAAGGGACTTCCCATGTCACATGTAGGAATACTAAACTTGTTTTGAGTTAAGGAAGCAAGTTGTTATTGTAAGGATGACACGATTTGAGCCAAACTGATGATAGTTGAATCATTAGAGGAAATAGGAGGAGTAGAAACATTAGACACACTAGGTAAAGTGTAAGAAGCTACAGGGATAGAAGACACAACTGGAGGAACACTAGGAACTACAGTTGGAAGTAGATTAGAATAAGTAAAAGGAAAATTATGATATGAAGGTTGTGATGTAGGAAGGGACATAGGAGGAACACTCATAGGAATAGAGGGAACTGTCATAGTCACCAAAGGAGGAGTATAGGTAGGAATACTAGGTAAAGGGAAGGAGGTTCAACACTAGTGATAGGAGGAATCAACCCTAAATATTGAGCTTCTTGAGCTAAAGGTTTAACATTTGAATGCAAAAGGTGAGTAATACCATGCAAGAGGTTAACACCTTGATCACTATCATGGAGAACTTTCTTAAGAGCCTCTATAGCTTGAATGGAATCTTGATTATGGTTCTCTTGAATAAGCCAATTACCCATTTTATCAAGTTCAGTTGAAAGTTTTTGAATTTGTTCAGGAGGAAATCTTAAAGCATCATCCTCATCATGAGATGAGTGAGAAGAGTTTTGCTCCATTATAGGATTAGAATCATGAAGAATCAAGTTATCATCTGGGATCCTTAGGAAAGGAGAGGAAGATTTAGGATCAAAGACACCCATGATTCTATGATTTCTTCTAGCCAAAATGTTATAAGTAGGACTAGTGGTAGTAAAGCTCATAAACCAATGTAATGCAAATGAACTAAACTAAGAACACATAAAGCATGAATATGAAATCTAATTAGCATGCAAGATCTAACACAAAGGAAAAATCTAATACTAACAAGATAAAAGGATAGCACAATAAGGCATCCAATTCCACAATAAGAATAGAGAGGAATCTAACACCAAAAAAGAAAGAGAGTAAGCTAGTTGGGTTCACCAAAATGAATAGAGGTAATTTGGAATCACCTCTATATGTGTAAGTGTGTGGAGGAAATATGAGATTCACTCCTAAATCCAAATTCCCAAAGGAGAGATCCAATTTGATCAACCAAAAGGTTAATGCACAATAGAATCAATCTATGAAGAATATGAAAGAGAAAGAGAAACCCTATACTTCCCTATAGTTGGATTAAGCTTGAAATCTAAAATAATTTAAATGCAAATACTAACCTTAAATTAGGGCAAATCTAAAAAATGTCATTTTCTGATGTCTATGTGTACTTTCGGGCAATTTTTCAACTTGTTCCAAATTGGAAATGTCGAGATAAAGAAAACATAGAAATCTTTCTCCAAGATGAGCTTAGGTCAACTTTGACCCTCATAAAAGGTCAAAGGCTAGATTCTTTATTTGAAGGTTGATTCTATCTCTGTTCGCAGATCCTGAAAGTTCATCGAAAAGGGTATCCAAATTCACTCTCAGATCCAAAATCCCGCACCTGTACCTACAAGAAAATGGGGGTTTTTTTTGTATGGGGGGTTTGCCTTGGTCAAACCCCAGTTTAGGAATTAACCTTGAAATTGAATTGAAATTTAGTGTGCATAAACAAAGTAATTGAAACAAATCACCTTGCCTATGTTGAAATCCTTGTAGAGGATTTGAATCCTCAAATCCACAAGTAGGAATGCTTCAATGGATGTAGAATGAATGTAGGATGTCTCCAATCAATGGCATTTGATCTTCAACACCAATCTTGACATGATATTTTCATATGAGAAGGCTTGGATGAATGTAGAAGGATGAATCTTCAAGGGGGCTCCAAAGAGATTGAATCCTTCAATAGCTAACAATGGATCTCCTTAATGGATGAATGCTTGGACACTTGAATGCTTGAAGACTTTCTTGAATGCTTGAGAGCTTGCAATTTCTTGAGATCAGATGAGATATGAAAACTTGATGTAGAGATCTTCTCACAAAACTTGATTTGAAAATGAGAGAGGAAGGCCTCCTTTTATAGTGAACTAGGTCACAATCCTCTAGAGGGGCTACCTTGGAGAATTAAATCCCAATTAGGTCCTAAAATTTAGAAAATATACCTAGATTAAATGCTATTAGAGTATTTACCATTCTGAAACCCGAAATGAATGACCCAGAGGCAAGAAAACAAATATCCCGAAAGCCCGATACCTAGAAATCAAGGATTCTAGAAATTTGAAGGAAGGGGGAAAAATCGAGGTGAGGACTAACCTAGTTAGGTTCAAGCTCAATCCTAACCTAATCAAGTTCAAGCTTGATCCTGACCTAGTTAGGTTCGACCTCGAATCTGACCCTGGTCCCATATCCGGTCAGAGCCAAGACAAAAGGTCCCAGGGATGCCCAGAGACCTAGAAATGATACCAGAACAAGACAAAATGCCAGGGATAAGCATAAAATCCTATGATGACTATGATGAAGGCCAGGAGGACCTATTTCTAAGTCCTACCTAGAAAATAGAGCCATAGAAGAGGGAAATTTAGGAGAATCCTTGAGATCCTATCCCTAATTTCACCTAAAATGAAAAAATCAAGTGTAGAAAAGAAGTGGAAAGCGGGGATAAAGCCAAATACATGCAAAGACCTGATCAAGGTGCTTAACATGACCCCAAACCACTTACTCGGAGGGCTAAATGCTCTTACCATGGAAGTGCTTCCATTTTAAGATGATACACTTACTATTTATAATAAGTTATTTTGGTCATGATTGGGCATAGAGTGGTAGTGGTGACATGTTGATGGTAATGGTTTAAAATTGACTAGAAGTTTTATTTATCATTGATATGATTTTTTATGCATTAATAAAGTTATTTTATAAAATTAAATTTAATTATTTAACTTTATTAATGCATTGTCTATAGTTTGTGGGAAATAATTAAATTAAATGGTCCCCTTAGTTTATAATACATTGGAGACATAAAAAGGTGTTTTAGGAATTAAGTTGAAGGAAAATAATGTTAAATGGTATGGTAAATATTAAGCATAAGCAATCACAAGAATATAGAGGCAAAAAAGTAGTCGCAAGAAAATCAGGACAAAAAAGAAAAAATCTTGAAAAAATAAGAAAGGGTGAAGAAGGTGATTTTGTTTATCCCACATTGACGAGGTGAGGGGATGAGCTCTTAGAAAGTGTTATAAAAGAGATTGAAGAGATATCTTTCAACATACTTGGTGTATACACTTAAAAATGGCTTCGTTAATTAATTAAATATTTATTATTTAATTGATATTGACTTGATAAATTAATTAAATATTTATTATTTAATTAATAATTATTTCCTCTATTTATTAAATAGATTATTCAATTTATTTAGTAAATTCACTATAGTCTATTCCTCTATCCTAAGTCTTCTAATTAGTCTTATTAAAGTGATTTAATTAAATATACAATCACCTAAATATGACTAAGTCCCCTAGTCCACCTCACTTACCTAGTCACCTAACATATCACTTTGGCTAAAATAAATAGTTATTATTAATTATTTATTGATAATTATCCTCACCCACACATGTCCTATTCTTAAGGGCTATGTGGCCTCATAGGACTTAGTCTCATGACCACATGTCCTTTCTTAAACCAAGTCAAGAGACATGCCCTATTCCTAAGGGACTTCTCAAGCCACCTCTAAGGGTCAAAGGTGACTCATAGGACACTTGTACCAAGAGTCCTCATGAGGAAAAAATCCTTCCCTCTTCCTCTCTTTGGTCTTTGTGAGACACTTGACATGTGTCTTTCCCTTCCACCTTGTTCTCCTCCATGTCAATGTGAGAGGAACATCATCCCTATTCTTCCTCTCACATTCCAACTACATCCCACTTTCTCTCAACTCCTTCAACCAAGTCAATCCTAGCCCTAGGATCTTCCACCTTTCATTCTCCATCGTAGGATTGTGCCACCTAGGCTTAGATCTTCCAAAAATTATAAAAGGAGCCTAATTTCCCCTTTGTGAGCTAATAGTGAATAGGCAATCAAGAAATCAAGCATTCAAGCATTCTAAAGAGCATTCAAACATAAGTATCCATATTATCATCATTTGCATTCCATCCATTAGTTGCATAATCAAGCTTTTGGCTATTTTGCATTCATCATCAAATCTCCACACTTTGGTGGCATCTTGAGAGAAAGGCTTCATTTGGAAATTTGAGAGCTCAACATCCTCAAGAAATCAAGGCTAGGAGGACAATGGAGACAAGTTGCATGGTAGGTGAAGGTAATTGATTTAATTTCATCATTTTTTATTACTTTGCATTCTTCATTGTGTTGCATTAGATAGATTTGTTAGCTTCTAATTAGTTAATTTATCATTTCTAGTATTAGACATCTAATTTGCATACATTTTTGGCGCCCGCCGTGGGACCATCCCCACATTTTAAACATTTTTTTTATAGTTTTCCATGTGCAGTCATTTCTAAGTTTTTCCTGGGCATTCATTCACGATTCCTGCACATCCATCCATCTATTCTACGCATCCATTTCTGATCGAACTTGTCACTTTTCTCTCCATGGTTTTTGGCTTCTAGTTGAAACCTACACATCCATCACTTTGTTCTATGCATTTACATATTTCTGCTGCGCATTCTTTCCTTCTGTGCATTTACTTCATCTTGCTACACATTTACATATTTCTGCTGCGCATTTGTTAATTCTGCGCATCGGTTTCATAATTCTGCGCCTTTATTCACTATTTTTGGGCATCTATTATTCACAGTAGTTAAATTAAATTTTCTATTTATTTTGATTTTAGCTAATCTTTTTAACAACTTTCTTATCATTCTGGTAGTTTTCTAGGCTGTTTTGCAGGACGTTCTTTTGAAGACCCCATT
This sequence comes from Chamaecyparis obtusa, assembly GCA_027943335.1. Taxonomy (NCBI): domain Eukaryota; kingdom Viridiplantae; phylum Streptophyta; class Pinopsida; order Cupressales; family Cupressaceae; genus Chamaecyparis; species Chamaecyparis obtusa. The sequence continues at coordinate 481,964 of BSBK01000787.1, forward strand.
GCTAAAATCCCTAACAATTTGTTTGCAAGTCTTTAAGGGGTTTAGAAAAATAAACTATAACCTCATTTGGGCTTAAAATATGACATGTTTTTAAATTCCATGTGTCTTCTTTAGCATATTCAAGTGTCTGTTGTGTCTTGCTTAAATAGCTATTTGTAATCCCAAAATTATAACAACGTATCCTCTCCCCTCGCCATTCGTGGACCTTGGGTGTAAGAGAAACTGTTATAATTTTTAGAGGGTGGTCTTTGGTGGGAAAAGAGGTACTCACCCCAAGGAACAACCCAACCAGTAACAAGCTAAAGCCAAGCCCTTCCAAATCGGTATATAAAAAATGCTAATGTGATTAGTCTCACATTAGATAGGTGTGAATTCATTGTGGCAACCAAAATCTCCTCCAGTACCCCAGTGGTGCGTTAAAGTCCTACTTAGTAGAGGTGAAATCCTTGCTTTGAAAGGATTGGGAGAGCCCCCTTAATTGGAAAAATGACTTGATCACAACCACCTGAATAGATGTCCTTATTAAATACCTTTGTTTAGTGGCCAAAAACTTTCTATTTGTTGGCTCAAGGGGTCACCCAAGCCCATGAAGACACCCCACATTACTCACGATTCATAGTAGAGATAGCAATTCTTTGGGAACTAATGACCCATTGAATTCGAAACTTGGTGTGCCTGAGAAGTGAGTGCACTATAAGGAGGAGCCCGTGCCTCCAAGTTCCTAGGCTGTCTGTTGTGGATTTGTGTGGCTGGATTTTATTATCCTAGTGGGGATTCAATAGATATTTTCCTTGCCAACCTTAGGATTTGTAAGCGTGTTTGTGCATTCATACTAGAAAAATTAGATAAAAATCATTTATGTCTTATGTGTGTGTGTTTATGCATTTTTCATTTGCCAAAAAAAAAAAATAGACCATCAGAAAACCAAAAACATCAAAAAATCAAAACAAAATCCAAAACCTTGCAGTTCCAATTCATTAGAAACAAAATCCTGTGCATTAGTTACATTGTTCTGCACATTTGATACTTTTCCCACGCATCGTTTCCAAATTGTTGTGCATTTGTTTCATTTTGTGTGCATTTATCAAACTATCATGTGCATTTGTCGCTGCGCATATACAACAGCGAGCATTCCCACAAGCTTTGAAAATTTCACAATCACTTTTTCAGATACCCATTTTTGTCCTTAGTAAGATTCTAGAAAAACATTCAAGCTACACAAAACTTTGATCTTTAGTTTGACCATTTTCATCAATTTTCATCATCCTTCCTTCACCAAAAAGTCATCAAATCATTTCTTCTAATCTTTTGAAATTCCAAATTTAGTGTTGAAAACATTACCTTATCTATCAGATTTTGATCTTTGTGAGTTTATCCTATTAGGATCTATCATCCTCAATCAAGCTTACTTAGGTTACTATCTCTTGATTTTTCTTTGTCATATCATAGTGAAATCTATACTTCCTATTGACCTAGATTTTATCAAGTTGGCTCATCACTTTTCAACACTTTTCTAACATCTTTTCTATCAAACACTTTTTCCATATCTTTTCATCAAACATCTTTCATCCCACAAATCAATCTTCACATTTTTATGGTTCAAACTCGATCTCATAAACTAAAACAAATTGTTGATTCAGCATCCCTAGACAAAATGGAAGGAAACAAAAGCAATGAAAAAAATCCTTGGTCTGGAATTCCTAAGAAAACTTCACTTTTTACATTCGAAGAGGAACCTACAGATCAAGAACTTAGAGATGCTACACAAGATCCTATATTTTATCATGTCATGGAAAGACTCCTGGACCTAGATAGAGAGATGTATTTCCTCATGCTTGCTCAACAAGGAGCCAAACTACCAAGTGATTTTGATATTTCTCATCTTAGAGAACCAACTATTGTAACCAATCAAGAAATTCCTAGTAGTTCTCAAGATACTCATGGAGCAAAAGAAACCAAGCAACCATCTGATGCTTCTCAAAATGATCAACAAACCAATGCGTCCCACAACAATGTTTCCCAAAACACTTAAAGAAACATGTTATCTTTGGATCCCGTTCTACAACAAATCCAGATGCTTCAACAACAAATCCATGACATCCAAAATGGATCATCAACTAAGAAGTATTCCTTGGATGATATATGTCCTTATCCTTTTGATAAGAATTTAGCAATGATTCCATTCCCTCCTCATTTTGAGGTACCAAAATTTGACAAATACAAAGGGAATTCATATCCACAAGACCACATTCATGAGTTTTGTGCTGCTTTTATTGAAGTCACTCACAATGACACTTATCTTATGTGACTATTTTCATGAAGTTTAGGAGGACAAGCCATGGAATGGTTCTCCAAACTACCCCCAGGCATCGAATCATTCAATGAGCTTATTGACAAATTTGTGACTCATTATTCATATAACATCAAACATGAAGTCACTATGCTTGATCTTTGCAATGCACATCAAAAGAATGGAGAACCCTTCCTTACTTTTTTGCAAAGATGGTGTCAATTGTTTGCCAAATATCCACAAATGATTCCTGAACAAGAAAAGATGGATATCTTTGTGCACAACCTTACACCAGAAATGAGTTATAGGTTACAATTGCAATGTCCACCAAATTTCAATAAGCTCATAGAAAATGGTATCAAGATTGAGGAAGCCATGGTCAGAAAAGGTGAGATAAAACTTTATTCCAAGGACAATGCTGGGTCCTCAAATTCCAATCCCAACAACTACAACAATGACAAATCAAAATTCTAGAATAAAAACAAAAACATTGTCAATGATGGGATTGTTGATAATCGTAATGTCAAACCAACACAACCCCTTCTCAATCTCACAAGTCAATCAAATGCTACTCAAGCTACCTACAACAATCAATTAGCAAATACAAACACCAAAAAAGATTCATCTAAACCAAGATTGCCTTTTATGTCACCTCGAAGAAATTTTACTCCTTTAGGGGAATCTCTCAAATCAGCATTACAGAAGTTAATCACAAAGAAACTCATTACACTTCCTGAAATGAAAGACTTTGAACCTAGAGTAAAACCTTCTTGGTGGAATGCGAATGATTATTGCAAGTTTCACAGAGGAAAAGGACATAAAACCAATGACTGCCTAAGACTCAAAAATGTAGTTCAAGACTTAATTAAAAGTGGTGAAATTGGTTTTGATGGACATACCTCAAATGAATCACATACGGCTTTCAAAGATCCACTTCCTGAGCATGAAAAAGGAGGTTCTTCCAACACTAAGGTTGACAATCAAGCCAATTATAATTCTACTCCCTATAGATATGTTGGTAACATTTTTGAATGTCATCCTTCTAAGTATTATGCCAATGTCATTACCATAAAGGAAAAATCAGAGAGTCAACCAGTACATGTTACTACTCATGCTCAATCCAAGGTTACTCTCCAAGGAGTCCCATCTAAACCAAATACACCACAAAACAAGTCTATTTATGTCCCAAAGTCTACACCAAATATTTCCAACCAGTACAATCTTTTGGAACAACTCAAGAAAACACCTACCTAGATATCCATCTTAGAGCTTTTGCACCTATCCCCATCTCACAAAGATATCCTTGAAAAATCTCTCTTAGAGACCCAGGTCCCCACAAATCTAGATCATGATCAATTTCAAGCTATGGTGGGACATTTAACAACCCCACATTACCTATCCTTCATTGAAAATGATGATTTGGCTATTACCCAACCTCACAATGCTCCCCTACATATTGAAGTCCTTGTACAGAGTCACAAAATCAAGCGAGTACTAATAGATGGAGGAGGTGGCTTGAAAATATGCATATTGAAATTAGTCCTTGCATTGGGATTTTTTGAAAATGTTGTAGATCCAAAGAAGAAAATCACAATAAAAGCTTATGATGAAGAAGAGAGGTCATCCAAGGGATCTATTGTTCTTCCTATCAAAGTCGGTCCTATAATCAAAGATGTACCTTACCAAGTTCTTGACATGGATCTTGCTTATAATGTTCTATTGGGAAGACCATGGATTCATTCCATGCAATTTATGCCATCAACTTATCATCGGTGCTTGAAATTCCCTCATAATGGTCAAGATATCACTATTAAAGGAGATACTAATCCATTCTGGTATTGTAACATAGTAAAGACATCTAATTCTTTGATACCTTATAACCGTACTGGATCTTCTATAACTACACCCAGTGATCCTAGTAATATAGCATCAACTTCTAAATCAAATGGGATCAAGATAGACATAAATGAAAGAAGTATGGGAGAGTACACTTTAGGGCAAGCTCTTTGCATCATAGAGTTACCTTTATCTCCTAGATCATATGGTAGATCTTTGATCACTAAACAACAATCAGAACCCCCTTGAACACTTGTTTATGACACATTTATAAGTGGGGGCACAATATCCAAAGAGGCAGCTAAGCATAATGCTAATCATTTGCTTAAGTCACAGAAGAATGAGGAAGATATCAAACATGAATATATATCACCTGATGTCTATGGTAAAGGTTATACTTTGCTACAAAAGATGGGATACCAAGGTGTTGGACCTATAGGGTTACAAAGAGAAGGTGTTATCAAACCAATTTTGCAAAATCCAAACTATCAAAGAGACACTACAAGATTAGGATACAAAGGAGAAGGACCAAAAGAACCAAAAGGAAAAGCAAAGATCACACCTTTTCATGAGATATCTAAAGCTCCTGCTTTACAATTCAGAAAGCACGATATGTATGTAGATCCAGAGAAACAAAGGATAGCACAAAGAATCATTGATAGACTTGGGGATAATGATGATTCTGACTCAAATGATTATGAATGGGATTCATTATCTAATTGTACTGAAGAGATAGGAGTTGATTTTGTCCATCACTATAGTAACGATTACCATGAGGGAGAGAGTTTAAAGACTGACTCACTAGGATTAGTCCCACGTGATACTACTTTTGTCGATTGTGAGGAAAGTGAGCTTTATCTTGTGATAGATGAATTAGATGAGAGTATGGAAATAGACCTCGCTAATACCATCATAAACCTTGACAACTTTTCCATCAATACCATCTTTGCCTTTGAAACTGACCACTTGAAATTAATATCCAAGGTTGCTCCGAGTAGGCTGTTGCACCAATCAAAGATTTCCACGAGCCCCTGGGGGCGCAAGAATGCCCCTACTATGGGTCACGATGTAGCCAGAGAGAGAGATGTGCCGCATCTAGTGTGGATTCTGACTTAGAGGTGTTCAGTCATAATTTGACACACAGTAGCTTCGCACCACTGGCTTTTCAACCAAGCGCGATGACCAAATGTGTGAATCAACGGTTCCTCTTGTACTAAGTTGAATTAATATCATGGCGTAGATCATCATTAGGGTAAAACTAAGTTGAAACTAACCTGAATGATCCAATGCCCCTTGTACATCCTGAGCTTATTGATTGGGATTCTCCTGATCATCCAGAACTTGATATTTTCTATAATGATGATGTAATCATTGACTATCTTGGACTCAGGGATCATTTACCACCAGGAGATCACAAGTCAAGATTTTTGATAGAACTCAATGACATGGCCTACTTTGGAGAGAGTGCCAATCCTTTCAATCATAAAAATATAAAAGTAATCAACAGATCTAATGGTGAAAACCACTCAGTGGCAGTATTAGATCCAAAAATAGTAAAAAGAAAAGATGCATCTGATGGTGAAAACCTCTCTGAAGTGCCTGATGATGGAAGGATTGACACTCTTCCCAATTATTTGTATCGAGAGCAATATGCCATTCTTATAGAACCAACAGTACCTCTTAACATTGGAACAGAAGAGTCTACGCGCATCCTTAAAGTAGCAGCATTGTTGACAGAATCAGAGAAAGAAGCTTTTGCATAATTTTTCAAAGAGAGACAAATCAATTTTGCTTGGTCCTATGCTGATATGTCTGGCTTGGACCCTAATCTCATTATGCATCATTTATCTATCAGACCAAGTGTAAAACCAGTTAAGCAGAAGCTCCGCAAGATGCACCCGCACATTGCACTAATGGTTAAAATAGAATTGAAGAAACTCCTAGATGTTGGATTCATTCGTGCTATTGATTATGCTGAGTGGATTTCAAATATTGTCCCCATCTCAAAACCAGACAAGTCTATCAGGATTTGTATTGATTTTCGAGATCTTAATAAAGCTTGTTTGAAAGATGACTTTCCTCTGCCAAATATTGACATTATTGTTGATCTGACAGCTAGGCATGAGATGTTATCATTAATGGATGGTTTTTCTAGCTATAACCAAATCAAGATTGTGCCAAAAGACCAGGAGAAGACTGCTTTTACTTGTCCATGGGGTACATACTACTAGAATGTGATGCCATTTGGCCTCAAGAATGCTAGAGCAACTTACCAAAGAGCTATGACCACAATCTTTCATGACATGATGCATACCATTATGGAAGATTATGTTGATGACATTTTAGCAAAATCTAAAGATAGAGCTGGTCATTTGAGAGTGTTGGATAGAATATTCACCCGAATGGAAAAGTATCAAATTTGACTCAATCCAAAGAAATGTACATTCAGAATCACATTTGGTAAATTGTTAGGGTACATTGTCTCAGCCAAAGGAATTAAAGTAGACCCAGAAAAAGTTAAAGCAATAATGGAGATGGCTTCCCCCACTAACATCAATCAGTTAAGATCTTTACAAGGACGTCTCCAATCCATCCGAAGATTTGTTTCTCAGCTAGCAGATCGAAGTCATCCCTTTCAACATTTGTTGCATAAAAATATCTTATTCCAATGGGATGATAAGTGTGAGGAAGCTTTCAATAAAATCAAGCAATATCTAGCGAATCCTCCAACTTTGTTGTCACCAATTTCGAGAAAGCCACTCTTGCTCTACATTTTTGCTATGGCAGTCTCACTAGGTGCTCTTCTGGCTCAGCAAGATCATGATAGGAAAGAAAAATCCATCTACTATATCAGTCGCACCCTAGTGGGATATGAGCTAAACTATTCTCCTATAAAAAGAGCATGTCTGGTCATTGTTTTTGCTTCATAGAAATGGCGACATTACATGTTGTCACATTCAATCAAGCTCATTGCAAAGGTTGATCCTTTAAAGTATCTATTAAGCAAAATAGCATTGATAGGCAAACTGGATAAGTGGGTCATGCTACTTAGTGAATTTGATATTGAATATGTAGATAAGAAGGCTATCAAAGGTCAAGTGATAGCAGTTAGCTGATGCTCCATTAATGGATGACCAACCTATACACATAGAGTTTCCTAATGCACACATCTTGGCTTTATCTACAAAAACATGGCAACTATACTTTGATGGATCATATACTCAATAGGGTTTAGGAGCTGGTATTCTCTTTGTCACATAGCAAGGATACACAATTCCAAAATCTTACAAGCTACTCTTTCCTTGCACCAATAATGTAGCCAAATATGAAGCTTTGTTGATTGGGTTAAAGATGGCTTTACAATGGAAAGTAACTAAAATGAATGTCTATGGAGATTCTTAGTTGATTATAAATTAGGTTAATGATGATTATCAGACTAAAGATGATAAGTTATTACCATATAAACGTATGGTTGATGACTTCAAACAATATTTCTCAGTCATCACTTTTGAGTAGATTCCTCAGCATGATAACAAGGTTGTTGATGCAATGGCTATGATTGCTTCTTTGTTTGATACAGAGGATACCAAGGTCCATTTTGAGTTCTTGGTGGAATCCCTAACTTGTCCCGCATATGATGATCCTGATACGAGTATTATATGTCATCTAATTAGACACGACTCCCCAACCTATGGAAAAATCTATTCTTATCTGAAACATGACATCCTACCCCTGACCTATCCTGAAATAAAAAATGAACTTTTCTCCACTAAGCCTCCCTTTATGTCCTAATATCTGACACCCTTTATCGGCGAGGTCTTGAGGGTACTCTCCTACGATGTCTCGAGCATGATGAAGCTCAAACTACCTTGCGAGATGTACATGAGGGTATTTGTGGGACACATTCAAGTGGTCCCTCTTTGGCTAAGAAACTCATGCGTATGGGTTATTATTGGCCTACCATGGAAACAGATTCCTTTCATTTTGCTAGGGCATGCAAGAAATGTCAGATACATGGAAACCTTATTCATGCTCCAGCACAAGAGTTACATCCTTTTACAACTACTTTGCCATTCAATCAGTGGGGACTCGACCTCATGGGCACTATCAACCCTCCATCTTCCAATGGCCACAAATGGATTATCACTGCAACCGAGTATTTTACTAAATGGATTGAGGTTGTTCCATTAATCACCGCCATAGGGAAACAAGTGTCTATGTTTATCCTAAATTATATCATTTGCAGATATGGTATACCTATGTATCTCATTACTGATCATGGGAAACAATTTCAAAATCAGGACATGGATGAAATGTGTGCAAAATTCCATATCACCCATAATTATTATACCATATACTATCCCCAAGGAAATGGCCAAGATGAGGTGTCAAACAAAACAATTGTTAAAATCCTACAAAAGACTGTCAATGACGTTAGTCGTGACTGGCATATCTAATTAAATCCATCCTTATGGGCTTACCACACCTCCATTTGTACTCCTACTAGAGCCACCCCATATTCTCTTGTCTATGGATCTAAAGCAGTCCTGCCCCTCGAGGTCGAGTTGCCTTCACTTCGTGTCACTCTAAAAGATTTAATTCTTGATGAAGACTATAGAGTTGCATGGCTGACTGAACTAGAACTGCTGGATGAACATCGTTAGAGAGCCTATGATCATTTGAAAGTCTATTAGCAGCATATGTCTCATCAGTATAACAACAAGGTAAAGATCAAATACTTTCAGCTGGGTGACCTAGTCCTTCGAGAAAATCCAAAGAATCAACTGCATCGTGAGAAGAAGGGCAAGTTCGAACCCAATTGGCTAGGTCCTTTTGTAGTTACAATAGTTTATGGTTCCGAGGCTTATCAATTGTCCACACCTAAGGGAGATCCTTTGGATGAACCTCTTAACAGCATACACCTCAAGAAGTTCTATCCTTGAAATCCCAATGCAAGGACTATGTATATATTTTGTAAATAAAAAATCTTAAAAATACAAAAAAATCAAAAAATCAAAAGAAAATTGCAATAAAAGAATGTGGTGAAAACCTGGCAATAGGCGCCATGTGTATCAAGTTATCTCCTTTATCTATTAGGATTCTTCTAGTGTGTCCATTCATTGTATATATCCACAATAAATGGCTAGTCCATCACCATTCACACCATGTATATATCATAATAAAATGGCCAGTTCATACACCATCCATTGTATTTACCCATAATAAAACCCCATCATAGCTTGATCGTTTGTCATGGTCTTCATCATCGTCTTGTTGCATCCTTCTTCATCCATAATAAGTTAGTCCATCACCTAGCTGGAGGCATGTCCTCGACCTAGTTCGGGAAGTGGATCTATGATAGTCATGACTCTTAGAGGACACAATGGAGTACTTTCACCAGACAAGCAAACACAATCAAACATGCTTCCATAATGGTATCTTCATGATGAATTGTAATTTGTGATATATCCTTTTGAAACATGGCCGCTTATCTATCATTCTTGACTATATATCATCAATTGAACTGATCATTGTACCTTACACTATCTTTTGGCAAAAAGAAATGTATATTCATGGCAGGCATGTTAGAATGATTTGTTGAAGATTATGCATTCATCTCTGGATTTCATTTGTTATCATGTTTCCTATGCTATTTCGGGATATCTTTGACATGAGTTTGAAACTCCCATATGTCATTGATTAGAATAGTCAGGATGGGACATGGTATTTTCTTTGATTGTTGTTTGTGGGATATTTTCTGATGAAATCAAAGGAACAAATAATTGGGGTGTCTGTGCGTAAGTGCCTTCATCAGTTTAATAGTATTGACAACATACAAATCATGTTGCTCTAAAAATATTATTTATGGTGATACACCATCACATACCTCGACTCCAAATATTTGTTCCTCGATGGAGGGGGGGGATATTCCTTGTCTATTATGCAAACGAAACTCAGGTCATCTTGATTCAATTATACCTAGATGCTTGTCAAGTTTGCAATATTAAACTCCATGCAAGAAGTGCTCAGGTCATCCTGGTTTAATTATACCATGATGTTTGCATTTTATTGCAACATAACGAGCTCAATGATGAAAATCAAATTCCAGTTATTATGAAGTTCTAAGATGTTACATGAAGTTAAGGAGATATACTCATTTCATATTTCATTTTGCATTTCATTTAAACAGTTCATGACTTGCCTATCAATGCTCCTTTTATAGGGATTTGAAGGTTATCTTTCTTATTAGGTTATTTGTTCTCCTAGTCCATTCTTCTTGTGTCAAATACATTGTTATTTAAGTTGAGGACATTTGGACAACAAAAACATTAATTTTTTTTACCTCATCTCTTACAAACATTTAATCAATTCATTTAGGTCATATATTATTTTCATTAGGTGTGTTCATTTGTATATTATCCATCTATATTACATGCATATTTCATGTGTGCAAATTCCATAACATTTCATTATCTTTTCATTATGATGTAAGTTGTTATATTATAGTCATTTTAAAGAACCTCATCATTTATTATCCATTATATGCATTTTATCATTTCTTAAACATTATTATGCAATTTTACATCATTCATTTATTATCATGCATTTTACATTATCATTTAATCATCATGCATTTATTTTCATTTATTTATTATCATTCATTCACATCATCATTTATTATCCATTGTCTACATTGTTCTACATCATTGTATTAGTAATCCCATAGCATTGTATAAAGTCAAATCATCTAGGACATGCATTTATATCAACATCATATATTTGATCATTAACCATTAAGCATTAATAGAATATAAATCATTACACATTCTAGGAAATACATTCTATGCATATTAAAGCAAAACACCACATCCTGCATATGTCAGTACGCATATGTATATAAAATCATCAAAGAAAATCATGATAAGCACTGCATCATCATATATAGAGAGTCCATCATATAAAGTCCATAAAAACACAACAAAACTATCCAAATGTCCAATGATATAAAGAACCATACCAATGTCCAATAGTGTCCATCAAGTCAAAAATATAATGATACAATGATACAAAAAGTGTATACAATGATCTCCAAAATATATGATCCACTGCCTCCAAACTTTGTCTGTCGCTATCTACGAGATGCAATGAAGCCCCGTGCTGCTAAACCACCTGATCCTAAGGCTCCACCCTGATCTCCTAAACTTGTGGGTGCTCTCGAAGGGTGTGATGATACACCTCCACTACCAGTCAGTGCTTGTCTCTCATATACCGTTGTCCTAATAGCCACTAAGCTCTCTTTGTAGCTCCCAATCCACTGATCCCTCGGGACCACCTGTCTATAGGCCTCTCGCCAGTAGGATATCTCCTTCCTGGCACGGATCATGGCTCTCAAACTATCTCCATGAGGACCCAAATCCTTTGTCCTCTGCAGCTCATCTAATAGCATTTCTGACTCCCCGAGTCTCTCTATGGCTGCATCCCGCTCAGCTCTCAACATTCCCATCTGACTCTCCAATCTCTCTATCTGCCTCTCTAGACCAAGAACACGGTCTTCCTACACCTATGTCATTGCTAGTCGAACTAGCAATGAGTCAATATCTGGATCCTCCTCCTCTACAACATCTCTCTATAAATAAGGATCATGTCCCCTGATGTCCATCCCTGCTGGCCCCTCCTAGGCATCCACATTTGGCATCTGTACATCCTACCCATCATGTACATCATCAGGGATCTGTCCACCCTGTACAACTCCACCCTAGGCTAATAAAATATTTGCCTCATCCTGTCCCTACCCTACCTGTATTGGCACATGTACCTGTACAACTGGTCCTTGTACTAGAGCAGCTGGTATCTGTACTTGAACAACTGGTACCTATAGTGGAGCTCCTGCTGCTAGCTGTGCTAGAGGTCTCCATCCCTGTCTAGCCGGGGGTGGCATCACACCCCTCTGTCTCACACTGTCGCCTCTCATCCAAGGTCCAGCTCTGTCACCTCTCCCTCTATCTCCTCCATCTCCTCCATCTCCTCCATCACTATCACCTCTACCTCCTCTCCCTCATCCCCTCCTGTCGCGCCCTCGGTGTCTACCATGGTGTCTCTCTGCTGGATCCTCTCTAGTGGCCTAGTTGTCGGATCCCTTATTTTATAATACATTGGAGACATAAAAAGGTGTTTTAGGAATTAAGTTGAAGGAAAATAATGTTAAATGGTATGGTAAATATTAAGCATAAGCAATCACAAGAATATAGAGGCAAAAAAGTAGTCGCAAGAAAATCAGGACAAAAAAGAAAAAATCTTGAAAAAATAGGAAAGGGTGAAGAAGGTGATTTTGTTTATCCCACATTAACAAGGTGAGTGGATGAGCTCTTAGAAAGTGTTGTAAAAGAGATTGAAGAGATATCTTTCAACATACTTGGTGTATACACTTAAAAATGGCTTCGTTAATTAATTAAATATTTATTATTTAATTGATATTGACTTGATAAATTAATTAAATATTTATTATTTAATTAATAATTATTTCCTCTATTTATTAAATAGATTATTCAATTTATTTAGTAAATTCACTATAGTCTATTCCTCTATCCTAAGTCTTCTAATTAGTCTTATTAAAGTGATTTAATTAAATATACAATCACTTAAATATGACTAAGTCTCCTAGTCCACCTCACTTACCTAGTCACCTACACATCACTTTGGCTAAAATAAATAATTATTATTAATTATTTATTGATAATTATCCTCACCCACACATGTCCTATTCTTAAGGGCTATGTGGCCTCATAGGACTTAGTCTCATGACTACATGTCCTTTCTTAAACCAAGTCAAGAGACATGCCCTATTCCTAAGGGACTTCTCAAGCCACCTCTAAGGGTCAAAGGTGACTCATAGGACACTTGTACCAAGAGTCCTCATGAGGAAAAAGTCCTTCCCTCTTCCTCTCTTTGGTCTTTGTGAGACACTTGACATGTGTCTTTCCCTTCCACCTTGTTCTCCTGCATGTCAATGTGAGAGGAACATCATCCCTATTCTTCCTCTCACATTCCAACTACATCCCACTTTCTCTCAACTCCTTCAACCAATTCAATACTAGCCCTAGGATCTTCCACCTTTCATTCTCCATCGTAGGATTGTGCCACCTAGGCTTAGATCCTCCAAAAATCTATAAAAGGAGCCTAATTTCCCCTTTGCAAGCTAATAGTGAATAGGCAATCAAGCAATCAAGCATTCAAGCATTCTAAAGAGCATTCAAACATAAGTATCCATATTATCATCATTTGCATTCCATCCATTAGTTGCATAATCAAGCTTTTGGCTATTTTGCATTCATCATCAAATCTCCACACTTTGGTGGCATCTTGAGAGAAAGGCTTCATTTGGAAATCTAAGAGCTCAACATCCTCAAGAAATCAAGGCTAGGAGGACAATGGAGACAAGCTGCATGGTAGGTGAAGGTAATTGATTTAATTTCATCATTTGTGATTACTTTGCATTCTTCATTGTGTTGCATTAGATAGATTTGTTAGCTTCTAATTAGTTAATTTATCATTTCTAGTATTAGACATCTAATTTGCATACACTTGGATAATATATGAAAATTGGGTATTTATGGAGTTCTTCTTCAAAGTTATGTGAGGACATAAACCCTTATAAATAGCATTCTTCTTCTTGTTGAAAGATACAGGCGGGGGGATTGTAGAGTATTTAAACATTAAGGTAAAAATATGGTCATTTGCAATAATTGTTCATCTATTTGGCATTTATTTGAAATTATCAAAAACATCTAGGAAAAGGTCTAATCTGAGAATCTGAGATTTGGGATTAAAGTGGGAGTTGAAGGATTTGATTTGTCATCAATAGTAGAAAAAAACTTCATTCACAACAAACTAAGGTTATCGTATCACATGTTGTATATACCTAAGACCTTGTCTAAGGCATCATATCTATTGTAGGAGGGTCTCATGAACCTAGAGCCAATCATACTAGCATAAGGGAGGAATATACAAGTCAGATCATACCTGGCCTGATGTCATACAATCTAAAAATGCATAGAAGTTGATGTCGTACATCTTTGTGATAGATAAGAAGAGTGTTGTATGGATTTATTAGCAATGACAATGTGTTGTAGATGTTTGTTGGGCCATACAAGGTTTGCCACTAGTCTAGGACAACGAAGTGGTATGTTTGTAGTGTATTTACTTATTGATGTCTAATGTTGTTCATTAGAGAATCAATGCATTAAATTGTTGTTTGAATAAATTTTCATGTGTGTGATTGATATCATATGTTGAATATATAAATGGGAAGATTATAATTTCAGTTGGAAGCCTAAGTATGAATTTACCTATTTGCTACTAGAAACATATTATAGACATCTTTTTGATTGAGTTTAAATACCTTCAATAATTACAAAAAAAAAAGGGGGGGGTAACACATCCAGGCATCCCCCTTACAATTTTCATGTTTTTTGATTGCTTACACATTATTGATTGCATTTCACATTTTCACAGACTGTGTTACGTTTTGGAAGCCTATGTTTCATGTCCACATTCACCTACATTTCATGATTGATATACATTTCATGTCTACATTCACATGCATTTCTTACATTTATGTGTTTCATGTTTGTTGTGTGTTACTATTTGCATAATAGCTGTGTGTTATATCTATCATTGTATTTCCATCTTTGTTGGTGTAACACACTCTTTTACTTGCAATTTTACCTATGACCTACTATTTTGTTGAGTCAGAAGGTATTTGAACAAATTTATCCCATATGTTTTTAGTGAAGTCGACCAATAATAAGTAGTATGCCTTTTAAGATCTTAGTTTGTGTTGCTTTGTCCATTTTCATAAGGAGGTCTGCATTAAATAAATTTGTGTTTTCATAAGGATGTATGCGTGGTTTTAAAGTAATGGTTTGCATTTTATTTTGATAGGTTTGCGTTTAAAGTTTTGTTTGTTTTAGTTATTAGTTTATGTATAATCAGATCTTGTTAGTTTAATTTGTAGTAGATTTTGTTAATTTACGTTTTAGTTAGGTTTTGTTAATTTTAATTTAATTAGATTTTGTTAGTTTATGTTTAGATTTTGTTAGTTTAATTTTAGTTAGATTTGTTAGATCATTTTAGTTATTTTTTTATTTTATTTTTTTAAAACCTTTAGTTTAGATATTGTTATTTTAGTTAGATTTAGTTTTATTAATTAGATTTTTGTTAATTTCATTTAGATTAGATTTAGATTTATTTTATTTAGTTTTTTATTTAGACTATAATTTTGTTTTTTAGTTTAGAATAAATTAGATTTTTATTGATTTATTTTTGTTAATTTTAATTTAGATTTTAAATTTTGTTAATTAGTTTTTTTTTAATAGTTTAGTTAATTTAGATTTAGATTATATCTTTATTTTTGTTAAATTCATTTTGTTATTTCGTTAATTAGTTTTGTTAACTAGTTAATGTCTTTAATGTTCATGCATTTGCAATAGGCAGTGATGGTGTCAAACCCCTACTAGATTAGATAGTTCCATACTAATTTGTTTCTAGTGTGTTTTTGTGTGGATTTTTTTTATTTTGAGACTAATCATCTTTTGCAAACTGATAGGTTTCATAGGTTATCTTTGTGTGTCACAGAACTTGAAAAGAAAAACTACTAATAACATTTGACGTGAGACATTTGTCAAATACCACAATTTGAAAACTAGTAATGATGTTTGATGTAGGGTACAATGAATGTAATTTTTGAAATTGATTGTCTAATTTTAGCATGAATCACATTTCATTTGGGGTTAAAAAGAACACAAGTGTTTGATGTGTCTAGTGTGCTTCACAATCTTTTCTTTGTGTTTTAATCCAAAGATAAAACAAACATATCATCTCCCCAAGCCTTTGCAGATCTTGGGTGTAAGATAAATTTGTTCTATCTTTTAGAGTTTCCATCTCCTGAGAAGCCCTTAAGTTTGGGTGATAGGGAATGACCCAAGCGGTAATAAGATAAAGCCAAGCTCTTATGGACATCCACTATATAAAATGTGCTTGTGGAAAATCCATAAACAACAAGTGTGGATTGTGCTATACCAGGATGAAGATCTCCCTCGATACTCATGTAGAGCATTAAAACTAGTAAAATGTAACTTCTATAGGTTGGGAGTGTTAGAATAACAAAGAGGGGGGTGAATCAGTTATCCAGTATCCCAAAACAAAATGTATAATCCAAAACAAATTCTTCAACTTCTACTACTCTGTAAACATAAAATACTTTCACTGTCTATGTTTTTACCGATTGTTAGTCTAAAACTTATAGTAGTTACCGATCAAATCTAACATGTAATATGCAAAGTATGATAACAAGAAAATATCACAATCAACACATAACACAAGATATTTAATGTGGAAACCCTATGAAGGGAAAAACCATGTGGGACTGGCAACCCAAAAATGTTCACTCTTCTGAAGTGAGGTCGGTGAAGACCCAACCCTGTTAAAGGTTTACAAACACATTGTTAGGTGTGACCTTGTTAGAGAATTTTAAACTAGAAGTTATCGTCCAACCAACAGTCACTCTGGGGTTGATAGGATAACAATGTTCACTCTATGAATGAAACATCAAAAATACTTTCTTAGTCCACTCGGTTAAGAGATTTGACTGTGTACAATGGTTAAATATGTAACAGTAGATGATCTGCCTTGAAATAACTTCAATTACAGTTTACAAATCAATGTTCAGCTCATTCAAATCTTTCTGATCAATATATCACTTCAGATTCAATCTTATATCAACTTACTGTCCGTTGGTAATTACTCTTTGTAGCTCGGTAATTGTTTTGTAGCTTGGTTCTTATTAACAGTATGATTAGAATGCCTGAAAACTTCTTCACATGATAATTTTGCAGTATCTTCTTCTTCTGACGTCTTTCAATAATGAAACCAATGTTTCTTATATAGACGAGTAAATCATTTTCTTTTTATCCATCAAATTTTGCCGCTTAATCTTATTCATTGATTTTGCTGCTCTAACCTTCTTTGGCTGATGTGTCAGTAACACGTTTCAATCTGCTCCATTAGATCCTTCTTGAATTATGTTAGTCATCGATCTTCATAACAAACCTTATCTGTTACCTTGATTTCATACACTTTACAGCTCATCACTTTATCGGCTAAACTGATCATTTAATTCCTTTTTGTTCTACTCGGTTAACAAAGAAATGCATCGATGAACACAAGCTCAGTTAACACTACGCTTAGTATACACTACACTCCGTCGGTGTATACTGGAATGCTTTATTTACCGACAACACTGCTTTGTGTCTTTCAACTCTATTCTTCATCATAGATGAATGCAACATAATAAAGTCAATTTCATCAAGTCATAGACTCATAAAAAAGTTACTCAATGTATTCCTTATCCTCATCTAACATATACATCTTCCTCATGTAGATATTTTTGTTCTTCATCTCTTTCACCTTTCTTCAGATGTGTCGGTATAGTAACTTATAAGATAAGTATTGTCAAGCTAGTTGACATCAATGACAACATAATATTGATTTAATCATCTTGCATATCTAATTAGCAACTCCTCCATGATCTTCAATCATAGATTCTTCATTCAGTGTTCTAAATCAGTTGTAGTTCATCAGGGAGGCCTCCTAAATGGGGCTAGTTTACTGCAAGTATAACCACTTGAGTTGATGCCCTTAATAAAAATCCAATTATTGTAATAGCCAAAATATTTCTACTTGTTGACTCAAGCGTTGTGATACCTGCATGTCGAAGATACCCCCCATGTACTCTCTAATTTGAGATGGAAAATTTATGGAGATCTTCGGGTCTTTAGAAATTCAAAGCTTGGTATGCCCAAGAAATGAGTGTCATGTAGGGGGGTCTAGTGCTAGCAAGCTTCTATATATCTAGTTGGATGTAGTATTTTATTGCAAGGGGATTCAAAAAGTATATTCTTAGCCAACCTAGGTTGTATCTTTGAATGTGATTTTGTATTTCATTACAAAGGCCACAAACAAACAAACATCGTGTCTTTGTGTTTGAAGTGTATTCTTGTCATATTTGGCACAAGAATACACTTTAATATGATTGCCAAGATGTAAAATGAACTAGAATGTGAAGATTGCTAAATTCTTATAATGGATGCTCAAGCTGAATGCAAATGACAATGGATGCCAAAAGGATGAGAGGAGGGGTTCTTAAATAGATCTCCTTGGGAGGGAATTCCATATCAGGGTAGATGTGGGATTAAAAATAGGGATTGGATTTCTCTATACCAGTGTGAAGATCTCTCTCACTATTCATGTGGAATGCTAAAACCTAAATAATGTAACTTCTATAGGTTGGGAGACCTTCTTAATGGGGCTAATTTGCTGCAAGTATATCCACCTCAATAGATGCCCTTACTAAAAACCCAATTGTTGTAGTAGCCAAAATCCTTCTACTTGTTGACACATGCGTTGTGATACATGCATGTCAAAGATACCCCTCATGTACTCCTTGATTTGAGATAAAAAATTTAAGGATATGGAATCTTGGTAAACCATTGGATGGGGTTGGAGAGTTTGGGTATCTTGATCTTGATCCTTAAGACTTTCCCAAGCATGCTATATTTCCCCATTTAAACACAAATATATGCATTCCCCATCCTCTAAATCCAATTTGCATCCTTGTAATCCAAAAATTAAGCCTTCATCCCTTCCATCCATCTTGGGTCCTTATGTTCCTCCATCTGCTTAACCTATCATAAGTCAAGGTTAACTAAGTACCTTCCAACCATCTATCTACATGAACTCATCTAAAAGACCTTCATATTATTCATATTTATCCATAAATTCCAACACCTTTGGAAGCAATTTGGATACCAAGAATAAACTACATATCCACATGTATTCAAGAATCAACATGGACAATATGATTGACATATTAGAAAAAATAAAAATCTGATCCAAAAGCAAAAAGCAAAATCAAAAGGTGGATTCCTAAATCTCTTCTTGAATAAATGTGCTCTAAAGAATCACAAAGAAAAGAAAAACAAAAGCTATGTAGATTCCAAAATCTCTTATTGAAGAAATATGCTCTAAAGAATCACAAGGAAAATAAAGATTAAGAACTATGTGGATTCCTAAATCTCTTATTGAAACAATATATTCTAAAGAGCCACAAGGCAAAGAAAAATCAAGAACTATGTGGATTTCCAATTCATTTGTTCAAGACTTGCATATTGAAGAAAAATTTGAAATGACATTCAAGCTACTTAATCCAAAGGCTTCTTTCATTCCTTCACCTAAGCCTATTCCATCATTTCCCTCATCCATTTTGGGTCCTTGTGTCCCAAAATCCACATCCTTTTTTCTATCACAATCTAAAACTCCAAAATCCATTTTTCTGTCATCTCTCCGCCACGCTTCAAGGTGTGTGCCAACGTTGATCTTGTCACCCATTTCATCTACTCCTACACAACTCTTACAATACTCCAATCATTATCCAATGTCTATGTTCTATCCATTAATCCCTCATTTTCAATCCTAAATTGTATAAAGTCGTATCACCCTCTATCTTATCCTTTATTTCATCTCTCTTTACCCTATCAACATCTTTGAGCATACCTTCAATAGCCATGAACATGGTAAACTATGGCACATCTATCAAGGGTATTGTCAAAAGAACAAAATGCTTGTGTTACTCCTCCATCTTTTATCACGCATTCACTATCTACTGGAAGGTTAAAAAAACTTAAAAATAATAATTTAAAAAAAAACATAAAATGTCCTGAAAAAATCATTAAAAACATATAATGTCCTTCAAAAAATTTAAAAAATCATAAAAAGTCTTGAAAGATTTATAAAAACCATAAAAAGTCCTTAAAAAAATATTGAAAAATTAAATATTATAAAAAAATAAAATATTGTAAAAAAACCATTTTTTTTTATAAAATCTCAAAAAATCCAAAAATATCTTAGAAGCACAAACATTTTGAACATCATTGCAACATTGCTCTTAACAAATTCATAATCAACGAACAACCTATCCAACTAGCTTGTAATCATACGATCATTATCCTTATATCTTGCATCTTCATCAGACACTATCATACTTTATCAGAATGAATCCTTTCTAAAGCCAGGCATCTTGGTCATTGTCAACCTCTTAATACATGAACTGTGACAAGAATTATTTTTACATGAAACATAATGGTTATTTGTTGGATGTCTTTGATGGTTTTGATTTTATCTTTGTTGACATTCCTTTTAGCTTTTTGGGATGTCTCTAACTAAAGATTTTATCTTCAAGATGCCTTTGACTATAAGGGCAAGGATAGAACATGTTCACATGTTTGTTGCTTGTGGATTGTGCCTTAGTGATACGATGACTCGCCTTAGGACACGATTGTCTAAGATCATCAAGGACATATGGTTCTCATGTGAATTGGGGCATTCCTTGCTTGTTTGATGTGTTTTTCATAAATGCAGTTAGTATGTCGATTCATTTGGATCTAAATCATATCTAAATGAGGTCATCTATTTTTATAATAAGCTCGATGATGATATTAACACTTAACAAGAATAAGGATTCTCATCACTTGCATTTCCTCTTTCATCATTCATCTCTCCAATCATCTTCCCATATTCATTATTCTCTTCTTTTTCCTTGTTGCAATGAGATCAATCAATCATTTTATCCATCTGATATATGCCTCTTGAATCAAAATTTAGATTAATCAACCCGCTTCTTGGAATCTTATCGCCCCTTGATCAATCAATTAATCATTATATCAACTTGTGTTGCGCTAACATTAATCTCAATCAATTTAATCAGATTATCAACCCACATTAATATTGGAGCATTACCATGTAATTATGATGCAGGAGCATACAGGGTGTAAGAGCAATCTTGTGTCACCCAAAAATATTGTCTAGTTTTTCATTAAGGGCTATCTTTGGGGAGGGTTACTATTTTTAGTAAGTTTTTCATTTCAGCACAAATTGTTCCAATTGCTTCCCTAGGGGTTCATTTTGGATATTTAATCCTTTCGATACAATTTCATGGCAAGATCAAGTCTAGTTTTGAAGATATTGAAATTTATGTTTTGGCGGGGTGGTACGAAAACTTTGAACTTGGTTTTGAAGGCCTTAGAGGCTCTAAATGGAGGGTCAACCTTTGATCAATTAGTGTTTTGCAAGCCTAGGGTTTTAGAATGCTTTGATAGGTTTCTAAAACGGGGTTATAATAGTCAATTGACTCAATGGTTCACAAGTTATGGCTTCTGAAAGTTGAGCCATCAAGACTCGAGTTTCAATACAAAAGGAAGAGAAAGATAAATCACTTAAGGTGGGAAGTTGAATCATTGGGCACCAAAATGGGAAAATATCACTTTCCAGAATATTCTAAGGTGGCTAATTGTGCTACTTATATAGGGATGAAGGGGGGTCTTAAGGCTCAGTTTTAGAAGTGTAGATTGTGGCTCTATCTTGCATATTATTGTAATGAAATGGCCTACACAATTGTAGCATGTTATTTTCTTGAATATTGTAATTTCATTTCATTGAAGATAATAGAAAGCATCTGTTTCTATTTTTTCCATTGTCATATTCTTGTGATTTTTCTATTTATTTCCATGTTTTGTTGTGTGTGTTTGGGTTAGTAAGGGGAGTACCCTTCATCAAATCATCATCAATATTGGTTTACCTTCTTACAATTAATCAATCATTCATCAAAGTATCATGCACCAACATTAACAAGTCTATCAATTAATTGGCTATCAACTAGCCTAATCGGCTCATTTCATCTAGTTATCCCAATCATTTCCATCAATTGATCGGTTACAATTATCAAGTGTCCAACTTATCATTTGCTCAGTGCAGTATCCTATCATTTCTTGTAGCTTAATCAATCATAGAACATCAAAATAAATCTTCATCATGATCTATCAAGAGATTATCCTTCATATATCTCGCACAATCTCTTGAGGGGGCATATCTATCATCCATACTTGGTAAAACTAAGTCATAAATCAACAAATACATTTTTTTTGCAAACACAAATTTTCTTTGAAACAATGTGACAAGTTGCATTGTCTCAAAGCGGGGCAAAATGTAGACATGTAAAAATTGTCCTCTTGTATCAATATCAATTCCTCCATTAATTAGGTGGGTCCATCATAATATTCCTATTATTCATTATATTATAGTATTTCATATTTCTCCATTTAACCCATTAAATAAATGAAAATCCTATTATTATTCCATTAAATCAATTAAATAAATATCATTTTCCTAAATACCTCTCATATCCACTCCATTCTTCTATTTATCCTCTTTCACCTATAACATTTGCAAACACTTAGTAAATGTGGGATTTACACCTACAATTCCCTACCACATCTTTTATCCCACATTCACCTTGATATGGGATTCCCTCTAGAGGCAATCTATTTAAACCTTTCCCCTTCTTGTTTCTATTCATCACTTGCATGTTGTTTGCATTCAGCTTTAACCTTCATTCTTTTCTTACATCAATTATTTTCATTCTTAGCATCAATTACAAAGATTTAGCATTCTTTGCATTCTAGCTTCATTTCTATTCTATTTTTCTCTTGTATTTTGCATCGTCTTTACCATTCATCTTAAATATTTGCTCATCATAGTTGCTTGTGCATGTGATTCTGAGAGCATTCATCTTTAAGCACAAGACCTTAATTGATAGGAGTGTAATGGAGTGAGGTTTCATTTTGAGTGCATGTGTGTTTTATAATAGATATTTATTTTTTCACATATTTTCATTTGAATGCTTCCATTGTTGGATATTTGAATGATCTGAATGGATAGATATTTATTTCGTCCATCTAAACCTACATCTAATGGAAAGTACTATATATTGGTATGTACTGACTATCTTACCAAGTGGGTTGGAAATAAAGGTTTGAAAAATTATAGGGATTATAGAGTTGTTGAATTTTTTTATTATATCTTCACCAAACATGGTGTTCCAAAGGAAATTTTCATTGACCAAGGACAACAATTTATGTCTAATTTAATAGCACAATTGGTTAGAGAATATCATATAAGGTATAACAAATCCACCCATTATCATCCACAATCCAATGGTCAAGTAGACGTCACCAACCGAGAATTGGAAAATATCCTAACTAAGATAGTGCATATTTATAGGTGTTATTAGGCTACTCGTCTACCTGAAGTAGTCTACGTATATAAAACAACATGGAAAACAACAATAGTCTTCACACCTTATGAACTAGTCTATGGTAAAAATAATGTACTTCCTACTGAATTTGAACTGTGATGTATGTGTTAGTGCCTAAAAATGCATGTCATTCTTATGTCTTTCCTACCTTCAAAATTATACTTGGGTCCTAAGGATTTTTAAAATTTTAAATATGTTAGCCATTTGCTTTTGCTTTTATTCTTGCATTATGTTTATGTGTCATCTTGTCAATTTTGTTTCCCAGTCTTTCTTATGGCTATGATCTTATGTTGATTTATTTTCAAAATGTTATTGTCAATATTATTTGTTTTATGTTCTATGACCATATTTATTTCCTAAGTCACCTAGCGCCTAAGTATTTTTCCCCTTGCACGATAACTTAATCCTTATGTTGTGCATGCGCTTTAAGTTGAATAGTAAGTGCTTGTCATAGTCATGATCATGAGTGTTATTTCCACTATCAAATAATGTTGTGAGGTTGCGAGTGAATGATGATAGTTTGGCAATTGCTTTGCCGCGCCCTCCCGACACCTGTGGAGGTAGGAAGCTAGTGGTCACAAGCTTGTAAGGTAGTTTCTGGCAGTGAGGATAAATATCAATCACTGCATGACAACCCAAGTGTATAGTTAAGTGTTCTTGCCAGCGAGGCAATGATAATGAACCACGTGTCAGTACCATAGACTATTGAAGAAGTGAATAAAATATCTTTTTTGCATCTTTATGATGATTTGTTGATGTGGTTAGTTTGACCAACAAGCCCATGAATGGATCGTTTGAGGTGATTGAAAATGTTTGTTGCGTCCTCATGGTGGTTAATGAATAAGATGTTTGCAAGTTGCGAGCCTACGAAGAAAAAGGAAATGTTATGAAAATTTCTTTGTTGCGACCTCATAGCCAGATGTGTGGTGTCCAGTTTTAACCCACAAGGTAGCGAGAGTTCTACACGTAGCACTTAGATGCATGGTGGAAGCATAAGATGGGGTTTCTTCGTTGCGTCACCGCAACGTTAACAAGACCTAAACTATAGATTAATGAGATGGGTTGCGATCATGTGATGAAGTAAAAAAAGGTAGATTTATATGGGTTAGTCACAACCTCACAAATATTTATAGAGGTCACTTGGTTGGCTTGTAGCTACGCAAGGATCTGACACATGTTCATGTTAAATTTAGAAAGAAATATAGAGATATCCTAGAACCATATGACAATATATATAATTAAAAATGTTTGATAAATAATTGTTTATAATGTAGACCATGTTGATTGTTATATAGTCAGAATAGGTCAATTGAATGACCAGTTGCCATGTGTATTTCTATGTAAGCTAAGGATGTCAGATTTGTTACAAGTAGTGATTTTTGTTGCACCAAAAGATCGACATGTTAATGCTTGATACAACCACTAGACTTATAGAAGACACAAGAGACGGTAAAGTCATGTCATGAATCTCGAGGGGAGCACTGACCAGTTTTCCAACAATCTCCTCCTCAATGTTATCCAAGGGGATTCGAACCTGTGACCAAGCTTTGATACCACTTGTTACAAGTAGGGACTATCATTGCACCAAAAGATCGACTTGTTAATACCCGATACAACCACTAGACTTATAGAAGATATGGAGATGGTAAAGCCATGTCACGAATTCTGAAGGGAGCGCTAACCACTTTTGCAACAAGGTTGTATAGGTCAAGACCTTTTGACTTCTTTTTTTAAGTTGTAGAATGACAGTAGATGGGTTTTTAAGTCAAAAGTGGCATCTAAAGGAATGTGACATTACTTCTTAATTATAGTGCAGATGAAAAAGTCATTACATCCTGCCACCATCTCTCTTGTGTAATGATATTATATTGTTGCAACTGAAAAAAAATTAGCTTGAAAATATTTCATAGAATGTAAATATATAGTAAAAATATTACTCAATTTGGCAAATGGTTGGAGTTGTTTTGAAACTTAGAGAAATGTTATTTATAGTTATTTGTAGATGAAAGATATGTGTATTCTCTAAGATTATTTTCTTGTAAAATAGAAGGATGTTCTATGTGTTCAAAATGCTAATGGTGAGAATTGTCATGAATAGTGTTGTCTATCGCATGAAGGAAAGATTGAGGAAATCCCTTCTACAAGAAGTATACAACGAATGTGTAAGATGATACTTCACATTGTAGTTGTAAGGTTTTTTAAGTACCGAGGGTAGCTGTAGAGATTTTTAACTTAATTTACTAGTTATTGGTGCTTAAAACGTAGTCATAGGAGTTTCTTGTGTTTTATTAGGGGAACAATCCCTTGAGGATATCGCTTTGATTATCTCTTATAGGTCGGCTTGCTTGACCTATACCCTAGGTTTTCTATTGAAATAAGTTGTAGATTATTGTCTCAGTGCCAAGATGCCACAAAATTTCTGATAGCTATTTTTGAGATCTTCCACACCTACAAATCTGAGAAATATGTGTGTGGGTGGCTATTTCAAAATTTTCCTTGGTCAACCCCCCATTTTGGTGATTTCTACCTCCATAGATAGCCAATGTGATATAGATAAATGTGTTTAGTGCTTGTGAATCTAGAGTATGTCTAAATTGCTATGAGCTAAAATGCATAAATATAACGTAAAGATATACCCTAATGTGATAGAGAAACCCATATATGAAAATGAAATCAATGTGTGATTGAAATCTTGTAAAAATATAGATATGAAGATAGCAAGAAACCATACCAAAATCCAAATAGGAAGGATACAAGCCAATCAACAGTCGGTGATCTCCTAGTCATCATCATAATCCTTTTGTAGCTCCCTGATGTTGAAAAATAGTTTGAATGCTTGATAGAAGATTAATGAAGCCTTGATTCTCAAGTCCTCACTTCATGGGATTTCTTCAAATTGGGGCTCAAACATTAAAATTGCTTTCATCTCACCAAAGTGAAGTGTGATGCTTGATTTTATACAAAATCAGGAGATAGAATCAAGAGGGCCGACTATAGATCTCATTCTCCTATTAATTCATCTAGACAAGGGCCCAATTCAAATTTGGGCCCAAAATGTGGGGTATAGATCGGCTAAGTGGACCTATACCACCTATTTTAGGCCCAAACTAGAACTGTGAGCCCCAAGCACATAGTGGATGCGGGAAAAGATCCAACAGTTGGAGGGCGAGATAGAACACCAAGGCCACAAATAGTGACTTGGGGCCTAGAAGATGAAATGAATTATTTGATTAAAGGAAAATTAGAGGATCACACTTAGAAATTATGGCTTACCTCACTTTTAAACAATATTAAAGGGATAGAGATCATGAGCTCATAGCACAATAATTATTTCAAGCCCTTGTAATAGGGAGGTGCAAAAGTTCAAATCCCTAGAATGACACAATGAAGTATGCTAGGCATGGGAGTCGGAAGGAATTGTTGTTCAGCATAAAGTATATGGTTCGAACGAGACGAGAGTCAGAATGAATCATCTTTCAGCATAATTATTTGCGGGAGTCAGAAGGAATCACAAATGGAGATGGAGATTGAAGGCGAAGAAGGAGGTGAATGTTGTTCCAGCTATTTGACCCTCGCTTTGGCTTAGAGTTTTCACTGTCTCTGTTCCATTCCTACGATGGGTGTGTTCTTGTGCCCTTAGGCTCAGTGTCTTGGCTGGGCTTTTGTGCTCGCGGGTTTCAGTTGGTGGAGTCAAATGGGGATGAGGCCCCCTAGATTTGTGGCCTTACTAGTTCATAGCTCCAATCAAAAGTGAATATTATCAACAAAAAAAAAATATTAAAGGGATAAAGGATCCATATTTGAATTTAGCTATACATTATGTGCCATTATGAAGTCCTATTATGCAAGCTATAATGAAAACACACTAAGGTAGGTGCTAAACAATAATGAAATTGTACACCACTTAGGTGCTTACAATTTATGATGGTACACATACATACATGTGTGTGTGTGTGTGTGTGTGTGTGTGTTTATATATAAATATTTATATGTGTGTGTGTGTGTACATATTGTTGGAAATTGAATTGAAACAATTGTTGTATTGTCATTGATGTCAAACCTTAATTGGTAAGACTGTTGCTACTTAGGAAAGTACTATATCTATTTGAGTGTTGCTAAGGGGCTAAGCAAGGTTGGTAACAATAGCACCTAAGGAAATGTTGAGTTATCTTGATACTACAAAGTGTACTTGACTATGTTGCACTATGATGAGATAATGTATTGTTTATCTTAGTAAGACTGAAGACTATACTGGTAGGCTTAACCGAGCAAAGAATGGAAAAATCATGTTTAAGCCGAGTGATGTTAGTGTCGACCGAGTTAGTATATGCCAAGCAAAATTATAGTGTCGACCGAGCATCAGTAAATTGTCGAGGGAGACAGTGCAAGCCGAGGAAACAGTTTTAGTATTGACCGAGCGTTCTACATGAAGACCGAGTGAACAATCACAGTATTGACCGAGCATCGGCAATTTTATATTTGAAGAGAATTTAATTTTGGAGCTGACATTGTTGAATTCTTGGATTATGTAAAACGTGTTGACTTTATTTATTCATTGTTTGGAAGCATTAAATGCATTGTAAAATATTTTATTGTAAATCTTTAAGAGATTTGAGATGATTCTAGAAAATGAGTCAAAGAACATAAAGCGGGTAGATTCAATGAATCTGACCTAACCCTAAGATCTATGAATGAGATTGAGTGACAAAAGATGAGTTAACCTAATTGAGGAAAATATAAGGGAACCTGAACATTGTGATATGTATGTACATGGTGAACAGAGAATGTTGGAAGAGAAAAATTTTATTGACTGAATAAGCAGAAAAGGCTGAAGGAGAAGTGTGGTGATTGCTTGAAGAAAAGTTCCGAGTAGATCAGAGATGGAAATGGCAAAGTTTCAAAGTCAGTAAACCAGCATTAGTGTACAGAATCGGATTTGATATTTGCAAAGTGAGTTGTATATTTTTCAGATAATACTGCTGCTACTTTCTAGCCATTGTAATAGTCAAAATCCTTTTAATGGAGGTTGACCTAACAGTCATATGTTAAATCCTTTGAACAAGGTTGCATTCTAATGGAGTGTATGTAAGTCCTATGACTAGGCTCACTTTTAACAAGGTGATTGAAATCCTCTAACCGGGTCACATTTGACAGTGTGTATTGTAACCTTTGACAAGGTCGGCTTTTTACCGAGCTCACTTCAGAAGAGTGAAAATAATAGTAGCATGTTACAAAGTGGTTTTTCCCAAATTGGGTTTCTAGTATAAATCCTAGTGTTTTACTTGTGTGGATGTTTAGATCTGAACATTGCTATGTTTTACAAGTTAAGTTACAGCTGGGTAGTGGACTGCATTGTTAGATGTTTCTATTATTGAATCAGTGATGACCGAGTTTGTTTTGGTTTTGGATTTGATTTAAGGATAAGTTTAGGAGATTGTTTTATACATCAAGACCTAAGAAAAATTGATTCACCCCCCCTCTCTGTTGTTCTAAATCATATTAACACATATATGTATACACACACACATATATACATATATATATATACATACACACATATATACATACATATAAATGTGTTTGTGCACACACACATATGTATGTCTATGTGTGTGTATAATATTGTACATGTTGTTTTTTTATACAACTTTATAGGAGATAGAAATGAAAATGAGTGGTTTATAGATTTGGATTAATCACCTAGATAAACAAATATAATTTTTGTTTGTCTATACACCTATAAAACTAAAGAATTACCAAAATATTTGTATTAATTCCCATTGCATTTGGTTGCTCTAATTTATTTCTTGAAATAGTGATAATATTTGCAAATCATGGAAAGAAAAGCATAAATAATTCCCTACCTTTGCTTGCATTACTTCTTCAAGCAAAGTTTCACCTTTATTTGTTGATTTTGGAAATTCCATGAGAGGGGAACTTCCTAAATTGTCAAAAGGTATGGAATCAATCATTTTATTGTTATATGTGACAAACATGTATTATCCCCCATGTTACTTTTCAGAATTATGAGTTTTAACCACATTGTAAGAGGTTTAACCACATTGTAATTCATAACATGTCATACTTGTAAATATTTTTTATATTTAAATGCAATATTATCATATTCATCATTTGTTTCTAACCCTAACATCTACCTTGATTAGTATCCAATTTGATAATCCTTTTGAGATATTAGTCTCCACTTGGATATTTGTAAGCATGGAGTGGATCAAACCATCTATTTTTGGGTCAAGAGCTAGCAATCTACCTAATGCGTTTCCAATCCACTAAAAATATGAATCTACCAAAATTAAGAGTGAGGTGTGATAATCTCACCCAACAAGCTATTATAAAAGATATCTCAACCTTGCTTCTAATGTTGAGATTACAAAAAGTATGACTTTTAGATATAAAATTAAAAAAATATAATTTTTGGACTATTGGGTTGAATTTTGGACCAAATAAAAAATTCCAACTATCTCACTAGTTTAAAAGCTACAACCTTCATAGGTTTT
Organism: Chamaecyparis obtusa; assembly: GCA_027943335.1. Classification (NCBI taxonomy): domain Eukaryota; kingdom Viridiplantae; phylum Streptophyta; class Pinopsida; order Cupressales; family Cupressaceae; genus Chamaecyparis; species Chamaecyparis obtusa. The sequence continues at coordinate 511,809 of BSBK01000787.1, forward strand.
CATAGTAAATGTAAAAAGTTGTTGGATGCATAAAATAGTTGCATAAGAGAGTTACACCTTTTGACCAACTTATGGTGTATAGTATGACACATAATATGACATCTATTGAATATTCAGATATCTGTAGGGCACTATAGATTATGGTCTATGGTATCCTAATTCAAAAAATGTTGAGATTCATGTATATACAGATGCAGATTGGACAGGATGTGTGGATGATAGAAAGAGTACATCAAGAGGAGCAGTATTTCTTGGTGACAGACTTGTCACTTGGACAAGCAAGAAGCAAAATTGTATTTCTCAGTCAACAACAGAAGTAGAGTATGTTGCAGCAGCCTTGAATTGTTCTGCAATTGTTTGGATCAAGTAGATGATAAAGGATTTTGGAATTCAGATTGATTATCCTATTGTTATTAATTGTGATAACACTAGCACTATCAACATGTCAAAGAATCATGTGATGCATGCAAAGACAAAGCACATAGAGATTAAGTATCACTTCCCAAGAGAGAAAGTGGCCGAGAAAGAAGTCAAATTAGATTATGTGAGTACAAAGGAACAACTAGAAGATATATTCACAAAGCCCTTACCAAAGGATACTTTTGAGTATCTCAGGGAGAAGCTGGGAGTAATTCCTTTTCTTGATTTTGCTTAGAAAAAGTGGAAAGAGCATCAGTCCTCAGTGACTGATGGATGGTTGACTACTCTACTTCAGGAGTAGTATCGGAGCTTAAATGTTTGGCACCCTTTGCCATTGATGTCAAAGGGGGAGTAGTATACAGTCATGAAAAATAGTATTAAAAAGGGGGAGAACATACAAAATTAAGGAGGAGTAATATATAGTAGCAAGGGGAGTAGTATTCAATCATGGAAGCAGTTCAGTTGAGGAAATGGAGATAATTTAAGAATATTACAGTAGATGGAGGATTCATCCTTGGGGGAGTTTTTGATGAGGAAATGGAGAATGTTATAAAAGAATTGGTCACTTGGATTGGTGGTGTTTTTCATTTTATATGTTGCCATCAATGCCAAAGGGGGAGATTGTTGGAGATTTTCCAACAAGCTAGTGCTGACTATATGTTTGTCATTGATGACAACATATGGTAAGTAGCATGCATGGAAGACTTATTGAGTAAGCTTTGAGTACATGTAGCATGGACATGTTATCAGCATGATATCATAGATGTAGAGGTTAATTGTTAGTACAAACAATTATGTAGCAACTTGTGTCACTAGTGTTCCTGACAGAGTTATAGGCAGTGTTCTGTGAGTGATTGTCTGTATAGTTATCATGGAGCCTTGAGCCTTTGGATATGTGATGGAGACATGTTAGTGTTGCTCCATTCATGGATGCAAAGTCTGATGTGTAGCAGAAGTGAATTTATGTAGTTGTTATTCACTAGTTGCAGTTTCCTATGTTTATCCAAAAGAGCCAATAGAGATTATATTGGTACAAGAGTTGCACCTATCATTACGGTATGTGTGCTTGAATTAGTGATTAGAGAAGAGTTATGAATGTTTGGTTAAGAGGGCATGATGTAATTCATCTTGAGGAGAAAGTATCAGTAAATTTGGTAGAGCCAACAGTGTGTAGCGTGCGTCTACACTTATTGATTTGGATAGGTCCCAATTTGTGTTGCGTGCTTAGTAGAGCCGACAGAAATGTTATTGGAGAGTGTTATTATTTCTCTAATATGATTTCAAGGTGGTTCTAATAGGATGACTTTATTATATCATTTAGAGAGAAGATACTTATAGCTGGTCATTTGTGATCGCTAGGAGTGTGGCACAGAGATAAGCGCAGAATAGAGAGTGTGAAGTGTTGTGTCATCAAGAAGAGGTCTATGTGATAGAGAAGATTGATTGTGCTATTCATTAGAACTTATCAAGATAGCAGGTCTACCTCGCAGTTTGCCAAGATCCATATATAGTGTGTATTTGTTATTCAGAAGGTTGCAGCCTTCACCCCTTTGAGCAATGAGCTCTCAGATAGTGCATCCTCACCCCTAACAGGGTCAATCATAAAAGACTCCTAGCAGGGTCCAACCTTTGACCATATCACTGTACTTATTGCATTGTAAAGATCAACTCCTAACAGGGTTGTAAGATCTTTTAACAAGGATCATTATACACTAGTACAGTTTATCAGTGGGTGTCAATTCCCACCGGGGTTTTTACCTGTTTGGGTTTCCCCATAACCAAAATATTGGTGTTGTGTTCAAGTGTTCTTTCATTGTGTTTATGCTTAATGTTTAAGTATACTTAATTGGAAAAAGAATTGAAACTTGTAGATAACTGATTCACCACCCCCCCCCCCCCCCCCCCCTATCTCTTGGGACTATTCCTAACAATGATTTAGGTGCTACTTTTGGATTGTTTTAGCTCATTATTTTTTAATTACCATTTGATGGTTTTCGGTTTTGTATTCCTATATATTAGATGCTTGATGTGGAGGTTCTATGTAGAGTTTTGAAGATACTATTAAGTCGTAAGAATTCCTCCAGATTTTAAGTTGGTGATACTACTATGAAGGATTTTTGTACAAGTGTATCATATCTTATGATTTTAATGAATAACACATTGAGTTATTTGAGAGTGGGGCTTTTCTCTCAAAAGAGTTTTACCCTACGTGTACTTATGTTATGGTATCTATTGTTTATTTTTGGTTTAAACACATTTCTTGTTTTTGTAATTTTCAAAAGATTAAAATTTACACAAAACTCTCAAAATATTAGTCTATGAAGCATTTTTGCATACCCTACTTGTTATTTTAAATAAAACAACATTAATTTAGATTTTATTTTTCAAAGTAAATGAACTTAATTGAAATTTTTGAGTTTCATGTTTAAAACAAACTAAAACCTTATAACTTTCTTTTGAAGTAAAATCTAATTTTATAAATCAAAGTTTAGAAATGTTTAAAACTACATTTATTTCCATTTCTAATAGATTAGAATTGATTTTATTTCTAAAAACAGTACAAATAAAATAATGACTTGATTTCTGAAATAAAATTAAAAGATTTTTATAATTCAATATATTCTTATTAATTTGAAAGTGTATCATCTTAAAATGGATGCACTCATTATTTAATACCTTTTAGCTCCCATCTTTTATATACTTTATGGACCATGGATGAATTCGTGCTCGATACCCCTTTTGTTTTGTCTCGTATCTTTCGCTTTCAACTGTGTAGTCTGCAAGACCTCAAGGTTGGCTCCCTGTGGGCCAATCTTGGAGCAGGTTGACCAAGTCGACCTATTTTAGAATAGGTCAACTTGTTCCTTGAGGATTTTAAATCTTGGAGCCAGTGTTGTCTTAAGGAATTAAATTGCAAAATCGGGTGACCTCGTCGGCTTGCTTTGTTTTCCCATACAAAAAATAGTATAAAAGGAAGCCTAGGAACATCATTTAGACATCCATTAACATCCATGAACATCCATTTGACATCCATTAGAGATCCATTGTCATCCAACAATCATGCGAGCAAGTTCAAGCATTCAAGCATTCAAGCATTCAAGGATCCTTTGTGAGCATTTCCTCTTCAAGATCTAGCATTTTGTTGGCCATCAAGGGAGGAGATTTATATTAAGTCATTCATCATATTCTTCATTTATGCACATTTATATCCATGACTCCATGATGTGGTTTTGGTAGATCCATTGCATTTGTGGAGATTTCATACATCCGTCATTGCAAATTTAACATCTACAACATACAAGCATTACAAAATCCTTATTGACAAGGGTTTCTACAAGAAAGGTGAATACTTACATTTGTCTTGTTTCCTTTACATATTTACATTTAAATTTCAAGGTTGATTCCTCAATCTAGGACTTGTCCAAGGCAAGCCCTCATCCACGCAAACCCCAAAACAAGCTTTTTTGTGTACAGGAGCAGGATATCAAAATTACAACCATAGATCCAGAAACTACTTGTTGAGACATTCTCAAAGAAGTTAGGTCAAGTTTTCTATAGTGTCCCAGGAACATGGTGACTTTGTGGAAAAGTGTTTGGAACATGTTGCACTAGGTTGACCTGTACTTGGAGGTTTGAGAAAAACAACATTTTCTGGGTTTTCTGTTGTGATTGCGAATCCACAGTTGGAAGTTTTGTCACAGGTTTAGATCTGAAATTTTTAGAACAAAAATTTATATTCCTCTACACATTTCAAGGTCAGTACTCTATCATTCATTTCATTTCTTAGTCTAGACCTGTTTTATATCTTAATCAAGGGTTGATTGCATACACTTAGCATCTAGATCTATCTTAATTTTCTCATTAAATCAATTGGCTCAATTTTGCATTTGCATTTACACATATTTAATCAAATCCTACATTTCATGAAAGAGGACTTGCTTGTGTACTTCCTTGATATAATTTGGGTTTAGCATTGACACCCCTTCATGTTCTTGGGTTTTGCTAATCTAACTTGGGTTATATTGAGAGTTATGTTTGGAAGCCCCTCTTTCTCTTGTATTTTGAGTGTTAGTGTTGGAATATTTAATTAATAAACTCATCTCACATAGTTTATATTGTTAGATTCATTAGTATCCATTTCACCACTAAACATTTTAGTGAACCCGACGTGTCACAACTTCCTTTTGATCTTGGTGCATTATCTTGTATGTTCACCCCCACTAAACATTTTGGTGAACCCGACGTCCTATACCTCTTTCATGAAGTTAGATCCCTTGTTTTCCCTTTTTGCATTGGTTTTTTACTTTCTTTTGGTGAACCCAACACATTCACCTTTTCCTTATTGATTTTGGAGTTAGATTTAGCTATATTTGTGTGGTTAGGTCTTTCTTTGTATGTTCTTTATCACATTGATATTGTGTGGATAGATCTCATTAGGGTTTCCTTTTGTGATCTCCTATTTTATGAGCTTTATTACACTAAGTCCAACCTCTAGCATTCCCATTAGGAGAAGTAGAATTATGGGCTCTTTTGATCGTGATTCCTCTTTTCTTCCTAGGACCCATGATGATAATAATATTTTTCCTCAAGATTCCAATCCTATCATGGAGCATAACTCTTCTCACTCTTCCCATAATGAAGATGAAGTCTTAAGGATTCCTCCTTCCCAAGTTTATAAGCTCTCTCATGAGTTTGATAAATTGGAAAATTGGCTTGTGCAAGAGAACATAAATCCTGACAGTGTTACCGCTATTGAGGCTATTAAGAATCTTATCTCTCATGATGATAATAATATCTCCATTTTACATGGTATATCACACCTTATTAACACTCATGCTAAGCCTTTGACAGAATGTGCTCAAGAGTTAGGATACATTCCTCCTTCCACAACTGTTGAACCATCTATTCCTATTTCAACTACTATTCCTAGCATTCCTACCTATGTGCCACCTCTCATGACAACTTCTACACAAGTCTCTAATCCTCTAAGTGTTGGTCTTCCTAACCCTTCACTTCCTTCAAGTGTTCCTCCTACCTTCATACCCTCTTCATTAACCTCATATAATGTCATTCCTTTCACATATTCCAATCCTCTTCTTGTTCCTTCTAGTCCTCCATCAACATCCTTACATTTTCCTTTCACCTCCTATAACTATTATAGTACATCCAATGTGTCTATGCCTACTATTGCATCTTTTGATCCTACCATTAGTAGCTTGGTTCAAACCGTCACCGCTTTGCAACAACAAGTGGCTCAATTCACTCAATCTAAGTACAACATCCCTACATGTGACATTACTAATCCCCTTTCCTTATATATCCTTCGTGTTGCTATCATACAACATATTGAGATACCTCATCTTGAGACTTATATGTAAGGGTGATCCTATGATTCATGTTATGACTTTCCAAACTATATGTAGTGATTTTGCTCATGGCTAAGTTGTTCACACATACTTTTAGAGATAAATATTTTCAATGGTATTGCTCTTTACCTCCTTATTCTATTAATTCCTTTCACATTCTCACTAATTCTTTCATTAAACAATTTTAAAATAATATTGGTACTCAAATTTCTTTGACAATTTTAATGCATTGTAAGCAAAATGTTAAAGAAAGAGTTAGTGACTTTATTGGTAGATTCAAACACTTGCATGCTCAAATTTCTTATCCTTTGCATGATCGTGATATTCAATTTTTTTATATTTCTAATTTGCAAAAAGACATTAGAGATAAGATTCTCCTTACTAAGTATACTTCCTTTTCACACCTTTGCGTAGTGCTTCACCATTATTAGTTACAAGTGATCCATCCTGAGATCTCTACTCTAATGGCTCTTGTTATTGTTGATAAGAGTGACGTTGTCATTCATCAAAAGAAAATCTCTAATCCTAACAACTACATCAAGATTCACAAGTCAACCAACACATTTGATGATCAAGTGGCTACTACATCCAAAGGTACAACCACTTTTTCTTATTTGTATCATCCTAATCGTAAGTAAACTCCTTTATCTAAACCTTTACCTATGGTGATGACAAAGTTGATTAATGCTAATATTCCTAAACTTCCTCCTATCTGTCCTATTAACACTAGCAAACCAATGCCTAAGTCATTTTATCAAAATGATTTTTGTCAATACCATCATCAACTTGGTCATGATACTCAAAAGTGTTATTCTTTGAAGAATTCTATTCAATAATTTATTAATTCCAATGCTATATTAGTTGATGATAAGGTTGATAGTATCAATAAATTTGTAGCACCTCCTAATCAGAATTTACAAATTTAAACCAACCCCTTACCTTCACATTCAATAAATGTCATTAATCAACCTTCTTATCCTGTTACTAACATTAGTCATAATGACAAGGTAGAATAAGCTAATCATGTTGAGTCTCAACCTCAACCTTCGATTTTACCTTTGCACGAACCTAAATCTTCACCTCCTACCACCTTTGATAATTCTGATATGTTTAAAGCACCTAATGGTCCTCTTTGCATTACTGCTAGGGTTTCTCATATCCCTTCTAATGGTGTTTTGATTGATCCCTCTTCCTCTGTGAATGCTATCATTGAAGAACATCTTTTTAATAAATAATTGCATAAGGATACATACGATACATCTAGTCTTTGGATTCAAACTTGTAATGGTTTTCTTTACAATCCTCAAGGTTCTATCAATATTCCTATGGCCATTCCCGGTAAGGTTGTTCATACTACCTTTGTTGTCATTCCTACTTCCAATCAATTTCAAGTTAAGCTTGGTATTTTGTGGCTCTCTTCCATGCAATTTGTAGCCTCTCCTATTCATAAGTGCATAAAATTTCCTCATAAAGGAGAATTTTTCACCAATAATCATTCTCTTTATAGACCCTCACATCCTCAAGATTGTGTTGATAGATTTATTTTGGCCATCTCTCCCTCAAAAACTATCTAACCGTCCTGATCATGTTTATCGATCCTATCAATAATATAATGTAGAAAATATTATTGACCTTAGCCTTCCTAAGGTTGATACTCCTACAGTTGTCTTACCTACCCAACTTATTCATCTACCTATCATTCCTCGACCCATAGTTGTTCCCTCCTCGGAACCTATGATTGTTAAATCTAATCCTTCAAGTTTATATCATAAAACCATTCATAACCAACATGCTCGTCAGCGTTGAAAGAACTATCAATCTAAGGCTAAGACCTACAATCTTGCTTCTCAAACTACTTATTCATTTCACCCTTTCCCTTCCTTCGATCAACCCATGCTTGACCCTTTGAAGGAATTTAATCAAAATAACAATATGCAAATGGATAAACATGATGATTTTGTTTGTATTTTAGATTCTATTAATCTTGATATGGGAGATACTATTGATGATGTTGATTCTAATGCACATGTTAGTATTAATGGATATGAAAATATTGATATGGATTATTATTTGCCTAACATTATTTCTACGTAGCTAACACTCACTCCTAGTGAAGAGCATAATGACTCTCACCAAAGTCCTTGCTTGGATCTAGCAGTAGTTCCTACTGTGTTGGATGTTGTTCCTCTTGTGAGTTGCTTGCCTTTCCCTAATATTTTAGACCGAGATGGGGAGGGCACATGACACGCTTGAAGTGGAATTATATAGCATGGTAGTCTTTGTGTGTTCATGTTGTATTTTTACCCTATGTTGTGCTCTTTGTTATATGTTTTGTCTAGATTGCTTTAGATGATTCTTGTTGCTCTGTTGGAACAAGATGATAAAGTGATCGAACATGTCATGCACCATTTTATTGTATTTGTACATTTTTTGTTCTATGTTTTGTTGTCTATGTGCTATTGTTCGTATATGTTCCCTTATGTGGTCTACTTGGATGTTGGCGACATAGTAGCACCAATTCTTTTTGGTATTTGTATTGTTGGCCCAAAAAGACTCTTCTTCATACCTCTTGTGTGTCTTTCCCTCCATTGTGTTGTAGTTCTACTTCCTTTGGCCAGGAATGATGACATTTCATACTCGATATAATATTACATATTATCATATGATCATACTAACCCCAAAGTTAGTGGATCCCTTTGTGTTCTCTATTTTTTCAAGTGTTTATTTCCCTTAAAGTGTTATCTCTAAGGGAATTTTATAGTGGAAATGTTCTTCATGGATGCATGTACACTTCTATTAAAGCTATTGCGCCCGTTAAGGCATTTGCAATCACTTTAATGTGGGGGCATACACTCTGCTCAATTTTGCACCCATGCACATTGACAATTTGGTTTCCTTTATCGAACTACTGATAGTTCATGGGTCCTTGGTCTTTTTTCTTTTGGATCTCTCTTTGGACTACTAATAGTCCGGGAGGCCCAATCCTTGGTTTTTTATCCCTCTTTGGATCACTAATAGTCTAGGAGGCCTGATCATTGTTTGATCCTTCTTTGGACTATTGACAGTTTGGGAAGCTTGATCATCTTTTCGATCCCTTAAGGACATACACATCCTTATGCCTGGGTTGTATTTCAATTCTTCTTCTTGGGACATGGAGTTCCCTTGGGGATGAATCCTTTCAATGAGTTTACTAGCATTCGACACACACTTGCTAGACTATTCAATTCATCTTTTATTGGTTGACTAGCATGCCACACACACTTGCTAGATCATTCAACATCATCTCTTGTTACACCCACTTTTCTTTTTCCTATGTAGTTCACAATAAGGAACACAAACCTTATTGGGTGAGTTGGCTACACTTTCTTGTTAGTGACATCTCTCTTATTTTGGCTCTAGATATGATGAAAACTCAAGTCTATTAGGGGCTTGATGGTTTCTTCATCTCCTTAGTCATGATGAGATCAACTCTTTCTTTTTGATCTACTTTACCGTGAGCTTGAGGCAACTCATACTCCCGCTAAAGTGGGGGCTAAATCTACCGTCTTAAAATGGACACACTTATTATTTAAGACTTTTTAGCTCTCATTCTTTACTGATTTTATGGACCATGGATGCATTCGTGCTCGACCCCCCTTTTCTCCTATTATGTCCCATATCTTCCACTTTCAACCATGCAGTCTCCAAGACCTCAAGGCTGGCTCCTTGTGGATCAACCCTAGAATAGGTTGACCAAGTCAACATGTTCCTTGGGGATTTTAAATTATGGGGCTAGTGTTGTCTCGGGGAATTAAATTGCAAAATCAAGTGATCTTGTTAGCTTGCTTTGTTTTCCCGCCCGAAAACTAGTATTAAAGGAAGCCTAGTCACCTCATTTTGACATCCATTAACATCGATGAACGTCCATTTGACATCCATTAACATTCAACAATCACACGAGCAAGTTCAAGCATTCATCAAGCATTCAAGATTGAAGGATCCTTTGAGCATTTCCTCTTCAAGATCTAGCATTTTGTTAACCATCAAGGGAGGAGATTTACATTGATGCACATTTACATCCATGACTCCATAATGTGGTTTTGGTAGATCCATTGCATTCGCTGTCATTGCAAATTTAACATCTACAACATACAAGCATTACAAAATCCTTATTGACAAGGGTTTCTACAAGAAAGGTGAATACTTACATTTGTCTTGTTTCCTTTACATATGTACATTTCAATTTCAAGGTTAATTCCTCAATCTAGGGCTTGACTAAGGCAAGTCCTCATCCACCTGAACCCCAAAACAAGCTTTTTTGTGTGCAGAAGCAGGATATCATAATTACAACCACAAATGTGGAAACTAATTTTCGAGACATTTTTGAAGAAGTTAGGTGGACTTTTCTATAGTGTCCTGAGAACATGGTGACTTCATGGAAAAATGCCTGGAACATGTTGCACCAGGTCGACCTTTTCCTAGAGGTATGAGAAAAATAACATTTTTTGCATTTTCTGTTATGATCACGAATCTGTAGTCGGAAGTTTTGTCACATGTTCAAATCTACAATTTTTAGAAGAAAAAAAAAGGCATACCCCTCTACACATTTCAAGGTGAATACTCTATCATTCATTTCATTTTTTATTCTAGACCTATTTTCATATCTTAATTGGGTTGATTGCATACACTTAGCATCTAGATCTATCTTACCTTTCTCATTAAATCAATTGGTTCAATTTTACATTTGTATTTACACATCTTTAATCAAATCCTACATTGCATGAAAGAGGACTTGCTTGTGTACTTCCTTGTGTAGACACCAAAAACTAGGCAAGTGTCTTAAAATCATTCAAATTTGCAAAATCTTAGTCAAATGCTCTAATTCTCACCAAAATGGATCAAATCAATTTTAAATGGACATTTATTAATCAAAATTGGACAAAGTCATTTAAATCAAATGAAAAATCAAATCATGATATTAAATAATTAAATAAAAGCTTAAAGGGGTGAACAACACTATATAATTGATTTTAATCAATTAATTGTATAGTTTTAAATCAAAAATCAAATTGAACCTATTCCCTTACGTGGCTAATTTAATTAATTGATGGAATTTAATTAATCCTAATATATTTCAACATAATTTGAGAAACCAATGAGAATTGAGAACAAAAGCACATGGATCACTCCAAATAGTTGAATCTCAATCACACATTTTCAACCTTGAATCTCAACCACTCAAATTTGTCTACTTGTCCAAACCTTTGAGACAATTGTATACAAGTGAATGTATCTTCATAGAATTAGGGTTAATCATCAATAATAAATGAAATAGTAACTAAATTAAACCACAATAAAGTAACTATTTAGCTAAATCAATGATCAATTGAGCATCCTATGGCTCTCTAACTAAGATGTTAATGAATAAGCTCTTAGCAAGCTCTCATTAATGACAGTCCTAGAATGACAATGATAAAGATAAACAATATGCTAAAGCTAACAATTATCAAGATAAATGCTAAAATGCTCTCAAATGCCTTTCTAAACTCAAATTGCAAGAGGTTCAATGCAATTCTCAGATGTGTGGTCATGAATTATGAAGGAATTTAGCCTCCCTTTTATAGATTTTCCCAATGGTAGGGGGTGTAGTTATGTTTGATCATGATTAAGGCTTGGTTGAGTTTTTGGTTCCACCCTTTGAAGACAAAGCAAAGTTTGTGTCCTCAAAGCTTGGGACAAGTAGACAAGATGGATGGTTGAGATTCCCTTTTCACTTTGAGTGAATGAGATTCAATTTGACTTGATCCATGTGAATGTCTTTCCTCAAATCTCATTGGTTGCTCGAATTTCCTCTCCTTTTGGTTTGTTGAGAGTAATTGAGATTTATTAATTGTTTTAATTGATTTAATTTAGCCATGTACCCCTTGAATGGGTTGAATTTAATTTAATCAAAGACTATACAATTAAATGATTTAATTGTATTTTGATTTGATTGCACTTGATTAAAATACTTCTGATTTTGATTGATCTCGAATTAAGATTTAATTTTCATTTTGATTGGCTAGTTATGCATTGTGATTCAATTTTGTCCTTGATCTGCTTTGATTTGCATTGATTGGCTTTGATTTTATCTTTGTCCATTTTTAGGTGATTACAAATGCCCCTCTTTGAGTTGACATGTGAAGCATGTCGATTCAAAGAATGCTTTGATCTGGCTTGATTGATAGGTCCTGATTCATTGATGATTGATCCTTTGATGTCCGTTTGATGTCTTTTGATGGTTGATCTTTTGATTGCCGATATGAATTTGATATAGATAATGATCGATATGAAACTCTGATGATTGATATGGTTCTCTGATGATCATTCCTGATATGATGGTTGATTTGATGATCGGTCCTGATATGATCCCTGATTTGATGATCGATTTGCAACTCTCTTGATGTCCAACGTGATTTAATGATTGTATTCGACATGATGCCCCTTTTGTTTGATTATGAAAAATTTTCTGATAAAAGCTTTCGCTTTGATTTGATGATCGGTCCCTTGCTTTTCGATGATGTTACTAATGATATGATTGCATGCCCCCTCGGGAAATGAATCAAAATGATTATGGCTGATTTGGTTGAGATTTGGAAATTTTGATTTATTTTTCAATATAGAAATTTGAAAATGCCCTTATCACGAGAGAATTTGATGAGAAAATATTTGATTGATAAGATGTTGTTGATGATGGTTTGGTATCGTTTGATGTCAGTCAGAATCACTTGGTTGATGTTGATGTCAATCTGATAGGATTAGTTGATGGGTTTGATATTTCACTCTCAAGATCTAGAGAGACAAAATAATGATTTTCCTTCCTCACGATATAGAGTTAGAAGTTTTGATGCATCCAAGATGAGAAAATGGATGATAGTATAACTTGATTGACATTAGATGATCAATTGGATGATTTGACTGATTGTTATTTGATACATGATATGATTAGATGATACAAAATTATGGATTGATTGGATGTTCTTATGATGCAAAATTATGGACTGGAGAAAAGAAGGTGATGAATATGAGAAGGTTGCTCCTATTTGATTAGCATGATTGATTATCGATGATATCCTTGATGAAGCATGAATCATTTTGATGATATATCTTGATGAAATTGATGTACCTTTGATGATCAAATTAAACATGATTTTTTTTATGATGGATACTTTAGACATTGATGATGTTGATCAAGATTTTGATGATATATTGATGGACATTTGATGATGTAGATTTCAAGACATTTGATGATGTACCATTGATGATATCATTGATCTTTTGAGGATATCTTGATTTGGTCTTTTGATAATGATAACTACACCCCCTTTAGGTTTCCTCTTGCAAATTAAGCTAAGAAAGGCAAAATACATACAATGCATTTAATCTAAGATGTATGCAGCTAACTGTCATTATTCAAAATTGAGAGCTTATTTTCATCATTGAGATTTTGGAACATGAAATTGGTGCAACCCTCACTGGTTCAACCATGATGATATGAATACCTCTTTCCTCGGATTTTAACAATTGCAATTAAATAATCAAAGAATTGATCCCTTTCATATACAAATGTCCTCGATGATTCTTTGATGATCATTTCATTAGATGGATTTGCATATTGTTATGAATCAACATGACAAGCACTCAAGTAGAAATCGAGAAACTATCATGTCTTCATCGTCGCTCATCTAGTCCAAGACTTCATCGATTTGCTAAAAAGACATGGTTCCAAAAATTTAGTAACACTTTGAACATTTTTGCTTTTATTTTTAGATCCATATTTTAAAAACTTCATCCACTTTGATCCTTATTTATGTTTAAACCTTTTTAGATTTTGATCTTATTTGATTAAGCTTTTTAGATTTTGATTTGATCCTTCGAATATTTTTGTTTAGATCAAGTATTTGGATGTTTGAAATGTGATATTGATCACGAAGTTCAAGGGTAGCCATTTTTCAATTTTGATGCAATGATTTTGAGCCAACTTGTCTACTTTGATAAGCTCATTAAACTTGGATTGGTGCCCCTGGTTTGATTCAACAATGATGATACTTTGTTGGGCAATGCAACTTTTGAGTGTTTTCTTAAGATTTGCAAAAAAAAAATTTGATTTTAGAAGGTTTTCAATTTTTTTGGATTTTTAGAGATTTTTTATGTTTTTGGATTTTAGAGATTTTTCATTTTTTTAGATTTTAAGAAATTTTTTATTTTTTTGAATTTTAGAGATTTTTTACTTTTTTTGGATTTTTAGAGATTTACGATTTTTTTTTGAATTTTTGAAGATTTTTATGTTTTTGAATTTTAGAGATTACTAGTTCTCAAACAAGATCACATTGAATTTCCCCGATGTCTAGCAAGTTATAGGATTTGCAAACTGATGGATGATGGATGAAGCAAGTATGTTACCCATAGGATCATCTCCTCAAGATTATCCAAGCTAGGAAAAATAATATCTCAATATAGGCCAATGATGTGGTGTTGGATAGCATATGGAATAATGACCTGATGTCATGACAATGGACCAAAGGAGTGGACATATCAAGAGACTTTCTATAACATATTTATTTTATTTTATTCATTTTTCACTTAGATCAAGATCAAGGGATCAATGTGGATAGGATCATACAATCATGATAAAGGGGTGGTGTAGGCTATGATTGAAGGTTTGGGATTATGGGAAGGCTTCTTAGAAATAATGAAGGTGGCTTTAGGATAAGCAAGATCATGATAGGGTAGTGTGAATGCAACAAGTGAATAGGTTGATTGATAAGATAACTCATCTCAAGATACTTAATGCTCATGGCTATGTTCAACCTTGTCAAGGTCAAAGGTGAAAGATGGAATACAGATGCAAGTGAGATCAATGGTACAAAGATGAAGGATATGATGGATGAAACTTTCCCCCAAGTGTAGAGTGCAAGAGAGAGGAATTACGCATGATGCTTGTTTTCCAGGTTTTCATCATGGTACTTATCCAAAATGCCACAAGAAGTGGTTTTCACCATAGGATGGATTTCTTTTTTCTTTTTTCTTTTTTCTTTTTCTTCTTTTTCTCCTTTTTTTCTTTTTTTCTTTTTGGATAGACTCAAGCCTCATGCTCTTTGGATACTCCTTGAAAAGGTATGATATGACAAGCTAAAGCTTCTGAAAGTTATGCTCAAAGATGTTGATAGGGTGATGGAAAGGTGATATGATGGATAAGGTAAAGGGTGGCTAAAGATTTATGCAATGGATTGGATAATGGAAATGGAAGGATAATGAATGAGAGGATAATAAGTCTTTCCGTGTGTGGGTGTGAAAAAGAGAATGGAAGGATAATGAATAGGAGGATAAGAAGTATTATCAAGATTAACATCGATACACACCTTGAAGGGTAGTGGAATAATGGAGGAAAAATGGGTGAAATAGCTTGGGATTTTGATGTAAGAGAGGATATGGATCTTGGGATACAAGGACTCAAAATGGATGGATGAGATGGAATGTGTTTGGGAGAATGTGGAGTGGAAGCCTTTGGAAGCTTGAATGTCAACTTTGATTTCTCTTTCATGTGTAAGTCCTTCAAAAGTGACTTGGGAATCCACACTTTCTTTGACTTTTCTTTCCTTTTGGATGCTTTAGAATGCATTTCTTCAATGAGGGATTTAGGAACCCACATTTTCTTTGATTTTTCTTTTTGCTTGATGGACCTTTGTGCTCTCTTGAAAATTTCTTTTTTTCTTGCATTCACATGTCAATTAGATGGTACATGGTGCTCTTCATACATAAGTGGATTCTTGGATTTCTGATTCTTATGTTGCGCATTCAAATTTCTTCCAAAGGACTTGGGATTGGTGGATGAATAAAGTTGATATGGCTGCTTTATGTGGATGGGTGTTTGGTTTCTCAAGTATGTATGTCTTCGTTGATCTTGATAGGGTATAGGGTAAGTGGATTGTGGGATAAGGATGGTAGGAAAGGTTGATGGCGTAATATAGGGACCCAATATGGATGGAAGATAATAAGGTTTCAACTTTGAGATATAGGGACCAAGGATGGATTTGGAGGATGTATAAGGAATATGAGTATGCACAAATGGATGTAAATGGGATGTGGGAGGGATATCAACATCTTTATTTTGAGTTGCATGGCCAAGGTTTTCATCTTTTGGATTTATCTTTGTACCAATAGGCTTATATGTAGCTTTGATAGGAGTGACTTTGATAGGAGTAGTTGAAGCTTGAGATAGATATGGAGGCTTATGAAAAGTGGATGTTGGGGTACTTTGATCTTGACAAGGATCTTTTGATAGCCTAGGAAGAATACTTTGCTTTTGATTTTCAATACATTCATTAGAGATGGAAGGTATATCTTGATCTTGCTTAGGAGATGGATGTGATATAGGAAGTGAAGGAATATGGGGCGTTTGAGATGGAAGTATATCTTCTTGAAAGAAATGGAAGGGTATGAAGGGTTCATCATGAGACTCTTGGGATATGGGACTTTGGTCAACTATAGGATAAGAAGGGATAATATCTTGATCTTGATCCTTAATAAGACTTGTTTCTTTGCACCTTGAATTAGTCTCTTGACATGGAGCCACTTCTAAGGACAATGTAGGAGTTTGGATCTGCATGAGGGATTCTGGAAGGGATGATGGATGTTCATTTGAAATAGGTACAATAGGCATTGTAGCACATGAAGGCTTGGAGTCTATAACCTTTGAAGCATGAAATAAGTTTGTAGCAAGATGTAGGTTAGCTTGGATCTCTTTTAGAGGTAGCCCTTGAGGGTATACATAGTCATTATGAAAACTGTTTGGATCTTTGTTTGATGGAGGAATATTGGATAGCTTTGCTTCTATATGAAATGGAGGAATGGTGGAATAGGTGAAAGCTATAAGAGGACCACTACTAGACATGTGTTCATAATTTTGATCTTGCTTGAGAGTAGTATCTTCGTAATTAGATGAGTCATTAGGATTTTCAATTTCAATTATGTCATCATCAATAAGATTTTGGATTTTATGTTTCAACTCCATGCAATCTGAAGTTTCATGCTCATTATGTCTATGATATGCACAATAGTTGCTCAAAAAGATAAAACCACATGAAGTGATTTGAGGCAACGTGATGAGATCATTTTCAAGGAGTTTTTCTAAAGTTGATTCCTATGAACTTCCAAAAGGAGTAAATGATCTATCCCAAGGATATTTGGATGTATTTGTGTTTCCCAAAGAGTTATCATATGATGAATATTGTTGAGATGGGACTAATTCCTCTTGATTTCCTTGATCAAAGATGAGATTCTCTTGATATTTTGAAATAGGTTCTTCATCAAATATTGGTTTATCATTAGGATATTTTTTATCAAACATAGGGTTTTCATGATATTCTTTTTGATCAAATTTTGAATTATCAAAGATATGGCATTCATATTGTTTTTCTTGATCATAGAGGTAAGGAAACAATGTTCTTAATGATGATTTGTTGGATAATATTTCCATTTCTTGAATTCTTGTCTTGAATCTTTATTGTTAATTGATTTTTGGATCTTAATGGATATTTTCTTTTTGTAATCAAAGATCTTCAAGTACAACACAATGATTTTATCAATTATCACAAGAAATTCTTCCAAGCAACCTACCTAAGGTCAAATTTGGCTTTTAAATGGCTCTAATGAGGTAGGCTTTCTAATTGATCAAGGATTTAGTATGGATTCCACTCAAAATGGACTTTAATCTCTCATCCCCCAAGTATGTTAAGGGGCTTCCCACATGCACTAAAGTATGATTTTGTGCAATCCGTGAGGATTACTAGAGGAAGTTCAAAAAATTAAAATTTGTTTGTCATACACCCCATTAAGGATGTATGCATTTCATTTTAGAGTGGGTGGATTCCCGCAGCAAAAGCAAGTGTATCCCACTTTGGGCTATCCCTCTCACCGGCCTCGTTAAGGAAAACTCGGGAGGCAAGCCCACTAAAGTTCTAGCATGTTCATTTTGAAAGCAAGGAAAATAGAATTAAGGTTAAGCTTTTGGGAATTTGGTTCACCAAGAAGGTGAAGAGCATATCCCTAACTTTCTCTTTAGTTCCTAAACACGATTGACAATATCCAATTGATTTCACCCACTAACTATAGGGATTTGAGTATTTCTACTCTCTTCCACAAACAAGGGGCTTTGATTTATGTGTTTGATTCTTTAATCCTTCTTAATTACTAAATTTTAAATGCACCAAATGCCACAAGCTAAGGGAAAATATTGACTATTTTAGGCTTACCTCTTTCTTTGTAGCTAACCGAAGTTAGGGGCATTTTTTAGTGATTTCAATTATTTTCGCCTTACCTTGGCAATAGCCTCCTCCAAATGTGCTTGTCCTCCAGCAAGTTAATCAATACTAACAATCACAATGAGGGGAAACCAAAATCAAATTTGACAAAGCAAAGATTTATGTAATGAATTTTAAGTACCTTATTTGCAAATTTTCAAACAAAAACTTGAACTAAGGACTAAAGATCCAATTAAGAGATACAAATTTCTTTTTATAAGCTTTAATAATAGCAAGGTATTTCTGATATACCTGATTGTCCTCCTCTTGTGTTGACTCAAGAATGGCCTTGATATGTGCTATGTTTTCCCTTTTGATCCTCTTAGCTAGTGCTTTCCCTTCTTGGTTAAATCGACTTTCTAGCTTCTGAACTTTTTGATGCCTGTTCATTTACAGTCAAAAGATACAAACAGAGGGTTAAATGAAAGAATTAATCAATCTGCAAGCAAATTCTGACAGAAAATCAAAAGTGACATTGTCCAGCAAATACGCGATATTAAACTATTTTCAAGCGTAACTTTACTGTTAGCAAGCGACACTTAAAAGTGCACAGGCGACACTTAAAAGTGCATAGGTGACACTAAAAAGTGCACAGGCAACACATAAAAGTGCACAAGTGACACTAAAAAGTGCACAGGCGACACTTAAAAGTGCACAGGCATGACTTTATGAGGCAAAGGCAAGATAACTTTATCGCACAGGCGTGATCATTCCGGTTACAGGAGACAATAAAGAATTTAAGATAGAATAGAAAGTATCGACCAAGCGCAAATGTTTAGCAAATAAGTGTCGACACAGAGATTGTAAGCATCATCCAAATGATTGTAGGCGTGACTGATTTGGTTGTAAGCGACATTTTACCTGTTTCCAACAAAATAATCACATAAAATAGCAAATACAAGCATACAAAATATGATCCAAATGATAAAATTGATAAAATGAGGCTTAGAGCCCCACGGTGGGTGCCATTTTGTATACAAGTGAATGTATCTTCATAGAATTAGGGTTAATCATCAATAATAAATGAAATAGTAACTAAATTAAACCACAATAGAGCAACTATTTAGCTAAATCAATGATCAATTGAGCATCCTATGGCTCTCTAAATAAGATGTTAATGAATAAGCTCTCAGCAAGCTCTCATTAATGACAATCCTAGAATGAGAATGATAAGGATAAACAATATGCTAAAGCTAACAATTATCAAAATAAATGCTAAAATGCTCTCAAATGCCTTTCTAAACTCAAATTGCAAGAGGTTTAATGCAATTCTCAGATGTGTGGTCATGAATTATGAAGGAATTTAGCCTCCCTTTAATAGATTTTCCCAATGGTAGGGGGTGTAGTTATGTTTGATCATGATTAAGGCTTGGTTGAGTTTTTGGTTCCACCCTTTGAAGACAAAGCAAAGTTTGTGTCCTCAAAGCTTGGGACAAGTAGACAAGATGGATGGTTGAGATTCCCTTTTCATTTTGAGTGAATGAGATTCAATTTGACTTGATCCATGTGAATGTCTTTCCCCAAATCTCATTGGTTGCCCAGATTTCCTCTCCTTTTGGTTTATTGAGAGTAATTGAGATTTATTAATTGTTTTAATTGATTTAATTTAGCCATGTACCCCTTGAATGGGTTGAATTTAATTTAATCTAAGACTATACAATTAAATGATTTTATTGTATTTTGATTTTATTGCACTTGATTAGAATACTCCTGATTTTGATTGATCTCGAATTAAGATTTGATTTTCATTTTGATTACCTAATTATGCATTGTGATTCAATTGATTCAATTTTGTCCTTGATCTTCTTTGATTTGCATTGATTGGCTTTGATTTTATCTTTTTCCATTTTTAGGTGATTACAACAATCATTTAAATTGTCCCCCCATTTAAAAACATTTCAAAGTTTTTGACTCAACCAAGGCTAAACCATGATCAAGTCACTCTACCCCCTACCCTTGGGATTTTACTATAAATAGAAGTCATTTTGAGAGCATAAGATATCTTAGAAAATTCAAGTGCATAGCATCATCACTATAGGAAAATTGAGAGTGATTGAGAGCAATTGAGCATTATCACGAGCATTTGAGTTTATCTTATCTTTGTATCAATTTGGAGAATTGAGAGCTAGATTAGGCATTTATCATAATTTCTCATTCTAGGATTGTCACTGGTGGAGAATAAGGCTGAGAGATCTACTTACCAAGCTTAGATAGAGAACCATGAGATGTCATGGATGTTAATTTCAATTCTTTAGTTTAAACTTCCATTGTATTTGCATAGAATTGTAGTTAATTGTCTAAATTTCATGAAGGTGTAAACATTCACACACAAATGGCACCCACCATAGGGGCATCATTAGAGTATGAAATTGGCGTCAATATCAAAATTTGCATCAATATTGAATCAGGGGCATTAAAAATTTGAACTATTATCAGTGGGGCATGTTACATCATTTTTCAAATCAGGTTTTATCATATCAAATCAATTTTAAATCAGGTTTCAAATTAGTTTTGTATCAATCAATCAAGAATCGAATCAGTGATCAGGACATGCAATTTTCTTTGAATCAATGTGCTACACACATCAATTCAAAGAGGGGCATTTGTAGACACCAAAAACTGGGCAAGTGTCTTAAAATCATTCAAATTTGCAAAATCTTAGTCAAATGCTTAATTCTCATCAAAATGGATCAAATCAATTATCAATCTGTCAAATCATCCAATTGATCATCTAACGTCAATCAAGTTATCCTATCATCCTATTTGCTCTTCTTGAGCGTATCAAATCTCCTAACTCTATATCGTGAGGAAGGAAAATCTTTGTTTTGTCATTTAATTTTTTATGTTCCTAGTAATTGTATCATGTTACTATAAAATAAAAAATAAAAAAAATTATAAAAAAAAGAAAAAATAAAGAATAAACCCAAAAGGTGAAAACTTGGCAATCAAGCGCCTTTTGTTCCCCTAAGTCTTTCCTAGTTGCATGTGTACATATTGGTCCTACACCAGCAAGTATTTTGGCTAAACAACCATCTACAACAACAAAGCCATATAATTTGGTGGACCAATTACAAAAGACTCCGGCACAAATTTCTATTTTGGAGTTGAACCAATTATCTCCAAATCATAGGGAGATCTTGGAACAAGCCCTATTGGGGACTAATGTTCCTATTCTAGTTTAAGTGATGCCTAGGCTCATGAAGTAACGCATCCGCATAGTGAAATTTCGCTTAATAATATTTAAAACTCGCCTGTGATGAATTTTGAATCACCTATAGCTAGGGCAATTTAGTCAAACTATGTATAAAACACTGCCTGAAAAATCCCTATGATTTAAATGACGCCTAGACATGATGAAATGCCACCTAGGGTCATAAAATGCCACTTAACAACTGAAGTACCATGTCTGCTAGATAAAGTACCACGTGTGAATAGTTATTCACCGCCTAAGGTAAAATGTTGCCTTCGCATGGGCAAATGACGCCTATAGGAATTTTAAATTTTTTTGATACTCAAAATTGATTTTTCTAATAAAATTTGATATTTCTGGATGATTGATTGATTGTCCAAGATAGATAGGTCTATTATAGTTAAACAAACAAGTGATTAGGATATCAGGATAATGGTACCAATGAATGTTTGATTTGTCAATCTGATCTGATAGAAAACTCTGATAATAAAACATTGATAGGATAGATAACTGATAATTCGCTCTCAAGACATAAAGACGTGAACAAATGGTGATTCACTAGTTTTCCCTGTGATTCACTAGTTTCTTTGTTTTTCTACACACATCAATTCAAAGAGGGGCATTTGTAGACACCAAAAACTGGGCAAGTGTCTTAAAATCATTCAAATTTGCAAAATCTTAGTCAAATGCTTTAATTCTCATCAAAATGGATCAAATCAATTTTAAATGGACATTTATTAATCAAAATTGGAAAAAGTCATTTAAATCAAAGGAAAAATCAAATCATGACATTAAATAATAAAATACAAGCTTAAAGGGGTAAATCACAATAAATAATTGATTTTAATCAATTAATTGTATAGTTTTAAATCAAAAATCAAATTGAACCTCTTCCTTACATGGCTAATTTAATTAATTGATGGAATTTAATTAATCATAATATCTTTCAACATAAATTGAGCAACTAATAAGAATTGAGAACACAATGCACATGGATCACTCCAAATAGTTGAATCTCAATCACACATTTTCAACTTTGAATCTCAACCACTCAAATTTGTCTACTTGTCCAAACCTTTGAGACAATCATTTAAATTGTCCCCCCATTTAAAAACATTTCAAAGTTTTTGACTCAACCAAGGCTAAACCATGATCGAGTCACTCAACCCCCTACCCTTGGGATTTTACTATAAATAGAAGTCATTTTGAGAGCATAAAAATATCTTAGAAAATTCAAGTCCATAGCATCATCATTATAGGCAAATTGAGAGCAATTGAGAGAAATTGAGCATTATCATGAGCATTTGAGTTTATCTTTGTATCATTTTGGAGAATTGAGAGCTAGATTAGGCATTTATCATAATTTCTCATTCTAGGATTGTCACTAGTGGAGAATAAGGCTGAGAGCTCTACTTACCAAGCTTAGATAGAGAACCATGAGATGTCATAGATGTTAATTTAAATTCTTTAGTTTAAATTTCCATTTTATTTGCATAGAATTGTAGTTAATTATCCTAATTTCATGAAGGTGTAAACATTCACACACAATCCAAAAAACTGGGCAAGTGTCAGGCGAAACTAGTGAATCAATGTGTGTTTTCAGTTTTTGCGCCATTTGTGTGTTTTCTATTCTATCTTTTTCTTCTTCTGACACATGTGTGATAAAGTATTACGCCTGAGAGCGTAAAGCGTGGCCTAAGATCTGATAAATGATGCCTATTAGTTGTCCTTTACCGCTTATGATGATTTATCTTATGCAATTTATTATCGTTTGTCACACTTACTAGTTTTTAACTAACACTTACTAGTTGTACTTTGTCGCTTTGAATATTTTATCTTATGCAATTTACACTAAGTTTAACGCTTAGTAATTTTTAAAAGTCGCTCGAGTCACTGGAAAGTGACGCCTGTGATTTTTAAAATAACATCTGCTAGCTTTGATCTGACGCTTATTAGCTGATAAATGATGCTTAGCATTTTTTGTTTAAATTTGATGTTAGATCATTAAATTCAGTTTTCTTACTTTCTGTCTGTGTTTTTCTTGCAGATGAGTAGACACAAAAAAAGTCAGGAAACCAAAGAGCAGAGTTACTCAAGAAAGCAAAGAGGTAAGAATCCAAAACAAACGTCAAAAGGAATTTCATAATGCTTCAATTCTAGAAAGTTTGGGATTAGAAGAAAAGCTCTATGCTCATTACATTAAGGTGTTAGATGCATACAAAAAGTGTTAGAGTAAAGTATTAATTATATTAATTAACTTTACTCCCTTCTTAAGATGTCAACTCATTTTGCTTTAGTTAAACACACATGCATTAGTTATTTTAAATATAAACTTGCATGCATTAGTCATGTAATAGTTAAACTAATTATTACATGCACTAGAGTTTGCCTTTCAAGACTTTCGATCTCCTTTATAAGGATGATCCATTGTACATTTAATTCATTCATTATTTGAGGATATTTTCTTCTTCATATTTTTGAGTCAAACCCTTGCCCTCTTCTTGTCTCTACTTCCTTGTAATAGGTTTTTGTATGCAGGTGATCTTTGGGTTTTGTGGATTTGTATTGCTCAAATCCTACATAGTATCAAAGTCTAATCTGCTACACCTTGTTCGCATTTGAAAGATTCAAATTAGGGATTTTTTTGGTGGATTTGAGAGGTTTTGGTTATATTTCTCAAATCTGGTATTCTCTGTAGGACGTTATTTAAATTTTTTTTACACCTTTTAGGGCTTTTTTTTAATGTTTTTTTATTAAAATTAGGGGGTCCCTAAATTTTGGTGGACTTTGAGCTCAAACGGACCTCACCGTTGAGCTCGCAACGCCCAAAAACCCCTATTTCGATATAAAA
The DNA here is from genome assembly GCA_027943335.1 of Chamaecyparis obtusa. NCBI lineage: Eukaryota > Viridiplantae > Streptophyta > Pinopsida > Cupressales > Cupressaceae > Chamaecyparis > Chamaecyparis obtusa. Next base: position 535,956 of record BSBK01000787.1, read on the forward strand.
CACATCCAATTTGGACAACGTTGCAGGGAGAGGCAAAAAAAATTTTGCCCTAGGGCTATGCACGCACCCCGAGGTAGATGACTATACGATTTTATTTCATAAAAATTCAAAAAAATGTGCACCGCCCGTGCTCAACCTTGCCATCGGGGAGTCGCCAAACCGTCGATGCATCCTTAACTGTCGATGACAAGCTTAACCGCCGACGGTAATGTTAATATGATTTAGAACAACAAAGAGGGGGGGGTGAATCAGTTGTTCTCAAGTCCTAATGTATAAAATAACTTCAAAATTTTTTCTTTAAATCAGATCAAGCAACCAAAACAAACTCGACCATCACTGATTCAATAATAGGAACATATAACTCAGCAATTCACTTACCTTGATGTAACTAACTTGTAAAACACAGAAATGTTCAAACCAAAACATTCACACAAGTATTGACACTAGGATTTATAGTGGAAACCCAATATGGGAAAAAACCACTTTGTAACATGCTACTATTATTTTCACTCTTCTGAAGTGAGCTCGATTAAAAGCCAACCCTGTCAAAGGTTACAATACACACTGTCAAGTGCGACCCGATTAAAGGATTTCAATCACCCTGTTAAAAGTGAGCCTGGTCAAAGGGCTTACATACATTCCATTAGAATGCAACTTTGTTCAAAAGATTTAACATATGACTGTTAGGTCAACCTCTGTTAAAAGGACTTTGACTGTTACAATGGTTAGAAAGTAGTAGTAGTATTGATCTGAAAACATACAACTCACTTTGCAAATATTAGATCCAATTCCATACACAAATGTTGGTTTACTAACTTTGAAACTTTGCCATCTCCACTTCAAATCTACTCAGAACTTTCCTTCAAGCAATCCCCACACTTTTCCTTCAGCCTTTTTGCTTATACAGTTAATAAATTTTTTTGTTCTTCCAGCATCTACTTCACCCATGCATACTCATACCTAATGCTTTGGTACCCTTAATACTTTCCTCTGTTAGGTTAACTTATCTTTTGCCGCTTAATCTCCTTCGTAGATCTTAGGGTTAGGTCAAATACATTGAATCTACCCTCTTCAAGTTCTTCGTCTCCTCTTCTAGAATCATCTCAAATCTCATTAAAGATTTACAATAAAATATTTTACAAAGCATTAAATGCTTCAATACAATCAATAAATAAAGTCAACATGTTTTACATAATACAAGAATTCAACAATGTCGGCTCCAAATCTAAATTCTCTTCAAATATAAAATTGCTGATACTCGGTCAATACTGTGATCATCCACTCAGTCTTCATGTAAAATGCTTGGTCACTACTAAAACTATTTCCTCGGCAGATACTGTCTTCCTCGGCAATTTACTGATACTTGGTCGACACTAGATTTTTGCTCGGCATCCACTAACTTGGTTGACTCTATCATAACTCGACTTAAACATGATTTCTTCATTTTTGCTCGGTTAAGCCTACCAGTTTAGTCTTCAATCTTTACTAAGATAAACAATACATTGTCTCATCATTGTGCAACATAATCAAGTACACTTTGTAGTATCAAGATAACTCAACCTTTCCTTAGGTGCTATTATTACCAACCTTTCTTTCCCTTCTCACCATAGATATAGTACTTTCCTAAGTAGCAACAGTCTTACCAGTTAAGGTTTGACATCAATGACAATACAATAATTGTTTCAATTGCAGTTTCCAACAATCTTCCTCTTTGGCATTGATGGAAACACCATATGATATCTCCTGAATAACGCATGGATTACCAACCAATAAAAAATAAACTTATCTATCCATCAGAGAAAATTTATAATATCCTTAGCTTCATTCTGATTCAAAATTTGTAAATCTCACTTCTATGACCGTCAGAAGTATCTAGATCTCCCTCTATCTTGATCTTTCATTTCAGTTCAATCTCCCTCTTTCAGTGTCATGTGTTATAGTATAATCATCATCTCCCTCTTTGACAAAAATGCCAAAGCAACAACTCAAACATACATCCAACAGATGTAGATATATCTGTTCAGCACAGTGTTTCTCCCTCTATCATCTTGCTTATGACTTTTTTTGTTGTTGTTGTCTTTGCTTCTTCTTCTTCATAGCTCTAGGACAGTCCTAAAGTGTGACAATCTTCTGCATTAATGTGTCAAATGTTCTATTGTAGCATATTTGATGCAGTGCTCCTAGCTTGGCTAGGCAGCCTCAATTAGGGGAAGGACCCCTAATTGACTTCTTAGGTACTCATGAGCTTCTTTAGGTAAAGCTTTAGTGAATATGTCTGCCAGTTGTTCTTTTGTATTCACATATTCCATTCGGACTTCCTTTTCTTGTACCAATTCCCTCAAATAGTGATACTTGATTGCTACGTGCTTAGTCTTAGTGTGCATCACTGGATTCTTAAAAATATTTATAGCACTTGTGTTGTCACAGAAAATAACACTAGGTTCAGTGATTTCTTCTTTCATGCTTATCAACAATTGTTTTATCCATATCAAATTTGAACAATTTACTGTAGCAGCAACATACTCGGCTTCAATAGTAGATTGGGAAATGCAATTTTGTTTCTTGCTTGTCCAGGAGACTAATCTCTGTCCAAGAAAGAAAGCTCCACCACTAGTGCTTTTTCTATCATCTACATTTCCTACCCAATCAGCATCAATATATACTCTAAGTTCAAATTTGTCATTCTTCTTGTAGTATAACCCATAGTCAGCAGTTCCTTTCAAGTACATCATGATTCTTTTCACCGCCATCATGTGTGTTTCCTTAGGATTGGCAGAGAATCTTGCCACAATCCCAACAACTAATGCAATAGCAAGTCTACTATGTACAACATACTGCAATTTTCCAATCATGGATCTGTACAAAGTCTGGTAACTTCTGCAACATCATCATTCTTAGATAACTTTTGTCCAATAACCATAGGAGTTCCCACTGGTCTAGCATCTTCCATTCCAAAAGTTTTTAGTATTTCATTAACATACTTAGACTGTGTAATGAAAATACCTCTCTTCATCTGATATACTTGTAAACCAACAAAGAATTTAATCTCACCAAACATACTCATCTCAAATTCAGTTTGCATTTCATGTGAAAAACTTTTACACAATGCATCTTGTCCACCAAAAATAATGTCAACAACAAAAATTTTGGCCAACAAAATACCTCTACCTTCTTCATCTTTCATATAGAGATTGCTTGTGTCATTTGTCCTGGAAAATCCAATTTGTATCAGATAATTATGCAACCACTCATACCATGCTCTGAGAGCTTGTTTCAATCCATATAAAGCTTTGTTCAGTTTGCATACCATGTGTCTTCTGTTTGGATCAATAAAACCTTCTGACTATTCTATGTAAACTTCTTCTTCCAGTATACCATTTAAAAATGCAGACTTGACATCCATTTGATATACCTTGAAATCTTTATAGGTAGCATATGCAAGTAGAGTTCTTACTCCTTCCAATCTAGCTACAGGGGCAAATGTCTCCCCATAATCAATTCCTTATTCTTGTGCATAGCCTTTGCATACTAGTCTAGCTTTGTTCCTAGTGATTTCACCTTTTTCATTAAACTTGTTTCGAAATACCCATTTTGTTCCTATAACATTCTTATCTGTAGGTCTCGGCACCAGAGTCTAGGTTTCATTTTTCTCAATCTGGTCAATCTCTTCATTCATTGCTTGTATCTACTCTTCATTTTGTAATGCCTCTTTAGTTGTCTTAGGTTCAAATTCCCATAGTAGGCATGTTGGATCTTTTGTCTTGCTTCTTGTCTGAATTCCAGTGTCCCTATATCCAATTATTTGTTCAGGTTTGTGATGTCTTCTTACATATTTTTCCAAAACAAGTTCAGCATTTTTCTCTTCTATTTCATCAGGTTCCCCAACAAGATTGTCAGATTTAGCTTCTAAATGCTCGACAACCTCTTCTTGAACCTTGGTAGCAGTATCTTGTAGCTTGGCATGTTCTTGTTCTCTCTCGGCACTGGTTTCCTGACGCTCGACATCATCTGTCTGTCACTCGGCATCGCTTGCCCGAGACTTGGCATCAGGTGCAGGTCTGTTGCCTACCTCTTCTATTTCCTCAATGTACACAATAGATCTGTAATCTTCTAGTTCTCTTTTGCTATCAACCTCATTTCTTTTTGGATACTCATCAATTTTAACATTCACCCTTTCCACAATTTTGTTAGTGTTAGAGTTCAAACACTTATAAGCTTTACTTTTTGTGGAGTATCCTAGGAATATGCCTTCATCACTTTTTTGTCTTTCAATATGTAACACTTGCTTCCAAAGATTCTAAAGTATTTAACACTCGGTGCATGCCCATACCATAATTCATAGGGTGTCAAATTTGTACCTTTTTTGATCTGTACCTGGTTAAGAGTGTAAACAACTGTACTTATAGCTTCTTTCCAGTATTTCTGTGCCATATTCTTTTCAATCAATAATGTCCTTGCACAATCCAAAATAGATCTGTTCCTTCTTTCTACTACACCATTCTATGGAGGTGTCCTAGGTGCAGACATTTGTCTTTTGATTCCTCTTTCATTGCAAAATAGATTAAATTCATTTGATGTAAATTCTCCACCATGGTTAGATCTAAGACATTTCAGGTTCCTACCTGTCTCCTTCTCAACCTTAGCCAAATACCACTTGAAAAATTGAAAAGCATCAAATTTTTCTTTTAGAAACATTACATGCATCATCCTGGTATGATCATCAACAAACAAGATAAAATATCTAGCACCATAGTAACTTTGTATACCCATAGGTCCACAAAGGTCAGTATGAGCCAAATCTAAAATGTGTTCAGAAGTAAAAGATTTTCTCTTGAAACTTGACTTAGTCATTTTTCCTAATTGACATTCTTTGCACATCACATTCTCAGGTTTCTTCAATCTAGGTAGGCCTCTTACTTTCTTCTTCTTACTTATCTCTACCAAATTGTCAAAGTTAACATGACATAGCCTCTTATGCCATAACCAAATGTCATCAAGTTGTGCAAACATACATATTTCTTCAGATAGGTCAAGATAGAACAAATTACCTCTAGTCTGCTCACCACTTCCAATCAGTTCACCAGTAGCATCAAATATCTTAGCTTTCTTATGATGAAATTCTACTCGGTAACCAGTTCTGTTGAGCTGAGCAACACTTAACAAATTATAATTCAGTCCTTCAACCCAATAAGCATTATCACAGGAGATCTTATTCGTCAGTTTAATCAATCCTTTTCCTCTAACATGAGATGGTGCATCATTACCAAAAGTTACACTTTTACCTTTATAATGATGTAGGGTCTCAAACTTACTCTTGTCACCAGTCATGTGATGTGAACAACCACTGTCAATAATCCATTTATCATTCTTTTTCACATAGGAAATCAATGCAATTTTCTCATCCTCATCAGATTCATCTTTCATTGCAACATAGACTACCTCAATTTCAAAATCATCACTATCAGTGTCAGTCTCTTCTTCAGCAATGTAATAGGATTTCTTACCTTTTTCTTTGTAGTCTTTGTACCTTCGGTAGCCTTTGTCATCTCTTCTATCTTTGTGTCTGATGTTTCTTTCTTCATCTTTATCCTTCCTATTAGGGCATCTAGCAGCTATATGACCGACCTTGTTACATGCAAAACATATAATAGGGAGTTTACCTTTGTATTTTCCTTTTCCTCTTCTCAGTCTTCTAGCCATAAGAGCTTCTAGATCTTCAAGATCTTCATCAGAAGTGTCACTGTCATCTTCACTTTCACTTTCACTTTCACTGATGCATCTTTCTTTTTCCTTTTTCAGCTTATTCAGAACTAACTGTGACTTAAAAGCAGTTTCAACATTTCCAATACTACCAATAGTGAAGTTATCATAGTTAGACAGTTCAAAAGCAGTCAGCTTGCCAATCAAATCTTCCAAAGTAAGCACATTTACAGAGTTACATCTAGATTCCTGAATAGCTAAGATCTTAATAGCATATATAGGATGTAGAGTTCTCAACACTTTTCCAATTATGGTCTCAACACTTTTCCAATTATGGTCTCATCATCAATAATTCCATTTGCTCCTCTAATGGCATTCACAACTTCTTTTATTCTACCACAATATTGTGCAATGTTTTCATTTTCATTCATTCTCATTTCATCAAACTTACCTCTAAGACTCTCGGCTTTAGCTTTCAGTACATATAGATCACCACCGTAGATCTTAGCAAGAGTGTCCCACATGTCTTTAGTAGTTGCGCAGTCCTTAATGTCCTCAAATTCCAGATAGCTTTGGGCAGATGCAATTTCCAGCATTGCCTGATTGTGTTCTTGCTTAGCTCTCATTTCCTTGGCAGTCAAAGGTGCAACAGGTGTGACATAGTCATGCTCAATGTAGTATTTTGCAAAATCACCAATACTAGCCAAATGCAGCTTCATTGAGCTTTTCCATGTAGGGAAGTTTTCCTTATTCAGCTTTGATACCTCCTTATACATCTTGATCATTTGCTTCAAGTCCCTTTAAACTTGCTTTCTGTAAACACCAATAAGCAACACAGCTCTAATACCAATTGTTAATATGATTTAGAACAATAGAGAGTGGGGGGTGAATCAGTTGTTCTCAGGTCCTGATGTATAAAATAACTTCAAAAACTTTTCTTTAAATCAGATCAAACAACCAAAACAAACTCGGTCATCACTGATTCAATAATAGGAACATATAACTCAGCAGTTCACTTACCTTGCTGTAACTAACTTGTAAAACATAGAAATGTTCAAACCAAAACATTCACACAAGTATTGACACCAGGATTTATAGTGGAAACCCAATATGGAAAAAAACCACTTTGTAACATGCTACTATTATTTTCACTCTTCTGAAGTGAGTTCGGTTAAAAGCCAACCCTGTCAAAGGTTACAATACACACTGTCAAGTGCGACCCAGTTAAAGGATTTCAATCACCCTGTTAAAAGTGAGCCTGGTCAAAGGGCTTACATACATTCCATTAGAATGCAACCTTGTTCAAAGGATTTAAAATATGACTATTAGGTCAACCTCTGTTAAAAGGATTTTGACTGTTACAATGGTTAGAAAGTAGCAGTAGTATTGATCTGAAAACATACAACTCACTTTGCAAATATCAAATCCAATTTCATACACAAATGTTGGTTTACTGACTTTGAAACTTTTCCATCTCCACTTCAGATCTACTCGAAACTTTCCTTCAAGCAATCACCACACTTTTCCTTCAGCCTTTTTGCTTATACAGTCAATAAATTTTTTTGTTCTTCCAGCATCTACTTCACCCATGCATACTCATACCTAATGCTTCGGTACCCTTAATACTTTCCTCTGTTATGTTAACTTATCTTTTGCTGCTTAATCTCCTTCGTAGATCTTAGGGTTAGGTCAAATACATTGAATCTACCTGCTTCAAGTTCTTCATCTCCTCTTCTAGAATCATCTCAAATCTCATTAAAGATTTACAATAAAACATTTTACAAAGCATTAAATGCTTCAATACAATCAATAAATAAAGTTAACACATTTTACATAATCCAAGAATTCAACAATGTCGGCTCCAAATCTAAATTCTCTTCAAATATAAAATTGTTGATACTCAGTCAATACTATGATCATCCACTCGGTCTTCATGTAAAACGCTCGGTCACTACTAAAACTATTTCCTCGGCAGATACTATCTTCCTCAGCAATTTACTGATACTCAGTCGACACTAGATTTTTGCTCGACATCCACTAACTCGATCGACTCTATCATAACTTGGCTTAAACATGATTTCTTCATTTTTGCTCGGTTAAGCCTACCAGTTTAGTCTTCAATCTTTACTAAGATAAACAATACATTGTCTCATCATTGTGCAACATAATCAAGTACACTTTGTAGTATCAAGATAACTCAACCTTTCCTTAGGTGCTATTGTTACCAACCTTTCTTTCCCTTCTCACCATAGATATAGTACTTTCCTAAGTAGCAACAGTCTTACTAGTTAAGGTTTGACATCAATGACAATACAATAATTGTTTAAATTGCAGTTTCCAACAGGTAAGCCTTAATCGCTCGCGGCAGGCTTAACCGCTAGGAGCTACATTAATCGCTAGTGGTCATATCAAATCCATCAGCACCCGAAGCCCCATGTGACTAGGGGCTAGCCCCTAGGCAAAATCCCTTTTGTTTTTTATTTTTTTTGTCTTTTGGAGCATCTTACACTGAAATTGGCGTTCCAGGAGCTCTAGGCATCATTTTTCGACAAACGAGATATCGCCAGAAAGCTAGTTCTGAGCCCGACGCTCTCATAGAGGTTAATCTGGTTTTTTTTTGTCATCTAGCTTGATTTTTTTGCTATCAAATCCAGATTCTCTTTCTTGCATTTCGGGGGGGCTAATTTGCTCAAATTAGCTCCATTTTTTAATCCGAAAGAAGCACCAGAAAGCTCTTTTCGAGCACCATCTAGATTTCTACCTATTTTCATCATAATTTTTTCAAGGTACACATGATTCAGATCTAAATATTTTTTTCTATTCTCTTGATAAAGCATATCATTCTAGGCTTAGGGGTTCGATATTTGGATTGTGGGGGGGTGTTATTTTCTTATTTTTATCAGTTAAACTAGATATTTTATCAAAACAAAACCCCTTCTAAAAAATATGGCCGAGACCTCTTCTTGTCTAAAACTTCTGACCCGACATAATTATCACACATGGAAAACCCTGATGACACGACTTCTCCGTTCAAAAGGGCTCTGGTCTTGTCTAGATGCAGTGCAACCAATATTACAGAGGCCCTTTGAGATCATGTAGCATCAAAAAAAGATGGATGAGGCTATGGGGTTGATTGCTTTATAGGTATCAGATAGCTTGCAGTTTCATCTTGATGGGTGCACTACCCCTCTACAGATGTGGGCTAAATTTGAGACATTATTCGGTACCATCAATGAGTTCAGAGCACTTCAGATTGAGGTAGAGCTTACCTCTCTTGTACCTGATTCTTTTCCCTCTATTGAGGACTTTCTAATGAAGTTCAAACAACAGAGATCTTTGTTACATGGATGTGGAAAGTGAAAGACTGATAAAGAGTGTATTTATCTGATTCTGTCTAAGCTTAGTGGAAACTTTCAGATCTTCTCTTCTACCTTTCATTCTACCATGGATGCTTTGGGACCTACATTCACCATGCCCACTTTTGAGGTGTTCTATGATCATTTGACTAGAGAGCAAGCCAAGCTTACTCAATTGGACTCTCTAACATGATCAAAGAACCAAGCATTGGTTGCCCAACCATCCAAAGAAAAGCAGAAGCCGAAGCCAAAGCAGATATTAGATTCCTCTTCTTAGCACTCTACTGGCCCACCATCTTCTTCTAAGAAGGAGAAATAGAAGACTGAGAGACCTACATGTTCCTATTGTCAGAAGGGACCTCATGATGAGTCACATTGTTTTCAGAAGAGATTTGATGGCTATGAGAAATAGATTGTAGATTTGCAAGCTCTTCTTCAAAAGAGCATTATTTCCTCTCCATCCTCTTCTACCTCGCAAGGGTCTACTTTTCAGTCTTCCTCCACATCTTCAACATCTGGATAGGATTTTGGATAGGGTCATGCATTATGGGCATCCATTGCATCCCCTTCACAGGTCCCTTGGATACTAGATATAGGTGCTTCTCACCATATGACATCTTCTCAAGGGGTCTTCTCTACTGTTGAGGCTTCTCCCATTCCTCATATTCTCATGGGGAATAACACTATCCTGACAGTCTGCGGGAAAGGTTCAGTAGGCATTCAGGATGACACATTCAATGATGTATTGTATGTTCCATCTCTGTCTGTAAACCTTCTCTCGATTTATCAGATTACACACAGTGGATTAGGGAAGACAGTTGAGTTCACTGCAGATTTAGTCTTCATTCAGGATAGTGTGATAGGAGGCATTGTTGCTACAGGGACAGTTGATCATTCCACCCTTCTCTACACCTTCTCACACTTTAGTCCACCATCTCCATTGTTGGAGCACAACTCTTCTCTTTCGCGAGAGCCTCATGTGGTGCAGTTAGGTCACTTGAACTTTTGTATTGTTCCTGAGATCACTGCTATGATTGCCACACCACATCCTGTTGAGGTCTTTTCTCTTCAGCAGGATTCTTCTTTGGCACTGCCTGACCCTCCAGCTCCATTCATCAAGCCATTAGGTGCACTTGTTAAGGATTCTACAGAGGATGTTCATCTCCTCTTTCATGATAGTGTTAGCACACCTGTCACACCACCTACATTGGGGATTCCCTTTTAGGAGCCTCATGTTTTCTCCTTTAAGCATCAGTTGGGCCTTCTAGTTTCACCTCTCATTCAAGGGTTTCCTTTTTTTGTGCCTTTATTTTTTTCGCATTGGAGTTGCATTGGTTTGATCATTTCCACAGGGGTTACATCATTTTGGGGGTGCTTTGGCGTCTCATCCCTCTCTCATGGGGGGGCTGGTTGTGCTTATGGTTTTGAGAGAGTCTCTTGAGCCATTTATTTTTCTACATTGTTCTATCTCTTTTTGGAGTAGGGTTTTTTCCCACTGAGTTTTCTCTATTTCTCCATTTCATAGAGATTTGGTTGTGCTGGGTACCTCATCAGGCCATGTTGCTGGGACCCATTTTTTTGCTTTCAGCATTGTAGTTTCCTTTGATTTTTTCTTGCATTATTTGTAGCTGCATTGTTGCTCATCTCAAGGGGGGTGTTAGAGTAAAGTATTAATCATATTAATGAACTTTACTCCCTTCTTAATATGTCAACTCATTTTTCTTTAGTTAAACACACATGCATTAGTTATTTTAAATATAAACTTGCATGCATTAGTCATGTAATAGTTAAACTAATTATTACATGCACTAGGGTTTGTCTTTCAAGGCTTTTGATCTCCTTTATAAGGATGATCCATTGTACATTTAATTCATTCATTATTTGAGGATATTTTCTTCTTCATATTTTTGAGTCAAAACCTTGCCCTCTTCTTGTCTCTACTTCCTTGTAACAGGTTTTTTGTATGCAGGTGATCTTCGGGTTTTGTGGATTTGTATTGCTCAATTCCTACAAAAAGAAATTTCCTACTTTGGATTAAAATCGTTTTGCATTAAGTTGTTAAAAGTTTTCTTTGCAAAATCTTGTCAAGAACACTTAATTGCACTTCTATTGTTCCTTTTGGTTTCCTTCACTTTGTATGTTTGTGTTGACTAATTTGTTGGAGGAGACGGAGTGGGAATGATAGCCACTAGGTGAGTAAGCAAACAAATATCAAAAACCTCAAAAAAGCGACTAGCCTTTGCTAGCTATGAAAGAGGTATTTTTCATATCAAGCTTGCATTGCTTAAATTGTGGCTTTTCTTTGGATCTAGTTTAATAGGAAAAACCTTACTATTGTCCAAATTGAACAAACATTAGGCATATGCTCTCCATTTTATGAAGTGGATCAAAAAGCCAAACGTGTGAGTTCAATTTGGTAGAAAGAAAGAAATAAGGAATTAATCAAACATTTTCATTTTATAAGAATCTCCTCATCAAGAGATTGAAAAAGAACAAATTTTGCTTGAAGTGTTTGGAACAAGGAACAACAATAGGGATATGTTCTTCACTTTCTAAGTGAACCAAATTCCCAAACTTGTTGAACTAAGTTTGATTTCTTGTTTTTCTATACATGCTAGCTAAATTAGATCTTTAAAGGGCATGCCTCCCGAGAATTTCCTTACGAGGATGGTGAGAGGGAACGATCCAAAGTGGGAGACAATCGCTTTAGCTGTGATACTATCTGACCCACTATAAACAAATACATTCTTCCTTAATAGGAGAGTGACAAGGTTGTGTGCAAATGTTCTTCACTTCCTCTAGTAGTCCTTTTGGATTGCACCAAATTGTGCTTTTGTGTGTGTGGGAAGCCCACAAGTGGGTAAAAGAACTTGACATGATCTAGAACGAAGGTGTTCATTAAAAATCCTGTTAAAAAGTAATTTGCCTTTTAGAGCCAAATGTGTTTAAAAGAGAAATTTGACTCTAGGTAGATTGCTTGGAAGATATTCACGTTTATACTTGTGAAAATGACCAAGAACATACACTTTTAGTGTGGTTTTAGGGATATGGTACAAATTTGATGTGTGTGTTGTGTTTGTACTTTATTTTCAAGCAAGAATATTCTACAGATTTGATCAAATCACTTTTAAAAATCAAAATTTACAACCTGATCTGCAAAGTGCCACCTGTACACAAAGAAAAACTACTTATACACAGTAAAGTCATGCCTATGACTATTCAGGAAATGCCTATCAATATGGAAGTCATGCCTGTGACATTTTAAGAAACGCCTGGAAAAAGTTAAGAAATGCCTATCAATAGGAAAAAGCTACCTACTGACCTACAAAGTGCCGCCTAAGCAAATTCCAGTAACTGCGTACTAAGTATTAAGTCACGCCTACACACTAGCAAGTGATGCCCAAAAACAAAGAAGGGAAAATAGTGGCATTTTCTGAAGGTTTGGAAAGATTTTGAAATCATTTTTGGATACCCTTTTCAGAGATATTCCTTATCAGTGCAACAAATAGATCATATTCCTGAAAAAACATTTATAATGATGAATCTATTTGAGAAATAAATCAATCCTATTATGGAGCATAATTATCAAAATCAAGACCAAAATCTCCATTGGAATCAAAATGATGAAGTGTCTGAAGATGAAGTTTTAGAACCAATCCAAGATCCCATATTTATGGAAACAATGGGATTAATTTTGAAGCGGGATAAAGAAGCATACTTCATAAAGTTAGCTCAATCAGGAGCTAAGCTTCCTCATAATTTTGACACATCAACCTTGAGGGAGAATGAGGAAAAACAAAAAGATACATCATCTGAAAAGCCATCATTAAGATCAATTTGGCCTTTTCTTTATGACAATGGGCCATCAGTGTCTTCATCTTCCTCAAAAAAAGAAGCATTTAAGAGCAACAAACCTATCTTGGATCAAAGGAAATTTCATGATGATCCTATTTGTGATCAAGATAATAAAGAGTGTGAAGAGAAAGGTACCACTCTCAAGCAAGATCTAATGCACAAACCTCCATCTAGCAAGGTCTCTCCCATAGCTTGTACTCCTTTCATCCTTTGTCCATCTCACAAACCTCCGTCTAGCAAGGTTTCTCCCATAGCTTGTACTCCTTTCATCCTTCGTCCATCTCACAAAGCTTCACAACTATCCAAAATTCCTCCATTAAAGAGTGAGCCTAATGATGACACTTTTCATGTTGACTATATCTACCCTCAAGGGCTACCTTTAAAAGAAACCCAAGCTAATTTACATCTTGTTGTAGATCATTTCCATGCTTCAAAGATCTTGGAACCAAAAGCTTCATGTGCTTCAATGCCTATTATACCCATTCAAAAGGATCCTACATCATTCTTTCAAACATCCCCCACACATATCCAAACATCTACCTTGTCCTTAGAAGTGGCTACATGTCAAGAGGATAATTCAAAGAGAAAAGAAACAAATACCGGTAAAGATCAAGATCAAGATTCTATAGAACCCTATGATGATCCCCTTGCATCCTTTCATGTCTTCCAAGATGATGTCCTTCCATTCCAAGAACAAAGTACCCTTCCAAGTTCCATATTTTCTCCACTTCCCAAGCAAGATCAAGATATCCCTTCCATAATTTCCAATGAGCATATTGAAAATCAAGAGAAAAATACCCTCTCTACACCATTCAAAGATCCTTGTCAATATCAAAGTATCCCATCATTTCCTTGTCATATTCCTCCATGTTCACCTCAAGAAATCATCATTCTTCCAAATCCCTTGCATGATAATAAATCCCTTCAAGCTTCAATTGATCCTATAAAATTTGTTCCTATCAAAGCTACTCATGAGCCTATTGGTATAAAGATAAATCTTAAAGATGAGAACCTTGGCAATGCAACTCCTTCCAAAGATGTTGATATCCCTTTCACACATTATATCCCTCCATTCAAACGCAACCATATACCTTCACTATCCTCCAAATCCATTTTGGGTTCCTATGTCCCAAAACAAAAGTCTTCATCCCTTCCATCCATATTAGGTCCATATATTCATCCATTCTCCATTCCTATCATCCCTAGCTCTCCATTCACTTACCCTACCAAGTATCAAGATTAACGAAGGCACATATACTTGAAGAATGTCCAAACACCAATCCATATGAACCCTCCATATTATTCCTATTCATCCACAATTCCTAAGTCTTTTGGAAGCAATTTTGATGTGCAACATAAAAATCATAAATCCAAGAATCCATATGTGTATAAAAATCACAATGTCCCATCTAATCGACATGTGAATGAAAAGAAAAATGAAATATCCAAAAGACCGCAAAGGTCCACAAAGAAAAATGAAATATCCAAAAGACCGCAAAGGTCCACAAAGAAAAATGAAATATCCAAAAGGCCACAAAGGTCCACCAAGCAAAAAGAAAAATCAAATAAAATGTGGGTTCCTAAATCCCTCATTGAAGAAATGCATTCAAAATCATCACAAAAGAAAGAAAAATCAAAGACTGTGTGGATTCCCAAGTCACTTTTGAAAGACTTGCACACAAAAGAAAAATCAAAATTGACATTCAAGCTTCCAAAGGCTTCCATTCCATCTCCTTCCAAACATCTTCCACTTTCCAAGTCTAATTTGGGTTCCTATATCCCAAAATCCACTACCTCAAAAAATCCTTACCTCCTTCATCTATTGTTCCTCCATCATTCCACCACTCTTCAAAGTGTGTGTCAAAGTTGATCTTGCCAATATTTCCATCTACATCATACCTTCTTATCCTCACATTCATTTTCGAACACCTATTTTCCATATTTCCATCCCTCTTATCCAATCTATTGCATAAAACCTTTATTGCCACCTACCTTTATCCTCCATATCTATCCTTTGTCATTACCTTATCAATATCTTTGAGCATCCTAGTCATACCCATGGTTTATTATAGCATATCTTTTAGAAAAGCATTGTTCAAAGATCTCGATATTAGGAAAATATTGAAAAATACAAAAAAAAGAGAAAAAGTGCCTTGGTGAAAACCTAGCAATAGGCACCTTGATGGAAAAAGTAAAGAGAAATAAATTTGTCCTATGGTGAAAACTACGTCTTGTGGCACCTTGGACAAGTACCATGATGAAAACCTGGCAAACAAACGTCATGCATAATTCCTCCTTCTTGCACTCTACACTTGGGGGGCAAGTTTCATCTATGCTATTCTCCATCTTCCTATCATTTATCTCACTTACATTCATATTCCCTCTCTCACCTTTAATCTTGACAAGGTTAAACACATCCACAAGCATTAAGTATCTTGACATCCATTATCCTTTCCATCAGCTTATTTACTTGTTGCATCCATGTTACCCTATCATGATCTTGCTTATCCCAAATTCACCTTCATTATTCCTTCACAATCTTTCCATAATCCCAAAACATCCCTTCATAGCCTCCATCACCCCTTTATCCTGATTGTGTTATCTTATCCACATCTTACGCAAATTGACCCTTAGTCTTGATCAAAATGAAGAACTTAAAGTACAAAATTTGTTATCAAAAAAACTTCTTGACATGTCCACTCTTTTGGATCCCTCATTTTCATGACAGTAGATCGTTATCCTATAGGCTATCTAGCACTGCATCATTGACTACCCTGGCTTATCCAAAAACATGCTTCACATTGCTATATCTTTTTCCTTAGCTTGGGTAATCTTGAGGAGATGGTCATACGGGTCACATTCGCATGCTTCATCCATCATGGCTTTTCCATCTCTAAACCATCAGCTTGAAAATCCATCCTTCATGTCCTGTATCTTGCTAGACATTGGGGGAAAACCAATGTGATCTTGTTTGAGAGCTGGTAAAAATCTAAAAAATAAATAAATTTAAAAAGTAAAAAATCCAAAAATCCAAAACAAAAATGTTTGCATAAAGTGCTTTGAGCTCCATCTTGCATAAACTGAGTTTTTGTAATATTTTGGAAGTTTGCCCAAGTCCAACATTTTTCCTATCCAACTAGGGGCATTTGATCTTAATCATTAGATTTCAACAAACATGCATCAATTCACATGAAGCAATGCATTAAACTCAAACGGATTCAATAGTGCTACTTTCGGTCACATATTAGAGTAACTTATCAGAGCTTTAGAAGGGAGAGATTTTATTGAACCTTTGATGGATATCATTGTTCACAACCAATTATTTTGATCCTACAACTTGATCCTTGAACCTTCATTGACTTTATTATTCAGGATTAAAAATTGACATCACTTAAATGATTAGAATGTTTGGAAATTCTTTTTGGAAAATCTTGATACATCGCAAAACACTTGAAGCTTTTTTGATGATCTTTATTGAATTTCTTCTTATCGTGTCTTTTTAGCTAATCAATGATGTTTTGACTAGATTGGCGATGATGAAGACATGATATTTTTCTTGTCTCCGAGTGACTGTCTTGAGGAAAATCCAACAACTTATGTGAATTTGTCTAATGACATGGTCATCAAAGAACCATCAAGGAATTTCATATAGGGTGGATGGTTGACCTTTGTTTGTTTACGCAAATAGATACCTTGGCTATTTAGATCTTCCATATCTTAATACCAAAATCCAATTGCAACATTGA
The DNA here is from genome assembly GCA_027943335.1 of Chamaecyparis obtusa. Taxonomy (NCBI): domain Eukaryota; kingdom Viridiplantae; phylum Streptophyta; class Pinopsida; order Cupressales; family Cupressaceae; genus Chamaecyparis; species Chamaecyparis obtusa. The sequence goes on from BSBK01000787.1 coordinate 552,613, forward strand.
ATCCATTGAAACCGGTATTCATACTCCCATAGTTGGTTATTCAACTAGTGAGGGTTGTACTAGTTTTCTACAAGGTTACCGAATGTGATATAAAGTGGTATTCATATCATCATGATGTGGTCAGTGATGGTTGTACTTACTTTTCAGTCCTGCAATGCTCAATGATGAAAATATTTCTCTATGGCATTTCTTTGCTAAAAGCTAGTGACAATTTAGTTGCATTGCATTGCATTTTCATGTTAGATTAAGTGCATTGGTTTGTAGTATTTTTCAAGAGAAAGGGGGTTCATTCATTTATTATCTTGATCAATCATTAAAGGGGGTTCAATTAAACACTTTATCCTTGGTTCCAATCAATAATGTGAGATTATATTTTGCATTCATTCATAGCATTACTCATTATTCATTATCCTTATATCTGAAAATAAAAAGAAAAGGATTCATTGATCATTAATCATTTGCATACATTTAGTTAAGGATTCCATTTTAAGAGTTGCATACATCAAAAAATCAAAAACATAGTTGCATTCATTATCCATATTTCCATAATAAAACATTTGCATCCATACATTGAAAATTTGGAAAAAACATATCAAAGTTACATTATCATTTGCATTCATTTATCTATATCATATGTAAGATACATTACATCCATAGCATAATCAAAAGTAAATGCATCATAAACATCATATAGAACTGCATATAAAGATAATCTCACATAAACACATCACGAGAATCAAGGAAAGTTCATAATCATATAAATGTCCATAACATCAAAGATCCATCAAATCTATATATCAAAGATACAATATCATCGACAAAATTATACATCAAAGTCCTAATCAATAAATATAACATGATACAAAATCATCATCAAGGAAATCATCAATAATCAATCATTTTGATTAATTCAGGGCAACCTAATTCTATCCATTACCTATATCTACATCTGCACCTGATTCATATCAAATGACCCTATCTATCAACCTTCCACCATTAATCTTCTCATCAAATCCAATCCAATTAAATATCAATCAGTCAAATCATCCAATTGATCATCTAACATCAATCAAGTTATCCTATCATCCTATTTGCTCTTCTTGAGCATATCAAATCCATAATCAATCATAAATTTTAACATGATATAAAATCAGCAAGGAGATCCATAATCAATCATCAAGATCATGTAGGGCCACCCGCTCCATCACCAGCACCTGATCCATCTGGTCCCCTGTCACCTGATCTATCATGAGTAGGAGGAGTTTGACTAGTACTCGCAACATTGGGCCTCTGAGCCATCATAGTCATAAACTGTTGCATCATAGTAGCTACCTGATCCAGTTGACTAAATACTGCTAACAGACCCGTCTGTAATGAACGCACATCCTGTGACAGAGTGTCTACGCTAGGAGAATAAAATGGGGGGATAATTTAAATGATTGTCTCAGAGGTTTGGACAAGTAGACAAATTTGAGTGGTTGAGATTCAAAGTTGAAAATGTGTGATTGAGATTCAACTATTTGGAGTGATCCATGTGCATTGTGTTCTCAATTCTTATTGGTTGCTCAAATTATGTTGAAAGATATTAGGTTTAATTAAATTCCATCAATTAATTAAATTAGCCATGTAAGGGAATAGGTTCAATTTGATTTTTGATTTAAAACTATACAATTAATTGATTAAAATCAATTATATAGTGTGATTGATCCCTTTAAGCTTGCATTTAATTATTTAACGTCATGATTTGATTTTTCCTTTGATTTAAATGATTTTGTCCAATTTTTATTAATAAATATCCATTTAAAATTGATTTGATCCATTTTGATGAGAATTAGAGCATTTGGCTAAGATTTTGCAAATTTGAATGATTTTAAGACATTTGCCCAGTTTTTGGTGTCTACAAATGCCCCTCTTTGAATTGATGTGCGTAGCGCATTGATTCAAAGAAATTTTACATGTCTTGATCACTGATTTGATTCTTGATTGATTGATACAAACTTGATTTGAAACTGCTTTGATTGATAAAAACCTGATTTGAAAAATGATGTAACATGCCCCACTGATAATAGTTCAAAATTTTTAATGCCCCAGATTTGATATTGATGCAGATTTGATACTATAACGATGCCCCCTCAGAAATGAAACATATTGATCACCAGATAAAAAAATATGATGAAATTGATTGAAAATAGATCCAATATGTTTTCATTTCTAAAAACATCGATGATAATCAAGGTCACAACAAATGTCCCGATTTGATTGATATTTTGATAGAGGTCACAAGGTCAAAATTTACCTCAAAATTAGGTCAAATAGCATAAATAGGTTGAAAAACCCAAATTTACTATTCATTTGCACTTTTGACTATTGAGATTTTTGCTCTGATCCTAAGATAGTTGATTGTAATGGTTGTCCCTATTCGAGAGCATCGGTTCGAGAGATGTTGTCGATATCAGAGACCTTTGGATTACGGACCTTCAAGAAGTGACTCTAACCTTCCTAGTGCATTTATTACAACTTTTTTAGCATTTATTAAGCGACATTTCATAGGTGAGTTTTAAACATTATTAAGCAACATTTCACTACACATATGCGTTACTTCATGAGCCTAGGCGTCACTTAAACTATCCTAGGTGACATTTTGTAAAATTACAGCTAAAAATCATCAAATTTAATGCAATAAATGCTAAAAAGGTTGTAATAAATGCACTAGGAAGGTCAGAGTCACTCACCGGAGGTTCGTAATCCAAAGGTCTCTGATACTGACGACATCTCTCAAACTGATGCTCTCAAATAGGCACAACCATCGTGATCAGCTATCTCAGGATCAAAGCAAAAATCTCAATATTCAAAAGTGAAAATGAATAGTAAATTTGGATTTTTCAACCTATTTATGCTAATTTGACCTAATTTTGAGGTAATTTTTGACCTATCAATCTATATCAACATATCAATCAAACCGGGACATTTGTTGTGACCTTTATCATTGATGTTTTTCAGAAATGAAAACATATTGGATCTATTTTCAATCAATTTCATCATATTTTTCTATCTGGCGATCAATATGTTTCATTTATGAGGGGGCATCATTATAGTATCAAATCTGCATCAATATCAAATCTAGGGCATTAAAAATTTTGAACTATTATCAGTGGGGCATGTTACATCATTTTTCAAATCAGGTTTTTATCAATCAAAGCAGTTTCAAATCAGGTTTCAAATCAAGTTTGTATCAATCAATCAAGAATCAAATCAATGATCAGGACATGTAAAATTTCTTTGAATCAATGTGCTGTGCACATCAATTCAAAGAGGGGCATTTGTAGACACCAAAAACTGGGCAAGTGTCTTAAAATCATTCAAATTTGCAAAATCTTAGTCAAATGCTCTAATTCTCATCAAAATGGATCAAATCAATTTTAAATGGACATTTATTAATCAATATTGGACAAAGTCATTTAAATCAAAGGAAAAATCAAATCATGACATTAAATAATTAAATACAAGCTTAAAGGGGTGAATAACACTATATAATTGATTTTAATCAATTAATTGTATAGTTTTAAATCAAAAATCAAATTGAACCTATTCCCTTACATGACTAATTTAATTAATTGATGGAATTTAATTAATCCTAATATCTTTCAACATAATTTGAGCAACCAATGAGAATTGAGAACAAAAGCATATGGATCACTCCAAATAGTTGAATCTCAATCATACATTGTCAACTTTGAATCTCAACCACTCAAATTTGTCTACTTGTCCAAACCTTCGAGACAATCATTTAAATTGTCCCCCATTTAAAAACATTTAAAAGTTTTTGACTCAACCAAGGCTAAACCATGATCAAGTCACTCTACCCCCTACCCTTGGGATTTTACTATAAATAGAAGTCATTTTGAGAGCATAAGATATCTTAGAAAATTCAAGTGCATAACATCATCACTATAGGCAAATTGAGAGCAATTGAGCATTATCATGAGCATTTGAGTTTATCTTTGCACCATTTTGGAGAATTGAGAACTAGATTAGGCATTTATCATAATTTTTCATTCTAGGATTGTCACTAGTGGAGAATAAGGCTGAGAGCTCTACTTACCAAGCTTAGATAGAGAACCATGAGATGTCATGTATGTTAATTTCAATTCTTTAGTTTAAATTTCCATTGTATTTGCATAGAATTGTAGTTAATTGTCCTAATTTCATGAAGGTGTAAACATTCACACACACCTAGATATAATTTGGGTTTAGCATTGGCATCCCTTCATCTTCTTGGGTTTTGCTAATCTAACTTGGGTTCTATTGAGAGTTATGTTTGGAAGCCCCTTTTTTCTCTTGTATTTTGAGTGTTAGTGTTGGAATGGTTAATTAATGAACTCATTTCACATTGTTTATATTGTTAGATTCATTAGTATCCATTTTACCCCTAAGTAGAAAGATAATCCACTTATTTGGTAACATTTTCCTTGTTGAATATCTTTAAACCCTTTTGATTCTTCATGGCTTTTCCTCTCACTCCTTGCAAAATTCTTGATATTTCTTAAACTCTCGAAAAAGTTTCTTGCAAAACCTAGAAAGAAGAAAAACTCCAATCCTACTTCCTTTCACAAACATGTTGCAAAAATGTTTCCAAACTGAGCTAAAACCTAAAACCCACGAGTTTACTAGCATACATACTTATCCTACCACAAAGGACCTTTTCCCATGATAAATGACCCATCCTCCATTCATTTACAACACAATGCAAGGAATCCTTGAGCACTAAGGAGAATATCTATTGAATTCTTAACATGTGAGGACCCTTTTTAAGAAATTGAACCATGCAATGCTAAAAGATTAAGCCACAATAAACTAAACTTACAAATTGATCCTAACTTAACACATTTCTCTTCTTCATTAAGGATCTCTTGTCCAAGAGAGATTGTTGAATGTCTACTTGAAAAGTTGGCAAGTCCAAACACTTCATTTGAGGCTTAAACATTATCACATTCTCTTTATTTGTAGATTCATGACCTCAAGCATGATCTAACATAGTCCTAAAGCTTGTAAAGTAAGCTCTTCCAAATGTTGGAGAACTCAAACAAACTTAAAACCTGCCATCCTGACCCTATTTACCAGGAGTAATAGAAGCTTATTGCCAACCCCTTAGAAGTGTTAGGGCTCAAAAAAATGGATATTGTATGCAACAACCCTATTAGAATAAGAACAATTATGATTACCACATCTACATCTCTCATTACATTGTATATAAGAATAAAAACATCTATAAAACCCATTGCTTTACAATTTGCTAGTAGTGAAAAAATGCCATTTCGAAATGTATTTATCTATCTATCTATCCATCTATCCATCTATTGATCTATCCATCCATCCATCTATCTATCTATCTCAACTCTTCAATTATATATAATTAAACTTAAACATGTTTGGAAAAATAATAATTTCATTTCTAATTTTCATTTATCTTGTCTTGTTTATGCGACTGCATTCTCCAGTTTTTCAGTTTTTTAAGGTAACAACACTTTTTGTCACCTTTTTAATTAAAATTTTTGGAGAACCAGAGTTTTTCATTAAAAAAGAACCTTTCCCCGCCACTTAGCTGTAAATATTTTTGAAGAGAATATGAAAGACTTAATTAAGCATGGGATTTGAAATTCCCAAGAAATATCAAAATATACCCTAAAGGAGAAATGGGTGGTTCCCTCCACTTTAGTCCATCCTTCTCACTTGCTCCTCATTTCAATTGCAATGGCGGCAGCACTCTCTGTAGCCAGATCATTCTCATTGCATTCAGACGTTGCTAAAATTTCTACTATTTCATCTTCTGGATTTCAAAACCTTAAATACTCCTTTTCATTATCTCATAAACATTACATTTATTCATCAGAAATATTATATCTGCAGCAGTACATAGCAGGGGCAGGCAGAGCGCGGGCAATAATGGCCTCAACATCAACAAAAACGGGCTCTGTATTGGGACACTCTCAACTTACAGGTTATTCTATGAACACTTTAGTTTTCTTTTTTTAAAACAGTCAATATAATGCTCTTTAATCTGTACGATCAGCATTTGCCCTCCTTTTTACGGGTTTAACGTTTGGGGTTTAGAATCTAGAGTTTTGGTTATTGGGTTTAGAACTTTAGTGTTGATAATAAGTTCAAAGAAAGTTTGCCGAAACCTAGTTCTGTCGAAATGAATGATGTTAGTTTTAGTTTAATTCGGGGGATCAAGACTTGTTTTGGCCGAGAGAGATGATAATCACTATATATTAATGCTTAGATTCTGCACAGTTGTAGTTTTGATTTTCTCTGAATTTACAATATGCTCCTAGAACCACTTAGAACCACAAATTTGATTTTTTCACTATATTAGAAAGTAGGTAAAATGCAGAAATGAATAGATTCTTTATGTTTAAAGTTTTTGTTTTAAAAGCAGTAATTTGGGGTATCATGATAGTAGACAGTAGCTGTTGTACTTTAATGAAGACATAATATTGTGCCACAGAGAATTAACCACATTTCTATGCCAAAATTTCATAAAAGCACCAAATTATCCACATTTTGCAGAAATGTCTGAAATAGTTTTGGGTTTCTTTGTAGCAGAGTCGAAGCAAGCTCTAATATCTTTATCAGATAAATGCGACCTGGAACTCCTTGGTAGGGGCCTTCAGAATCTAGGGTGAGTTAATCCTACTGTTTTATTTGAATTATATGATCCATTTCAAGGAATGTATGCTTTTAGCAGGTCTTGGCTCCTAGAAACTTTTAGAGAAACTCTGTTATACTATTTTTTTTTTGGTTTATATTTCCAAGTTATCCCTTTCAATACTTGCAAAAGAGCCTACTTGGTGGAGGGAGTTAATTTTATCAGGGTACGAGAAAACCATCACAAAAAAAATCATGTTTTGGACAAGCAGTGGTAAATCTATTGAGTTATTTCTCGTCACACGGTTACACGTTTTGTAGAACCAAGAACAATTACTAAGTTTTAATGTGTTCTAGGTATGTTTTCATAACATTTGGTAGAACTTCCATCTTTATCCTTGGTCAATCAAACAAAAGATATTTTAATATGTTTCTTCTTTTCAAAAACATACTCTCAATATAGATTTGATGTATTCTGTATTAATTCTTATAGTAAAAAGTAAAAACTCGTAATGAATTAGATCCAAAAGCTATAGCCAGATTACAATAGAAACAGAAAGGGGTACAATGAAAACATAAAAAAACAGCAGAGTTTGATGGTAACAGAAAGGAATAGGAGGAAAAAGAGATAACAGAGTTCCAAAATAAATAGAATGAGGATTAAGGGAACTGGGAAACATAATGAAGTTAAATTGGAGCAGAAAATGATAGGATAATGGCCAATTGTGAGAGGCACCATCTTTCTATTTCTATTATTGGAAAATCCAGGATTCTTTTCAATTACCAAACCTTGAAAAAATGCCCTCCAGTAGCTCCATTTGCAAGGGATGATTATGGGCTTTCATTAGTGCAAATGCATGTTAGTAAAACACCATAGAAGACCTTGGAAAATATATTATTGTCCTGATCTTTTATAGTTATCATGCAGACAAGAGTTAAAGCATTCTTTCTTGGAATATGACAGTGTACCTTACTTCCTCAGAAGATGTGATGAGAATTTGACTTAGGGAGATGAAAAAGTCTATATTGAAGTTGTTATAGGAATTTAAATATAAGAAAAATACTATCTTCTGCCTTGCCTAATACAAATACCTTGTGAATTGTGATGGATCTCCAAGACAAGCTTAACAGCAGGTGCGAATATTTAATATATTTTCACTTGGCACAGCTATTTGTGCTGTGAATTTTTCTTTATGTACTTATCAAATTTTTAATTGTTCTTTTATGCAGCTTCTATGTCCATAAATTTTTTCTGTTTCTTTTGTACTGCAGCTATGCAATTGTTTCGACTGGTGGCACAGCATCTGCACTTGAACAGGCTGGAATACCTGTAACTAAAGTGGAGCAAGTGACTAATTTTCCAGAGATGGTAAGTCTACTCAAAGGAAGATGCATTGTGGCTTCAGCAACCAGATTTTTATTGCATTTTGTGGATTTTTTTTTATATGACAATATCGAGAATTATTATATGGCTTCATCCCAATTTGCAGTAAAGATCAAAACTACTAAAAGAGACACAAAATTCTGTGTATACCCATGCAAGAGTGACAGATCCACCAAATAGAAGATACATGAAGATCAACATAGACCTGCAGAATTAGAATACCCGATGAAAACCAAAAACTACAAATGCAGAGGACCGTATATCCATACATTAAAAAATAAGAAAAGACATTTAAGCATAAAAACCTGAAAAAAACTACCATAGCATGCAGTCCAACTGCTATAAACACAAATTAGAACCATATCCCGAGCACAAAAAAAGTATCTACAAATCAAACACCCCTCGGTGAGTTATACTCAACACCACCAAGAATGATTCTTTATTGCTCACCTGCCCTGTTTGCAACACTTTCACCTGAGACAAATTGTTAACTATCTCACCCTTAACAGGAGAAAAGGATGAAGACTCTAGACGAGATAAAAGGATACCATCAATGAGTTCTGTCCTATTAGCAGATCTTGTCAAAATGTCATCTGCAAAAGTAGGGAGAGAATAATCACTGGTAACCTCCAACAGTCCATCATTAGGAGAATTCACCATATGTTTATAACCAGCCATATATCTTGAAATAAATCTGCCACAATACCAATGTCCCTGCTAAGGGCGTTAACATCTGCCACAGAAATTTCACCCTTAGCTCTATAGGAAATAATATAGCAGAAGAGGGTGTCACCGGGGTTGACTCCACAACCATCGTCATTAGCCATGTTAGGTAACATTAACTCTGCAAGTTAACGTTTCATGTTGACATATCTAACTTCTTCATCCAACATATTGTGGAAGTCTGCTCAAATCATTGCCCTTGATCATATCATGCTTGTATCTGCAAGACTGCAACCACATCTGTCCCTAGCACCGCCTTCACAAGATTGAGAACCTGCACATTATAATGGTAAAATACCTTCTTCAGTCTAAAATCAGAGATGTGCCATTTTTGGAATGGATCCTTGTGGGCCCCAGCATCCCGATTGGCCACTAAGAAAACACCCAAACAAATTCAGAGAAAGCCTGCCCATTCTTCTCCATGAAAAACCACACACTAGTACTCCAAACTATTGTATAATCCTGTTGAGAAAGCATCATTCACCAGTATTCAAAACTTCTCATTATGACATATCCAAAAGTGGTTAACTGGTGCAGATCTGTTTTTGACATTTGGACTAGTGGGGTCATTGTGTGAATATGTGGCACTATTGCAGAGCCAAATGCAGTGGTCAAAGGTGAAATCCCATACACATTCTTGTTCATCTAGAAAATTCTATGCATTTTCAAAGAAAAGGCATTGCATTTCGAGTTTGCATTCAAAGGATATGGCTCTGGGAAGGTTGTTGACAATGATTGCCATGGTGGTTGATGAAGTGCATGGTAGTTGCTGACAATGTCACAGATTTTGCCCGTCAAGTGCTTGTGGCATAATTTTAATTCATTTAAATGATTGCTGGGTCTTTTTGGAGGTTTGTTGAAGGTTCTTAACTTCCTAATAGTGCAAGTGGTTTATAAACAGCTTACAAACATCAAAATCTTGACAACAACATGTTAAGTGACAAAATATTGCCATTTTGAATTAAAAATGCTGAATAGAGGTACTTTTTGCATTCCAAAAATTAGGATCTTTGGCTTTTGGTGTTTGAGCTTCTGGATTTTGACCATTGGGAGGTTGAAGGATATTTTAATCTTTGTTTCCATGCCTGAAAAAGGGCTAGATGAATGATTGTTTGTGTGTAGAGCCATTTTTCTATGACATAGTATGTGTATGCAAGTCTGAAACTGCAGGGGAGTAATTGTTGAGGTACTTGTGATCTCTATTAGTAGTATATGTAGCTTGTTGAGACTGTTTTGTTCATTGTAAAACCTTCACATTTATTTTTAAATTTTTGCATGGTTGAACAGGAAGTATTTGCTTCCTTGACTGGATTTTTTCACTCAAAGTGGGGTTTCTCCAGATTAAATGATTTTTTTCCAGATTTATTTGTGTTATTCAAGTATATTCAGTATTGATGGTGGTTAATATCTTTGATAAGTGCTAGATATGCATTGAAATGTTATAATATCCATTATAAATGGATCAAATGCTGTTTCTATTTTGTTTGCAGCATTGCAATCAAACTAAATTTGTTGCTAAAGGGGTAGAGTGTGGCATGGCGACCTTGTTTACAAATCACATACTTCCTAAACTATCCACGAGTCACATGCGATCACATATGTGCTGGACAAGACATCTAATAGAAATTATTATGCACATTGTTTCATACTGACTCTATTTGGTCTTATTACCAACAAAAAGAACATCAGGAAAGAATATATAAATCTAAACCAAGCTATCTTTCTTAAGAAGCTATATAGGCAAAGTGTGGCATAGCCTCCCTTTTTACAGATCACATACTTATTGAACTATCCTCAACAGGATCTTATATGTCCTGAACAAGACAATTAATCAAAATCATTGATGTGCATTGTTGCGTACTGCCTCCATCTGGGATTGTTACCAACAAAAAGAACCTTAGGAAAGATGCTAAAGGGGCAAAGTGTGGCATAGCCACCTTGTTTACAGATCACATGCTTCTTGAACTATTGCCATACGCAATCACGTACATGTCGGAAAAGACAGCGAATAGCAATTGTTGCATGCTGCCTCCATTTGGGATTATTACCAATGGTTTGGAAAGAAAGTTTAAATCTTTCCCTATCTATCCTTCTCAACAATAGAAGATAATCCTTCTCAATCGTTTATACCAACATTTTCTATTGCAAATATTACAGAGCAACCTATCCTGTTGTTGGCTAATAGATTGGTTGGCTTATTTTGTTGTTAGTAACAATGACCAAACCTCAACAATTCAAACTTTCCTGTCCATGAAAGTGCTTCTTATAAATAATTCTTCATTTTCCAATCAGGGCTATGTCCCTTTATCATTGCATATATGACAACTTGTGAGTCTCCTATCTCAATCTCTTTGTATCCTACATTGTAAGTCATTTAAACTGGCAATGAGAACCTCCCATGCTGCATTGTTGGGTCTTAGAACTGATTCTTCTATTAGCAAAATTTCCTTCCCATCTTGCAGTAAATAACATTTGGTAAGCTAGGATCACCCTTTGATGCACCATCAAGTTTCAACCTGGTGTCAGCCTCTGGAAGATTCAGACATTCTTCTTTTGAGATTCTTGTGTTTTCTTTGTTCTTTAATGGGCTGCACCATGTGTATCTTGAACATGTAGAAAGTTAGAAACATTAGCATTGTTTTGGATATGTGTTGTATACTTTGCATGTTTTACACTTTATATAAATTGTATACCTTGCCACAAATTTTTTGGGACCCTTTTAGGTTTTATTGCGTATAGTTTTATATCTGTTGCAGTGGGATACTGCTAGCAGTTTGCTATATTGATGTTCTATCAATACTCACACGTGGAGTAGGGTTAAGGCACAAGTGCAAAATATGCTCTTGTATTTTTAACTAGAGTTAATACAATAAGTGAGGCTATTTTTTCTGAGATATTCCAGGGAAGGTTTCCTAGGATTATAAATTTCATTATATTGTGAGTGTGCCATTATTTCTTTTTGTTGCATTTAAGATTCTGTTAGCATTGTTTCTCCCTCATACTTAAAGCATAAGAGATATTAATAAAAGCCTTTTTGCATCAATTAGGATTTCATTTGTAGTATAAAATAGCCCCAAGAAGCGGGGTTAGCAGCTTAGTTGATGTTAGTTATGTTGTATTTGCTATTTTCCAGCATACAAATCAAATTAGAAGCAATTATAAGTATTGCGAAGATGTTTATGAAAGAGTGGCATCATACCAACTTGTAAGATGGGCTTAGATGGCTAAATGTTTGATTTTAACACTGCATTTAAAAGTATTTCTATTATAACTATATGATACACGATTAGATCTATAATAGTTTTATTCGAAACTTTTTAACTCAAATTATTTGAAAACTAAAATCTAATATCATCAAAGTCCAATGATCAAAATATTTATTTATTCATAGACTTGTATGAAGTGTAGTCTTATTGGATCTGTATTCTCCCATCACAGATCATAATAGAAAAAAGTCCATTGGAAGCATTGCTATTCTAATAGTGTTCATAACAGATACAAGAAAATCCCTTTAAAGTCCAAGTACACTTCCCAATTTCAGCATTATCAGAAGCTTTGCAGGTATCATAACAACCACACATAAAAACTGAGTATTTCCCTTGATATGCATCACGACAAAATCTGCTGTACCCATTGTAGTAGTCATATTCCATGGAATCCTGTAATTAGGGAAAGATACAAAGGACTGGTGACTGTTTAGCCTTCTCACTGCATTATGGTTGCCATAATAATGAGACTGTGGCAGCACAATGATTATCTTCTTTCAGATTCAGCTTTTAGGTATCAAACTTTTTTGTGCTTGCTGCTCTGTATATCTTAGGCAGGAAAAAATTCCTGATAGTTTAGTGTGTATATGACAAATGTCTTTTCCAACGGTATATTCAAATTTGGATATAGTTTATCTGTACTTCTTTGTGTAAATTTCTATGTACTTGTATGTGTAACTTCAAAATTTCATTGGAACACATCATTTATTGATGATCCCATAGGGCAGTGCCTCGTTTATCATAGTAACTATTCTTTTGCAAATGTGTAGAGCCATCCTCCTTGGATGTTAACACCAGGTGAGCTGAGTAGTGGTCAAGACTCATTGCCGTTTGAATCACATCAAATATTGAATAACTGATTGGGAATTAGGACTGAGTTGTTTAGGATTCAGGAAGCTAGATCTTATTCTTGTGAGAACTTTTAAATATTGTTTTGATAAGTGTCGTTTGCTCTAAAAAGAAATGCCTAGATTAATATCCATAATATTGAGCTTTGGAGCAAACAGTGAGGATTCATAATATATTTTTAAAGCAAATATCAATATTTCTTCATTTAACCTCTCTTAAACAATTATACATAGCTGTAACATGCCATCAAGTCTTGCTTTATCATGCTTCTCCTTGTTCCAACCTATCCCTTCAAGTGAAGACTGCGATCCTGGCATGTTCTGTGGAACAAAGTTAAATCTTGTGGCTGCATTTTAGTGAATGAGTGAAGAACACAATCTCTGTTGTATTTTCTTTTAATTCCACCGCCTTGCTGGGATTCATCATTGATGTATTGAATGGAGATGTCCACATTCTCTTCAAATTTTTTTGGTCTATCAATGTGAGGGCTGCATTCATCTCTCAATGGAAATTTTGGCTCAATGTTCAGACACAATTTGATATTGTGGTCAATGATCTGTTCAAGCTAATGTTTGAGGCAATTGATGCCTCCTCATTTTCAATTCACAATAATTGCGAATAATTGACTTTCAGTCTGTCTTGGTTTGATGTGTTTCCAAGCAATTGTTAGGAATAGTCCCAAGAGATAATTGAGCGGGGGGGGGGGGGGGGGGGTCAGTTATCTACAAGATTCAATTCTTTATCCAATTATGTGTAGAAGAACATTAAGCATAAACACAATATGAGAACATTTAACACAACACCACAATTTTGGTTATCGGGAAACTCAAATAGGTAAAAACCCCGGCGGGAATTAGCACCCACTATAAACTGCACTAGAGTATAATGATCCCTTTTAGAAGATCTTACAACCTTGTTAGGAGTTGATCTTTACAATGCATTAAGTACAGTGACCTGGTCAAGGGTCGGACCCTGTTAGGAGTCTTTTACAATTAACCCTGTTAGGGGTGAGGACACACTGTCCGAGAGCACACTGCTCAAGGGGTGAAGGCTGCAACCTTCTGCTTAACAGATACACACTATATTTGAATCTTTGGTGAATTGTGAGTTAGACCTGCTGTCTTGATCAGTTCCAATGAATAGCATACACTTTCTTCTTTGTCACATAGACCTTCTACTGATGGCTCAATACTTCGCACCTTCTACTTTGCTCTGCTATTTTAACTATCTGCCATGCTTAGCGATCACAACTGACCGGCTATAAGTATCTTTCTCCAAATGATATAATCAAGTCAGTCTGTTAGAACTTCCTTGAAATCATATTAGAGAAACAATATAACTCTTAACTAACATCTCCACCAGCTATATCAAGTACGCAACACAAATAGGACCACGCAACTCCATATGAGTAGACGCATCGCTTCACACTGTCGGCTCCACCAAATTAACTGAAACTTTCTTCTCTTGTTGAAATACATTATGCGCTCTTAACCAAACATTCTTAACTCTTCTCCAAACACGAAACCAAGCACGCATATCACAATGATAGGCGCAACTACTACAACGACATAAACAATGTCGGCTCCATCAGATAAATTTAGGAAACTGTAATTGGCAACTGGAAACATCATAACTCAACCTGTATTGCACAACTGACTCTGCGTCCATGAACATAGCTTCATTATCATGTCTACAACATAAATATAAACGCGCAAGGCTCCATCACAACCGTACTGCAAATCACATACAAAACTCTTCTTGGGACCTGTCAGGAACACTACTGATACAAACAACTGTATTACTATCTTCACTCAGAATCAACCTCTGCGTCTATGATATCATGCTGATAATATATCTAAGAACCATATGCTCAAAGCTCTCTCCATCAGGCTTCCATGCACGCTGCTTACCATATGTTGTCATCAATGACAAACATACAGTCAACACTAACTTGTTGGCAAATCTCCAACAACAACATCCCTCTTTGTATGATTCAGTTGATGCCTCCACTCATCTTCAATCCACAATAATTGCAAATGATTGACTTTCTGTCTGTCTTGGTTCAACATGCTTCCAAACAACATCCCTCTTTCTATTGCTTTGACTTCTACTTTTGATGCCCTTGGATACAATGTGTCAACTTTGGAATTGAAAAAAAAAGCAAATTCAATTGCTGCAAATGTTAGCATTGAATTTATTTTTGTAAACACAAAAACCTTAGAATAATTCAAATCCACTGGAAAAAATAAGAAAAACACTAGAATAATACAAAAAATAGGAGATGTAAAAGGAATGTGGAAAAATCTTGGGAAAAAAGAAAGAACATATCTGATGTTTCAAAATTGCAGAAATCTTGCTTCCATAATTGCCTTACATTGCTATGTGAAGAGTTCAAAAGAGATAAAATGCAGCGGCGAGTGTCAAGTGAGGTCGAGTAGGGTTAAATAGACAATTTTGGTGTGTTTTGACAGCATTTTCTGCATGTTCTTGCACATTTTTTCCCCATGGTCTGCCTTGGAAATGCAATAGAAATGAAGGATGACTCCTAGCCATGAACTTGCTGAGTACTCATGAGTATCTGAGGGAATGTGAGGTGAGTCCAAGCTTGAGACTCACATCAAGCTTGCACTGTTTTCAAGTCCCTTGGGACAGAACTGTTAGTATTTTCCAGATTTACCTAGGAATGATCAAGCTATAGAGATCTTTCAAGACTAAGCACAGGATATGATAAGAAATCACAAAGAACAAGAAGAGATAATACCCGGATTATATCTCTGAATCAGTCCTTAGAGACTTCAAATCTGAACTTTGAGATCTTCAATCTTGCCCTTCAATATGTCACCAATCTGCCCTGATTTTGGCCTTCTATTAGATCTGCCATAATTCTCAGATCTAGGGTTGCAAGATCGACCCTCATATGGTTCTTCTAGGGCTGCACAATACTGCCCTAGTTCGCTCCTCTAGGGCTGCATAATTCTGCCCCAATTCACTCCATTATGCCACCGATTTGAACTTCAAGTTGTCTCAGATCTGCCTTAGATTTATTTCGCACTCTTTATCCATGAGTTTCGCTGCTGCTCCAATTCGCTGCCTTGATCGATTCTTGGAAGGAGACAATATGTTATGTTTTTGATATGATCTCTCCTAAGAATCATTCTGCCTTTATATCCAACTTGAGTGCCTTCGCAAGGGGCCGACTTGGATAAAACATTATTTCCCAAGGGGCCGACTTTGGGCCCTGTCTAATTATTCCTTAAATTAGACCATTAAATCAATTTGTTAATAAACAATAAATATTAAGTATAAGATAAATTTAATATTATTATTTATATATCGAAATGTCTTTTATCCAATGCATGAGATATTTGTCGACAAGGCCATAATATCAACAAGAAGAAACATACAAATATTTTACGAGTTTCAGAACTTGGTGTAGTGCTTTGCACAAGTATGTGTTCTTTTGGTTTAGTGCATCAATTGGTTCAAGGTGTTTGTTTCTGGTCGATAGAATTCAACTTTTGACCCTTCCATTCAAATGATCACTTTTTGCTTTTTCTTTAGAATCGAAGGCTCAAGAGTCGAAATTCGTTCTAAATGTTTGAACTTGAATTGCATGACTGCTAATCCTTGTGGGTCTTTCATTTGCCTGATCCAAGCATATGGGGTAACCTCAAATGACCGAAATGTGTAAAAACCTGTAACATGCAGTTGGAGTGTGGCTGGCCATGCCAGTTATCTTGAACGAGAGATGGTCACTTCATCAAATTCTGTTTTGAGTCAATTTTTGTAGTGCTTCTGAATTGTATTCCTAGTTTCATTTCTGATGAAATGGTAGTAGGCCTAGAGAATGACGTTACTGGCTGAACCAAAATTAGAAAGTGTTCATTATTCGAGTGATAATACAGCAACTACAAACCCACTGGAATTTCTAAAGTGTGAGGTATGCTATTATACCTTTTTTTGTAACTTGTTTAAAAAGGCATTGATTTTTTACTGGTATAATTTTTTTTTGACATATTTATCTGGTGTAGCAGTCCCCACTATGTACGGGCTTAGCCAGTAAAGGTTGTTCAAGTGGCACGCACCTATCTAAATACATATATGGAAAAATACAAATCATTTTGCATTCTATATATATCTCCCCAATTCCATTTATGATTGTTAATAAAATGATTATATTGTTCTGCTTTAAGAACTCTTGATGGCATTAACCAGTTGGAACTCTTTTTTGGGTAGAAGAATGCCTCTGTATTTTATTTAGAGCAGTGCCATGTTTATCATAGTAACTATTCTTTTGCAAATGTGTAGAGCCATCCTCCTTGGATCTTAACACCAGGTGACCTGAGTAGTGGTCAAGGCTCATTGCCGTTTGAATCACATCAAATATTGAATAACTGATTGGGAATTAGGACTGAGTTGTTTATGATTCAGGAAGCTAGATCTTATTCTTGTGAGAATTTTTTAAATATTGTTTTGATGAGTTTCCTTTGCTCTAAAAAGCAATGCCTAGATTAATATCCTTAATATTGAGCTTTGGAGCAAATAGTGAGGATTCATAATATAGTTTTAACTTTCTTCTAACTATCTAAAGATTTCCAAACAAATTTTTAGATCAGGTTTGTTTTGCAACATAATCATCTTATTAGGCTTGTTTATCAAATTGCACCAGGGAAACTTTCGTTTGACTAAGGATTTTCTATTTTGTGAAGCTTGATGGTCGTGTTAAAACCTTGCACCCTGCTGTGCATGGAGGTATTCTTGCAAGAAGGGATCAACAGCGTCACATGGATGATCTGAAGAACCATGGAATTGGTGAGTGCTTAAGTTATGATTTTGGTTTTGAATACTTGATATTAGCCTGTGTGTTGATATGAGAAGTTGTTCTCTCATTAATGTTATCTGTTCATTAACCAAATTTTTATTGTGCTATTTGAAACATGGTTTCTTTTGCTCAGTTGGGTTTTGGAGTATCATTAATCATTGTGAAATTGTGTGAATTTTTATTGTTTCATTTTTCGCTATTTAAGGTACTGATTTATTAGGCTATTATTGGTAGAAATTGCAGTATTCCATGGTTACATTGTGGTTTTTAAAGCTCAAGATTGGCAGTGAGCATATATGGTGTGGATTTAATATGGTGACATATTTGTTATGGTAAAGTGGATACTAAATATTCATCTATGCTTGAACTTCATATTCTTTTGTAATTTAGAGATGGCATTTTTGTGTTAAATGTTAATATTGTTTTGTTTTACTTATTCTTTGGAAGACGTACACAAGGACTTGATCTTTGTAATGTCCCCAACCAGTCATTCATAAGAAATTAATAATTACATAGATTTTCTTGATTTGCAATTCTGAAATTATGCACAGAAACACATCAATCTATTGCTGACCTCTTCATCCCTTGTTGACAATATTGTTATAACTTATTACAGACTAACTGAGTAATGACAGGTGTTGATACAGAAGAAAATAGCATAACAGCCATGCCAAAAGATGACAACTTGAAATCTCACGAATAATTTTCTGGTAAATTTCAATGCAATGGGATTAGTCTATGTAATCATTTGTAAAGTTACTGCAGACAATGTTAAGAAATTAAGATAGACCAGTCCAAAAAAAATCAGCTTAACACTTCTAAAAACTTAAAAAGTAATGTAGATAATAGAATAATGTGTGTCAGAGCCTGTCTACTCCATGCTGCAATTTCTCTTTTGTGTTATGCTAGCAAAGTAAAGCTGGCAACATTGGGTCCATCTTCCACTCAGATTGTTAGCAGCTTATTCTCAAGGTAGTCACTCTACAATTCCAAGTATATACTGACACTATTATATGCGATTCTTTATAAGATAACACCAATTGCCATGCTTACCACTTCACACACTTCACATGATGCCTTAAAGGAAGAAAGACATCAACAATTTAAAACATAAAAAAATTGCAACCTCTTCCAAGGCAGCCCTATTAAATCTAGCAAGTTCAAAAGTCCTCGGCCTGCAATCAATCTGAGTCAGCACTCAGCAGCCAACAGACAATTGCTGTGATCAACCACTTTCACTTATTGTACTACTGTGATTTTCAATAAAGAGGTGTGATAGGAAGTGAAATTGCTGGTTCGGACTTATTTGGAAATTTATTGCAAACTGGACATTAATCAATGTTAATGTTTTGTAGCTGCGAGAGATATCATTCTCTCCTTCATCGTAGAGTTATGATGACATGGCACCAAATGAGATGACATGGCATCGTGTGTGGGTATTGCTATAGTCTGTTCACAATCATTATGGGTGTCGGTTCATATGTATGCAAGTTGCCGTTGATTTTGAATTCTGTCATCGTAACAATCATTGTGAGCATCGGTTATACTATGAAGGTGTCGGTTCACCTTCCTATGGTTCCATGTAATTCTCTTTACCTCCGCCTTTTGATAGTCATGGAGGTCCTTGAATATTGGGTGTCGTTTCTGTTGTTGTGCGTTAATTTTCAAGAAGTGCGAGCTTTCTCTTATTCTCAGTATCAATGGTGTTTTTCATAATCAGTAATGACACTTGTTCATATATTCTTTGGCTTTTGAAGACTGGACTTACTGTTTTTGTGAGTGCCGTGTTTGGTCATCGATTCACATTCTGGCTGCCATTGGTTCACTTAATTATGATGAAGAACAGAGACTAGTGTGGATTTGAGTGTTATAGAGGTTGTAATAGCATCCAGTTTTATGTTATGTATCTTCTGTGTGTGATACTTATAGTATCGTGTTCTTTTTGTGATAATACACAGATGCTCATCAAATTGACTATGATCTACATTGATATTCATATTTTTTTTTGTGCGTATTGAGTATTATCGTGATGTAGGAAGAGCTATTTATTGGACTGCTCCTTGTATTCAAATGAGTGACTACTGCATCTGGAAGATATATAGTATTTGTCTAGATATATACGTAACAAAAAGTATACTGTGAGGAATTGCTTGGTACAACATTGGGTTCTATTTTGCAGATGCTATGATCATGTTTGAATGATCTGAAGAATGGTCATCTATTTCAGCAGGGTTAGTTTATATTCTGCAGAGTCGTCTTATTCTGTAGTTGTCTGTTATGTGATAACAGATCTTAAACAAATCTTATGAAACGTCATTCATCTGATGAAGCTTGTGAGCTTTGTTTGTATTGAGTTCCATTGATTATTTAATAAAAGAGATCTTTTGGTGTGGCTGGGTTTTTCCCTCGAGTAGGAGGGTTTTTCCCAGGGTATCTCAGGTGCTCCTTGTGTTTCTTGCTTTATCTATTATTTTATTCTGGTTTGAGAACTTAACAATCAATTTTGCACTATTGTGATCTCTATGTAAAATCACTCTAAAAAATTGTGGGTTTCTCTCCTTCAATTCCTGTCATGAGGGGTTTCATCCTCAGGTTAAATGAACTGCAGTTACATGCTCCAAACGTTGTGTGGCTTTTTTTCCCAAGAGAAGAGAAAGTTATAAAATAAACTTTTAGAATTAGAAGGGAGATTAAAAAAAGAGGATATTATGATCCTTTGGACAAAATAGAAATTAATAAGGAATGCTTATAAAAAGTCTAAAAACTCTGAAAAGGAGAGAAATGATTTTTCATTTAAAAAATTATTAAAAGAAAACTTTTGTGAAAGGGTGTGATGGTTTGAAAAACCATTCATGTGAGACTTGGATGGGGTGGGGTGATACTCGAAGGAGTAGGTGTTTTAGTGGGCTATGGGCATGGGAGAAGGGTAATATAGTGTGTGTCCAACTCAAGGTACAGTTGTCACTCAGGATTGTCTTGGCCAGTGTTGATGCTTGGAAAGCATGTGCAGTGGCTTTTGAATATAAACCGGTTCCTCCTGGATGTGCCATAGCTATGAGGGCTAGGACCACTGAAATCTTCTCAGAGTCAGAATGACCATTTCAAGTGCATTGATTTAGAAAAGTATTGAAAACATTGATGTTGAAAGATATTGGGAATATTATATAAAAGAATTTGATGAAAATATGATTGAATTATGTGGTTCTGTTATTCAATTTACTATTATTTAATTTAGAATTCTTGTCAAATATCACATTTATAGTCTACATTGGTTATTTTACATCAGCTATATACATCTATTTAATAACATTACATCTTGTAAATTATCTTATTTCTAGTATAATATCTATGAAATCCACTGCTAATATTTAAATAAATCTAGAAGAAAAGTGACATTACAACAAAGGAGTAGTAATTAGATAAAGAAAGATGTTTCTTTGTAAATAGTAATGATTTTTCACATGCCTCTTGACTTCTGATAAAATTAAACTTATATATATATATATATTATAATCTAATTCTTATTATAATTATTATAATTCCATAAAAAAGGAACATTACAATCTTGTCCATTCGAGTTTGTTGCCTCCCCAGACTTTATGTGTCATTCTGTAATTCTTTTGCGCAAATTTATGTTAATGGATTTTTGAGTGAATTTTGTCTAGTATAATATAAGCCTGCAATTTACATGGTATCATGCTTGTTGTAGAATCCTGTTCCAGGGTTCAAAAAAAGAATGTTCTTTCCTTCTATATGCTTCCATCTTCCAGCCTAAATTAGAAACAATTAAATATTAATCCCATACTTATGTATCATTGGTTAATAGTTTTCTATTTAACATTTGAGATGCAGGGGCATTTGATTTGGTGGTGGTAAACCTTTACCCATTTTATGAGAAGGTTTCTTCATCCAATGGGATAGCATTTGAAGATGGCGTCGAGAACATCGATATTGGTGGGCCAGCAATGATCAGGGCAGCTGCAAAGGTATGCTTTGGTTTCATAAAAACTTTTTTTTCCCAACATCTTGCAATACATATCGACTAATACTTTATCTATGCATATTGTAAAACCTTATGCAGAACCATAAGCATGTGCTGGTAGTGGTTGATCCTGCAGACTACCCTTCGCTTTTGGGGTACTTGCAAGGTGAAGGAAATGATGGAGAGGATCTCCGAAGAAAGTTTGCCTGGAAAGCCTTCCAGCATGTTGCTTCATATGACTCTGCTGTAGCAGAGTGGTTCTGGAAGCAGCTTGGTAGAGGTATTTATTGAATTGACTAAAATATTCTTTAAATTTATGCAATTAAAAAACTGCAATTGATGATTTGAATTTAAGACAGATTTCCTTTTATGAGCAGATGAATTTCCACCAAGATTAACTGTCCCTCTTTCAGTCAAGTCCACTCTTAGATATGGGGAAAACCCTCATCAGAAAGCTGCATTTTATGCTGATGAGTCCCTATGTGAGGTGGATGCTGGAGGCATTGCAACTGCTGTACAACATCATGGAAAGGTAAGCATCTGGCTCTCTTCTTATCTATGTTTTGTCTTCAGAGAATTGCATATACTTGACAAATTGTGAATAACTAAAGTGAAGCCTTATTTGAGGGGTAATTGTTAGCTTATAATCTGGTCCTCTCTTAGAACTCCAACTTTGCAGGGTTTTGTGCCAGTATTTCCAAAAATGTCAATCCTGTAAAAACTTTGAAAGAATATTAGTTTATGAAGCCTGTCTTAGGGTCTCATAAAATGGTTTTCTCTGAGTTTTATTGGTTCCTGCCAGGGGCAGGCCACTTATGCATCTGTTGGATGTGATATCTTGTCACTGTTAATCAATTAAAATCTGGAATTAAACAAGTTTCATCGAAATTGCTGAAGTTTGTATTTAATTGTTTTCTCCTGTAATTATAGATAATCAATTTATCCATTTTGCAATAAGCTTGTCATTGGAAACAGTTGTAGTTTCTAAACATATTTTATTATTCTTAAAATATTTTATTGTTCTCCTTAAAATGCAATATGTATAAAATCTCGTCAATATTAATTGAAAAAAAGTTACACTGTTGTAATTATATCTGCTGCTATCATATTTGAGGAAGGCAGTAAAAAAATGAATTATGTTTGCCAATATATGAAGATGCATGACTGGGTATGTGTCCTGCAAAATTAGATTTGCAATTTAAT
Source organism: Chamaecyparis obtusa (assembly GCA_027943335.1). Taxonomy (NCBI): domain Eukaryota; kingdom Viridiplantae; phylum Streptophyta; class Pinopsida; order Cupressales; family Cupressaceae; genus Chamaecyparis; species Chamaecyparis obtusa. The sequence continues at coordinate 575,490 of BSBK01000787.1, forward strand.
ATGTGCAAGTAGGTGGTGGTGAATGTCAGTGGTTTAAATTACCAACAAGCCTATAATACTCCCACGGCCACTAAATTTCAATATTCTACTCGTCAGAGTGAGTTAGTTTCTGGAACAGGTCTACATAATTACCATTTTTCCAACAAAGTGCTTTGCCTGAAGCTTTTCTTTTCCCAAGTTACTGGTGCATTCAGTTACAGTTTTTATAACTTGCCAATTAGTTTTGATTCCATATCTTTTGTTGATGGTTTGCACCATAGAAGCAGATATCCTTGAAATGTCCCAATATAGTGCAATATATCTTTCCTTGGCAAGGCTCCCAATGATTTTTTAAAAATATCTTTGAGTGCGACACATGAAAATATTGACCAATATATTCATATTGCAAAATTATTGGTGATATAGCATGATGCATTGGTAATATCACAATAAATTAGTTTTTTTATGTTCTACTAAGTTTCCTGGACATGGGGATGTGGGGATGGCTAATATATATCTATATGGAAATTTCAAATATTCATATGATAGCCTCTCTCTATAAAGTTTGATATATTTGAGTACAACTTGTTCGAACCATATAGTAGTCATGGTACTCTTAAGGTTTTGGATATATGTTCCAGTATCTGTGTAAATACAAATTACAAATTACATGTACTTTGTCAGTTTATTTTTGTCTATATGTAGGAGTTATTAAAGAAATGTTTGCCTCATCTTTACTATGATTTCTATTAATTTTTGTTTATTTTGTCGTTTTATTTAAGCACAGTGGAATGCAATATAATATGAGGATTTCTTCCTATAAGCATATATAAAGCCTTGTTAGATTGCTTTTGTGGCTTTGTAATTGTTCTCAGAATTTCCATTGTCATTATTGTAAATGTTGTCATTAATAAAATTTATCAGTTTTGGTTTGGGTTCAGTATACATTTTAAATTATCTTTGCAGAGTAAGGTTCAGAAAATTAACGAGTGATCTGGTATATAATAATGTTTTTCCACTGTATTCTATAAGTAGTATGATTTGATATTCAAATTGAAAAATTCAGTAACAAAGATGCATATTTTTTATATGCAGTTTGGAGCAATTTATTTGCCCCCAAAAAGTTAGCCTTCATGTTGTTCCATCTCTGAGAACTAATGTTTTTTTAGGATGCATGAAAACTTAGTGATGAAAATTATCCCCATTCTCCTATGTCTTATTATTTTTTTCTGTTTGTCATCATCTTTTGTTTGACACTTCTCTGTTTTTAAGTTGTTGTTTTCTTTTATGTTTGGTAGGACATATGTGGCATTTTGTACCTTTTAGTAACACCATTCATAGTTTGTGTTAATTAATTCATTTTTAACATATTATAGGGTTCCAAAATGCATCTTTAGACGTCTTTTTTAATATAATCACATTTGTGTGGATTCCTGCCCAAAGACTCCAAAATTGGTCTGGATTGATTATTTTGTATTTGCTGGACTACTATTTAGGAAAGCTTCATGTCCATGAGCAAGGAATTGTTTTTCCTGTCATTGCATTCACACAGCGAATTTACAGGTTCACAGATAGCTTATTCTTACATAAAAATTAAAAATGGTTTTTTTGAAGCTGGGTGTTTTTTTTAAAGGTTTTTTGAGCACTAGGAAAAAGGGCACAGCTGGTTGCCCTTGGGACGGTCAAGGGAGGTCTCAGACGTCCTTGATGTGTCCTGGGGACAACAGTTTGTCCCCCATCTATCCCTGAGCTGCCCCTTGTTTTGGAAACGTCCCCAACATTTTGGCAAATTTTGTGGATGATTGGGAAACGTCCCCAAGCTGTTCCTTGTCCTTGAGACATCCCTGATGTGGGGACAGACAAAAAATCTTAGGAGCATGTCCTTGTTTACCTTGTTTTTTTTCTATGTAAGCATCAGGCCTGCAAATTTTTTATTTTTTGATTCTTCTCTAGAGCTTTTATAAATGGGTTATACCAGCTTGAATGGTGTAAGTAGTGTTAAGATCATAGTTTGCATACTTGGTGAGTTGTCGAGTACTTGTCTTTTTTTTTTCACCTGAGAGTTTTATTAGCATTTACTTACCGAGTTTGCCAAAAAATCAGTGAGTTTTTCTATTTAACTCAGCAACACTTCAAAATACATGGATTAGACAATTGCATATTCTACTTTTTTGGTTTTGGCCTTTTAAAAAATTATGAAAATGGTGTGAATGATGGAGGTTTATGTTGTTTTGGAAGTCTTCATTTGGGCTTGGTGGTGGGGCTCAACCCTGTCTGGTACTGTGATAGGGAATGTGACAAAGGTGCTGCTCTAGGACCCTTCCTAGGATCTTCAACCCTGTTGGGGATCTTGACCCTAGATATCTGCGAGGGGCATTGTCCCTCGACCCCATTATTTGCTACATTTTTATAGCTATATTTTGCATCACACACACACATGCACACACACATACATACATAACAAACACACTCACATACATACATATGTACATATAGATATACATACGTACATATAGATATACATACATATATATAGATATATATACATTTACATACATACATACTTACATATTTTTTATATATTTAAAAAATAATGTTCTTTTTTTTTAATTTAAGTGTTTTTAAAGGTGTTGAGTTTTTCCCAAGTACTCTCTTAGTCATATTTTTTGGCTTGCTGAGTACTCTTTGAGTCTGAGTTTGCGAACTATTGTTAAGATTTTCTGGTGCCATTGTTGTATAGGAGTTAGATGTACTGCAAAGGGGTAACGGCATTTAATGTTAAAAAAATAAATGATATCTTCAGTTGTGAAGACACGTGGTATAAAAGGGTTTGAAAACCTTGTGAATAGAGAACATGGCTATTGTTATTATGATTAGTGAATATCACTGTTGCTTTTGACAACAACAAATACTGCTGTGATTATTTATTATTCGTGAGAATATTCATTGCTGGACAAAGCTGTCAAACAATTATACTGTCCTTTGATTTGTCATTATTATTGCAATGCAGATGTTAGTGCTGTTGTAGACTTGCTGTCATTTGTACTTATCAGTGGTATTGTGTAATGTCCCCGTTTTTAGTCTCATGGGATTAGCTTGGTTTGGCGACCCACATAGGCTAATCAGGCGATCAGAGGGGGTTAGATGGTGGAGCCAGCGTTGGGATTCCATTCTGGAGGTTCAGATTATTAGGTCTGCTCTTCGTTCGGACCATTTTGGTCGACTTACTATTTTTAGTAAGTGGTATTGTGGGCATGGCTAGGATTAGCAGGGTGTCTGCATGGAGCGTCAGATATCTCAGGATTGAGTTTCAATGAATCTCCAGCTTGAGAGACTTACTATTTATAGTAAGTCTATTTTTAGCAGTGGCTATTTCTAGCAGGGCATTGCCTATTCTTAGCTGGGCAGTTGGACTTGGTGCTCTGTCAGAAGTTCGTTGATTGTAGTCAGACATGCAATGACTTATATTTTAAATGTGTTATTAAATTAAATTATTTTGATTTAATTTAATAACTTATGACTTTATAACTTAATGTTATAAAGTGAGATTATTTTTTAAAGCCAATTAAGTGAAAATATTAAAAAGTGCTTTTTCGAAAAAGCTATATATTCTACTTGAAAAAGCACTTTCATTCATCTTTTATGCAATCATTATTTTCTTGGAATTTGTGAAGAAGGAAACCGGCTAGGATTTCGAGGACTGATTCCTCTTTCTCGTGATTTGAGCCATTGCTTGTAATGCTGAATTTCACAGCTGAATATTACTGAGTTTGCAATTCGATGCTGTTGTATATTGGAATTGTGGAAGTCTGAAGTCTGGAGATTGAAGTTTTGTTGGGAATTGTGACTTTGAATTCAACAATCGAATTCTGAAATAATTCTTTGGATGCTGATTATATATTTTCTGATTATCAAAAACAGTGGTGAAAGAAGGGAATCATCGAATTTCATATGTGGTGATGTATTCAATAGCTGTGTTTCAAAATAAAGGGAAGACGCTAGTGTTTGGCAGTGAAATTCCTCTGTTAACTGCCCACGTAATTATTGTCTGCTGGCACGTGAGGCTGTAGTTGTTGGCGGCTGCATATTTTGAGCAGAATCTTGATGTTAGCAGGGCCGTGAGTCTTGAGGGGAACTGTGACACTGAAATTCTGATCATGTGTGGTTCAGACTGGACCAATTTGGTAGTTCCTTGAGCTGCATTTAGTTTTGGAGCAGGCACATTGAGGTTTCACAAGGCGGCTGTATTATTTCTTGAGTTTCGTGACAATACATAAGGTGGCGTCTCAATTTGTATGGAGGCGTGTCATTGAATGGAGCATTTGTTTTGGTAGTACAGGTGCCTTAGTAAATTTCAAATTGTGATGTATATGTTTTGATTAGTTTAATAAGGTTTTATCTGGTGTTAGTTAATTGAAAACTATTTGTCTGCAATTGATAAATTCAACATATATATCTTTAGAATTGCTTGCATAAGTTTCGTCAAATAGGATAGTTGCAGTTGTTATTTCAAAAAATAATAAATATCTAGGAAGAGCCTAGTTCGGATTCTTCACAGTGGTATTAGAGCTCTTTTCTTGCCATCTTGTGGGGTCTGGACTCATTTTTATTCATAAGTTTTTAAAGTGATCAGCACTTCTATTTTTTCTAGCCATGGATAAATACAGGAGATCCAGTTCCGGAAGTTGTCATAGCAGTAAGGGAAATAAAGCAGAATTAAATGCTTTAGTAGAAAGCGTTGAGAGACTGAGACTGCATCAACAGAGATTAGCAATGAGTTTGTCGGATCCAGTTACAATAGATAGGGCAGCGAGATATATGGTCTCCGCCTTTAGAAGACCGACATCTAGTTTGCAGGGGAGAAGATTGGAGTTTTCTCCGACAATAATCCATGATGCTGATGTCTCTACATCTAGTTCAGCACCTGCTATTCCCATCCGCAGTGCTAATGATGGATTTATTGCCCAGGAGCCAGTGGATGTTTCAGTGCCATTGGTTGACAACAGAGCTGAGCATCACCAGGTTGAGGCTCCCAGAGCAGTCACTACAGATTGTATAGAGTCAGCTGATGTTGCAGTTATCACTGAGTGTTCAGATTCTTCCGTGGAGGGAGTTATTATTGGAGATGTTTATGTTAGTTGTAGTAGTGTTGCTTCAGTTCAGGAGGCAGTTGCTTCCTCAGTTGAGACTGAGGCATGTACAGAGTCGGTTGGAGATTTGGGCATTACAGCGGGGTCAGTTGATGATAGTTCGTGCTCCAGCATTATTGGTGCACAGCCTGACATGGAGTCATGTGTGCAGAGTCACGTGTCAGCAGTTGAGATTTCAGCAAGAGATGTAGGAGCTGACACATCTGATGATACTTTTGAGGATGCTGTGAGTTGCATGGGAGATGACACCCCCTGTGAGTTGTTGGGTGATGACTGCGAGGTGCATATGAGCTCTGACAACTCAGAGATTTATGATAGCAGTCGTAGTGTTGGATCAGTACATGAGACAGTGGTTCATTCCTGTGTTGAGGATGTGAGCATGGAGCTTCCTAGTGATGACACTCAGGATGAGAGTGTTGCAGCTGATTTGGGTGACATAGTTTCATGCCATAGTTTGGTTGACTCATATGACGACATTGATTCGAGTATGCAGCCAGAGTTAGTAGAGGAGATGCAGATAGATGATGTGTACATTAGCATTGCAGATATCTCCGATGTTGAGAGCGAGGATGATGAGTGCTGTAGTATTTCCGGCTTTCTATATCTGACTTTGGGTGTAGATTCAATGTTATCATATGGTGATAGTGAGTTCCAGGATTATGTGTTACAGGGACTCACAGATGAGGATTGGGAAGCTTATGAGTGGCAGGAGTTTGTTACAGCCAGGGCTTCCACTTTTAGAGATGGGGTTACCTCTTCGGTAACTCATGAGGATGTGTCTCAGGATTTGGACTGTCAAATGGTTGCAGAGGACAAGGTAGCTGGAGATTGTGTTGAGTTAGATTCAGCAACAGCTTTCTCGGGGTTAGATGAGGAAATGTCTGATGCCTGTACTCAATTTGTAGATGTGTACTCAGATGAAAGTACACAGAGAGACGGTGATCTTGAGGGGAGTTCATTGTATACAACTTCCTCTCATAGTGTGGACAGTGCATTTGAGGTTGTACATAGGAGGCTTGTTGTGCAGAGTCATCACGTGACCAGCTAGTTGCGAGTTGATGAGAGGGATATTTCTTATACTCTCGAGCATTTTGATGCCGCTCGTCAGTTGCTGGCTCTTTATGGTTGGAGTACTATGACGAATGAGTCCAACAATGGTTACCTTTCATTGACAGAGATTCACTCTTTGCGTGAGGCTGTCAAGATTTTGAGACAGAACTATTTACAGATGGTAGCCGACCGAGATCACCTAGTGGAGTGGGGAAGTACAGCTTATGAGGCACTGATGGACAGAGAGGAGGAGGTGAGTGAGCTTACCCAGGAGCTCACAGCGACTACTGAGGTTTTAGAAGATACTCAGCGGGCTCTTCAAGAGTCGTAGATCTGATTAGAGGAGGTGACTGTGGAGTTGGACCATTTACGGTCTACACCAGCCCTAGACCCAATTCGATTGCACATTGAGGTGGTTGGTGGTGAGTTTGCTCCTACGGTTGGTGATGAGGGACCTGATGATGTGGCTGACGCACATGTTCAGGAGTTGGGAGCACTTGGTACGGTTGAGCTAGGAGTACCCGTGGAGTCAAGCTCCCAGGTTGATTTGCTTCCCTTAGCTGGGAGTGAATCTATTTCATCTTCTCACATAGCTGATAGCTTGAGACAATTGGCTGTGCCAAATTTTCAGAGGGATCAGCTGTGGATTGGGGGGGAGCAAGTTGATGCTTCCACGTATAATTTCTACTGCACCGAGTCATTCATGGAGTATTTACTTGAGAGTGCAGATGTGCGAGAGAATTCTTATAGAGTGTTCGAGGGTACTCTCATCTGTGGCTCTTGTGCTATTCGAAGGTTGGTTGGGAAGATTGTGGAGACTCTTACTACTATGCTTCCCCATAGGGATTTCGAGGTTGGATTTGTTGAGAGGATTGTTCAGGTTCCTACCCAGCCTGCAGTTATGTGGAGTCAGAGATTGGAGCCATCTCCTGATTCTCGGGTTGGCCATGATGAGCGGTTGACAGAGATTGGGGTTTCTTACCAGCATTTCACGGTGGGGTATGCTTATCATTTTTTTTTTGACCCTCAGGTGGAAGATTTGTTTTCACGCAAGGGTAAATCGGCTCCAGTATTCTACCATCCATTATGGGATGGATTAGCACCATCGTTTGCCGATGGATTTGGCAGTTGCAAGTTAGATTACTTGTAGTGTCCACACACACAGGACTGTTTATTAGAGGGTAGAGTTGATAACAGTGATTCAGGTACATTTGGTCACCGTTGTTATTCCAGGGCAGTTGGGTGTGAGTGTTGGATTGACAGGGACTCAGGTTTCGACAGAGTTGTTATTTTAGTGGGGTTGAGTTCCACTGGGTTGTCTTCAGCATCGACGTCTACAGTTGGTTTAGAGATGTTGTTTTCAGTGGTGCTTGTTCTGTTGATGTTGGTTCTTTCTTCATAGGAGTTTGGTGAGGATCGGGACTTTACTTGTGACCATCCTTGGGATCCAGGTGGTTTATGATGTTACTTGTTTTCCTGATTGCTTGAGGACAAGCAATCTTGGGAAGGGAGGATTGTAATGTCCCCGTTTTTAGACTCATGGGATTAGCTTGGTTTGGTGACCCACACAAGCTAATCAGGTGATCAGATGGGGTCAGATGGTGGAGCCAGTGTTGGGATTCCATTCTCGAGGTTCAGATTATCAGGTCTGCTCTTTGTTCGGACCATTTTGGTCGACTTACTATTTTTAGTAAGTGGTATTGTGGGCATGGCTAGGATTAGCAGGGTGTCTGCACGGAGCGTCAAATATCTCAGGATCGAGTTTCAGTGAATCTCCAGTTTGAGAGACTTACTATTTATAGTAAGTCTATTTTTAGCAGTGGCTATTTCTGGCAGGGCATTGCCTATTCCTAGCTGGGCAGTTGGACTTGGTGCTCTGTCAGAAGTTCGTTGATTGCAGTCAGACATGCAGTGGCTTATATTTTAAATGTGTTATTAAATTAAATTATTTTGATTTAATTTAATAACTTATGACTTTATAACTTAATGTTATGAAGTGAGATTATTTTTTAGAGCCAATTAAGTGAAAATATTAAAAAGTGCTTTTTCGAAAAAGCTATATATTCTACTTGAAAAAGCACTTTCATTCATCTTTTATGCAATCATTATTTTCTTGGAATTTGTGAAGAAGGAAACCGGCTAGGGTTTTGAGGACTGATTTTTCTTTCTTGTGATTTGAGCCATTGCCTGTAATGGTGAATTTCACAGCTGAATATTACTGAGTTTGCAATCTGATGCTGTTGTATATCGGAATTGTGGAAGTCTGAAGTTTGGAGATTAAAGTTTTGTTGGGAATTGTGACTTTGAATTCAACAATCGAATTCTGAAATAATTCTTTGGATGCTGATTATATATTTCTGATTATCAAAAACAGTGGTGAAAGAAGGGAATCATCGAATTTCATATGTGGTGATGTATTCAATAGCTGCATTTCAAAATAAAGGGAAGACGCTAGTGTTTGGCAGCGAAATTCCTCTGTAAACTGCCCACGTAATTATTGTCTGCTGGCACACGAGGCTGTAGTTGTTGGCAGCTGCATATTCTGGGCAGAATCTTGATGTTAGCAGGGCCGTGAGTCTTGAGGGGAACTGTGACACTGAAATTCTGATCACGTGTGGTTCAGACTGGACCAATTTGGTAGTTCCTTGAGCTGCATTTAGTTTTGGAGCAGGCACGTTGAGGTTTCACAAGGCGGCTGTCTTATTTCTTGAGTTTCGTGACAATACATAAGGTGGCGTCTCAATTTGTATGGAGGCGTGTCATTGAATGGAGCATTTGTTTTGGTATTACAGGTGCCTTAGTAAATTTCGAATTGTGATGTATATGTTTTGATTAGTTTAATAAGGTTTTATTTGGTGTTAGTTAATTGAAAACTATTTGTCTGCAATTGATAAATTCAACATATATATCTTCAGAATTGCTTGCATAAGTTTCGTCAAATAGGATAGTTGCAGTTGTTATTTCAAAAAATAATTAATATCTAGGAAGAGCCTAGTTCGGGTTCTTCACATATTGTTGTTGTTATTTCATTTGTAAAAAGCTTGTATTATGAGCCAATTGTTAGGCAATCTTCATTGTTTCATATCAGTTATTAATAATGTAGTACCAGTTGAGAACGATGTCATCATTATTTTTTGACATTACTATCCTTTTGTGATTAGTAATCTTGTTATGATTATCGATTAGTTGCTTTCTGTCATCATTGTGACCTGTACATTACTGTGATCAATTAATATGGGCATCAATAGCACTGTCAACATCTTAAGAAAGATTTCTGATTGTAGTGATCAATATGAAATGCTGCTAAGATAGAACATTGCTGTCCTGAAACGCTTGCCATTGCTGTCATTTGAGAGATGTTTGAAGAGGTTAGGGACACTGTCGTCATGAGCTTTAATTACCATTATGTGTATAACCTATAGAGTAGTCTCTTGGACATGATATTTATGGAGAACAGTAGGGTTAAATAGTTGTATTTACATTAGTTGTGTTCTACTTCATTGAGGGTTCATTATCATTCTGGCAGTCATTTATTAACACTGTTTAAGAGATTTATACGACAATATAGATATACGTAATCAGTGATCCCAAAATTAATGAGAAAATTCCATATTTCAAAATTGATTGTGCACACTCTCATTTACTTTCAGGTTCTCCCTTTCTATTCAATTAGAATGGCTTAAATGCTAAGTTACCGGATTCGTTCCTGGAGGCAGCAAAGTCTGGTTTGGTTCTGACTAAAGTCTGGTCCTGATCAAATTCTCTGTAAAGTCTGCTGCAGGTGGTCAAATTCGGCCCAAAGTCTGTCAGACGGACCCGGGCCAAATTTAGGTGAATTTGCGGTGAATTTCAAGTGCAGTGGCAGGACCCAACCAGACTTTGGCATAAAAACTCATTTTTTCGACTTTAATAAGTTTTTTTTTTGTCTAATTTAGTCTTTTCAACCCTCCAACCCTAAAGTAGACCACTAAATAGGCATAAAAGGTAAAACACATTTCATTTGGACTAAAACATTATATATGGTGGTGTATATGTTATGTTGCTTTACTCTTAGCTAGTGGTGTATGAACTTATTCGCTGCTGCATATATGTACACATATATATTTAAAAAAAACATATGTTTTTGTACGGACGAACCCAAAATGAATTTTAACCCACCCCCAAAAAAATTTGAACAAATTTCGAACCCGAATCTGAACCTGAATTTGAACCGGCAACTTAGCTTAAATGTAAAAAAATCAGTTATTCTTCTCTTTTTAAAAGTAAATAATTTTTAGTGCATTTTTTGGTTTCCTTCTTTATTCCTGGTTTATTCTCCAATAATATCGTGAGAATTGAAAATATCTTTATCTTTTGGAATGCTGAGAAATTCTCAAGAATGATATTTGCGTCTATGGTTGCGCTTTCCAATAATTTCTGTTTTTTTTTGCAATTCAATATACTTTTTTGTGACATGAAAATAAATTTGTATTTTTACCATCTTAAATCTAAAAATATTTGTGCAGTAATACAATTTTAGTGATATAAAAAAACACGGTTAAGTCGTTTCTTCATGGAATTGATTTGATAATCTCCCTTACTAGTGACGACTAGATTGTCATAAAAACCCAAGTGAACATATACTGACCACATTATATATGATTTGGGGCTCAATGGCCAATTTAATGTTTTGCCCTGTGCTTTATCAGAGCATCTTAAAGAAGATTCAGCTGCTACATGTGAATTGCGACATCTACAAATTACAATTAACTAACCACATCTGTTTTTTTTATAGTTGATGGGACTCTATGGGGCCACACGCATGAATTAAGTATGGAAAATTAGCCTGGCTTAGGTCACAAATGGGGACTGCCTCCCTGCAACCCAAACCTTTAACAGACAAAACGAAAAAACTCATGACAGGATACAGCCAGGCAATTGCAACATTAAGAATTTGCTTCACCCTTAGAATGAGAGCGAAGATATGTGTTAAATATTACCTCAATTTTTCTTACCTTTTCTTTGCACCACTGCCCAGTTCTCCTCAACCGTGCCAACACCCTATTCTGCCATCTCCGAAGGTTTTCCTCTTTCTCCAATAGACATGATCCCTGAGCTCCCTTTCTGATCTACCTTTTCCTCTCTGGGCTTGTGCTCCTTTGCCACCTTGTCACAGTCCACCCCTGCTGTATAAGTGTCAACCGCTTCCTTCGGACAGGCCAATGATGTTTTTGGCGAACCTACAAGTGCCCTAGCCTCGGAGGGAGTCTTTGAGGTAGCAGCTAGGGTAGCTTCATCTTGACCCGCGTCATCTTTCTCCAGTGTAGTGGTGGGTGGAGACGTCCTTCCACCAAGTAGCTTGACAATCCTCCTCTCTTTTAGAACACAGGGGAACTGAATGGCCAGTATTGAAGCATCTGTGACAATGGAAGGGAATGCCCCCATTGTCTAAAGGCTGAATCCAACACCCACCTGTCAAGTTGAGGGAAATATTCGTAGGCAGGTCTTTGAAGATGTTGGTCTCCACCAATATCTGAGAATAAGTAGTATGCAGGTAGTTGGCTGAGCCCTTATCCACCAGCAAAAATTTCCCCAAGGGATTGCCAAATAACTTGAAAATAGGATTCAAACTAGAATTGCAAAGGGAGATTAGGGAGTCTACCCAAATTGGGATCACTGAGAAAGATTCGCACATCGGGCCAAAAGAGGGATGCTGAGGTTTCAACATGAGAAGATGTTGCTCAAAACTCCACTAGTAGTTGCAAAGGACAATTTGTGATCCTTAATGCTGTTAAAGACCACCACAAAAATTACCCTTGCACTGGTGTAAATCTGAACCTCATCCTCTAAGATAGGCCGCCACATTTCTGAAACCAAATTGTGTAATGCAGAGAGGCTTGTCCAGAACCGTCTGAACCTACCAATCAACCTGTTCTTAATGAAGAAACTTGTGTTTCTAGCAACTTCTTGCATAATTTGCTCCCCAAACACTACCACCAGAGAGGTTGTGGCACATTTGTGTGGCTGTGTTGCTGGATGAAACCTCTGATCCAACATACAAGGGCTTTTCTCCTCTTCCAGCTATCCTTCAAAAACTACCTGGCTAGTCTGCATAAAGGGAAATTTCCATGTTCAGTGGCAGCCTCCCTCAAAGGAGCCATCCCTCTTGTTTGATTTTGCGGGCTCCCATTGCCATTCACCCATCTAGTATTTTCCCCACTCTGTGGCTTGCTCCCACCAGGAAATCCCTCTGCTTGTGCAACAACCACCAAAGCCCATGAATTCACGGATCCCTCAAATTAAGCCACAGCAGAGCTTGAGCACTTGCGCTGAGAAAAGTCCTCAAAGTGATGCTGATGTGCACACCAATCTCCATCCTCATAGCACCACCATCCTCTACCTTTCTTGGTGGCACATACCCGACATGTCTACAAAACACCTCTGCTCACCTCTCCCCTTGGAAGCCCTAGCCACAGCTGGAGCTCGCAGTGGCAGCATTTTTCCACATACAAATTTTTAACTAACTATAACTTCGAATATATAAAACAGACCCTATTTTCTTTGAGCTATATTTATAAGTGAGATAGTTTAAATATATTACCCTTTATAAGGCTTGGTGGTTGTACATCCTTGACATGCTAATTGATGTACCAAACCAGCAGCAAGGCCACTAACTTTTATTAATATCGAAAATTACCCAATTACAGGAATTAAAGCTTTACGTTCTTTATTACCCACAGATGTTAAATGTCTGGATGCCACAAAATTAATTTGAAACTAGTTCCCCTAAAGTACAATCCCTGTTTAGAAACACTCCTTCAGTGAACGATTCCATATCCTTCTACAATTTGGCTGACCTCAATATAGGGATATTTAGCCAAGGCCTTGTTTAGTTGTAGCACAAAATGTCGGTATCACCTCGTGTATATCGTTGACAGGGCATTAGATGGAACCGCCACTGATCCATTCACCAAATCATTCCCACAATCTTCACCATATCATTAAGCAGCTTTGGGTAGTTGAGATATTTGTCTTTGACCACATCCACAGATATGAATCTGAAGGAACCATACATTCCCTTCTGCAAAATCACACCCAAATCCATATTCTCAATCTTGGATTGCTCCACAAAAGTATAGTCATTCAACTGTTTTTCCCTGGTTAGATAAAGAAGAGAGTTAAGCTTAAATTTTTTCAATATTTCATTTAGTCTTTGCTTCACCAGCTAAACTTTGACTGTATTGGCATCTTCCATTGAACCAGTGGCTACGAAAACCAAATAACTGACTAGAGATATATAGTTGAAAAGCAAAAACTAAATGGCAAACTCTTTGAATAATCCCATCCATCTTACCATTGCTGCGAACCATGAGAAACAATTAACACATCCTGCAACAATCTTGGACGTTTGATGAAGAGGCAGCAAGGCTGTTGCATGCTTGACACTATCTATCTAGATTCCTGGGTAGTGCTATATCTATAATGGATTTTTATCATCCATATAATGCTCATTGCTCAGCTATGTTATGGAAGGATGAACATTTGTTTATTTATTTGTGGGTGATAAGAAAATGAAAAAAGCTTGAAAAGATTGCTGTCATCATTGATAAATGAAAATGGGGAGGATCTTTAATTTTTCAAACACGACACACCGATACATGTTATGCAAATAAAAAAGCAAACCTTATAAACAAAATCCAGTGCAAAATGCGATGAAAATGAATTTGAACATATATGAACTAGGAATTCACTTTGCTTGGACATATTACATTGTTCTATAGGAAACTCCATCCTATTCTAGCAAATCTTAATGGAGTATTGTTTGTGTGAAGTATTAAATAATTTGTTGTGTAAGAAATATTTAGTAGAAGTTACACCATGTTACATTTTGGAAATACTTTAATGGATAATTATTACTATGTTATGGTTATATACTCACATCGTTGAGAAGAGTTAATTTTCTTTTGATAATTAGTAAAAATAATGAGGGTTGCACAGGAGGAAGCCCCTCGTAGACATAATTTAGAACATGTAAAGAAACACTTGATTATTTTATTTATGTAATGATGACACAACGAAGTGTAAAGCAGGTAATTATTAAAAGTATGATTATTTTATTTTATATAGTGGTAAGAAGTGAAAGGTACGGTCCCACATTGAATCATTCTACTGTGAGTTGATATTTGTATTTGCATTATCTTTGATTCTTTTGTGATAGCCACCATAGTTATATCCATCTCCTACATTACATTTTATTTAACAAAAAATGACAATCATACACCAATGACGGATATTGCAAAAATGTATTCTGCAAATGCAAACACTTTCACCAAATCAGCAACAGGAGTCAAACACAATGTGTCTTGTTTTATTATTGTTCTCCATCAAAAACTTGCCCTTTTGGAAAGTAGAGGGTTTGTAGGGTTTTTTTGGAAGGTTTGTTGTGGTAATAGCCTTTTCCCTTTGGTTGTTTTAGTAGACCAGTCAGTCTGTCTCATGTAGCCCCCAGCCTGCAGGATTTTGTCGCAGGCTAACCTGCTCTATAATTATGTTTGTCTTTGTATTGTGATTTCATGTTCAGAGGGCTTATTCTAAAATTGTGTTGTCAGAGCCTAATCCCAGTGCCCCAATAGCCATTTTTCTCTTAGTATTAATCATGACATCTTCACTATATGTTGGATGCTGCAACACTCATCATCATGTACAGGATTTGGCTTTTATGCGCTCAGGTCAGCCCATGCTTTCAATGGGGGTTTTGACAGTTATTCTCATATTTCTGGAGATCACGGTGTCTTCCATATATGTCATGGCAAGGGCTTCCATCACAATTGGTTCCTTGATTGCAATTGCCATTGTGGGCCTTATTGGGTCTAACATTTTTTCTCCCTTGTTCTCCAACCCACCTTAATATATTAGAGGTTCCCTTATGTTGGACTGAGGCTTTATTCTGTATATTTTAAGTTGCAGCTTCCTTTTGCTTAGTTATAATGTACCATATTGAAGCATATCAGTGAGGGTTAAGAATCCAAACTTGTTATCTAAGTTTGAGAAACATGCATGTTTGCAATATGAAGTATGATTAATTATTAAAAATATTCTACATATCCTCATGTCTGTATATTTTAATATTCATGCTGCTTTTTGCTTGGTTACAATGTACCGTATTGAGACATAACACTGAAGGGTATGAATAAAAACTATTTATCAAAGATTGAGATGCAGGCATGTTTGCAACAGGAAGTATGAATTATTACTTATTAAAATATTCTACCCATCCTCAAATCTGAATATATTCTGAAGATATTTTTACCAATTGATATTAATAATTTGTGAATGTTGCCAGAAGTTTTGGGCTGTAACATTCATGCATACATTTGAAAATATTCAGTCCTTATTTGAGTCTTATGTGATTGTCTTCTTTCAACAGTAGTAGTATCCCAGGAAACTTGGCCTTTGACCTTGCTTTGAGTGATATGGCTCATTAAGGCCTCTTATTATTGATATTGGAAATTAACAAGATCTTACCATGTTTCCTTTCATTGCTTCTTTAGCTGATTGAAGATGCCCATGCCTTGTAACATCTTGTTGTACCTGTCTGTAGTATGGCCGAATCCAGTTGAATCTCTTCATTGTATGTAATTCTTGTTGAAGCTTCTTTGTAATTGGCGTCATCTTTCTCCCATTTGATGTAGCCTTTCCAGGATAGAGTTAAGCACAATTCAATTGTAACTCTTGACCATTTCTCCATAACAAGATGAAGGGTTTCATCCTTTTCAACTAAGTTAATTTTTCAGCCAATGGTTCTTTTCCCTTAGATGCAGGTTCAACTCGAGGATTTTCTGCTTCTTGTCATGGGTGTTGAGGATGCATCCATGCCTTGAGGTTTTCTTTCATGGCGTTTGGCCTAACTGTTTTTCTTTGCCATGCTAATTGTAGAGTAGTAGTGTGGTGCATGACACAGCATTGTTACTGCTGTTTCACTAGGGAGCAGTGACAGCTTTTCTACTGCTGATTGGGTTCCTAGAAGTATTTAGAGGACAACACCCTTAATTGTTTGAACCTAGGGGAGTTATAAACAGAAGCAAATGACAATAACAATTGCATTCTAAATAAAATTGCCAAGCTGAGATGTAAATGAATGAACAGAGCATAAGAATAGAGAGTTGATTATGTACATGTAAACTATTATTATAGATACATAATCACATTTGGCTAAGCATCTGCCATGAGATGTCATGAGATCCCTGTGCTCCATAAAGGGTATGTGCCTGGGTTGTCAGTTCCCTTTTGATGTGAGATTGAGCTGCATATGTGATATGTTGTATATGGGTACCTCTACTTTGTATTAACTTTAGAATATGATGTGTTGAAAAATGCCTATCTCTTCTCTGTTTTGCCATAGTCAGCCACAAGAAATGAATGCATAGATCTGCATGAAGTAATTGTTATGGAAGATGAAACCACTGCTTTTCCACAGGTCGCCTTTCATCTTCCAGTGCTTGTGTCAAGAAGTAACAGTAGTTCTCAAGTTATTGGAGCCTCCCCCCTAGGGGACAGGATGCATATATACCAAGATATCTTGTTAACTTGGAGATTCTGAACAATGTTGATTCTGACTGTCGGACCTGTGTTGCCACTTAGAAAAATAGAAGAATTAGGTCTTTTACTTAGCAGGAGAAGATGATAAACCATAGCTTTCAGGCTTGGATTTGATAAACCTCTTTTTGTACGAGTCTCAGCAACAACACTCTGCCTTGGCAAGAACTTGCCGATTGCTTCAAGACCTTGGAAAATATGTGCAAGCAACTTGCGTTGAAACTGTAGACTTTGGAACTTAATAGTATACATTTCATGTCTTCGAGCAAGTTTGCTATATCACTTTTTCCTCCCCCCTAAATTGCATTGTGCCAAACATGAATCTTGGAGGGAACCTATCTAGTCATTTAGTTCCAAGATGAAAGACAATTTTTTAAATCATCAATCAGCTGGTAATAACTTATTCTGCTGCAAGTGGATACCTGAAGTCGGCTAAGAATATAATTTTTTTTTTGTTTGTTTTTCAATTTTTATCTGCAAAGATGCCAAAATCAAGGGATATCGATACGAGGGCATTGGCCATGCTAGAGTAAGTTTAGAAAAAAGTTATGCTAATGTCCACAAATAACAAAAATAGTTCAGTGGGTAAAAAATACCCAGTTTATGATAATCTAAATGGTAAATTGCCTTTAATGTACACCTCAAGTGGCCGTGAATAAATATACCTTAAGGTATTGTGTGAATTTCATTTTTTAGTAGTATATTTAAAATTGGAGCGCATAGTATCAATTTAAGTCTTCTAATGAATTCTCTATGTCCATGTTATTTGTTATATTTCCCGCTATAAGTATTTTATGTTCAGGTGCTTGAATGTTTGTAAAATAGCAAATTTTGAAATACTTTTTTCTTTCTTATTGCAGGAAATGTCATATAATAACTATTTAGATGCAGATGCAGCCTGGAATTGTGTTTCAGAATTCAGAAGTCCAACATGTGTTGTTGTGAAACACACAAATCCATGTGGAGTAGCATCTAGATCAGATACTCTGGAAGCATACCGACTTGCAGTGAGAGCAGACCCAGTTAGTGCATTTGGTGGGATTGTGGCATTTAATATGGAAGTCAATGAGGTACTTCACTGTTTTTCAAGATTAATATTATATATTTAAAGGTGTCAACTTTTAAACAGTAATGCAGTACTCAAGCAATAAGCATTTTGCATGATTCATTTCAGGAGCTTGCTAAGGAAATACGAGAATTCCGAAGTCCACTAGATGGAGAAACACGAATGTTCTATGAAATTGTAGTCGCACCGAAGTATACTGAAAAGGGTCTTGAGATTTTGAAAGGCAAGTCAAAAAGTCTTAGAATTCTTGAAGCAAGAGTGAATAAAAATGGAAAGCGATCACTGAGACAAGTTGGAGGGGGATGGTTATTGCAAGATTCTGATGATTATACACCAGAAGACATTGAATTTGGTGTTGTATCTGAAAGAAGTCCCCAAGAAAGTGAAATGGATGATGCAAAATTTGCCTGGCTTTGTGTTAAGCATGTCAAGAGCAATGCCATTGTCATAGCAAAGGTAAGTAGTCTTCTCTGCCATGGGCTTTCTAAACATATTGCAGTTATTTATTTATGTGCTTGAAATTATTTCTAGCTTTTCGATGATCTGCCCTTCTTGTCTTACATATCAATACTATAATCAATTAAACTTTTACCTTGAATTGACCTTTGTTTCCTGGTAGAATAAGTGCATGCTAGGTATGGGTAGTGGACAACCAAATCGGGTTGAAAGCTTGCGTATAGCTCTCCGTAAGGCAGGTGATGAAGTAAAAAATGCAGCACTGGCTAGTGACGCATTCTTCCCATTTGGTAAGGAAATCCCTGTTAAGTCACTTTTTGCAAAGCTTTAGAGTCTTGAGAACTGGATGACGAGTCTGGTGCTTATATTCTACATTTTCATCAATGTGTGGCAGCTTGGAAGGATGCAGTGGAAGAAGCATGTGCAGCTGGAATTGGTGTAATTGCTGAACCAGGTGGAAGTATAAGAGATCAAGATGCAATAGATTGCTGTAATAAATATGACGTTTCCCTCATGTTCACAAAAGTTAGACATTTCAAGCATTAGGCTTCTTTTGTGAATGTTCTTAATTTTAATTTGCTCAGGCTTTGAAACCAGGGTTTTTTGACTTATTTGGGATGAGAGCTTACAGACAAGCTGATGGGTAATGGGCATGCATTCTTTGCTCATATGCCTTTATTGTAACGTATTAATAAACAAAGCTTATTGGGACAGATATTTATGAGTTTATCGGTTTAAAGCTTATGAATGAGTTTTTCTAATCAATCCTGAAGTCTGTATAGTTATATTCTGATTCCTATGACGGGTTACATGTATACAACTGTGATCAAATTCAGTCATGGTACACCTGATATTGTAGGATGCTGTGGACAACGTTGAGTTATTTATGGTGGACTAATTTAAGTTTGATGGCCATTTACATTTACATAATTATATCTCTCTCACTCACTCTCTCACACACATTACATGATACATATATACATGTGCACGTGGGCGTGCACACATAAAGCATTAATTTTATTTTAAAATCAATAATTAAAATGAATTAAAATGTGAATATAATTGAAATATAATATTAGCAAGAGGTATTTAAAAAGCCTTTAAATTTAACTAGGTCATCTATAATCCAGAGTTCCAAGAATCGCCAATGAATTGCGTGAATCACGATTCGGTTCATCCAAAACAAATTTTTTTGAATCACAAATCTCGGCATTTTTTTTGGATGAATCACATGAATTACGATTCATGCCCATGAATTGCCTGAATCGGTGCGGGAAATCGCCATGAATCGGCGGATTGCTAAAATGTCAAGTCAAATTTTAAAAAAACACAAATATTTTCAATGTTTTTTTGCTTTTCCTATTTGTTGTAAGTTTATATAAATATAACATTTAAGTATAAGTTTGATTTATTTAATTTCTTATATTTTAAGTTATATTTGTATAAATTATAAAATATATATACTTCAGGATGTTTGAGATAGGTTCCAGCTTCATAGGAGTTAAGGTGTAGATTCTAGATTTTGGGGTTTTCGAAAAATTCCAGACTTAACCAAATTTCAGGATTCAACAAGCCTTTAGCAGGGTTACCTCCCACAATCCATCATGGCTTTCTAAAGTCAAATTGAAGCTGGCAAAAGGATTCTCAAAGAGTTTTAACTCTTTTTTATCACAAATCACTTGGTTTCGACCCCATCTCTATGACAAACTTAGCTTAGCTCTCGCCCAAATCCCAGACAGACATGACTTCCCAACATGCCAAAATCATTCAAACCTCATTTGCCGGACTTAGGGACTTGAAAACAGCCACCAACAAAGACTACCTAAGATCTAGTTATGAAGACTTTGACATTTGGCAGATCAATGATCAAGCATCATAGATTCATACTATGAAATGATTTAGTTTTATGGATCTTACAGATAGTGATAGACATGTTTCATGGATCTTCATCTTACATACATTTATGATTTGATGTCTTATGGATCTTCATCTTACATACATTCTATGATTTGACTCATTACGATCCTATGATTTCTATTTGCTTTAGCTACAATTTACATTTTACGTGTAATGTATGTGATGGATTTATCATTTATGTTCCTTGTTTATGTATATTAGCTTCTATTTGATGATGTTATAGTGTGTTTAAGACTTTCAGTTATATTCAATAAAGGGTGCATGAAATAAGTTTTAAATTGTTAAAATCTCTAAATTTCAAGGGTTTTTTAAAATTTGCCGATTCATGGCCGATTCAATTCCGATTCATGGCCGATTCACGATTCGATTTGGCCTTGCCGATTCCGATCCGATTCCGATTCTCGTTTCTTTGATAATTATGTTGAGAGGTATAACTCTACCGTCGCAGCATATAGACTGCTAGCATTTGTATGTACATGAATTGATCTCCAGACTTTACTTTCAATTCATAGCTGCTAATAAACATTAACTATAATTTATTTATGGAGATATTGACATTTGGATACTGAGGTCAACACATGATTTAGTTATGTAATTGTTCCACAGGAGCACAAGGCAGACAATCAGTTGTGATAGTTTGACAGTTTAATTTGTTTGTGCTATATTTCATTTTGAATTGAGAAGTGAGTGAGAGGATAAAGTGGTGAGGCTAAAAGGGTAAAGAAACATTTTAAGGCAGGTCCTATGCTGTTGTTCAGCTTATTCCTGTTAGTAGCAGGTGTTCAACTTTTTGTGACATAATTTGTGGAGCTGATGGCCCCATGCATAGAACATTTGCTGCTTATTTTTAAGTAGTCTTCTTAAATATTATTTAAAATTAAACTTTTAGTTGAGCCCCTTTTTTTCAAAGCTTATTTTCAACTTTTAAGTAGCAACTGCTCCACAAAAGATTCTAAATTATCTTTTCTGTGTAGTTAAAAAATTGTATGGGGACGCTCCAACTGCTTAAAATTAAATAGAAATTAGTCTTAAGCAGCCACATGGGGACATGGGGTTAGAAAACAACTACTGCAGCAAAAGCTAGAAGGAAATTGCTGGGAATTCGTTGGAAATATTTCCAATCTTTAATTCAATAAAGGTATCGATGAGATTTAATCTTTAGACTACCCACTAAAAATTTGTGATTGTATGCAAATTTGAAAACTGAGTTGGCTTAATATGGAAAATCATGAAGATATTTATCTTCTTGGTTATGTCGAGGAGCACCATTTTAACATGCTTCATTAACTTATCTTAGATGAATATGAACTATCAAATAAATGAACATAATTTCACCATAAGATAACAACAATAAAGAAGTATAAATTAGCAACATCAGAACATCTCACAACACATGATTTACATGTAGAAAGTTTTTTTGGAAAACAACTCCACACCCAAATAGATCCAATACTTGTATTAATTCTTCAAATGAGATACATCAATACAACTCTCTCTGAATACTTGCAACACTTCGTTGCTTCAACAACCAGTGAATTTACTTGATTGTCTTTCAACTCAAGTACTAAATATATAGGCACGAGTAAATTCACAAACCTTAAATGGTTTTCAAGATGAAACCATTTTTATCCGCCTTTTAAAAGATCTTCCTTATCTTACCCTAGCTTTCATTTAACTTTCTTTTTTTCATGCTGTTTCTGTTTTGACAACTAAAAAACATCTTTCAAGTTGTCATAATTGCATTTAGCAATTTTCATGACAACTATTACAAATTGCCAATTAATAATTAAATGTAAATATGGTAAAAACAAGGTTGAGACATTTTCTCAACGAAAACCACCATAGCTGTTTGAAGGCGCCCAAGTAGTAAGAAAATGAACACATTCTTTTTTTTTGAAACCTTTCACTTTCTTTATTGTAATATTTGCTCTGTTTTCAACACCTTGATTGCAAGAACTTTCCATTAATTGATTGTAAACTAAAAGTCTAATGATAAATG
The DNA here is from genome assembly GCA_027943335.1 of Chamaecyparis obtusa. NCBI lineage: Eukaryota > Viridiplantae > Streptophyta > Pinopsida > Cupressales > Cupressaceae > Chamaecyparis > Chamaecyparis obtusa. The sequence goes on from BSBK01000787.1 coordinate 597,682, forward strand.
TATATTATACTTGCTCAGATCAGGGATATTTCACATCCCCGTCAAGTGTATCAACGATAAATAAATAGTAAACATTTTGGAAATAACGTAGTACGTTGCCCATTTAAAGAGTTATGGGCTCTGATATTGGGCAAGCTATGGGCATTAAATCAAAGAGGATAGGAGGAATGGTGCAAGTCAAAGAGTAGTTCGACTTGTCATTATGGGGGATGGCATTCCAATTTCAGGGGATGGGAAATTTGTGGAAGGATACTGGCAAATATTTTGGCTTTACTCCTACCATTTGCATTTTGGGGATCATGGGAGTTCGAGAAAAGATTTCTCTTAGGCATTTTGTAGTTGCCCACACGCCTAGTCAATGCTTCCATATTTTCCATACATGTCTACTAGTTTTGTTGTAGTGACACATTCCAAAGTTCTCATTTTTGGGGCAGGCATGGGGATGCCAATAAAAGCTGTGGAAAGATGCCAATAAAGGCTGTAGAAATCGGTCATACCCTGCCAATTACATTTGTTTGCAAGTTTCTAAAGCCTTTCTTTTATTGAATCCATTTTGGTGGGTGTCCTATAATGGAAAACTATTTTTGCCAGTAATTTTCTAAATCCTTTTCATCAAATCCATTCTATACATTCCTGCACATGACTTTAGCATTTGATTTAGAGTTTCAAAAGCCCTTTTTACCAAATTCATTATGTGCATTTCTTGCACTTATTCTTAACATTTTATTGAAAGTTTCAAAATCCCTTTCACTAAATACATTTTCTGCAAATATGTATTCCATTCCATGACATCTCTTTGAGGTACCCTGTAAAACAATTCACTTGCCTTATATGTGTTATCACCATTTGTATACAGACTTACCAAAGCCTTTTTATGGCAATTTTTGGGAAAAGTTCCCCTTCTTTATGTTATGACAGATTCCCATACTTTATCCGAAATCTCCCATTTAATCATAGGCAGAGTGGATGATGGCAAAGTGTCAATTTCACTTGGTTGAAAATTTATAAAGCCTTTTTAACTATTTTAATTTGTGCAAATCCTTTGATCATTGCAGTTGTACAAGAGAGGAGCCAGAATGTGTGCACTCTAATTTCAGGGGTCCACATGGGTTGCCACATGGACCCAAGACCCTTTTATTTATCGACTACTTAGATTGTTGAGTTGGCAATCCTAAATCAAAGTTTTTGCCCATGATTGTTCGATTTGCCACATGTTTCGCTCACATTTGTCCAAGGTGTCTTCGTCATGGCATTTCGGTGCCTTGACTGGGATGCACACGAAACCCACCACAAACATAAAGTGTTTACTATCCAAACTGGATGGGGTGGCCGCATGTCATTCCACCACATGACCACCCAACCAACACCCTTACTGCCATTACTTCCTACATCCACCTTACACTACATGTAGTGACATTGACTACATGTCACCTCACCTTACAATCGGCTAAGGGGACATGTATTGGCAACACAACTCTATTCAATACGCCTGACTCCTCATGGATTGAGCCATGTCTAATTCCTTTCTATCCCATACATTCTAGAGTCTTCGACTTTTTTTGCAACTAGAACGTGTTTGATAGGGGACTTTGCAATTTCAAGAGCTGACAACAATGTGTTCTTCTCTTCACCAGCTACAACATCGTTTGTGTGGGTAAACACTAGGTTTTTATTGGCATTGTTTCTTATTCATTGGTTTTTTTTGTATTGCATTCTTATCTTTGTTTATAGGTTTACTTCTTCCATTGTTCAATTTGTAGGTATGGACTCCACTTACAACAGAGATACGGTTTTTGAGCTTTGCATGGGAACCCTTTGAGACGACTGCTGGGAGGAGTTATGGATGAGGTTTTATTGTGTCGTCTTTGACGGAGGTGAGGATTCTATCCTCACGAAGGCCACTGAAGACCTTTCAGGGTGTTCAAATCTAGTTTTTGGCATTGTTTTTAATATTTTTTCTAGCTATAACCTCCACAGTTGTTTTCTTTGGCGCTTGTTGCATTTTTTTGAGTGTTTGTGTTTGTGTTTGTGAACACAACTTACTGTGTTCATAAACACTTACAAGCCTAAAAGAGAATCATACTTCCGTGTTCTAGCTTTACTGACATGTTCATAGTTAAGGGAATTCAATATTTCCATCTTCTCAAGCATTTTCATTCGGGTTTCACTTATTGGTATAATTATAATTGTTTAACACTTTACATTTACCAATTATTATTATTCAACTTCTTTTAGGGTTCATAAATTCAATGGTTTACAATTAAATGTACAACATTTTCAAGTTATCTTTTTTATGGTTTTAATTTTACTATTAATGGCTTCCACTTTCATTTCAATTTATCTATTATAGGGTTTCAATTTTAGTGTTAAGGGTTTCCACTTTCATTTCCAATGTTAGGGTTTACGGGTTCCAATTTCAGTGTTCATAGGTTTTCAATGTCACTGATATTATCAAAGAGTTTCCATTTTGTTGTTACTTTAGGGTTTAAGGGTTTGGAGTTCAATGTGGGAGTGGTTCATTTTCATTGTTTAAGTGTTCACAAATTCAACAGTTTCTAGTTCAATGTACAATATTTTTAATTTATGTATTATAGGGTTTCAATTTTACTGTAAAGGGTTTCTGATTTCATTCCAGCTTATTTGTTTTAGGGTTTCTGATTTCATTCCAGCTTATTTGTTTTAGGGTTTCCATTTTACTGTTAAGGGTTTCCACATTCATTTCCAATGTTAGGGGTTAAGGATTCCAATTTCAATGTTTATGGGTTTACAATATCACAACTACTGTCAAAGGGTTTCCATTTTTATGTTAGTGCAGGGTTTAAGGGTTTGGAGTTCAATATGGGAGTGGTTAAATTTCACTATTTAAGGGTTCATAAATTCAACATTATCCACTTCAACGTATAACAATTTCCATTTATCTATTTTAGGGTTTCTATTTTATTGTTAAGGGTATCCCATTTCATTTCAATTTATTTGTTATAGGGTTTCAATTTTTGTTTAAAAGGTTTCCACTTTCATTTCCAACATTAGGGATTAAGGGTTCCAATTTCAGTGTTTATGGGTTTATAATGTCACTATTATTGCCAAAGGTTTTCCATTTTGTTGTTACTTTAGGTTTTAATAGCTCAATGTGGGAATGCTTCAATTTCACTATTTAAGGGTTTACAAATTCAACGGTTTCCAATTCAATGTACAACATTTTCAACTTATTTGTTTTAGGGTTCCAAATTTATTGTTAAGGGTTTTTGATTTTATTTTCAATTTATCTATTTTAGGGTTTCAATTTTACTATTAAGGGTTTTCACTTTCATTTTCAATGTTAAGGATTAAGGGTTCTAATTTCAATGTATATGAGTTTTCAACGTTATTTAGGTCTAGGGGTTTGGAACGCAATGTGGGAATGGTTCAATTTCACTATTTAAGGGTTTACAAATTCAACGGTTTCCAATTCAATGTACAACATTTTCAATTTATCTACGCTATAATCCCTACCACAATCATCCCTTATTTATCACACCATCAAATAATTGAATCTTAGTAGTTGATGTAATCAAGATAAGGAATATATCATCACCCTCATTTGATATGTTCAACCAACTAAATTAAAAAATATTCTCTCATTTTATTTTTTTAATAAGGAAAAGACCACCTTACATAAAAATTATCTTAAGATAATTAATTAGGTTAAATTATAACTAAAATTTATTTCAAGGTAATGAGTGGGATTCATTTGGTCATATTTCTCTAGTTTGTTATCTCCACCACAATAATTCCTAGATTGTTTCAAAATGAATAAATGATCTCGTTCTTAAATACTATAGTGAAGCACATAAGTCAATACAAATATGTCATAGGTTGACTCATAATGGTTGGTATAAGTAAGTCCCAAGATAAAACTTCAATTTTAATTTTGAAAATTTATGGTCTAGATCAACTACAAGAAATACTTTTAATCAAGTCTGTTCGAATGTGAAGTTGATTCTATTCATGTTGTTGTCATTGATGTCAACATATTCTATGCATTTTCATGTTATGGTTGTATTGGTTGATGTGTACCGATAGTCTTAGTGGTATTTGTAGCTGTACCGATAGTTTGCGTGTCTTGATAGAGGTGTTCACCGAAAGACGTTATTCAGTTATGTATCCTTATTCTCTCTCATTGTGATTCTTCGTTGTGTGCAATATTTGGTGGATTGGTTATTTAGGGTTGATCCTATTTGGAGTGTGTTCATTTATGTTTCAGTCCCAACTATTGTTATGTAATGTGTTCATCATGCCTGTTGGAACTGATGGCTTTGGAGAAGGTATTGCATGTTGGCATGTGCGAGACAAGTTGTATTGGTCGAGGTGGTCCACATTTCATTCCTTACCACCATGAGAATGTCTTGGTGCGACCTATTTCAAATTACTTTTGGGCATGGTTTGATGGCATCAAGTAGTATAAGAAGGGCGATGATTCTTTTTGCTCGTGTGGCTTATGTTTTTCTTGTATGTGAAATGATTGCAAATTCATTTCTGGAGATCTATGTGCCATTGATCATGTGTGTGGTGGATTGTTGGTGAAAGTGATCTCAATGGTGGATTCAACTTTATTTCAAATACTTTGGCAGTGAGCCCCTTTGTATTGGTAGTGAGCCTTTTCATATTTAAGTGTAGTTAGCTCGACCGAAAGTGAGCCTTTATACAAATCACCTTAACTAGTGTCACCTTAAAAGGTGTTTTCATTTTATGAGAATTAGCTTCTATGTGGTTTTTCCCAATTTGGGTTTTCCATGTAAATCTTGGTGTTCTCTATGTTGGTGTTTGTGTTTGGATGTTTATATTTTCTGTGGATGTTTTATGTGCTTAACCGATACATCAGAAGTTGTTATTGTTGATATTTAATAGTTTACTAACAAAGAATTTTTTTTGTGAAGTGTGTGGGAATAATTGATTCACCCCCCTCTCAATTATTCAATCAGTTCAACAATTGGTATCAAAGCTTGGTTCCTCGATGAAGAGCTTAACCACTTGAGGAAGATATGATGGCGCATTGAACATTCCCACATTTGATGGATCAGACTACAGTTCATGGAAAGATCAGATGAAAGGACATTTGGTTTCATTTGGTTACAAGACCTGGAAGCACGTGGAGACAAAGTATGTATTTCCTCAGAATGGGCTTAACACTTTGGATGAAATCGAGACATATGAGGAGAATGAAAAAACAAGGTATTCTATCACTAGTGATTTATCAAAGACTGAATTGGCTAAAGTTATTTCTTTTAAGACTTCTTATGAGGTTTGGAAAAATCTAAAAGAGAACTATGAAGGAAAGTTATCTAAGAAGCTTACAACTAAGAGACACTATGAGAATCTAAGAATGGAAGATGGTGAGGATATTAAAATCTATTTTCAGAGAGTTGAGAATGCGGTGAATCAAGTAAAGAACCAAGGAGGTACTATTACTGATGAAGATTTCCTGGAAAATATCTTGATGACTTTACAAGATAGTTACAGTGATAAGATCTAGGCAATTAAGGAGGTGTATGATCCAAAGTTCACCAAAGATCAATTATTTGGCACCTTGAACGCATTTGAGCTAAGGAAGTTTGGGAGAGAGAAGACAATATAAAAAATGACTTTCAAGGCAACTAAATTAGATGAAGATCCTGATGGTGATGAAGAAGAAGAATTTGAAGCAAACTTTGCAAGAAGACTGAAGAAAGGTACCAACAAGTACAAATGTATGTTACCTCTAAAATGTTTTAGATGTGGTAAAATTGGTCATTTAGCTACTAGATGTCCAAAGAAGGGGCCTAGACAAAAATCTAAGAAGTTCAATAAGAAGGCTTACAATGTGAATGAAGATTCGAGCATTTCAGATGATGAGTCAGAAGAAGAAGATTGTTTATTTTATGCTAAAGAGGATAAGAAACAAGAAATTGATATTTATAACATTTGTGCTGAGGCCGATGATGATGTTGAAACAATTTTATATGTTAGAAGAAAGAAAAGTGAATGGTTAATTGATAGCAGTTGTTCTCATCATATGACTTGTAATGCCCCTCCAGGGAAACCGAGAGAAATTAACCTAAAATATGTTACTAAGTTTACCAAATAATTTTTTTCTTAATAATTTACAATCGATAATGAATAACAATGCAAAATCAATATAACATAAGATAATACATACACATAAATGAAACTCATTTACATATTATAAGTCTCAAGGGCTCCATGACGTAGAACTATGTAAAAATAAATAAATCTACTAAGAACAATCCATAACATAATCACCTGATATATCTTAGGATCATTTTAAAACCCAAATTAAAGTATTCCTAATCCGTTACTTAATCATAATGAAAAGAACTTGATTCATAAAGTACACTTAACATACTCTTTTCAATTGAATAATAAGATACATTCATTACATCAATGAAATCAAAGGTACATACAACAAGATACATCATAGTCTTCAAGATAATACATCTTCCACTGCACATGTCGCTGAGATAACAATAATACATTACAAAAACATATACATCTCTAGAATAAATGTCACTAACCAATACATAAAATGGAATACAAGATATACATCTTATGATGATAAGAAGAAAGTTTCCAAATAATGAACAAGAAGATATAAGCAACATCAAGGATCATCCAAGCACAAAGTCACGAACGTCAGATCTCAATGGTAAGAGAATCACTACCACCCGACCACATGGAATAAAGAAGTCCACTCCCACCATGTTGAGGAGATAACACTAAACCTCACTCTAGGAAACATCCAAAAACAAACAACACTAATGCCAAGGTACACTGAATAAAATGGTAATAAGTGGTTACCGTTATCATAACTGAAAATAATGTTGATTATTTATCTGATGGAGATGATGATTAAGACCAACCAAGATCAAAGGTATACACGATGTTAGTAGAGTGATTAGATCAGGTATAATCTTGTCATTGATGTCAAGCAATTTATTTTTGATTTATATTATGTTTCCATATCATTCGGTAATGATATAAGATGAATGAGTTAAGGAGAAGAAAGAAATGAGAAGTTAAGAGTTGTAGAACTTAATTGAGTAGCTGATACAGATTGCACAATGATTTGATTATGTTGGTATGATTATTTTCTACCTAACATATGATTATGTTAAGTTGGTAAAGTATGGTGATAAATATTTGACAACTTGGTAAGATAAGTTGTTATGGCTACTGAGATGGAAACGTCACTCAGTAAGGTAAAGAGAAAAAGTAGGTCACTCGATAAAGCTGAATGGTTTAGGCACCGAGCGATGTAATCAAAATTCTAAGTGAAGAACACAGAGCAAGAAAAAGGTATTAAATGTCGATGGAATATATATTTAATGATTAGCTATGATGAGCTGAATGATAATGATGATGAGGAAAGTTAGTTATAGAGATCTACATTTATGAAAATTCAAGATGGAGATCTATGACAAGATCTAAGTGGCAAAAAGAAGTGGAACACGTTTCTAGAAAAGTTCAAGTTCCTAGGTGAAAAGAAAATGTGTTACCGAGATCCAGATTTGATGAATAATGAAATGGATGGTCAAGATTGATTAAAGGAAAATGTGATAGATAAGATTAAGAGGCAAAAAATTTCTATATAAAGGATGATCTTGTATGGACAATGGGCTGACAAAATGAATAGTTGAAGGCTTGCCGACTATTGTAGAGGAGAAGGAACAATGAGATTCTGAGTAGGAAAATAATGATTTGATGAAGTGTTGATGCCAGTGGAAGATGAAGAATTGAAGTGAAGATTGATGAGCGCACAATGATCTAATTGAGGAAAGATAATTGCACATCTAAAAATTATTTTTATTATTGTTTCTTACTAGCATTTGTAATAGAGAAATATCTTAACAGAGTGGACTTAACAGTCTTATTGTAAATCCTTGAGAAAGGTGTCATTCTAAAAAGAGTGTTTAAAGCCCCTTAACAAGGCCACTCCTAACAGATCTAAGGTTAATCCCTTAACTGGGTCACACCTAATAGTGTGTTTTGTAATCTTTAACAAGATTGGCTCTTAACCATGTGTACTTCAGAAGAGTATATTTCTTAGTGGGTGACAATTCCCACAGTGGTTTTTCCCATAATTGGGTTTCCACGTTAAATATCTATGTTACACATTGTGAATGATTTGTGAGATTATTTTATTGATTGATATAGTTTATTTACTATTGTCAGGTAAATAGAGAACTATGTTTCTACCGAGTAGTTACCGAGTTAATTAGAGAAAATATTTTAAGGTATTTTTTGATCAGGATTACTGATTCATCCCCCCTCTCCATAATCTAATAGTTACAAGGTTATCAATTAAAAATGATCATGATGCAAATCAGGTGTACCAAATGTAATGTAGGAACCTAGGACACACATAAGGAAGTGTCATCACACACGTCTAACCCTTGGAATTCATCTTGGAAGCCTCTTTGGACCTCAGCGCCCAAGTGACCATATGTGGTATCAGTATACCTCTCAAATATACAAGGTTACTAACTATGCCATAACACACACCACACTTGGCAGTAAGGATCATCTCACACATCCTAGCCTGTACTAGCTCTCAAGAAATGGTGAGGTACACAATTATCTTATTAATAGTTTCTCTCAATAATTTATTAAGTTATCACTTATTAGGTCAACTTACAAAGGATACCTAGGCAACCACTTTAGGGCTTTGACGCCTCTAAAGTAAGCCACTTCCCTTTTATGCTCCTAGATAACCTACCCTAATGCTCCCAATGAAATAATCAAAGAGAAAGTAAATCAAAACCACAAAATATTTTTGAATAAATTAGTTAACCATAAATATCATCAAAGAATAGTGCTGGAGCATAACAAATATCTCATCCTATACAAGGATCTAAATTGTCCATCCCATACTGGACATAATCACCATTTCACAGGGGTACCATATCGCAAGATAAATCAAGTCATCAAGACAAGTCAACAATGGCATCAATCTCCAACCACGGAGTAAAACATAATCCAAAGACCATCAATCAAATTATAAAATAACCATATCAAAAGAAACAGGTGACCAAGTTAATTAAGACTACAAACAATAATGGTTGTCACCTTTTGTGGTTAAATAACATAATGATTGAGGACTTAATAGAAACATGACACAAATCTCAGTTACACTCAAAACAACACGTGAACCAATCGTGACACCAAAAGCATTATGAACATTCCACAATATAAGCCCATAATATAAAAACCATAAAATAATTCAAGTCTAGAAGAAAAAATTCCACCTAAGGGATCACTCTACCCAAAATCGACAATTACTTCACAGAGGAAATAAAACAAAACCCAATAATAAATCACATCCATATATAAACTATCTTTGACCGAATAATACAATTAGTTTTTAATTGTAGGTTAAGTGAATTATTATCAAAGTAATTTATATGCCAATAAAACTATTTATAAATCCATCCAAATTAAATTATAAATTAATTAGCCATCCTATAAACCAACCCTCATTTATTCGTAATTTAAGTTTAAATTAAATTATCAATTTAAATTACCCACTTGAAAATAAATTGAATTATGAATTAAATAACTCAATTATCAATAAATTAAATAAATTTAATTTAAAATAACCTAAATCTTCCATTAAATATCTAATGTAGAATAAATTAAATTTTACATAAACCATTAAAATAAATTAAACTTTTAAATTAACTAATTATAAATTAATTAAATTAAATTTATAACTAAACTAAAATAAAATTAAATAAAAATCATTTAAAAACATTTTTTTTAAAAATATATTAAAACATATTAAATGGGGGGTGGGGTTTCTACCCCACCACCACCATCCCCTGTCCCTTTTAGGGAACAAGCTGGTGGTACCCGCCAGTCACGACATGGATTCTACTCTGCGACAGTACCTGCTGTGTCGGGAGTGGGGAGTGGGGGTTGTGTCCCACCCCCACATAAAATGTGTATATATATATATATATATGTTTTAAATAATAATAATAATTTTTTTAAAAAAGAGTTTCCATATATATATATATATATATATATATATATATATATATATATAAATTTGATTTAAATTTTCTAGGGTTTCAACCAAAATTTCAACAAACCCTATCTAATTTAATACACAATCTTTTGAAAAAATTAATATCAAGTATTCACAATACAAGATTTATTAAAATAAAAGCTTTTAAATCAAAAGTTTGAGCGAGAGAAGAATTCCAAAAAAACTATCAACAAAATCTAGCAGGCACAAAGCAAACAAACTTTCTTTAAAAAAAATTAGATCTACAAAGGTTTCAAACCCTACCTTAAATCCACCAATCGATAGAAACCACGAAGACGATCCAAAACTCTAAAAAAATCCTAAGCTTTCACCAATTCCTTAATTTCCAATCTAGACCCAAACCTATAAAACCTCCTAAAACTTGTGTCTAGAATAATAGCAAAAAAGGACTCTAATATAGAAAACCCAACAAACTAAACTTAAACATGTAACTCACAATCAAGAATAAGAACTCAACTGTTAAAAACAATAAAACAATTAACTCCAAATCACAGAAATCAGAACTCAACTCTAACCTCGTTTATATCAACCCTTTATTTAAAAGAATTATTTATTTAACTAATAATCCCAATTCCTGTAAATCACTCAACTTTTAATCTTAAATTTATAATTCAATTTTATTAACTAAATGTGCAAATTTAATTGCATAATAATATTTAATTAATAATTAATGTTTTTAGCATATTAATAATATGCAAATTGATAATTAAAAATCAATTTTTAAATTTATTAAAAAGAATTATAACTAATCCTTCAGTTAAGTCTCTTAACTCAACCATCTAATTTAGAACTGATAAATCAATTCCTTTTAACTAGTGTGCATAAAATCGCATGATTATATATTAATTATAATTAATTTCTTTAGCACCACTTAATAAGAAATTTGATAATTAATATCAATATTATTGTTTAGGTTTTAAAATACCACCCCAACTCAGGCATTAGGGCTTAATAGTATCTTATCCTAACAATGGAAACCTTCTTGAGTTGTGGGTGGACTCTGATTAAGGAGTCTTCGGATTCTAGGCCGGTTCCTATTTGATCTAGAAATATCACCTCTTGATTAAAAACTTATGTGGGAAAAGGGAAAAGGAATTTAAAACTAAAAGGGAAATGGGGTGATACACCAAAATTGAACTCAGACTTTGCTTGGAAACTAAAACAGTAATCACAACTCATATATCAAAGGATTGACACTTTGAATCACTGATCAACATATAGGTTAATTCATATCTTACTACTAGGGTATGTACCACAAATAGCTCAACCTATTAACATACATACATATTACACATAAGGCTGGAATTCTGTTCACTTAGAGGAGGAATAGAAATCATTCACTTCTCCTAGCTACCCAAAAAATTAACACTTATGAAGAATGATGAAACAAGATTAGAATCAATACTCAAAATATGTGGAGAAATCGATCATCTACTTTATTATCTTCCAAAATCTGACATGTAGGTTACAAGATCAGAGCTCAAAGCATCAAGGAACAAAATCGCTCACTTTAGCCTTCTCTCCAAAATATGGAACTCCCTAAATCGATTATGAAAATTAGTTTTATAACCCTCCTATCCTTCAATTCGATAATCAAAGCTCTGATTATTAGCCCTAATTTGGCCTTAATTCATGCCAAAAATCTAAGCCTATGAAAAATGCCATAACCTATTCCCTAAATGTTGGTTTTTAAAATAAGGATACAAATCCCTTTTTACAATATTTTACCAACATTTAAATTTATTTACATTGAATAAAATCCAACATAAATAAAAGCCTAAAACAAAACTAAACTTTAGGAAATACCCTAAGTCTAATCTTATCTAGCAAAGTTGCAAAAGGGTCGACATGACCACTTAAGCCACTTGCATACTATGAGGAAATCGAGCCTATGTGCTGGCATTGTTTGAAAACCGAGCTCTGCAGGATGTGGACTGTTGCAGCTAAGGCATTCAATTTGGTTGTAGTCTGGATCCCAAATTCTCAAAACTTGGCCTCATTCCTTGATTTTCACATTCTTTCATTCATTGGCTTTGAGAAAAATAGGGAAAAACCCTAACTTGTGAGCGAAACTATGCAAAAATTAGGCATTCTTCTTGGTTTAACTGGTATTCTCAGGCTTTCTGCAAGTTTGAGGGGCTCTGACATTGAGTGTATCTTGATCTTGAGGGTCAGACTGAAGTTGGGAGCTCAAATCTGGATTCACTTTGTGACTGTGAGTTTACATTATGAGGAGCTTATGATTTTTGCATTCTAAATATGCCCTCACACTATTTCATTCTATTCTCGGGTTCTCCATCTCTGTGATCTACAGATCACTTGTCATGACTTGAGGCTTCATTATGAATTTGATCTCGAGCTTGAAGATCAGTTATACATGCTTAAACTTCAGCATAAAGCTTGGCTTGTGATTCCTCTCTCAGCCTGTGACTTCTCTTGGGTTATGCTGTAATTGGTAATGATTGGTGTTGCATTTGTAACTTGGCATTGGTTTTGATTTCGACTGTGAAACCCAACTAGGACGTGTAGCATGAATCATGGCTTTGAAATGAAAATGGGATCTGCTCTGGCATAGAACCCGAACTTGAAACTTGGGCTGAGCTATGAATAGAAGATGTCTTTGGCTGGGAGTGTGGCACGAAAGCTAGGTCTCGGCTGTGACCATATTTCAGTCACAGCTTCAGACCGAGCCTTGAGCTCAAACTTGAGTTGTAACTGATCTTCAAAATCGGCTTCGAGTTTGAGCACATCTTCGCTGACAGTAAGCTTGACCCCTTCTATTTGGTAAAACTCCTGCACAAGTTTAGATGCCTTGCTTGATTTGGGTTTTTTCCTTATTGTTATTCTCGGGCTTAAACCAAAAATGAGTTCCTCTTTGATATAAAACTTGAGCATGAACCATGGCAAGAAATACTGCATGAAACTTGGACTGGAACACACGAGCTCTCTCTTGGCTTCTACTTGCAGATAAGTATCTCATTTCTCCCTTCATTTTCTTTAAACTAGGGATTTTGTTGCTTACCATCTAGCAGCTCAGTTTTTTGAACACTTGCCTGTCATCTCTTTGCATATATAACAAATACTGTGTTCTTTTCTCTTGCCACAGTCATTACTATCATTCCAAGTTATTACTGTTACTAATACATGAAATCATCGACAACACATTTTTCAAGCTCACTGTTAGTCATTTGTTACTGTTCTCGGCTCCATCGATGATAATAGACACTCCTTAACTTGGTCATTGTGTTTGTGAAGTTCATTGTAGATACATACTTGAGATAAACGACCATGAATTCACTATATTTTTGTTATTCTTCAGCTCCTTAATGCACTTTGTTAAAGTACACCAACCTTTACCATAAATCACCTCTAGCTCGGCCTATCAAGTTCACTATCATAAAACAGTGATCGTGCTAAACCTTTACATTTACCAGTCAAATTAATGATGGTAACCATAGCTTTGAATTTAAACTTTCTTCATGTACAGTGTCACCACCATATTTTGAACCCACCCTCAACTGGTTTTATTATAGTTCACTATTATTTATGCACCAGTCATTTCATCATTGTGTTCAGCTGAATATGATAAGCTATGATCTATGAAATCAAAAGATGACTAATTTTTATTTACTATGCAATGCACCAGTGAACCATGTTTGTGATCTTTATCAATCATTATTGTTGTTCTCAGCTCTACTGATGACAGTAGACACTTCCTCTTTCTCTTGTTGAAAATGAATATTTGATGCTGAATATGAATCTTTACCATAAGAAATGCAATGAGATGAAAAAATGTTTGTTTATTTATCTAAGAAGTTCAAGCACGGGCTTGTGACATTCAAAGACATCAGAATGAAATTTGATGGAGTTCAAGCACATGCTCGTGACATCCATCAAATACATACTTTAAACATTTTACAATATTTTGAAGCATAATTCTGTAGCATTCCTTCTCTTGTTAAACAACAACATTATTGCATATGATCAATTCTTTAAAAAACATTTTGAATTTAACAATATCATGAATATGGAACTTCAATATTATGTATTACTAGTGACTATGCTGCTGGATCTTGGTACTTGAACATGACTGCTTTGTTGAAATATGGCACTTGTAAACTCACTATTTCTGAAGCACATACCGCAACATCTTTTACACTGTATCATCTCTCTTCTGAATGTGATGTGAAAACCAGTCATCTTTGAGCACTGCAATTCATTCTTTTAATCTTTTAAAACAACATCACTCCAATCTTGTTAGGTTAATGAACATGATAAATAGTTCATCTTATGAAAATGCCAAAAAAATAATGACACTTATGAATCAATATTTAGTTTATTGTGCTCACTAATCTAACAAGATCCTCCTGATTGTGAAAAATGTTTCTCAGTCACAAATACTAAGTCCCTTTCATTCAGATATCTAGTTTTAAATATAAGAACATGCATAAGAATGACCATTAATAGTAAAAGGTTTCATGTTTAAAACAAGTCCCTTTAATACTATCTTTCTTTTAGTGTGTATGCACATTTCCTTATTGCATTAGAATACTAGATTGATATGCAGCTTTAAAAAGTTGATTGTTGTGTGATGTTTCTATTTCTTGCATTGCTTAGATCCAATTGGATCTAACATCATTTTCTCTCTCGTGATGTAGGTAAACCCTAAGGACTCCCTAGAAGATGAAGACCTGGACAATGAACCTGAAGACCTAGGACCTGACAGACAACCAGCTGACAACACACAGACAACAAAGGCAATGCACGAGACCTTTACTTCTATCATGCTTTCTATTCTGCAAAATGTACTCTTTTATTGACATGAAATATAAAATATGAAAGGACACTTGTATACTACATTCAGTTTGAATGCATAATGTAATGATCAGTTATGAATTTGAAAACTTGAAATGTGATCAATACTTAGAGTACAAAAATAAAATTTGATATTGAATGCAATAATGAAATGTTAATTAACATTACTTGAAAGGTAGTGTTAATTGGACCCTAAAATGCAATCTTTTCCTATTTATGTTTATTCTTCCATATGCTGCAATTTTGGGTAACAATTATTATTTGAACATTAAATTTAGATTTTTATTTAATATTTAATTAAACCTTTATTTTCATAATTAGAATTTTAGTTAAGTCTTTTAAATTATCAATGATATTTATTTAATTTTCATTAATTAAATATCTATATATTTAATATTTTTATATTTATAAGATATAATTATTTTAATCTCATAATTAATATTAATTAAATATTTAATACATTAATAACATAAAATTCACATCAAGACACCTGACAAATAAAAATGAAGGAAAAACTGATCAAAACCCATAAAGTAATAATCAAACTCAAAGAAAGGGTTCACAAATGATGTCACCTTTATGAATTCAGAGGGTAGAAGATAAGATACTTTTTTTTGATCTATACCAACAATTTTATTCATAATAAAAAGTAGGAATACCTCAAGTTTAACTTTAGAGTTCACGTTCACCGAATGAATATAAAAACCAGAGTAATAATCAGGATTTGCAAATAAAAACACCATATTAAAAACATACAACCATATCCGTTAGGAAGAAGAAAACATAACTAACAACATAAAAAGGAGCTCCCTATCAGGAACCTGAAAAAACTGCAACTCCGCGTGCTGACATGACCTCCATCCTGAAGGTTCTTCTTGACCAAAAAAGATCATCTTCGACACCTATAAGATCTTCCAAACACCCCTTTGCAAAATAATTTCTATAGTTTCAATGCCGCTTCTTCAAAAAACCCAAAAGAAAAATGATTTCTGTAGTTCAACCACTACATCTTAAAAAACATCAGCCTCAAAACTTGCTCCTTCTGACCTGCAACTGTATATGTTAACTTGGGATCACATGCTCACCTAAGGGACCTCTCCATTTGTGCATCCCTCTTTTCATCTGAGGCACATTCTCATATATTTCCCAAGCATTACCATGAACCATGTCCAAAACCCTCACCAATTCTATCTTTAAGCACCTCTATTTTCGCCCTATATCTGCACAATAGGCCTCTTTATCAAACTTTCCCCACCATCATAGAAAGGGGACCCTACCGTAAAGACGTCCATCATTTACATCCTCAAAGCACTCCTCATAGTTAAATCAAATGCCAGGGTAGGCCCATTCCAGAATTGAATCCAACCCAACAAGCAGGTCATTGTCAAAGAGGTCTTCAACCACTCTTTTTACAACTTGCTCAGGCTCCCCTAATTGTAATGCCGAAGCAATAACCATGGACGTTACATCAACATTTTCCCTTCATTTTTCCCTTCGTTCCTAAAATTGCACCCCTAAAACCTCAATAGCCTCCATGGAAACATCTACATCCTTCACATTCAATAAGCCTAACATCTTATCTTTGCTTATTGGTCCCTTAAAAGCTTTCTGCTGCTTCGTAGTGTCCATCGAAAAGGTCGCCTCCATTTATTTTTCAAAGAAAAAAGCTTGGTGCTTCCTACCGATAAAAAACCAACAAACGACACAATAAACAATGCAAAGAGATCTTGAGGATTTATCCCATTTAATGTAAACATCCCATTGACAGAGTCATTACATAACGCGCATGCCACCTTTCATGAAAAAGGATGAAACACCACCAACCTCTTAACATGATAAGGGGTTTAATTATTAGAAGACATAACTCTTCTAAAAAAGGCAAACCAAGATGATGTCATTGCTCAAAATCAAACCCACGATAGAAAGGCACCTCAAGAAATGGTCATAAAAAAGAGAAATAGCCCGATCGAGCTTTACCTGTCACACCCCAATCACTAACAAAATCCAAGTAAATTTCATCAACAATCTTCAAATAAACTACCCACTTTGAAAGCACATCAACATCATGATTACCCTCACACCTAAGATGGATAATTTTAAAATCATCAAAAGACATAAGATTTTCATTAATCTCTTGAACATTGTTTTTTAAATGCCATGCCTTCATATCCTGATTACTCAATGCATTAATAATAATTTGAGAATCCCCCTCCGAATGAAGTTTTCTTACTTTCAGTTTAATTCCCAAACTAACCGCTAAAAGTGCAACCTTCATCTCCACTTCATTGCTAGTCCCATTAATCAATCTTTGGGCTGCAAAGGCCACTGTATTACCATCTCAATACTTAGCAATCACTTCGGCACCAGAAGGGCCTAGGTTTCCTTTGGAAGCCCCATCAAAATTGATCTTCATCCATCCTACCTCCTATTTAATCCACTGCACAAAATTCTTCATCTTAGACAAAAAACCACTCCCATGAAGGTCCCCCCTATTAAGTTTTAAACAAGGCCATTCTGCATGCAACCTCCTGTCTTCAACTGTATAAGTCAACGTGCATTGTTGTGTGAATAAAGCTTCCCTCATCATTTCCTCTATAGAGACAAAAATTCTCAATTTCAGTTTGTCCACAAACTCAACCTTATCCTGAAAAATCCTTCTATTCCTTTCCTTCCATAACTCCCAGATGATAATGGAGGGACAAATAAACCAAATAAGATCCATGACTGATTGAGTCTTAGGGAAAGGCCAACTTTCAAAGGTTTGCCTTAAGGTTTTAGGGAGAGGGCCTAACCAATTCAATTTGGATCTTATAAAACTCCAACACTCATAGGCATAAGGACAATGTAGCAATAAGTGGTCAACATCCTCAGCAGGAGAATGATAAAGAAAGCATTTAGTAGGACCATAGAGGCCAAATCTTTTCATCCTCTCACTAGTCAAAATCCTGCTATGGATAGCAACCCATGCAAAGGAACCTGCCTTATGAAGAAAAAACCTATTCCAACAAAGATTGGATGGCCATCCCTTCGAAATCACTCGGTTATCCAAAACCTTATATCCAAGCTTAACAAAATAAGACCCTGAAGAAGTAGCACACCAAATCACCCTATCTTCCACCGATGTTATAAACACTTTCCTAGATTGGAATAGTTCCTACATCAAAATTACTTGTAGCTCATGGTGACCTAAATTGTCTAACTTTTTCCACTGCCATATAGGACCCAAGGGAGAATCAACTAAAACCACATAATCAGCAACCTTATCCCCCCAAAGAGTAATCATAACGTAGCTTAACTCTCTATACTTTTCTACACTAACCAAAGGAGCATATCCATTCCAAGAGTCCTTCCAAAACAAAGCTTTACTTTCATTTCCTGTCAGCCAAGAAGTATGGTTTTTGTTCACATCCCTACAATCAAGAATAAAATTCCACACCATTGAACCTCTTGGAGGATTCCTAATCTTCAAAACACACTCATTTTCATTTGAGTCTAGATATTTAGCCCTTAAAATTTTTACCCACAGTTTAGAAGGATCACTATAAATATTCCAAACAAGCTTCGCTCCAAGAGATTGATTCATCCTCCACCAATTTCTAAGACCTGCACCACCATTTTTCTTGGAGCTACAAATTTTATCCCAAGAGATGAGAGGCCATTTGTCATCCTCTTGATTGCTACACTAGAAAAATTTCCTCATCTTTTTTTCAATAATATCCAAAACTTTGCTAGGAATATTTAAGCAGCTCATAGAATAAATAGGAATAGCAAAAATCACTGATTGGAGAAGTAGAATCCTTCTAGTAGATGACAACCACCTACCTTTCCAACTTTCCATCTTTTTAAAGAAATGATTAGTCATATCCCTCCATAAATTTTCCTTGCACACTCCTTCAAATAACGGGATACCAATAAATTTTCCTGGGAGAGAACCCTGTTTCATTTCCAGAATATGACAGAGTTGCCTTCTCAAGGAAGCCCTAATGTTAAAAAAGAAAATCTCAGATTTGTGCCAATTCACACACTGCCCTGAAGCTTCAGAGAAAGATTCTAAAGTGTCCTTAATGACCCTTGCTTCCATAGCTAAAGCATCACCCATCAAAAAATTATCATCCACAAACTGTAAATGTGTCACAGGATCCACTCCCTCCATAACATAAATACCTTTCTAGGATCCAATATACCTTTTTCCACAAAATAAATCTCCGTAAGGCTTCAACCATAATAATAGATAGAAAAGGATAAATAGGATCTCCTTGTCTTAAACCTCTAGAAGTCTCGAAGAAACCTTGAGGACTCCCATTAACAAGAACAAAGATCCTTGGGGAATTAATACAACCATCAATCCATTTTAACCAAGCTTCACAAAAACTAAACTTCTGGAGAACATCAAGAAGAAAACCTCTATTAACATGATCATAAGATTGTTTAATGTCAAGCTTGATCATCGTTTTAGCCACTTTAGCTTTCTAAACAATATGGATAGCTTCACGAGCCACAATAATACCTTCATAAATGGATCTGTTAGGAGCAAAACCACTTTGTTCAGGGGAGATAATACAATTTAGCAGAGGTTTGAGCCTATTTTCTATCACCTTAGCAATAATATTATCGATAGTGTTGCATAAGGAAATCGGCTTAAAATCTTCAAAGGAAAGACATTCACCTTTTTTAGGAATAAGGGAGATAAATGTATTATTGAAGTCTTTCAAAATAAAACCACCACACCTAGATTCCTCCACAAGTCCCCAAAGATCATTACCCATTATGTCCCATAGATTTTAAAAAAAGAAAGTAGGAAATCCATTTGGGCCTGGGACTTTATCCCCTCCTAAGCCAAATAAGGCCTTTTTAACCTCATATTTAGAAATTAGCTTCATCAAACTTGTGTTGTGATCATCAGTTACAATATGAGGAATTTTATCCAACAAAAATTGAGAACCTTCTAAAGAATCAAAGCTGATGGTAAAAATATTCCTGAAAAAATTAACAGCCTCCTTATTTATCTGCTCATAGCAAGTAAGGAGCTTGCCCTGGCCATCAGAAATAGAGAAGATCCTATTCCTAGCTCTCCTTGCTTTTACCAACTTATGGAAAAATTTAGTGTTCCTATCACCATGTCTCAACCAAGTTTCCCTTGACTTTTATCTCCAAAAAACCTCTTCTTGAGCAAGGATCTCCTTGTATCTTCTCTTCAATTCTTTTTCTTCAGCAAAGGCCATCTCATCCATCCCAACCTCTATAACTCTCTCATTGAGAGAGGCCAAGAAATTTTCCAACTGCACCTTCTCAGCAAATATATTGTTAAAGGAAATTTTATTCCAAATATTCAAATTATCCTTAACAAACTGCAAGCATTCAAAAAATATAAAAGCAAGATTACCTTCAATCACAAAGGCATGTGTCCACCTTTCCGCAATATGAGAAACTAAATCCTGATCTCTGAACCACATTGCTTCAAATTTGAAGGGTGATCTTTTAGGAATGAAATCTTCTTGAATATTACAACATATCGAGAAGTGATCCGAACCTAATATAGGCAAGATTCCAGCATTGCACAACCAATTAAGCTTATCCCACTGCCCAAATAAGAAAATCTGTCCAATTTTTTTGCTATGTTTAAAAAACCACATCTTTTGTTTGTCCAAGTGAAGTCCCCTGTATTGAAATCAATCTCTTTGAGACTATTGTTCCATACAAACTCTGAAAAATCTCTTTGACTCTGCCCTTCCTAGCCTCTTCCTCCCTTTTTATCTGTAGGGCTTAAAATTGCATAAAAATCACCACCCAATAAGAACAAATCATCTTTCTTTGAATCTAACAAATCACTGGTAATACCCCATAATTTCCTTTTCTCCCCAAGGTTATTAGGGCCATAAACATTCATAAAAAAAAAGGAAGACAATAATTGCTTAGATGTAACTTCTAACCACTGCACATTACTAGCTTGGAAGACTAAGAGGACATCCATCACACTTGGGTCCCACATAACACAAAGACCCCCTGAAGCTCCATTAGAAAAGGAAAAAATACTTTCCCTTTTCCAAACCATTTTCTTAAAAAAATCATTGAACAGTCTCACAATAGGTAGAGATAATCATGCCATTGTCTCTCTCTTAAGGGTAATATGTCTATGCTACAGACTACCTATCCCCATCATGAAATGCATTTAGATTGTCAACCCAGGGACATAGACTTGAAATGGGATAGCACAGTTTGTGCACTAAGTTCCTTTTAGGAGTCAAAACACTTATGCTGCAGGAAGATAAAATGCATGAAAGGAATCTATGCTATTGCTGCAGGAAAGTAAACACACTTGACTATTGAATGGAATTACTGCATAAAACTTATGAAAGAAATCTAAGTATGTCTAGCACTCAAAATATTCACTATACTTGTCTCTACAAATCTTGCAGGAACAACCACATATATAATGTTGTTGGGATAAACAGTAGCTCTTTTTGAAAATAGGAAAGGTATAAAAAGAAAATCTATTCTATCTTAATCTAATCCACCTCCCAAGTGGGCCCCCTTGGTTGGCTTCTGCTAACTACTCAACACAATAAAATAATCCAAAATCACTCTTCTATTAAAATCTTCTTAATTGGTTACATAACTGAATAACTCATGAAGAGTAGAAAATAGAGTAACTTCTATTATATTGAATACATCATTCTATCTTTCTCTATTAACTACTAAATCAGTCAAAATCCCTTTATATCAAGGATTGCCACTTATTGAAAACATAACAGAAAAGTCTCATCAAGTCTCGCCACATGTGGAGGAGATAAAACAACCATAACATGATACAATTATTGCTGTCAATAGAATAACAATTATGAGGAAATGTAGCAAGACTAATTCCCCATATTTTTTGGAACAACAGCCTTTTCAAAGCTCAACACCTCCATCTAAATCATGCTGAATTCTCTCACCATGGTTGGTCTTCTAACTCCCTTCTTTAATGCAGATGCACCACTCTTCATACCACTTCACATTTACCTAAAAGGTTAGTACATTTGGTACACATATATGCAAGTCAACGTTTCAACTCCTACTTAGATATTAGAACACAACTTGAAATAATTATATGAAATACTGCATTATATTTATAATAGTTGGCAAAACATATCATTTAGGCTACCCTTAGATTTTGTGGCTTTGGCTATACTTGGCATAGGTTCACATAAGCATAAGTAATAAAATGTCTTGGAAATGTTTGTTAGAGTATCAACAAAACATAAAGATCATAACAAAATTAAGTCAATAATTAGACTCATCATCTACCCCCTACTAACAAAATGCTTGTCCTCAAGCATTGTATCTCTTTGCAATTGTCCTAAAATATCCAACAGTAGTCTTTCCTTTCTTTCTACTTCTGAAAGTGTAGTAGAACCCTCTTGTGCACTCCAAGTGATTTCCTTGATGTTCCTCAACCAGTGGATCCAACCTAGAAGTACCCATGTCATATAATGGCCAAAAGAGTGTAGGTGGCTGGAATGATAAGGGCATTCATAACTCCCTTTTGGGTTGTCATCCCAAATTTATGTAATTAGCCACTCTACTGATAGTTGCTTCATAATTAATGGGGCTATGTGGCTCTACTTTTCTGAAAGCATCTGGCATCCTATTCCATCTATTTCTGACCCCTTAAAGAGCTCTTTGAGCTATAAAATTGGGCAGTGTCTGATAATCCCTGTAAGATTTATCCCTTAGTGCAAACACTTTCTCCCTAATTTCTGGCTTTTGTCTCCCATATGTCAAATTGAGCCAATCCCTCAGAAGAACATCCGGTTTATGTGACTTAGCCCTTAATGGCAGAGGCTCGGATTTCTCTAGTTCCCTGTAGGTGTTCAACTGTTTATCATAATTTGTCTCGTTATGCATCCATGACATTAAGGCCCTTAGGTGAATGTCCCCTATATAGAGCAGGGGAATCCACTCTGCTTCATGTGGGATAAAAAAATTGTGCAGATAAAACTCACATAACATATTTTGTTGCCATGTTGGAAAAGTTTGATACAAACCATAGAACTCTTGGGCCGTTTTGAATTCAAAATCAATGTCCTTTATTGTCATCATAAGTTGGAACAAAAGAAATTGCTCCTTTAAGCAAATAGTATATATTCTAGGTGGTGGCCTACAAGCTATCACTTGGTCACCTAGTTTCAAGGCCTTGTTCATTTTCTCTTTCTGTTTCTTTAATTGTTCTTTGAGGGATTCAATTTCCTCATCCTTCTCAAATATTTCCATTTGCATTTGATTCCTTTCCTGCTTCCACCATGTTTTCTGAAAGGTAAAGTGATTATATAGATGAAAGAGGACAGACTGAATCATTGATGGAGGGAACTCTTGCATTTGGGATTTCTTTTTCTTCTCTTTAACAGTCTGCTGGAATAAATCAGTAAACCATGATGATTGGTAAAGTATAATGGACACATTAGAATACATAGGATGCTAAGATGTAGATTGAACATTCTTAGGAATATGTTTTGGTATTACTTCAGGGTTCTACTCAGGCCCTCCATCATTCTGAAGCATGCTATTGCTAGGTTCTTGCTCATTAGGAGTTTCCTCCATGTGTTGGGGTTCTACTTGTGAAGGAGAATCATTAGGAATAACTTTGATAGAGGGCTCTTTAGCTAGTGTTGGTGATGAAATATCTAATTTTTGAGGAGAAGGTGGGGTCACTTGTCCTCTCATTCGAGGGCTTCTATGCACAACTGCCTCTTCAACCACTGCAGTTTTAGGTTGGCAAGACCTTTTTTCTTTATGTGTTGCAGGAATAGATGCTGCAAGAGTAGTTACTATAGGACTCGACCATTGCATTTTACTAACTTGGATTGCAAGGTTTGAAATTTCTCCTTCTAAGTCAGTGATTTCTTTCCTAACTTTCTGCTTTCCTTTCTTTGAGGAAGAAGTGGGTACACTACTCTCTGGAGTAGGTTCAGGGGGTTGGTTTTCTAGCGATAATTTTGGTTCTTTTTTCTTTCACAACTGCTTCTTTAGTAGGGTTGGAGGATTCTACTGCATCATTTAGAGGTTGGGCCACATGATTTTCTTGAGGTTGCAAAGTTTTAGCTTGAACAAATTCTGCCCATGACATTGGGGAAACATCCCAAAGAGAACTTTCTACTAAAAGCTTGATTAGGGCATGGTGAATAATAGAGTTTGCATTACCTCTTTGAGTTTCCTCAGCACCAATACTTAGCATATTATAAAGAAAATTGGGAATATTAACCTGAAGATTATGTTTGATACAACTAAGCAGCTTAAAATGGTGAGCATGTAAGTTTGAAAATATCCCCTCATAGGTTAAATACCTGATGATGTGCGTAGCTAGTCCTGGAAATGGCTGAGGAAGGGACAATCTACTGTACCCCTGCTTAGTAATTTCAAGCGGAGGATCACTCAGCCTGGAAAACTGAGCATGAGATGACCTAGTGTCATGCTCGTTTAGATAATGTTCACCCATAACTGGTAATCCTGTAACTTCTGAAATTCTCTCTTTAGTGGCCACAACTGTCAATCCCCACGCTATCGCTTGCCCTTCTTCAAATGTACCCATGAATTCTGCAGCAACCTCCTCATTAAACTCTGTCAGCTACAGAAAATAACCAAGCTAGCCGCAGGCATTGAACCTATGGACTACCTCAACATCCGCCAACAAAATACCATGAACGACTGGTTCATGTCTTTGTAAATGTCTGCCCATCTTAATGGTGCCCAATTTATAACTTCTCAGCTCTCCAACCCACTGCTAAACTTTTAGTTCTTCTGCAAATTCCCTCTCTTAAATGCAATTGTGATTCTTTGAAAAATGCTGATATTTTCGCTTGCATTACCTTTATTTCACTTGACATGAACTATAATAAAGTCATTGATTTCAGAAGATATCAATACATTTAGTGCGAGTTACCTCACAGATTAATTATGATCCTTTTGAAGTCATGTCAAGTTCAGGAAATTAGAATTTGAAAGTACAAGGAAAATGTGCGAAGGATTTAAAAATTAATGGAATGCAACCTAAGTACAATAATGATGTGAGGGGTATGACAAGGATAGTCTAAGAAGGACACTTGGAAGTTAGTACACTTCCCTTGCCCCCTACGAAAGTTGAACAAGTGTCCTCACTTGTTAATTTTGGCATGAGGTTGGGAAACTGGCTTAGTGCTTATATCATATATTTAATGTAGTACTAGATATAATTAATTTAACCTGTGAGCTAAAAATAAGTAAAGAGTTAGAAAGTTGTACCTAGCGACGAATTATCGTACATGAATGTGAGTTGATTAGAGTGTTGATTCTGGTGGCTGCTTAAGATTGCTGATGTGGCATTTTATTGAAAGTATTTGAAAAGAGAAATTGTGGGTGACATGGAATTTGGGTGGGTGGTAGATATAGAAATGAGATGAGTTGATGAGAAGAATATAGAAAAATGAATGAATGAATATACCTCATTAAATGAAGTTTTATTATGAATGCTGATAGAAAGCATGTCATGGCGAGGCTGCAGGAGGAAGGCTTTCACCTTCTACTGCAGGAACTATTTCCTGAGAGTTTTTTAAACTGGGAATGTTGAACTATTGTAAGAATTCTTCTTTGGTTTGGCACAGGCGGTGTCCATTGACTAGCAGCTTAAATTGTACTGGATCAAGTGTGGTTAGCTGAACTGCTCCATTATCAAAGACATGTTAAATTTCATAGGGTCCGAGCCATCTGGTTTGCAACTTTCTTGGGTTCTCCTTGTATCTGGAATCATATAATAAAGCCCAATCTCCTACTTGAAATTGCTTATTCTTGATATGTGAATCATGCCATCTTTTCCTTTGGTTCTATATTAGTTATGTTCTCTCTAACGCTGACTTGCACATTTCATCCAAGGAGTTGAGATGGAGGAGATGTTCTACTTGTGCTACAGGAAGATTGATGTTTAGCTCAAGCATTGTGCACAATGTTTTGTCTTCAAATTCTACGGGCATCAGTGCTGCTTTCCCATACCTCAATTCAAATGGTGTGAACCCTGTTGTTGTTTTCCATGTGGTACGGTAAGCCTAGATTGCTTCTGGTAATCTACTGCTCCAATCCTTGTGATGCAACTGTACTGTCTTTGTTAGTATTGCCTCTATTTCTCTGTTTGTCACCTCTGCCTGTCCGTTGGCTTGCGAATGATAAGGACTATATTTACGATGCCTTATGCTATATTCCTTCATTAGCTCTGTGATCAAATTTGATGTGAACTGTTCTCCTTGGTCCGTGACAAGCTCTTTGGGTACTCCATATCTGGTAAATATTTCTTCATACATAAATTTAGCTACTTTTTCATCCCTTGCATTCCGCATAGCTTTCACTTCTACCCACTTTGTCAGATAGTTTGTACAAACCAAGATGTAGGATTTTCCATTTGATGGTGGATCAATTGGGCCAATGAAGTCCATACCCCACTTGTCAAAAGGTGTTACTACTATCTATGGATTGAGTGGCATCTCATCTGATTTTGTTGGTCGTCCCATCCTCTGACATTTATCATATTATTTTGTGTAACTGGTTGCATCTTTATGTAATTGAGGCCAACAATATCTTGTGGTCAAGATTTTCAGGGCTGTCCGCTTTGCTGTGAAATGACCTCCATAAGGCTCATCATGACAAGCATGGAGTATATCATACACTTCATCTTCTCTCACACATCTTCTCATAATCTGATTTGGACCAGTGTAAAATAGATTGTTATCTATCCATGAAAACTGAAAACTTTTCTCTGTAAGATTTTTCTTGTCTTTTTGAGAAAAATGTGGGGGAATCTTATTTGCTACTAGATAATTGGCTATGTCTACATACCAAGGGTTCTTGATTGCTATATGGAATAGGTGTTCATCTGGAAATGTATCTTCAACCTGAGTAGTGTCTTCATCAGCATTTTGTAGTCTAGACAAGTAGTCAACAACTACATTGGCCTTCCCTGGCTTATCAACAATTGTTATATCAAATTCCTACAATAGTAAGAGCCATCTTGCCAACTTGCTTGTTATATTAGGTTTGTCATCAAATATTTTATTGCAGAATGATTAGTGTGAACAAAAATAGGATATCCTGTGACATAATGTTTGAATTTGTTCAATGCATAAACTACAGCTAGGAGTTCCTTTTCACTCATTATGTAGTTCAATTCAGGGCCATGAAGGCTTTTACTGATATAGTAAATTGCATTCTCAAGGTTAATAGACTTTTGTCCTAGCACAACACCTATGGCATAATCAGGTGCATCTATATGGATGTGGAATGGAATAGACCAATCTGGTCCTTTGAGGATTGGGGTAGTGGTTAGGAGTTTCTTAAGCTACAGGAAGGACTCATCACATGCTTGTGTACACTTAAATTTAGGTTCTTTGGTAAGTAGTGTATATAGAGAGCTAGCAATTTGGCTAAAGTTTTGAATAAAGCATCTATAGTATCCAGCATGTCCTAGAAAATATCTTACATCTTTTTGTTTAGTAGGGGTAGGTAGTGTTAGTATTACCTCTACTTTAGCTGGGTCCACTTGAATTCCTGCTGCTGAAATGAAATGCCCAAGTACCACTCCTTTTGGAATCATCATAAAGCATTTCTCACTATTAAGGGATAGATTATGTTCTTTACATCTGATTAGTACCTTTTCAAGGTTCTTCAAAGCTTCATCAAATGTTACCCCAAATGCTGTAAAGTCATCCATATATATCTCCATACAGTCATGTGATATGTCAGCAAAAATACTTATTACAACACTTTGAAACATTGCTGGAGCATTAAAAAATCCAAAAGGTAGAATTGAATATGCATATGTCCCCCATGGACATGTGAATGTAGTCTTCTCCTGGTCCTCTAGAGCAATAGTTATCTGATTATAGCCACTATATCCATCAAGAAAGGAAAAATACTTCTTACTGGCCAAAGTATCAAGTACTTGGTCAATGAATGGTAGTGGGAAGTGATCTTTCTTGGTAGATTTATTTAACTCCCTGTAATCCACACAAATCCTCTGTTTGCCTCCCTTTTTAGGTACTATAACCAAAGGTGATACCCACTTACTATCAAATATAGGATATATAAAGCCATCATCTAGTAACTTTTGCAATTCTATTTTTACTATCTCCCTTAATGCTGGATTAATCCTTCTTTGAGGTTGACAAAGGGAAAGGCTTCCTTCATTGATATATATCCTGTGAGTACATAATGTTGGGCTCAATCCCTTAATGTCCCCATAATCCCATGCAAAGTCTTTCTCATGTGTTTGCAATAGTTTAGTAAGTTGTTCCATTTTTTGTGGAGGCAACTTGTTATTCACATGGAGATTATGGCCTTTAGAAAGCTCAATAGTGGTTGTAAGGTCAAGCATGGATACTTCAGGTACAAGACTTGTGTTCACTTCACTAGGTAGCAGCTGGTGGATAATATTGGGTTCTGAAGGTAATACACAATCCTTAGGATTATCTTCATATGTACTTAACTCTAAGACAGAACTTTCAGACACATCTTTGATCACAACACAGTCATTGTTAAGAATGCTCCGAATGACTTCATCCTCCTCTTGTAGCTTTAGAAAAGATTTCCCATGTAACATCACGAGTTGAACCACATAATTAAGTTCTTCTTTCCCATCTCCTAAGTCTAGCCATATAGGTGTACTCAAATCTGGCTGCGGTTGAGCTGGAGGATACAATGCTAATTTCTTAGTGGCTTGCCCATCTGAAATTGTCACGTTCCCTGATCTACAACTTATGTTTTCATCAATTGTTGCTAACCATGGACGTCCTAGAATAATAGGGTAACCGACAAGGTTGAATTTTGGTGAAAGGATCATGAAATTAGTAGGGTACTCCTGAGAATCTAAGGCAACTATTATATCTTCTATCATTCCATCAAGAGTAATAGTAGAGCTATCTGCTAATTTTAATACTGTTGGAGTAGCTCTTAACCCTTCAATACTCAGCTTATTCATAGTATCCTTAGTCATTACATTAATGGCTGCACCTAAGTCTATTAATGCATTTTTGACAGACTAGCCATTAATGATGATATTCACAACCAGACTCCCTGGATTTGAATATTTTGGTATCACCAGTTTTCCTAGCATGATATCAGCCAATTGTCCTATAACATGAACTGTTGTAGGATCCTTTTTCTTTCTCCCAGGCTTTTTAAGACAAGCTTCTTTTATTACTTTTCCATATACTGGAAGATCTTTTATTTCTTGAAATAGGGGAATTTGGACATGCATGTTCTTAAGCTGGTCAATGATATCAAATGGATGATCTTCTCCTTTTTGTATGGGTTTCTCCATGTTGAGCCTTTGAGGAAAAGGTGGTTTAACTGATGTTTGAACATTAGCTGAGTTGGAAACATTTTCTGATGCAACATTATTTGGCAAATCATTCTCTAGAATTGGTACTACTGCTATAGGAAGGTCTGGCACTTCAGTGATGTACCTGATCTTAGGTGTATATCAGCTATATCAAGTGCATAGGTAGGGTACTACTGAGCATCAGTAGCATACATTTTCTACTGTGGTTTTTGACTGTTTGGATTTGGTTGAGGTTGAGCAGGTAATTGCATCTACTTTTGGGGTCTTGCATTTGGAGGTGGTGGCATTATTTTAGGCATATTTGTAGGAGGTGGTAGAGGTGGATATCCAAGATTTGGGTTAGGCCATTGCTGAGGTCCTCTCCATTGGTTAGTGGGTTGCCAATTTCCCTGTGGTTGTTTTCGTTGGTTTGGAAATTGTGACCATTGGGGTTGCTGTGGAGGATACCACTGATTTTGTTGATTATTTGGCCAAGCATTATTCCAAGTGGTTTTATTATACCATGGAGGACTTTGGACATTCTGGTTTTTCCACTGACTATTATATGGACTTGAAGTTTGTAATGGGTCTTGAGGCATACATTGTCTTGTGGCCCATGGTCGGCATTGAGCAATGAAGAATAATTTCTCGTCCTCTCCTTCTATCTTCAAATACTTGGTTGGAAGATGCTGGTTCTCCAGGTTTGTGACCAATTTGCACTGACTATCCTTCTTTTGTTTGTGGCAATGAGGATAGTACTCTGCCAGCTATGCCTCTACATCTGCATGTTTCTTCTTGGTGGTCATAGTGTCTAGGTGTGTAGCAACATCATTTATGATGTCTTGCTTGAAGTTTGACAATAGGTTTGAAATCTCCATCTTCAAAATACCAGAGCCACTCCCTTTTGTTAGTGTTGAGTGAAATCCTCTTCCTTTCTTGACCGTTGCTCTAGAATAGTTCATACAAATCTTCTTAAGGTCATCCCAGGAGGACTGAGATATATCACCTCTGGCCATGAGGTCCAAAGCTTCAAGATAGTTTTCATTCACTCCTCTTAGAAAAATCAGCTTCTGTGAATCCTCCTGCAATGCATGTTGTGGGTTCTTTTGTAGACTAAATAGGAAGCATCATATGTAGTCTTCTAATGTCTCATCTTCCCTTTGTGACATGCAAAAGATATCATCTCCTTTTGAATCACTTCCCTTGTAGTATTCTTTATACTTCTTTAGAAATAAATCTCTCATTCCATCCCAATGAGGTACTACATTCGCTCCTAAGCCCATGAACCATCTGAGGACTGACTCCTTTAGTGTTGCTGGGAACAACTTAAGCTTATGACTATTAGTATTGTAGTCAAAACTTAGACATAGTATGTCATACTTGAATAAAAAGGTGTCAGGATCTTTCATAACAAGTCCATAGAACTTTGGAAGTGCTGTGGCAGGTATGTTTTTGAGGTTTGAATTTGTAATAAGACTTGGAATTGGAAATGGAAATGTAGGAGCTGCCATTACTGGAGGGGTTGGATATTGAAACTGTGGCGGGAAAGTATTGTTGACTGGAGGGTTTTGAGTAACAAACTATCTTGGAGTAGGATTATTATTATGAAAACTAGCCAATATTTCTGCAAAAGGATGGAGGTCAAATGTTTCTTGGGTTTCTTCTTCTATTGAAGATGATGCAACAAACTCAGGACTGGCTTCAAGGAATGGTAATTCAATCTCTTCAAATTATTCTTTCAGTTTAACAGGCTCCTTTGGAAGAAATCTACCATGAGCATCGCACCTTCTTCGATGCATGCAAGTAAGTTGATGACTTGTGAAGCAAGCTTACAACTTCTTGGTATTAACTAAAAACAAGAAACTAATTTGAAAAATAAATGACTCTTTTGAGGTTCCTAGTTTGACACCATCCCCGGTAATGGCGCCAAAAATGAACAGTCTCACAATAGGTAGAGATAATCATGCCATTGTCTCTCTCTTAAGGGTAATATGTCTATGCTATGGAATACCTATCCCCATCATGAAATGCATTTAGATTGTCAACCCAGGGATGTAGACTTGAAATGGGATAGCACAGTTTGTGCACTAAGTTCCTTTTAGGAGTCAAAACACTTATGCTGCAGGAAGATAAAATGCATGAAAGGAATCTATGCTATTGTTGCAGAAAAGTAAACACACTTGACTATAGAATGGAATTACTACAGAAAACTTATGAAAGAAATCTAAGTCTGTCTAGCACTCAAAACATTCACTATACTTGTCTCTGCAAGTGCTGTAGGAACAACCACATATATAATGCTACAAGGATAAACAATAGCTCTATTTGAAAACAAGAAAGGTAGAGAAAGAAAATCTATTCTATCTTAATCTAATCCACCTCCTAAGTGGCCCCCCTTGGTTGGCTTCTGCTAACTACTCAACACAAGAAAATAATCCAAAATCACTCTTCCATTAAAATATTCTTAACTGGTTACATAACTGAATAACTCATGAAGAGAAAAAAATAGAGTAACTTCTATTATACTGAATACATCATTCTATCTTTCTCTATTACCTACTAAATTTGTCAAAATCCCTTTATATCAAGGATCAAAATGTATTGAAAACATAACAGAAAAGTATCATCAAGTCTCGCCACATGCGGAGGAGATAAAACAACCATAACATGATACAATCACTACTATCAATAGAATAACAGTTATGAGGAAATGTAGCAAGACTAATTCCCTATATTTTTTGGAACAACATCCCTTTCAAAGCTCGGCACCTCCATCGGAATCGTGCTGAATTCTCTCACCATGGTTGGTCTTCTAACTCCCTTCTTTAATGCAGATGCGCCACTCTTCATACCACTCCACGTTTACCTGAAAGGTTAGTACATTTGGCACACATATATGCAAGTCAAATTTTCAACTCCTACTTAGATATTAGAACATAGCTTGAAATAATTATATGAAATACTGCATTATATTTATAATAGTTGGAAAAAAATATCATTCAGGCTACCCTTAGATTTTTTGGCTTTGGCTATACTTGGCATAGGTTCACATAAGCATAAGTAATAAAATGTCTTGGAAATTTTTGTTAGAGTATCAACAAAACATAAAAATCATAACAAAATTGAGTCAATAATTAGACTCATCAATCATCATCACCCTCTTTTAATTTAGTCTCTTGTAGTAAAACTAAATCAGCTCTCACCTAATCAAGACCTCTCTTGATCAGGCGCATCTTTTTAGGGGCATTGCAACTCCTGACATTCCATGATTGGAGTCTCATTACTGTCAGGAAAGGGCATATCCCTTTCCCAATCTTAGCAATTTTGTTTGGTCTGTTGCATACCATGCAATCTCAAGTTTCTCCTTGTTGGAACGAGCTCCCCTCTTTTTATTTTCCCCCAACCTTGGACCCTTTAATCTGGATTCTGATTGTTCAATCCCTCTTGGAATCAAGATGTTTGGGGTTTCAAATATTCCCATTTCATCCCCTTCCTCATCCTTACTCTGAGAATGATAGGTATTATATGACCCAATTAACTCACTCCTACTATCTTTGACATCTGCAAAAAGGCCCTCTAAATTCTTGATAGAAGAAATTCTGCCATCTCTCTACCAGTCCCTAAAGTAGGATGTCTTCTATCTGACCTTTTATCAAACTTTTCACTTAAAGGAATGTCCTCTTCTCTTGATTTATCCCCTCGATTATTATCTAGAGAACATATAACTTCATTAACCAAAGCATAGTCTATGGTGCCATCTGTTAATGTATTATCCCATTGTATTTTTGTCACAAGACTTACTTCTTTAGTAACCCAATCTTGAGTAGCTTCTTCATCCCTCCCATCCAAGTTCAAGACATTCTGTAAAGAATCAATAGTCGGATTCTCTAAAACTATGAAAGAACCTTTACCATAGTTCTAGGCCAAAAGAGGTGTTTCAATCACCCTTTGAGTAGATATATCATCCCGACTAGAGGAAGACATGAGATCATATTCCACTATCATAGTTTTATCAACTTCTCTTAACACATTCCTATCTTCTAAAAAAGCATCCTTGTATACCTTTCCCAAAAATCCATCAGGATAAATCATATAAATGTTCCTCTACCTTTTGAGCCCTCTTCGTCATCTGGAGAAGATAATGAATCAATTTTGAATCATAAGAGAATTTACCTTTTCTAGAACATGCATCCTTTTGCTCATGCAGTGAAATCTCATCACTATCACTATCTTCCACCACCAAAGTTTGCCACCATTCACCTCTATCAGTGTGAATAATAATATAAGAAGGAAAATCATAACATGTTTGTCTCCATACCAAGATTCTTGGAGTAACAACATAACTTATAGAGTTAATCACTTCTTCCCACCTCACATACTTTCCTAGGGATTCACCCAAAATCTTCATGGTTTCCTCATTCCTATATTCCTGTGGCAAGTTTTCCATCTTGAACCAGATAGGAGTTTCTTTTACTGTTTCCTTTTTTGGGTTGAATTTTTTGGTCCACCGTTTGATAAACAACCCTTTACCATCTAGAAAATAGGGGCCATTCTCCAGCATCCAGTCCCTATCTTCTTTTGACTCACACATAATAAGGTAGAAAACATTGTTTAGAGTTTTTAAAGAAATAAAAGAACTCTGCCAATTTTTCTCACACCAATCTTTTACTTTGGTGTAAGAGGGCCATGGACCTAGCCATTTCATTACCAAAGCTTTATCATCTATCATAGCTCTTTCTTCCATCCACTGTGGGTTATTAAGCACCACTTTTGCATAGGATGTAGCCAAATTAATATTTCTATTCCTGTGAGGAGTAGATGGCTTTGATTGAATACTCTTTGGGAGCATCTCTAAGCCTCCCTTTGGTTTTTTCCTCCAAAAATTCTCCTCAATCTTTTTGAACTTAAAACCATGATCAATAGGCATATTACCCTTAAAACCTTTTCACCCAAGATTGTTCTCCTCCCATTTCCTTCCATTCCTATTTTACCTCTCCTGAAACCTTTGATTACCCCCATTTTGATTCTAAATGACACTACTATAGGGATATTTCCCTCATCTATTGAAAGGCCATCACTACTACCATCGAAGACCAAAGCTCCTACCATCCTTGAAACCCTGAAAATCCCTTCCCGCCCTTGTCCTCCATGACCGTTGCTCCATCCTCCCTTCTTAGCTTAGTTATTTTTCTCTTCTTGTAAAAGATAAGATACTCCTCCATTATTTGAGGATAATAATTGTCTTAGGATGAGATTTAGACCTGTATGCTATCTCCCCTCTCTTACCATTGAAATAATTTGATAGGGCACGCTCATCTTGACAATTCAAGGAAGTCAATGCCCGATACCTAAAATCTTGCATAAAAGATGAGCATGTACATACATGCATAAATATATAACAAAAAATGGTGGGGATCATCCAATTATGTGGATCTCGCAAGCAACTACGACTCCGTCCCTCAACCACATCAGGAACGTTAAATAGAAAATTAAAACATACACGCCAACCATACACATGCAAGTATGGGGTTAGTAAAAACCATAAAATAACTAACATCATCATATGTAAATAACCATCACCGTCTAACATGATATAAATCAAATGATTACAGTATCATAGCTCTAAATCATTAAATGTATCTGAAGATCTAATATTCATACAAAGGTAAAAAGGGGTCGGTATCATAAACATAATTGGTAGTAAATGGGTGGGTATTACATCCTCTCCCCCTTAAATTTGGCTTACTCCTAGAAGCCAACAATTATGACTAGGATAAACTAAAATTCAAGATATACTATCTACCAAAGTCACACAAAGAATAAGAAGAACACAATCATCAATCGATCATACTTCACATAAGAAGTAATACAAACATTCCATAGTTATCTATTCACACAAGGGAATGCATATACCTTTACTAAGAGTAATATAATTCTGGGTTAAGTATAAACCAAAAATCTCATTGATCAATCATTCATCCTTCTCAATTTCTTAAATAGGTCTAAATAATTATTCATTTGTCATTATAGAAAATATCTAGTAATCAATTGTACAAAACACATATTAATACACAATGATTTTGTTTTCACACACCAAACATAATATAGTCTCTATGATGTCCTCCCTTATACACACTATCAGGGGTCCATGGTGAACATGATAGAAATAACACATATCCCAACACAGGGCCAACAATATCAAACATTCAAAATAGCCACCATAAAATTAAAGAAAGAAGGTAAAACCCAAGTGAGGGAATACCAAGATCAACATTAAGTCATAAAAACATTGGTGATTTCAACTGTAAAACAAGTGTGACTAGTGTCACAAAATAGATAGTGAAAAAGAGAGTTAGGTGACTATTATAGGCATAAGAAAAGTTCTAAAATATTTAATGCTAGTCCATACACATTACAATCATTTCATCAATAATTGAAATAAAGTATCAATCATAAAACATTTCACATTACAAGGTGACTGATGTCAGTCACACTCAAGGAAGTAACCACTTCATGACATCTAGGCATCCAATATGCTGGACATGTTAGAGAGTGTACCCAAACACAATAGATAGCTAAATCATTTATGCTTTTTTACAATCATCTTTTATGTAATCATATGAAAAATGTATCTATTCAGTTCTTCTAAAATGATACAATTAGGTTATAAGTTCAATGGTTTTCATATGAATACATACCTACTTCAATTGGGGACTTAGGTCCTTGACCCAATTTCTCTACTATGAAGAAAAATTGTCTAATCTTATAAAAGCATATCTCATAATAAATGATACATTATTTATAATTACTGCACATTGTATTTCAATTTAAATGAAAATATTATTAATTATTTCCTAATTTCATAATCAATCCTTTGATTTCAACACACTCAATATAGTATGAAACACTCACATAAGATCCAATCAATAACATACAAGTCTAGTCATCAACAAACAATAATATCATGTCACTAGGGACATATCCATAGGGTCATTCAAAGGACATATAATTCTTAAAGAGATATGGGTCATCAATAAGGAGATCCTCAACTAGGAAAATCAACACAAAGAAGGATCATATAAATCCTAAACAACATCACTCATCAATAATCATGCTAAGTCAAATGAGGCAACCTAACCATGATCACCAATAATTTATGTGCACAAACCACACAAGGGCTACAAGAAGCAAGCTAACTAATCACTCACAACAATACACTCACATAGACAATTGCCATCTTCGTGAGCAATGATGTGGCTAGAGATCCCAGTATTTTAACACGGGTCCTAACAAAGAATTGAGCCTCAATAGGTATTTCACCTATGACAATCTATAGACAAAGTGATATCTCAAAGAAGCTTAACAAAAAGCAAAGACATAAATGTTTAGTTGCAATATAATGGTTCTCAAATACAAAAGAGTTATGTGTATATATGTAGACGTCTAAACATTACTCTTATTTATTAAATTTATTTAATTAATAATCCCTGTGATATCACAATTAATTTTGATTAATTAATCATTGTTGTCATATTCCTCTACCCATTTAATTAAAATTATTTAATTAAGTTGGGTTCATTATCTAAAGTATTTAAATTTAATTCAAATACTCTATCTTCTATTGTATTAAACTTATTTTAATAGGTGTCCCCTCATAAATCCCTTTTTGAATAAATTACTATTTATTTAAATCCCTCCACATCCTAATATTCTTCTAAGCTTGGATTAATATAACTCTAGTTTAAATTAATTTAAATCCCTACCTAAAACCTAGCCTACACCCATCACCTCACTTGCTAAACCTACCCTTCCACCTAATCACTCCATTAACCTCACTTAGAAAGTGATTCCTAACCTCATTAATGCTAATGGGTTTCTCACACGTGTGAGCAACTCTTCCCAAGGAAGCCAACAAACTTCCTTAAATGCTCCAACTCTTTCTTACAAATTTATCCCCTACAATCTTCCCCAAAGTTTCTCACACATGTGTGAGCAACCTTGAGCCCTTCAAACCTTAAATGTCCATCTTGTCTCAATTTGACCTATAGTAGCCACCCATAGTTTGTTTTCTATTTTAGTTGCCGTACTATTTTAGGCTTGTATTTAAGTTGATTGGCCGAATTCTTTTAGGCCACATTTCATGTGTGCAATTATTATTCAGTGGATTATTGACGATAATATATTTATCATGTGTTTACATAGATTAGATGATGATATTATCATGATGTTATGCTTTATATTGGTTTATGATGTTACTGACCCCATACTTGCATGTGTATGGTTATCATGTGTATGTACTTATTTGACATGTTTGTGTGGTAGAGGACATAGGCGTAGTTACTTGCATTGTCAAGATCCACGTCTGACCGTACCCTATCATTGTCTCCTCTATATATATTGGATGTACATGATTCTTCTTGTGATGTTAGGTTTGCAAGTACATGACATCATCTTCCCTAAATTAGCAGGAGTGAGCGTGCCCATAAATATTCATCTCAATGGTAAAGAGGGGAGTTACCAGTCAGAACCAAAACCCTAACCTAAGCCTAATTATCCTAGGATTGGACAAGTATCAGTTTGACTACCCTACGTGGATTCTTCTAGATGACATGGATTCATGGATCCCTTTCTTGAGGTTGCTTGGTTTTACTTTGCTTGATTTCAGTTGATTTATTTCTTAAGTGGGTGATTTTATGTGATTATTAATTTAATGATTATAGTTGAAATTTAATATTAATCATATTCCTATTTTTATTTGAGAAAATTAATTAAAAGTTAAATATTTGTGTTACCCAAAATTACAACATACAAAAGAATAAACAAAAATAGGAAAAGATTGCATTTTAGGGTCCAATTAACACTATCTTTCAGGTAATGTTAATTAACATTTCATTATTGCATTCAATATCAAATTTTATTTTTGTACTCTAAGCATTGATCACATTTCAAGTTTTCAAATTCATAACTGATCATTACATTGTGCATTCAAACTAAATGTATTATACAAGTGTCCTTTCATATTTTATATTTAATGTCAATAAAAGAGTACATTTTGCAGAATAGAAAGCATTATAGAAGTATGAGGTAAAGGTCCCATGTATTTCCTTTGTTGTCTGCATGTTTTCAATTGGTTGTCTGTCAGGTCCTAGGTCTTTAGGTTCATTGTCCAGGTCTTCATCTTCTACGGAGTCCTTAGGGTTTACCTGCATCACAAGAGAGAAAATGATGTTAGATCCAATTGGATCTAAGAAATGCAAGAAATAGAAACATCACACAACAATCAACTTTTCAAAGCTACATATCAATCTAGTATTCCAATGCAATAAGGAAATGTGCATACACACTAAAAGAAAGATAGTATTAAAGGGACTTGTTTTAAACATGAAACCTTTTACTATTAATGGTCATTCTTATGTATGTTTTTTTAATATTTAAAACCATATATTTGAATGAAAGGGACTTATTATTTATGATTGAGAAACCTTTTTCACAATCAGTAGGATCTTGTTAGATTAGTGAACACAATAAACTGAATATTGATTCATAAGTGTCATTATTTTTTTGGCATTTTCATAAACTGAACTATTTATCATGTTCACTAACCTAACAAGATTGGAGTGATGTTATTTTAAAATCTTAACAGAATGAATTGCAATGCTCAAAGATGACTAGTTTTCACATCATAGTCAGAAGAGAGATAATATAGTGTAAAAAATATTGTAGTATGTGCTTTAGAAACAGTGAGTTTACAAGTGCCATATTTCAACAAAGTAGTCATGTTCAAGTACCAGGATCCAGCAACATAGTCACTGGTAATACATAATATTGAAGTTCCATATTCATGATATTTTTTAATTCAAAATGTTTTTAAAGAATTGATCATATGCAATAATGTTGCTCTTTAACAAGAGAAGCAATGCTACATAATTATGCTTCAAAATAGTGTAAAATGTTTATAGTATGTATTTGATGGATGTCACGAGCCCGTGATCGAACTCCATCAAATTTCATTCTGATGTCTTTGAACGTCATGAGCTTGTGCTCAAACTTGTTAGATAAATAAATAAACATTTTTTCATCTTATTGCATTTCTTATGGTAAATATTCATATTCAGCATCAGAGATTCATTTTCAGCAAGAAAAAGAGGAAGTGTCTACTGTCATCAGTAGAGATGAGAACAACAATAATGACTAATAAAGATCACAAACATGGTTCACTGGTGCATTGCATAGTAAATAAAAATCAGTCATCTTTTGATTTCTTAGATCATAGCTTATCATATTCAGTTGAACACAATGATGAAATGATTGGTGCATAAATAACAATGAATTACAATAAAACCAGTTGAGGGTGGGTTCAAAATATGGTGGTGATACTGTACATGGAGAAAGTTCAAATTCAATGCTATGGTTACCATCATTAATTTGACTGGTAAATGTAAAGGTTTAGTATGATCACTATTTTGTGATAGTGAACTTGATAGGCTGAGCTGGAGGTGATTTATGGTAAAGGCTGGTGTACTTAAAAAAAGTGCATTAAGGAGCTAAAGAATAACAAAAAAATATGGTGAATTCATGGCTATTTATCTCAAGTATGCATCTCCAGTGAACTTCACAAAAATAGTGACCAAGTTAGGGAGTGTCTATTGTCATCGATGGAGCCGAGAATAATATCAAATGACTGACAATGAGCTTGAAAAATGTGATGTCAGTGAGTTCATGTATTAGTAATAGTAATAACTTGGAATGATAGTAATGATTGTGGCAAGAGAAAAGAACACAGTATCTATTGTATATGCAAAGAGATGACATGCAAGTGTTCAAAAAACTGAGCTGTAGATGGTAAGCAACAAAAGCCCTAGTTTAAAGAAAATGAAGGGAGAAATGAGATACTTATTTGTAAGTAGAAGCTGAGAGAGAGCTCGTGTGTTCCAGTCTGAGTTTAATGTAGTATTTATTTCTGTGGTTCATGATCAGGTTTTATGTCAAAGATGAGCTCAGTTTAAGGAAAAAACCCAAATCAAGAAAGGCATCTAAACTTATGCAGGAGTTTTACCAAATAGAACAGGTCGAGCTTATCGTCAGAGAAGACGTGCTCAAACTCGAAGCCAAGTTTGAAGATTAGTTACAACTCAACTTCAAGCTCAAGGATCGGTTTTAAGCTGTGATTGAAATATGGTCACAACCAAGACCTGAGTTTTGTGCCACACTCCCAGCCAAAGACATCTTCCAGTCACAACTCAGCCCAAGTTTAAAGTTCAGGTTCTATGCCAGAGAAGAGCCCATTTTTATTTCAAAGCCATGATTCATGCTACATGTCTTGGTTGGGTTTCACAATCAAAATCAAAACCATTGCCAAGTTACAAATGTGACACTAGTCATTACCAGTTATAGCCTAACCCGAGAGAAGTCACAGGTTGAGGGAGGAGTCACAGGCTGAGTTTTATGCCAAAGTTTAAGCATGTATATCTGAGCTTCAAGCTCAAGATCAAATTCATAATGAAGCCTCAAGTCATGAAGGGTGATCTCTAGATCATAG
Source organism: Chamaecyparis obtusa (assembly GCA_027943335.1). Classification (NCBI taxonomy): domain Eukaryota; kingdom Viridiplantae; phylum Streptophyta; class Pinopsida; order Cupressales; family Cupressaceae; genus Chamaecyparis; species Chamaecyparis obtusa. Next base: position 638,437 of record BSBK01000787.1, read on the forward strand.
AATGGAGAACCCAAGAATAGAATGAAACAGTGTGAGGGCATATTTAGAATGCAAAAATCATAATCTCCTCATAATGTAAACTCACAGTAACAAAGTGAATCCAAATTTGAGCTCCCAACTTCAGTCTGACCCTCAAGATCAAGATACACTCAATGTCAGAAAACTTGCAGAAAGCCTGAGAATACCAGTTAAACCGAGAAGAATTCCTAATTTTTGCATAGTTTCACTCACAAGTTAGGGGTTTTCCCTATTTTTCTCAAAGCCAGTAAATGAAAGAATGCGAAAATCAAGGAATGAAGCCAAGTTTTGAGAATTTGGGATCCAGACTGCAACTGAATTGAATGCCTTAACTGCAACAGTCCACATCCTGTAGAGCTCAATTTTCAAACAATGCCAGCACATAGCCTCGATTTCTCATAGTATGCAAGTGGCTTAAGTGGTCATGTCAACCCTTTTACAACTTTTCTATATAGGATTAGACTTAGGGTATTTCCTAAAGTTTAGTTTTTTTTAGGCTTTTATTTATGTTGGATTTTATTCAATGTAAATAAATTTAAATGTTAGTAAAATATTGTAAAAAGGGATTTGTATCCTTATTTTAAAAACCAACATTTAGGGCATAGGTTATGGCATTTTTCATAGGCTTAGATTTTTGGCATGAATTAAGGCCAAATTAGGGCTAATAATCAAAGCTTTGATTTTCAAATTGAAGGATAGGAGGGTTATAAAATTGATTTTCATAATCGGTTTATGGAGTTCTAGATTTTGGAGAGACGGCTAAAGTGAGCGATTTTGTTCCTTGATGCTTTGAGCTCTTATCTTGTAACCTACATGTCAAATTTTGGAAGATAATAAAGTAGATAATCCATTTCTCTGCATATTTTGAGTATTGATTCTAATCCTATTTCATCATTCTTCATAAGTGTTAAATTGTTTTGGTAGCTAGGAGAAGTGAATGATTTCTATTCCTCCTCTAAGTGAACATAATTCAAGACTTATACAGAATATGCATGTCTGTTAATAGGTTGAGCTATTTGTGGTCTATACCCAAGTAGTAAGATCTAAATTAACCTATATGTTGATCAGTGATTCAAAGTGTCAATCCTTTGATATATGAATTGTGATTACTGTTTTAGTTTCCAAGAAAAGTATGAGTTCAATTTTGGTGTATCACCCCATTTCCCTTTTAGTTTTAAATTCCTTTTCACTTTTCCCACATAAGTTTTCAATCAGGAGGTGATATTTCCAGATCAAATAGGAATCACCCTAGAATCTGGAGACTCCTTAATCAGAGTCCACCCATAACTCGAGATGGTTTCCATTGTTAGGATAAGATACTATTAAGCCCTAATGCCTGAGTTGGGGTGGTATTTTAAAACCTAAACATATGAATATTTAGATTTAATTGATTATTTAATTGAAATTAGATTTAATTATGCTTGTGTTCTTTATTAAATGATTAAATGGTTAATTGCATGTTTTTAGGATGCTTTAAATATTTAATCTATTTAATACAAATTTTAATTATAACACATGCATTAACATTATTAAAAAGTGAATTGTTCTAAAAAAGTAAATAACTTGTTCTAAAAAGTCAAAGTTGAGTTATGCATATAAAGTTAACTTAAATTATTAAATTAGGACTTCAATTTCTGATTGGAGTTGATTTGGGAGTTAACTGTTGAGTTATCTTTAGCATTGCATGAAAATGGGGAATTGAATCTCTATTAGGGGAATTGCATTTCATTTTAGAGGTTAGACAGGTTTTGGAGCAATTGTTGGAGAGAGCTTGGATTTTGGCATCTTGAGATTTTTGGGTGAATTGGGATTGCTTGGATTTTGTTGGAGGCTTGTTTGTGCATCTGGATCTTGTGCATGCTTTCTACGTAGATTCAATCCTGCAAGTTGGATTTATTCTGGGAGTAATTCTGGTTTTCAGATCTTCAAAGGTTTTTAATTTCAATTTTGCTTTGGATCTAAGGTAGGCTTTGAAATCTTGCCTGTTAATTTTTGTTTTGCATTTATTTGGCTTTCCTTGTTTGTGCAAATTTTAATCTATCTCAATAGATAGATCTGTGATTTCTTTGATTCTGGGTATTTAGAAAACCATAGTTATGTTGATTTTTAGTTTTTATGAAAACTTGTCATAGCAAGGTTATGTTGGCAAAATTTTGTTAGAAAATTCATCTTAGATCTCCTAGAAAATGATAAATTAACCCTAGACTATAGTTAGACTATAATGCTTGAAGAAAAATAAAATTACCCATTTGGAAAGGAAATCAATTTGTAAAAAATCCCATTCTGGAAAAAAATTATTCTTTGAAAAAAAAATACATTCAGAAATTAACCCAACTAAAAAGAAAAGTCCAGGTAAAAACAAAATAAATAGTTAAAGTCAAATGCATGACTTTGGTAAAAAGATTGTTTTCCTTTAAAAAAAAAAAAAAACACAAAAGGGGGTTATCCCTTGTCTGTTCCGTAATTTTTTGGAAATTACATTTAAAAAAAATATATAAATATATGAAATTAAACTTTAAAATGAGTGATGCTTTGCATAGTTTTGTTTAAAAAAAACAATAATTTTTTTTTAAAAAATAAATAAAAATATTTGTGAGGGCACGAGATTTAACCCATACCCCCCTGCACGGTAGTGGAGACATCCCTTGCCGGCAGTACCCACTGGTACCATGTGGCAGGGAAGGCCCCTACCAGCGGTACCAATGGGGATCGTGCGGTGCAGGGCCTGCCGGTGGTACCCATTGGTACCGTGTGACAAGGGAGTAAGGGGGGGTGTGGGGCCCGTCCCCCCCAATACAATTTACTTTTTTTTATTATTTATTTTTAAAATTTTTTTCGTTATTAATTAAATTTGTTTAATTGTTTCATTTTTAAAGAAATTTGTATATTAATTTAATTAAATTAAATTTTGGTTATTAACTTAATCAAATTAAAATTTGTATTTTTTTTTATTTAATTAAATATGTAATTTAAATATGTTAATAGATAATAATAGTTTATTTATTTATTGAATGAAATTTATTTAAAATTTTGTATTTAAATAAATACTCTGGTATTAAATTCTTTTGAGAATTATTGGTTAATTCTATTATTATCTATTAAAGTTATTTTAATAATTTTTTTTAATCACATAATTTATTTACATTTCTTCAAATGGAATTTGATTAGACTCAACTTATTTCTCAATTTAAATGTAATTTATATGTATCTTAATTTAGGTACATATCTTAACTTAGTGGAATAGGTTTAATTACGTTCTTATTGGCAACATGGTTTTAACATGTGTTATGTTTTTACTGAAATTGGGTGATTTTGTTCTGTTGAATCCATAAGATGAATATAGGGAATATTCTTTTATTTAGGCATTGTTGTAATATTTATGTTAAGATTCTCTTAGTAGGTTTATGTGTTTCTATACTTGGATTCAATTATATTCAATTTAGAATTTAAATGCTTATGGTTCAATTTCAGTTTACTATAATGCAAATGTTGTACTTTCATTCCTGAAGTGTCTTCTTTTGCTTATTATTGTTATCAGGGTATTAGAAGACCTAGGGGAAAAAATAGAGGCCGGGGTAAGTGTCAGATGTACATGTTTTCAGTCTTATGTTTTGGTGTGAATGTGTATTATGATTATTCCCTAATTAACCATATTGGCTCATGTTGTATTATATTCTATTTATGGGTATTTTGTAATCATTTCTAGTTCTTATGTGTGTAACTGGATCTGGGATTACCTAGTTGTATACCTGATTTGATCTATGTGAGATCTGTGAGCCTACGATAGTTTACCTATATATGTAGTAGGGGGTGGCTTGCAATAAGCACTGGGGCCCACAAGTGGCTACCACTATCACTTATTGTAAGTATCCATAATCAAATGATAACCTAATATCATTAAGGGGCATTTAAATGAACTTAATAAGATATGTTTCCTCACCCATGCTTGAGTGCTAGTACAGACTAAGATGGGGATTGAGATGATGCTTGCCACCTTTGAGAGGTGTGTGTCTGGCATAGTTAATGGCTTCATCTGTACGAGAAGTCATTGATACCATGTATGGTCACTTGAGTGCCGAGATCTAGAGTGATTACTTGGATGAGACTCAAGGATTAGACGTACATGATGAAACCTTCCTATGCATAGTCTAGTTATTCTACATGTGTCGGTTGCCTTTGGATTAGTGAGTCTTACCTAGCACTATCTTTTGTACACCTTGAGTTAGAGAGCTTTCAGGAATCCTTTACTTAGTAGTTTTACCTTGCTTTGGTATTGGATATTCGAGTGGGGTCTGTTGTTATCTCCTCACCATGGTGGGGTAGACCTTCTGGATCTACTGTTAGAAATAGGGAGTACTAAGAGGGGGGGGGGGTGAATTAGTATTCTACAAACTTTTAATTTTGCCCAATTATGGATATAACAAATTATCTTAACACATGCATAACATAAGAAGCTAAACAATATGCATAGCAATAAGACTAAATAACTCATAACACATTATTTGTTCTCGAGGAAACCCTGGCCAAGGGAAAACCTTGGTGGGGATGGTACCCACAAAGATCCACTAATCAAAAGTATCTTGTTAAGGATGTTGACCCTATTAGGAGTCTATTACATGCATATAGTGTCTCATTCCTGATTAAGGGACTATAGGCCTTGTTAGAAGCCTCAACCCTGTTAAGAGTTGGCAGTACAAAATATGATTACCAGATGAGCCCACTACCCAAACAAGTAATGTACAATATACACTGATTAAAAAAGAAGGTTAAGGTACATAACCTTATACTTCTTGCATCAATATCTCTTCACTACACTTTCACTATCACTATTACGTATGCATCATATATCTTGCATCATATCGCTTCATCATTACATCATTTACTTCTTACAATTTACAATTACATTTATACAAGTTATTAGGATTAATAACTTTCCAGTCGGCTATCAAATAACTTTATCCAAGGGTTAACATCTAGGATGTCATCCCTTTATATTGTTAAGTCATTATTTTGATAAACAAAATAATCCCTTAACTCTTTACCAATTTTATCTTCATATTTTGTTCTGTCAGCTTGACACTGTCTTTAGTAAAACTGTCATAACTTCTTCCGTACATGCCGTACTGACTTGCACTCTGAGATGAGTCTTAAATAGTCATCATAGAGTCTATGTTCAAGTGTGCAAGCACTAAACTTACTCCAATCAACATTGCTAACAAAAACTGTCTCCAAGTTCACTGGTAAAAACACTATCTCATACTTAGACAATTTCGCATTGCACTCTGTCATACTAGCTCTCTGACCTGTGCGATCTTCATGTAGATCATATGTTTCCATAATGAAAACATCTATGTAATCAACTCAGCAAAATTGCCAACAATCTCCCCCTTTGTCATTGGTGGCAACATATGAGAAAATTGGCTAAGTCTACAACTTCAAAATCTCAAAATTGTGGCCATAGTATAAAATATATACTATCCTTATAACTCCAATTTTTTTTTTTAATATCTAATATAGTACTCCCCCTAAGATTATCAATCCTTATCATTTCTTATCAATTTTATGCTATATATCTCTCCCCCTTTGACAACAATGATAAAATAAAGGTAAGGAGGGTTACAAAATTGTATTCTCAAAAAGATTATACCTTAATTCAATTTTGCAAAGCCGGTAGGCTTGCAACACAATCTACAAAATCAATCTTTATAGCCTCTAACTCCTTCTCCCATGATTTCTTAATGGAATCTACCACACTGAGTAGTGCACTCAATCCATAAGATGCTATTTCACATGCTTGGAGGTTCTCAAAGTTAAACTTTTGAAAAGATGTCTTAGTTGAAAGACATTCTTCCAATTGCTCTTCAATAATGCTTAACTTCATAGAAGTGTGCTCTCTTAAAAGAGTGAATCTTTGCATTTTCCTGTCTTTTTAATCTTGCAAAACTCTGATTTCATCATATAACTTACGAATTTTCTTCTCAACATCAAATACCTTCACATTGGGGCTAGAAAGAAGGTTAGTTTCATTTTGAATTTTTGCTTCCTTCATCTTCATCTTCTGATCTTCTTTTGCTGTCAAGGTCTCTACTTTTGTACAGTGGATGTACAAAGATTTTCCTATTTCCAAATTCTTCCTCAAGTCCTTTATACAGATATCAAGATTGTTGATATCATTCCTGATATTCTGGCTAATGTTCAAAAGCATTTTGGCCTCATAGGCTGCTTGAGCTTTCACTTTTGCTATATCAGATAAATTTGTGAATTCAATGTCAAAAGTGTTCATCACTTTCTTTGCTTTCTCCAGAGGGTCAGCTTCTACAATTTGTGTAGTTACAATGCCTTGTAATTTCTCAGTAAGTTCCTTGAGGCATCCTTCAAGAATTTTTACTTTCTTGTTCTTTCCAATGATTTTGTTCAAGGATGTGATCAATTCCAACTGATCATCATCATCTACTTCCTTTCCCAAATGCTCAATCATAGATCCAATCTGAATCTTCTTTCCAGTCTCAGGAGTAATACTGATATCTTCTTTAGTGGGAATAGGTACTTATTTTTCTGTCACTGAGGGTTCTACAACTGTGGTTTCTGTTGTCTCTTCTCCTTTGGTAGTTTCCTGCTCTTCAAAAGCCAAATTATCAACAATGTTTTCTAGATTCTTGAATACATTATCATTAGTATCCAAGGTGATCTTCATTCCTTCTACATTCATGACTTCATCTTCAATGTTAATGGCTGGTGGAGAGGGAGTGTCCTCTTGTTCTGCTTGTTCTGCTACTTGATCTTTGGATTCTACTGCAAATGATGATTCTCTAGCATTCTCTAACATAACCTTGATTATTGCTTGCTCTATTTTTGAATTAACTTCTTCATATCTACCTCCCATAATCTGAATGGTTCTCTTCTTGGTTCTCAAATGGGTGCTTAAGGCTTTCATGATCTGTCTAAAATGTGCTTCATCTTTTACTACACAAAGCTTTCTTACAAGCTTTTCTCTAATAGCCGTGTCTTCCTCTGATGCTCTCTTCTTCCTATTTACAAGTTTATTGTACAAATCATCAGGTATCTTACCCTGAATTGTATCAAACTTCTTATTAGACAAAATCATATGCTTTACCACTACATTTTCTAGATTTAATCTCTCTACATAATCATAAAGTTCATAATACTTATTCATTCTTGTAAAGTCTCCATCCTGAATGATCTGCTCATTAAGCTTCTCAACTTTAGGTTTCCAAGTTTTCTTCTTAATAGATGTGCCATCATCTTTGATTTCTATAATTTTCCTTGGAACTGGTTGCACTAATGTTTTTTGTCTCTTACTCGGTCCAGTAGCAGTCTCTTTTACTCTTTTTCTAAGTGTGGAGGAAGTGGATCTGGTGGATATCTTTGCTTCTTGATCCTTCTCAATTTCTTCCACTTTCACCTTAACTTGTGTTTCTTCTTGCTGTGCTGCAATTGATGATAAAGGTGGAATAGACAAAACTTCTTTTTGTCCAATATCTCTGATTGATACTGTTGTTTGCTTTGCTACCAAGAATTCATGCTCAGTCATCCCTGTATCTTTTAGAATTTTCTTTATAGTACTATCAACTCTTTTCTTTGACTATTTTTCTTTAAGTAAGGTCTTTGTAGAGTTGAAGTTCTCCTCAAAGGTTCCAAACCTGTTACAGTGAGTGTCCAACTTACACTTAAGTAACTTGCTCACATACTCTTCTATCTTTACCTCAAATATCTCATAGCCAAGAGGGTCTATGAACTCTATTCTAGGTTCTACTACTTCAATTTAGGTAAATTCAGTATCAACCATGAAACATATCTCATTTTTATACTTCTCCATAAGAGACTGTGGGATCCTTGATTTTCTAGACACTATATCTTGAAATGTCTTGATTACCAATACTACACTCTCATTCACTTTGTCAATAACATGCCTTCTATACACTAGGTTAATCCTTTCCATTGTGGTTTGGCCATCATTCCAGTCATTTCTAATGGTGTAAGGAAATCTTCTCAATAGATGAAAAAACATATAGGTGATTAAGGATGAGAATCTAAACTATGTATACTTAGTTTTCTTAATATTTTCCAAATTCTCAAACAGTTGAATTCTCAGAATCTCACACATATCAACTTGTACCTTGTCAACACACATCAGATAAGCTGCATGTATCATTCTAGCTGCCATGTCATCATCTCTTGAATTTGCACAAAACTTAGTGGTTAGGATCTTGCATAAGTATCTGACATCATCTTGTTGAATCTTACTAATCAAAATTCCTCTACCATTATAGGATGAATTTGTGTTGTCAATGATTGTATTCCTCATGTTCTTCTCATTTAAAGGAATGGCTCCAGTTTTAGATAGTCCAGTGACTTCATGAATCAAATCAGCTATGATATCTATCACTCTATCTTCTAACCAAAACTTCCCATTATGAATTCTGCTTAAGATTATCTTAGTACATTCTTCATTGTCAAATTCATACTGTAATGCATACTTAATAATTTCATTATCTTTCAAATGTTCAAATCCTTCTTTCAAGGTCATGTCCTGATTGTAGATCTTCTGATATTCCTTGGTGAAATCACTATCACTGACAGTCTCTAGTTTGCATCCAAGATAACTTCTAACATTCTCTAGATGTAAAACTCCATCTGGTACGGATGATAAAGCTAACCTAGGATCATCTTCTAAGGGTTCTACTAGTTCCCTTTTCAACTTAGGTCTATTTTTATCTCTAACATTGTGAATTAAAGAAACATCCATGATTTCTTCTAATTCCTTCACTGATTTAAAGATCTGTCAAGTAAAATACCTTGATTTCATGATTTTAGGGCTTGTGTAGCTTGACACAAAATTCTTCTCCAAATCCTTGCAAAATGCTTCCAATCATTGCTCTTTGATCTCCTTAACACTTGAATTCACTTTGATGATCATATAATACCAATCATGACCTTTTATTAATTCGATCTTACTTAGATCTGACATCGTATTCAATTCTTTTTCCGCTTCTTTCCAAAAAGCATTTCTGCTAACCTGCAAAACTTAAAACTTCTTGCGATCTTGCAAAACATAATATTTTTCTTTGCACTCTTAACCATAGCATTAGAACATCATATACTACCTTGCATTAACCGTGCAAGACTCAGTTCATCATATATCTACTTCTACACTAATCTAAGTTCCTATTCTACTGCAATTTTCATAAATTAAGTACTTTGAGATGGGTTAGGTAAAGATTCATTCTTACCTTTTAATGCTTCACCTTCTTGATTACCTTCAATTTTGAATATGTCTCCTTGATCTGTTCTTTTGATAAACTTCATTTCATTTGAATTACTACAACATCCTTTCTGACTAGTACTTGCATCTTCATTTCTTCTTGCATGATTTCTGGGATTAGGATTAAGATGAAAAACTCTATTGTTCATTCTGCAAAACCTTTTTGTATGTCCAATCTTGTTGCATATCTGACAAACAATTCCATTGTTTCCATATCTTGGTCCAGACTGATTTATCTGTGATCTACAGTTTCTAGCAATGTGTCCAACCTTGTTGCATCTATAGCATATTACTCCATTTCTTCTGTTCATATCTTCGGTAGGTTTCTTATTTGCATTTTTAGTATTCCTAAACATTCTACTACCATCATTATTATCAATAAATTTAGGTTTCCTGCATTCAATAGCTCTATGTCCAAAACCATGACAATTATAACAATAACCATTAAGAGGTTTGAATTTCTTACCTGTGCAATCTCTCTTCATATGACCAATAGTATTACAAGAAAAACATCTACCTTTGAATTCTCTTTGCATACCTTTGGGTGATTCCTCTTGCTTAGGTGATTCTTCTTCTTTAGGTGTATCTTCAAACTTGTTAATCTCATCAGACTTGTTCTCATCTATGCTTTTAGATATTTTTAGATCTGGTTCCTTGTTTTCTTCATTTTTTAAAAAAGTGTTGAATCCAAGACCAGTCTTATCATAGAATGGTTTTTGATAAGATATTTGTTCATCAATCTTCTCACTAGTTGAATATAGCCTTTCAAGTTGTTGTTTGGATTGAGTTAGTTCACCTTTCACAATTTTATTGTACTTCTCAAGTTCAACATATTGCAAATTGACTTTCTCAAGTTTAGATGTTACTTTACCAAGTTTAGATTTTAGTCGTTCATTTTCAGTCTTTAGACTTTCATTCCCAGATTTCAGATTTGTTTCATTCTTGCCATTTCCATCTTTCAATCTAAGCTTCATATTTTCTATCTTCAGTTCATGCTTAAGGATCTCATTTTATTTTTCTAAATTGTCATCAAAATATTTAATAAAAACTTTGGATTCCTTTTTAGATCTCAGATCTTCCAACTTGTTTTTCAGTTTCTCAATGAGGTTCTTTGCATCATCATATTTTATTTTCAAAGTGTCTTTTTCAATAGTAAGCAAGTCAATCTGTTTAAGAGCTTCTTCAAGATTCTTCTGTAGATGATCCATATCCATAGAGATCTTACTAAAGCTACTAGGCTTTCCTTGAATGATTCTTTGCCGAGTAACTAGGCTTCGATACCAATTGTTAGAAATACAAAATACTGAGAGGGGGGGGGGTGAATCAGTATTCTACAAACTTTTACTTTTTCCCAATTATGGATATAATAGATTATCTTAACACATTCATAACATAAGAAGCTAAACAACATGCATAATAATAAAACTAAAGAACTCATAACACATTATTTGTTCTCGAGGAAACCCTGGCCAAGGGAAAACCCCGGTGAGGATGGTACCCATAAAGATCCACTAATCAAAAGTATCCTATTAAGGATGTTGACCTTGTTAGGAGTCTATTACATGCATATAGTGTCTCAGTCCTGATTAAGGGACTATAGGCCTTGTTAGAAGCCTCAACCTTGTTAGGAGTTGGCAGTACAAAATGTGATTACCAGATGAGCCCACTGCTCAAACAAGTAATGCACAATATACACTGATTACAAAAGAAGGTTAAGGTACATAACCTTATATTGCTTGCATCAATATCTCTTCACTACACTTTCACTATCACTATTACATATGCATCATATATCTCGCATCATATCACTTCATCATTACATCATTTACTTCTTACAATTTACAATTACATTTATACAAGTTATTAGGATTAATAACTTTCCAGTCGGCTATCAAATAACTTTATTTAAGGGTTAAAATATAGGATGTCATCCCTTTATATTGTTAAGTCATTATTTTGATAAACAAAATAATCCCTTAACTCTTTACCAATTCTCTCTTCATATTCTGTCCTGTTTGCTTGACACTGTCTTTAGTAAAACTATCATAACTTCTTCCGTACATGCCATACTAACTTCTTCTCTGAGATGATTCTTCAATAGTCATCATAGAGTCTATGTTCAAGTGCATAAGCACTGAACTTACTCCAATCAACATCGCAAACAAAAACTATCTCCATGTTCACTGGTAAAAAACACTCTCATACTTAGACAATTTCGCATTGCGCTCCGTCATACTAGCTCTCTGACCTGTGTGATCTTCATGTAGATCATATGTTTCCATAATGAAAACATATATTTAATCAACTCAGCCAAATTTCCAACATCTACATGGACAGGTGGTAGTGATTCTTTACCATTTGAGATTCGATGTCCTAGTGCTAGTGCTTGATGGTTCTTCTGCAGTTGGATTCCTTATGATTCTTCTTTGGTGGTTTCTTTTCTTATCTTCATTATTTGTTTTCTTGTATTAGAGTATTACACATGATACATAATATGGACATTGTACTATTATTGTTAGAGTGATTACTACATACCCTGTGACATGTACAGTAGATGTCTGTTTATTTAGGTTTCATGGATATCCTTGAGGATTGTAATTATTGTTCTATGATGTAATGGTTTAATTCTATATTATGAAATCTTTTGTTGATGTTATTTTAGATTAGTTTTCTTCTTAAGTAATTCTACGTCATGGGACCCTTGAGTTTTGTAATCTATGTTAGTTGTTGCATTAATGTGAGTAAATGGTAATTGCTTCTACATTGATGTTTATCTTGTATGTAAACTTTAGAAATTTTTTTTTTCACCAAACTTAGTAGCATGTTTTAGGTTAATCTCTGTTGGGTTCCCTAGCAGGGCATTACATTTGGTATCAGAGACAAGTTTCTACATTGGGAACTCTAGGTATGTACGCTCATTAGGTTTTGTGTAGTTTAAACTTGAAACTAAACATATATGTAAAACATTATTGCTTTCAGACTATTGCTTTGTAATTATGTTTTCTTTTGTTTTTGTTTTGAGCTATGTTGTGAGATGTTTGGATCTCTGATTGTTGCAGGAATCATTCCCATGACTAGAGCTACTAGAAGTCATGGTAGAGGTCATTTTGGTAATTGTGGGAGGGGTAGACAACATAGCCCTTCTGCAAGTGTCAGACATGTTAGTCCTCTCCAGTAGTCCAGAGATAAGCATAGAGAGGATCGTCAGGATGAGTTTGATGGACCAGATATGAGATAGATTTTGTAGGCAATTCTGAATCATCTTGGTCTTGAGTAGGTTAGAGTAGAGAAGGATGTTTCTCATCACTCTCAAAGAGTTGAGAGGGTTAGGGAGAGGTCTAGGAGTCCTCATAGGAGGAACTTCATAGTTAATCCTACAGTTGTGGCAAAAAATCATATGAGGGATCTGATGAGAGGTTGAACTAGTCCCTTTGATGGAAAAGGATCTGGTTTAGAGGTAGAGACTTGGCTCATAGCATTAGAGTGGAGTTTTTCTATGCATCCCTTTAGTAGAAATACTAAATCCAGGTATGCACTTATGCAGCTTACTGATTTTGCAACTGTATGGTGGAAGATAAAGGAGGAGAAGCTAGGGATTTAGATGGATACTATCACTTGGGAGTTTTTCCTTGAGAAATTTTGAGAGTGATTCCTTTTAGATCAGTGGAGGTGATAGAGAGAGGATGAAATCCATAACTTGAGACAGTTGACCATGACAGTAGGAGAGTACGATCGTCGATTCTTTGACCTCAAGTAGTATGCTAGATTTGGACAAGATACAACTCTTCTAGTCCAACACTTTTTTAGGGGGCTTAATGCTCACATTATTGGGAATCTTAAGCTCTTTGAGCCTAAAACCCTCAAGGAAGCGGTCATCAAGGCCACTCTTATAGAGGCAAATCTAGCTTTGGGTCATGGTGGTCAGAGAGGTTCCCAATCTAGTGGTTCCAAGGGGAATCTATTGGAAAGTTGGTTATACTGATATATATGACTTAATATAGTGTTGTCATTATGGCAAAAAAGTCATATATCAGTTTGGAGTAAGCACACTTGATGGGAAGATAAAAAATCAGCTAAGTATTGAAGACTGGACAATGTACAGAGTTCCTGAAGCTCAAAGCATTAGCACACATGCGTATGAATGAGTAATGGTATGTGCCCTATAATACCCCAAAATTGGCACCTAATAAATTTAATTGATTTTGGTGCATTATCTTTAATTTTACATCTCCAAAGTCCTAGTTACCTAGGTAATTTTTCTCTCTCCTACTTGACTTAATTCAACTTGATGTCAATTGCAAAAACCCTAATTACATTAATCAAATATTAAAATTAATTCCTAAAGTCTTTGACTTTTATTAGCTAAATTACCCCTATGATAAATTAATTTAATCCTAAAGTCCTAAGTACTTAGAATTAAATTAAAATCTACCCCCTTTAGCTAATTACCCATAAAAAAGGGAATTAATAATTACTTGTTATTTGAATGGACACTCATTTTTGAATTAATAATTCAAGATATTCAAAAAGTCCCCTATGTGGAAAATTCCATTCTTTTAATTAAGTAATCCAATGCTTTTTTGTCTCAAATGGAAACGAAGGGTCAGGAGTTTCAAATCAAGAACCCCTTCATTCTCTTCTCAAGCTTTTCTATTTAATGAACCTCATTTCTTCATTCGAAGGAGGCAATTTTTGAGAGTAATTGAACTATAGAGATTTTTAGTCTTACTTTATTCAAAGCTTTTCATTTGCAATTAGTTTAAATTCTCATTTAATATAGTATTGCATTGTTATAATAGATCAATTTGCTTACATACTCATAGTTTAGTATCATATTTCTTTTAAGCTATTTAGATTAAAATTGCACTTCATATCTATTTCAAGTTGTTAGTAATTACTTCTCAATTCTTAGATTAAAATTGCATATTCATCTTAGTTTAATTTCAGTTTTGCTCATCTTTATAGCTCTTGGAAAATCCTCCATTGTGGGATTGGTCTCATGGTTGTTGGCTCTCGTTCTGAGAGTAATTAAACACCCCATCCACATAGGAGGCAATAGGTCGATTCAATTGATGTTGTGAGATGGAAAATTCATGTTCATACTCACCATCTCATGATTGAGCAATGACTATGTTGCGTTTGTGCCTGATTTAGAGGTCCACATTTAGACACACACATTTTTGTGCCCATCGTGGGGCAGAAAATCTGATTTCTAGCCTCATTCTCATTTTTTTTGATAGGAATTTAAGCTTTGTTGTGCATTCATACTGTTTATGTACGGATTCTCGTGTGAGAATCCAAAGCATCCCATGTGAGGTTTCGCTCCTTGTAGCACTCTCTCACGTGAGCTTTTGCATCATCGCGTGACACCCTGTACTTTCTAGGGTGTGGTGGAGTACTTCCTCATGCGAGATTTGGATACAATGGTTTAATTTTTTTTAGTTTCTATCTTTCCTGTTTTAGTTTTTTGATAGTTTCCTATTTGTTGTTTTTTATTATTTCTCTGTTATTTTCACAGCGTAATAGTTTTTGCAGGACATTTTCCAAAGAACTTAAACATGCTAATGGTTTGATTATAGGACAATAGTCGAAGACTTGCTAAAATGTTGTGTTTGTTTCTTGCTTTCATTCACATAGTCTAAATAGGGCTCTGTTAAAATTTCTTGAGGATTTTGATAGTGAGTAGGGAATTTGGCTCTTCATTACATGGAGGTGATGACCATGAATGAACCCAAAATCCTAATGATCTTACTAATATGACAAATTCTTGGGGAAGCGGAGAAAGGTAGTGAATCTTTACGCTTCTATTAGCCAGGGGATTATGCTCTTCTCTCTTTGAGAGAAATAGAAGCCCAAAAGCTTGTAGTTGTGGTGGAGTGAAGCTAACTCGGTGATGAATCTTCTTGATGTGTTTGGGTGAGGAAATGAGATAGAGAAGTATGCTCTTCTCCCTTTGGGAGAACCAGAAAATCTGACCCCTAAATCTAAACCAAGTCCAGTGTCACCTTTAGAGGGCCTGCCGGAAGTTGAACCTCCAGGAACGACCCAAGTGAGTACGCACCTATCACCAGTGATTCCACCTCAATCTAATAAAGAACATTTTGTTGAGTCTAAAGACTCCAAAACCATGTTAACTTCCTTCTCAAGACTTTGACTATCATCTTGAGAAGGCTCTGTCTGTTATACTGAGTGGCACCACTCCTAGCCCTGCTTGTGGGGGTGTATGACTTTTAGGTGTTGGTGTGGTTACAAGGCTTCAACCCTGTATTGGGGGCACCAAAGGTTAGCATGAATGGAAGCCTATTAAAAAATTTCCTTAGCTAGTGGCCTACCTGGTTCACCTCCAAAAGGAGTCATAATCTTTGCTCAGGGAGGGGAAAGAATCTCTCCCGTAGATTCCCATCATAGGCATACACCTAGATGCTTGAAGGTGGTTGTGACATTGGCCCCTACTACAAGGGTAACCTTTGAACATACACCATTGAGTCCTTGGAAACACCAAAAACATGGTCACCCTCTAGGGGGAAACACGGGCACCCTCTAGGGGGTGGCACGGCTGTGTGAGGTGCATGTATGTGCATAAGCAGTGAGGCAAAGGTTTTGGCTTCTCACCATTTTTTTTGTAGGACTAAGCTATGTGTTTGTTATTGAGTCTTAAACATTGTCCAATCATTATCAAACAAAGACTCCCCTGATGCTATCAAGTTGCTTTGTCCTTGATAGGTCTGTTAATGATTGCTTCTTGTATCATGACTGCTTGATTTGAACCTTTGTGTCTTTAAACGAATGCTTGAAATCCTAAAATGAAATTTTTGCTTAAACTGCTCTTCAAACCTGTCAGGAAACTAGATTTTTTGTTAGACATCAATTCAGGCTGTACCTCAAAATTCAACTTTAACCTCAAAAACTGTGTCAGATTATCAAATTTTGCACTTTTCCCGTGTGAAGTTTTATGCTTCAGAACACTTTCTCATGCGAGACTTTGTTCTCTCATGTGAAGGTTTATGTTCTCTCGCATGGCCTGGTACTCTCTCTCATGAGATTGTAGCCCAGTTTGCAAAAATAGAGATCTATTTGCCATTGACTATTTGACTTTTTATGTGATCTACTTTTTGTCTGAGGTCTATTTTTCTACTTTCCTATCATTCATTGTCAGAAATTGGTTGTTTTGAGTTAGGAATTGATCGATCTTTGCTTTGAATCATGTCATCTCTTGTTGTTTTACCTTATCTTTTTATGCCTTTTGTATCTCATGCTGCGATAGTCTTATCTCGGCTGTTCTAGCCACCTCTTTTGATGATTCATACTAGATCCATCTCGCATCTTGGTTGTTCTAGCCTTTATCTCCTTTGCATTGTTCTTAGAGACCGAGTCTAGCTTTATCCCTAGTCCTCTTTCATTTCATCTTCATCTATGACTATTATGACTAGAAGTGGTAATACACTCCCCATTCTTGGTATTGGACAAGGAAGAGGTTGTTCCAAACTTGTCATGCAATCTGAGTGTTGTGAGGGATCCTCACATTCCTCCTTGTTCCAAGAGTATTACAATCCATTGTTTCAGATACAGTCTAACTTATTATTTCAAGAATATTATAACCCATTGTTTTAACACTAGCAAGGCTCTGAAGGGTCACTTTCTAGAATTGAACCTATCGACTCTTTCGATCTTATTTTCATGACCTCTCAAAATACTACCAACAAGATGGGAGATCCATTCCACTTCCCAGGGGGAGGTAAATTTAGTGATAGTCATGAGCAATCTCTAAATGACAAAGGTCATGGTCAGTCTCGAAATGACAAGAGTTATGATCAATCCCACAATATTCAATATCCGGTCAATGTCTGGGACCTTTTCAATTTGAAACAGTGACAAGGGGAGCCTCTCCTAACATTTCTCTAGAGATGGAGACAAATATGCATGGAGTATCCTTATGAATTACCTGAGTTTGAAAAGCTCAATATCTTCTTGGACAATCTTGTCCTAGATTTTGGATACCAAGTATGATTGCAAGGTCCCCTCACTTTTGACAATATGATTAGGCGATTGTGAGGATAGAAGCATTTATTGTCAAGAAGGGAGGATTGAATTTGAACAAAGACAACAAGCAAAGACCTTCTCCCTCAAATAGGGATAAGGGTAAGATTGTCAATAGAAACATAGATGTTATGAATGACAGGGTTGTTGACAATGTGATGCCAAAACCCTCAAAGTCTATCTTTAATCTCAGCTCTAGCATACAAATGATCAAAGCCATTGAGAAGGCTATAATAGAAACTCAACCACCTTCAAGATTTGCTAGAAACAAACCTTGGATCTCTCAACCCAAGCATGACTTGACTTCCTTGGGAGAACCTCTCGATGTGGTTTATTGGACTTTTGTGCAGAACCATAACAAGAATTTAGATCATCAAGAATTTAAAGACTCCTTTCCTCCTCATGGGAAAGGTGAATCACCCAAGTCTAAAGATACCAACAATGTGGTCAACTATAGATACGATACTAGCGACATTGTCATCAATGTGATCAAACCTGTTGATGTTCAATACTGTGATGTGACCAATTCTCTAGGGAGCGAAGATGCCCCTAAACCTAAAGCTCCATTTGTCTTGCGAGGCCCTGTGCCTCCCTCTTGTAACTCCACATGGTCACCAGCTTGTGTGAATGCTATCCCTCAATCTCATGCAAATATTGCTCTCAAAGGTCTCGAGCCTTCGACATCCGGACCAAAACTATCTATGGATAAAGCCCTCACTGAGGCAAACATCCCCAAAGATCTCAATCTCGACCAGTTTCAATCTATGGTGGGTCATTTGACCTCATCTCATTATTTGACCTTTTCCAAAGAAGATGATCATTCCCTGAGCCATCCGCATAATGCTCCCCCGCTCACTTACAAAATGCTCACAGAATTTGGTGATAACTTTGTCCCGACCAACAGGGAATTTATAGAATCTTATGATGCTAAACTCAAAGAGATAGAAAAGACCCTACAGATCAAAGATATTGGCATGGGGGAATATTAGATTGAGTCCATCTTGTCACTGACAGCTCTTCCTCCATCTTTTCATTTTTGTGAGAGGCCCTCTAAAGATAGATTTGGTATTGGATATCAGGAGCATAAACTTAACCAACCTAGCTACAACTTTCATTCATGCAAGGGCTCAGATAATGAAGACACAAAAATCTAGCCTATGACACATGAAGGACTCTTGAATATTCAACATTCTGATTCTGACTATCTACTTCAAGAACATGATCCTGGTCCTCATCAGGAAGATTTTATACACTTTACTAAATAGACTCCTACTACTACTAACTCTAATGGCACACATACTAAATGGGGGAAAATAGCTGATGTCTCCCTTATCTTGGGTATGCCTCAGGGTATGCCTATTCTAGATTACTCTACTTTTGCTACTGAGAAAAGTCTTGTCGTTGAAGAAACACTTCATGTGATAGATAATAGCGATGAAGAAAATCTATCACCTACTATATCTCTAGTTGATTACATGTCAGATGCTACTACAAAGATACCAGTTGATGCTACACACAAATATGCTGCTAATGATGATCCTTCTCAACCTTATGTGGAGATCATTCCTATGGCTCCTAGGCCATCTACTCTGAATTATACTTCTACTGCTTTAGCAAATCATGTAAGGAAACTCAGGTGCGGAAACAACTTCCTACGCTAATCTCTATAGGAGAGTATTGTGCAAATTCTTATAAATCCTTACAATTTCAGATTCGTTAACTACTTTAACAAAGATATTGCAACCACAATACAATGCATACAGAAAAATAGAGAATGAAACAATGATATACCCTGGGGAAAACCTTTCGGTAAAAAAACCCCAGCACTCCAAAACCTACACAATGTATTATCTTCAACACAAAGATTACAATACACTTGCAATGCAAGTTCTTTCAGGAAATGAGAGACAAAGCCAACAAGACTTAAATTTCTATTATATCTCTCCCATAGGAGCAACATCATATATATAGACTCCTCTGGACCCAAAAATAGGAACAACCACCAAGACCCATGCACAAAGCCACATGTACATAGTTGTTACATGCAATCCCAAGAATAGGTGTCCATCCCTAGAATAGACTATGACAGCTTGTCATAGAATCTGCCAAAAATAATGGTCACACGAGAAGTGTAAGAGAATCTGTCATACCAACCTATTTTTGGCATATTCTCTTACACACACCAACCACTTCTTCTTGGGCACCTAAATAGGCCCAAGTCATAAGATGCTCTTACACCTATCATAGCACATTCCTTAAATAGTGCTTACGCATTATAGGAATCTGTCATGACCATTTCAGTCATGATCTCCTTACGCACAAGATGCCGACACATCAAGTGGAATGACACATCAACATGCCAACTAGACATGTACACTCACACTTAATTACATTATTTGCAAAAAATACATTTACAAAACAAATAATAAGAATAGGAATTATCCAAGGTTGAGACACCTTATTCCTAACATTCTCCCACTTTTCGAACACCTTGTAAGAGCAACAGGAACATAAAAGGAACTTTAACCGCTATAGGCCAAAAGGCCCATAGACTCTGAACACCATCTGAACTTCTCAGCGCCCACTGGTTTCATTAATGAATTTGCAACATTCTTCACAGTATCTACCTTCTCCAAATTTACCTTTCCATCTTCCACCATATCTCTCACAAAGTGAAACTGCACATCAATGTGCTTCGTTCTGGCATGGAAAGTTGGATTCTTTGCAAGGCAAATAGCGCTCTAACTGTCACACCAAATAGTAATTTGTTCTGCATCAACACCAACATTAGAAAACAATCTTCTAAGCCAAATGGCTTCTTTACAAGCATGAGTAGCAGCCATGTACTCAGCTTCTGTAGTGGACAAAGTAACCACAGGTTGTCACTTACTCATCCAATTAATGGCACCACCAAACATAGTGAACACATAAGCACTGGTGGATCTCCTATTGTCAATATCACCTACCCAATCTAAATCCACAAACCCATGAATACAAACTAAATGCAGAGATCCAGAAGAGTTACCATGATAACATATGGAGTAATCTGATGTACTCCTCAAATATCTGAATACTCACTTAACTGCATCCCAATGTACCCATCCAGGTTTAGCCATAAATTGACTCAGGACTCCCACTACTTGGGCAATGTCTGGTCTAGTAAAGACCATGGCATACATAAGACTACCAATTGCACTAGCATAAGGTACTCTACTCATGTCTTCCACCTCACTAGGAGATTTTGGACAATCATCTACATATAACTTTGTTCCCACAGAAATAGGAACACATAGTGGTCTACAATCTACCATGCTGAACCTGTCCAACACAGACTTCACATACTTACTCTGACTCAACCAAAGTTTTCTGTTAGACCTGTCTCTACTGATTTCCATACCCAAGATGTACCTAGCTACCCCAAGATCTTTCATCTCAAACTATGCTGACAACTAAGATTTAAAATTAGAAATCATACCCTTACCCTTCCCAAACAACAACATATCATCAACATATAATGCAACAATAAGAAGGCAATCATTTTCAACTCTGAAATAAACACAATGATCTGATTTTGATCTTACAAATCCAATTGACAACACAAAGGCATCAAACTTAAGGTACCACATCCTAGGAGATTGCTTCAAACCATATAGAGATTTCTTTAATCTACAAACTAAGGATTCTTTACCTTTAACAATGTAGTGCTCAGGCTGTGACATATAAATCTCTTCCTCCAAATCACCATGAAGGAAAGCTATCTTCACATCCATCTGTTCTATCTCTAAATCATATGATGTAGCAAGAGATAACAAAAATCTAATGGATGTCAACTTTGCAACAGGAGAGAATATTTCACCATAATCTATTCCCTCTACCTGTGAATACCCCTTTGCAACCAATCTAGCTTTATACCTTTCAACATGACCATCTGCACAGAATTTCTTCTTGAACACCCATTTACAGCCAAAAAATTTTCTCCCTTTAGGAAAAGGTACAAGGTCCGAAGTTTTGTTTTTCTCCAATGAAGCCATCTCATCATCCATAGCATCAAACCAGGAACCTGCATCTTCCATGCCCAAAGCCTCTTTCACAGATCTAGTCTCATCAGTGTTAGTAATCAAAGCAAAGGCACAACTGGAATCTAACATAGAATAACCAAACCTTTCTAGTTGCTTTCTTTCTCTCATGGATCTCCTCAAGGGCTGAGGTTGAGGTTGTTCTTCCTCTTCTTTTGAACTATCAGAGCTGCTAGAACTCTCCTCATCATTAGGCCCAACATGGACTCTCTGTTCAGTCTTCTCAGGGGTAGGAGGCAATTGAACAACATCTTTTTCCTTTTCTTTTTCATCTGGTTGTATCACAATAGGAGAAGATGTTAGCTCTCTGAAAATAACATTTCTACTATACAACACCTTACTAGTCACAGTATCCCAAAGCTTGTATCCTTTCACACCAGCACTATATCCGATGAAAATACATTTAACATCTTTGTTTTCCAACTTAGATCTTTTCTCCTTTGGAACATGTGCATAAGCTTCACAAACAAAAACATGAAGATGTCTAATTGAAGGCTTCTTACCAGACCACACCTCCATGGGTGTCTTACCAACAAGGGCTGAATCATCACCCAAGTACACCTTTCCACCATTGAACTCTTCATATTTTGAGAACCAGTTTCAATGAGAGGTCATGTGAAAAGATGCACCCAAGTCAACCAACCACACATCATCAGATGCATGGGCTACCAAAGCTGCAATGAATGCATCACCATCTTCTTGAGATCTTTCTGAAGCTGAATCTGAACCTTTCTTCTTCTTCTTCGGCTCTTTGCAGTCTTTATGGAAGTGCCCAGATTTATCATAGTTCCACCATTTCTCCTTGGACTTATTGGAAGCCTTTGACTTCCCACGGGATTTGGATCCACCCTTATTGTCAGACTTATTTTTCATTTTTCTTCCCTCTTTCAGTGGATCTCCCACGAATAGCAAGGGCTTCTTTTTCTGAAATGGAAGCCTTTCTCCGCATATCCTCTGATAGCAGCGAAGACACCACATCATCCATTTTGAAGGTGACTAAAGTGCTTCCGAGAGCCATCACAAGATGGTCCCATGAATTTGGTAAAGAACACAAAAGTGTGTAGCAATGATCCTCCTCCTCTAACTTGACACCAGCTGATGTCAACTATGTAGCCAATAGATTAAATGCATTTAAATGATCCGTTAAGGATCCACCTTCCTCCATTCACAGAGAGTAAAAATTCTTCCCCAGGAACAACTTGTTCACCAGAGATTTGGCCTGATACATGACCGCAAGTCTTTCCCACAAACTATTTACAGTTTTCTCATCTAGAACATTTAGAAGGACTACATCGGTTAAATAGAGCCTTATGAGACCCTTAGCATTACGGTCTTTGATATCCCAATCTACTTGAGCTATAGTTGTTGGTCTTGTAGCACTTGAAGTTGCTTCCCATAGGTCACGATCTTCCAACATGTCTTCCATCTTGAGTTTCCACAACTCGAAATTAGTGCCATTAAATTTCTCCACCTCCATTCTTCAATATGATGAACTTGCCATCTCAATCTGCAAATAAGATTCAAAATGCTCTGCAAAAAACTCCCACTCAAACTTGAGATCAGCTCAAAAAACCCTACCCAACAACTAGGATCAAAAGTTGATCAAGCTCTGATACCACTTGTAAGGAAACTCAGGTGCGAAAATAGCTTCCTACGCTAATCTCTATAGAAGAGTATTGTGCAAATTCTTATAAATCCTTACAATTTTAGATTCGTTAACTACTTTAACAAAGATATTGCAACCACATACAATGCATACATAAAAATAGAGAATGACACAATGATATACCCTAGGGAAAACCTTTCGGTAAAAAAACCCCAGCACTCCAAAACCTACACAATGTATTATCTTCAACACAAAGATTACAATACACTTGCAATGCAAGTTCTTTCAGGAAATGAGAGACAAAGCCAACAAGACTTAAATTTTTGTTATATCTCTCCCATAGGAGAAACATCATATATATAGACTCCTCAGGACCCAAAAAATACCCAAAAAAGGAGTTTGGCATCCAACCACCAAGACCCATGCACAAAGCCACATGTACACAGTTGTTACATGCAATCCCAAGAATAGGCATCCATCCCTAGAATAGACTATGACAGCTTGTCATAGAATCTGCCAAAAATAACGGTCACAAGAGAAGTGTAAGAGAATCTGTCATACCAACCTATTTTTGGCTTATTCTCTTACACACACCAACCACTTCTTCTTGGGTGCCTAAATAGGCCCAAGTCATAAGATGCTCTTACACCTATCATAGCACATTCCTTAAATAGTTCTTACGCATCATAGGAATCCGTCATGACCATTTCAGTCATGATCTCCTTATGCACAAGATGCCGACACATCGAGTGGAGTGACACATCAACATGCCAACTAGACATGTACACTCACACTTAATTACATTATTTGCAAAAAATACATTTACAAAAGAAATAATAAGAATAGGAATTATCCAAGGTTGAGACACCTTATTCCTAACAAATCATGGGTATGTAAGACCCCATCCTATTACAGCTTCATGGAAACTTGGTAGATCCAAAACTGAAATGGTTCCTATTCATGTATTATTTCCACCTGAAAGGGGACCTAACTCTTAGAGTAGCTCATCTTGGTTAGGCTCACATAATATTCCTCCAAACTTATTTGACTCTTCTAAGACAATTCGCAATCGACAACATTCTATGGAAGATCTCTTTCTTGATCTATCTGATTCATTCATGAATGATGAGGATGATGCTGATATCTTTGCACTTGAGCCCATCCATTGACTACTCATCCTCCCCCTCCTCCCTAAGATAAGTGGCTCATCCACTTTCCATCTCCATCTCTCCACCTAAACCAGTCATATAAGCCTCTTTCATCCACAATTCCTGAGTCTTTTGGAAGTAACTTAGAAGTCCACTTATGTCTCAAGGTCACCATGTCCCATCTAATCGACATGTGACTAAGAAGCAGAAAAAAAAAGCAACAGAGGTGTTCAAATGACCACAAAGGTCCTCAAAGAGAAGAAGACAATCAAATGCAAAAATGGATCTCGAAATCCATCTTATAGGCATTGTCATCAAAAGCACCTCAACATAAAGAAGAAAAGAGAAAAAATCAAAAGCTATGTGGATTCGAAAAGGAAAATCAAAGTTGCCATTTAAGCTTCCAAAATTCTCATACTTCCCTCCATTCCATCACCCTTGCCTCTCATATTTTACCCTCTTCACCCCATCTTACCTTTTCCCAAAGTGCATATCAGCATCTCCTCATCTCTAATGATGTGATTAAGAGAAATCTAGAACGTACTTTTCCTAAGCATTTAGAGCATGGGAAATCTGATAAAGAGTTAAGATGAATTCACAATGATATTTGTGGGTCTCACTTAAGTGACCTTTCCTTGACTATGGATCTCTCAACAGTTGGATACTACCAGTTCTGATTCTACAACTTTGCAGCTGACTACTACTACAAGATACTATGTTCTCAGAGATTACTACTGAAGGAGAATAGCTCAAAGAGCCTATCAACGCTCTTCACTTGAAGAAATTCTATAGCTGAGACATTCTCTATGTGCTCATGTACATACTTATTGGTCCTGAAAAAATCTAAAAAAATTATATATTGCAAAAAATCCTAAAAATTGCAAAATGTCCTGAAAAAACTGATCATCTTAGTGAAAACCTGATAAACAGGCACTTTGATATATCTATTATCTTGGTGAAAACCTAGTAAACAGGCACCTTGATAATAATAAAAAAAATAGAAAATTGAAAAAATACAAAAAAAGTGAAAAGATAAAAAATATAAAAAAAATGAAATATTAAAAAATACAAAAAAAAAAAAAAAAAAGGAGAAAAGTACAAAAAAATTGAAAAAGAAGAAAATGTGCCATTGATGAAAACCTGGTAAATAGGCGTGATGGTAGCAAAAATAGAATCTCTGCCAAGATGGTGAAAACCTGGTAAATAGGCACCTCTTGTTTCCTAACGCTGCATCTCATCTCAACATTGCTTGGCTCTTAGTTTCCCGCTTTAGTCTCTTTGCTTTCCTGCTTTAGTTTGTTTCCCACTTTTAGTTCATTTCCTGCTTTAGTTTTCTAGCTCATGCACTTGCTTTTAGTTGTCTGTGCAATTTTCCTCGACTCTTCATGGATTGGAACTGGTTCACACTTGGGGGCATCTTCTTGGTCTAGGGGTCATTGTCCTATTGCTTTCAAAAGTTTTGTTCATGCATCGGTCACCAGTGGTCCTCACTACATTCGCCTATTGATACTTTGTCCATGCTTTGATATCTTCTTGAGACTTTGTCTCTCACGATGGTCACCAGTGGTTCTCACTACGTCTGCTTGTTGTCGCTATCCCATCAAGATTTTGAATGTTGTTTGCTTCCGATTCAAATTTTGAACTGAAACTGAAACTGAAAATTGACTTTGTGTTCCTCTCAAGCATGCTAAGCTTTTCCTTTGCTTGTTTGTTTGTTTTCTTTATCATTTTCTCTCAAGCGAATCTAAGATGTCTTTCTTGACTGAGAAACATGAAGACTAGGGGAATGATCTTTCCTTTGCTTTGTATTTGCTGGTTTAGTTCCAATGATCCAAATAATCTATCTAAGAGGGGTGTCTATCTATAAGAGCCTTCATCTCATATTGGATGGCCATGCGTACCTTGACTCCTTTTATATGGATGCTTTGGTGAGGTTGGTTCTTCTCCTTGTCTATTTTGAGTGACTTCTTTCTGCTACAAGTATAATTGCTAACACTCATCCTACTAAGTGAACGTAAGGGTCACTGCGAGCACTCTTTGGTGAAAGAAGGAAATCTCATGTGTCTGGTGTGTTTATTCGCAAGCAACATTCAGGTCATTCTAGCAATTGTGCTTTGATGCTCATGTTAACTTGCTAAATCAAAAGGAATAGGTGTTCAGGTCATTTTGGCTTCTTGTGCCTTAATGCTTACACCTCATTCTGACAAATCTAAGACTTATGCCATATTCATATTCTCATAATTGCAATGTTAGTGAGGATTGTAAGACATCTTGCAATCATCCCGTGCTTAAATGAACTTGATGATGATAAATATGGTGAGTCCAACAACCAAGTCCTAGGGCTTGCATTTCCATTTTAGGCTTGCATTTAAGTTTAGGCTTGCATTTGCATGTTAAGCTTAGATTTGAGACGATATCTTGTTACTCTCTTAATTGCTTTCCATTCATCAAAGGTTCTCATCTTTTGTCCTAGGTTCATCATGGTTGCATATAGTTTTCGGGATCGAAATTGAAATCTGACATCTCTAGATAGCTCAAAATCACATTTTAAATTTTGGGCCCCTTTGGGATTGGACGCTTGTGCACTCAACCTTCTGGCATCATCTTCTTACCAAACCCTCATCTTTGCATTATGTTCCCAAGATATTTTCTCTTTTCATCAAAGTCAACTTTGGTTAACCATGGTCAACTATGGTCAAACTTGGTCAACAGGACCTCTACTTTGCTCCAATTTGCTTATGCAGCTTCTCAAATCTAGTCTAAACTACTTTTGTTTTGTAGCCTCTTATTGTCAATTGTCCTTCTGATATGTCATCTTTCAATTTCACTCTCGAGGGGGCAGGATGATTGCATCATTTGAATCTTTTCAAATCGATGCTTGAATCAGTCTGATTTGAATCATCAGTTCTCATTGCTAGGGGCATTTCGATGCCTCACATCTTGCTATCTAGTCATCTATCTTTTAGGTATCTGAGCAACCTAACTCGGATCCTCGAGAATCAAGCTTCATTCTAGAGATGATTCTTGAAATCTTTTAGGTATTGGGGAATCTAACCCTAATTCCTGGGAGTCAAGCTTCATTTTGGAGATGGCTCTCACAATCTCTCTTAGACCATTATCTAGGCAATCTAACTCGGGTCTCGAAGGGCTAAGCTTTGTATTGGGGCAATCTAACCCTGATTCTAATGACAATCCTAAGTTTTCATTTGAATCTCATTCTGGGCATTGGGGAAACCTAACCCTGATTCTCGTCTTCTCTCAAGACCGTTGTCTTCACAATCTAACTTAGACTTTGAAAAATCATGCTTTGATCTGCTCGGTGTCTTGGCAACCTAACCTAGACTTTTGAATTTCTTGTCATCTGTCACTTTGGACTATTCTTTGAATCAACACGCTATTCACACATCAATTCAAAGAGGGGAAAATGTAATACCCCAAAATTGGCACCTAATAAATTTAATTGATTTTGGTGCATTATCTTTAATTTTACATCTCCAAAGTCCTAGTTTCCTAGGCAATTTTTCTCTCTCCTACTTGACTTAATTCAACTTGATGTCAATTGCAAAAACCCTAATTGCATTAATCAAATATTAAAATTAATTCCTAAAGTCTTTGACTTTTATTAGCTAAATTACCCCTATGATAAATTAATTTAATCCTAAAGTCCTAAGTACTTAGAATTAAATTAAAATCTACCCCCTTTAGCTAACTACCCATAAAAAAGGGAATTAATAATTACTTGTTATTTGAATGGACACTCATTTTTGAATTAATAATTCAAGATATTCAAAAAGTCCCCTATGTGGAAAATTCCATTCTTTTAATTAAGTAATCCAATGCTTTTTTGTCTCAAATGGAAACGAAGGGCCAGGAGTTTCAAATCAAGAACCCCTTCATTCTCTTCTCGAGCTTTTCTATTTAATGAACCTCATTTTTTCATTCGAAGGAGGCAATTTTTGAGAGTAATTGAACTATAGCGATTTTTAGTCTTACTTTATTCAAAGCTTTTCATTTGCAATTAGTTTAAATTCTCATTTAATATAGTATTGCATTGTTATAATAGATCAATTTGCTTACATACTCATAGTTTAGTATCATATTTCTTTTAAGCTATTTAGATTAAAATTGCACTTCATATCTCTTTCAAGTTGTTAGTAATTGCATCTCAATTCTTAGATTAAAATTGCATATTCATCTTAGTTTAATTTTAGTTTTACTCATCTTTATAGCTCTTGGAAAATCCTCCATTGTGGGATTGGTCTCATGGTTGTTGGCTCTCATTCTAAGATTAATTAAACACCCCATCCACATAGGAGGCAATAGGTTGATTCAATTGATGTTGTGAGATGGACAATTCATGTTCATACTCGCCATCTCCTGATTGAGCAATGACTATGTTGCGTTTGTGCCTGATTTAGAGGTCCACATTCAGACACACACACACCCTAGAAGATAAGTAGGTTAGACTATATTCATGCTTAGTCTATGAGCGCATGATCAGATATGCAAGAATGAGAAAGATATAAACAGTTGAAGTGACATAGCCAGTGTGCCAAAGAAGAACAGAGTAAACAACTGATTGTTAGCATTTTGAGTTGTGGTTATATTCTAATGATGTAAAGGCTATGTGCCCATTGTAATTAGGTTTCCAACATGTATATATGTTTGTTTGTAAACATGTTTGAGCCAATTCAATTGGAAGCATTATATGTAATAGGTTTAAGGGCTGACCTAGTTGTTTAATTTGTATGCGCATATAAATATGAGATGTGCCCATTGTAATTATATAGTAGTTGATAAAGAGTTGTGATAAGTAGAGTAGAAGTGTGTGAAGAGACTATAAGATGTATTAGAGCTTTGCAAGAGGTCAAAGCATCAACGCATCCAAGGAAATGATCTGACAAGTAGTGTCATAGTGACAGTTCATCCAACAAATATAGTGTGTATCTGAGATCCGAAGGTTGTAGCCTTCACCACTTGAGCAATGAGCTCTAGGATAGTGCATGCACTCCCCTAATATAGACTATTGTAAAAGATTCCTAATAGGGTCTGACCCTTGACAAGGTCTACTATACTTAATGCATTGTAAAGCAACTCCTAACAGAGTTAAGGATCTTCTAACAAGGATCATAACACACTAGTACAAAATATTAGTGGGTGAAATTTCCACCATGGTTTTTACCTATTTGGGTTTCCCCGTAACCATATTGGTGTTATGTGTTGATTTCATGTTTCATGTTTATGTGGATGTTCATTTTAGTACTTAAGCATTTAAGTTCAGTTTAAAGAATATGTAAAAAGATAAAATATAGTGAACACTGATTCACCCCCCCCTCTCAGTGTTCCCATTCCTAACAATTGGTATCAGAGCACTGGTCGTCAACAAAAAATTTTAACCACTTGAGGAGATCATTTTCAAAGAAGAAATAAAACATTTGAAAAGAAATCTTGAAGCTGCTCTTGAAGACCTGGACAAATCTGAAAGAGAAATTGAAGAACTAAGGGGAAAACTCAGTGATGCTCAATTAGTCATCAAAAGGCTAAGGAAAGATTTTAAAGAATGCTCTACCAGTGATCTAGGGACAATGGTCAAGAAGCTAAATGAAGAAATTAAATGCTTAAAAGAACAACTTGAAGAATTTGATGATAAGCTGACTAAGAATTAGGAAGTCTATGATGAACAGGTCAAAGAGAACGTTCAACTGAATGAAGAATTGAGGCAAGCAAACATGGAAAGCTTAGAGCTAAGAAACAACAAAGAAAGCTTGGAATCTAAATTGAAAGATGCAAAGAATCACATTGAAAAATTACACACCAGTTTTGATTTGATAGAATCTCAGTTGTATGTAAGAAGAGCTAAAGGAGATACTAGCTGTATTGGATACAATGAAGCACAAAATTAGATTGACAACATGTGAGAAAGAATGAAAGCACCAGAAGGCACCTCAGATATTAAGGAGACTAAAAGTTAGACTAAGGATCATATTGAACCACCTAACAATGAACGCAAGCTAGTAGACCACACTTGTTATGCATGTAACAAGCATGGACACATAGCAAGGAACTGTACAGAGGTAAGACCTTTCAATGGTTATTGTTATTCATGTAATAAATTTGGTCATAGAGCTATGAATTGCAAGACAGGTAAAAAGAACAAGACTCATAACCAAAGAAATCAGAATCAGTCAAATGTAAGAAGTTCTCAGAATGCTACATGTTAGATATGTAACTATAATGGTCACTTAGCTAAACAATGTAAGATGGTGACTCATGTCAAGCACTGAGGAATATAAGGCCTCCAGTCATTTGTCACTCTTGTAACAAGGCTGGACACATCTCAAAGTTCTATAGATCAAGGACGCAATGTCAGGAAAGTCCTAAAAAGATCAAATAACCAGTATTGGATCCTGAAGGAGAAGTCAAGTTTGTGAAAGCCTCAGAGGATGCGAGCATGATTTGGTCAGAAGCAAAGAAAGATAAGGTTGATGAGTATGTATTGGATGCATCCATAGTGGACACACCCTCTACATTTGGATGAATGGCCCTCAGGGTCATAGGGGGAGCTAATTTAGCTCTAGACCCTTGCGTGGATGGTATACTCACTCTCAGAGTATGCACCTTTGGACTTAAGCTTTTGGAGACTAAGGGAACCTTCATGCAAGAGCACACTAGCTAATTGTTTGCAGAATGAAAGTTAGAAATTTTCAAGTGACAACCTAGTTTATGCGACAAGCATTAATGGTAGAATTTTTACTTTAAAGTATAAGTTGGAAGATTTCTCATTGCATTCTAATTAAGAGTGATTGAAGATCAAAAGAGCCTTAGCAGTTGATTGAGAAGGATTGCAGTTTGATTCTTCAAGTAATTTGCTGTGCATTTGATCAGTTGTGGAAACCCTAGTTCATCGCACCAATTCAAAATCTCTTGGAAACCTTTGTGAAAGTGATATACAAGTAAGTGATGGAAACTCTTATAGTATTTGATGTTGAAGAGAAGAAAAGATATGTGTTTAAGAGGCATCCATTTAAATTTACACTAGATGACCTAGAAGGGGCATTCTCCCACATGCCTATGGGCGTTATGCATGTCGAAGACATTAGGGCATACATCTACTATAAGAAAGAACTAGTAGGATTGGACAGATTAAGGGTGCACATGGAAACTATGTTAAAACTAGACAAAACCTTCATGGATGAGTATGCATGGTGGGATAATCAACCTATAGTGGAATATGCTACGACATATGAGTTCTATGAATCAGAATGGATCAAGACTCTTTTGGGCAGGATTCATGATGACCTATTTTGGATAGGTGAAGTGCCGGTCAGAATTACCAGTGACCTGATTCATGAGATGACATGGCTCTCTAGGACATGCACCATCCTTCCAGTGGGTAAAGATGTGAGGAATATTTTTGAATAGACTTGCAAGTCAAGGAGTGATAGACATGGAATGACCATAGAGCCTATTGAGCAAGATGACATCAAATTGATGTCTATGATACCTGGTTATAGGTTTCAACACACCAGTAGGGTAAACAGTGTGTCTGCAGCCACAATTCTTGCAACCATAAGAATTGTTAATGAAAATGGAGAGTTCAACCTGTGTGAGATCTTGCACACACAACTAATTGACAACATCAAGGCAATCAAGCATGATAAAACCAAGATATTTAGGTTCCCTAATTATCTATGTGTACTTCCATATTGTTGGAAAGGTGTTAGATTCATACCTAGATAAGACTATTCCTACTATGCCTTAGATATCCTTCAAGGCATCTATAGAGAGCACTCTAAGTGACTACATGACACTAGAGTTGAAGACATTCAGGGTCAAAATGCAGATGAGGTATAGGATACCAGAGAACATTGTTGAGAAATACAAGGATACTATTTGTTTTATGGTTGAGATAGACACAACATGCATGGAGGTAGTTGAACCAAGAAAAAAGTGGATTCATCCACTAGGATATGAAGTGGAAGAGCCTATTCTAGAAGCTTATGCTCAAGTTCTATTAGAAGCACCTAAAGACCCCAATGAGCCAAGATGGGGAACCTATGAGGAGAAGACAAGAGAGATAGATGCTAAACTGAACAACACATCAACAAAGAGGAAGGTTGCCAAGGTTATCTCTAAGATCTTGAGAATACATGGAGTGTCTCAAGAAGACCTAGACAAAGCAAGGGAACATAAGATTGCTTTGGAATTAGAGAGCACAGATGCAACAAAGGAAGAATCAAATGATCCTAAGATGAAGAAAGTGAAGATTGAAAAATTTGATGAACATAAGGGTAAAGCTGATGTTACTCCTTCTATGCCAAAAGAAACCATTGACCTTACTGCTCCTCCTAAGTATAAGGCAATGCCAAAGAGGAATAAATAGATTAGCATTGGTCATCCATCCTCAAGAGTAACAAGGAATAGAAAGAACTCACAAGCACCTCTTGAAGTAAGTTTCAAACCTAGTCTCAATGTGCTAAGTGCAAGAATAATTGATGAGGTGAGAATTGATCAAGTAGGAAAGTTTTATGAAAAATATAGTGAGATGGACAAATCTGAGATGCATGTAATGATTGTCAAACACATGCTGAAGTTAAAGAAGATAGTCTTGGAACTTAAGACTATGATCCCTGACAATGTATGGAACATCCTAGAATTCCAAAAGAGACAAGACATTGAAGAGGATTTAAGGATAAGGGAAAGGATTCTAGATGACACTCTTCCAGTATGTTCCTTAGAAGAGAAATCTCTATTATTAGACTTAGTAAAGACACATCTTAGAACCAAGTTAAGAAATTTTCACATTATGGACAAGAACTATGATCTTTTTGCTAAGGAAATAGAGAAGGCATTTGAGAAAGTATTCATGAATAGGCACATATATCTAGCTACTGCACCCATAGCACAAGCACCCTTAAAGGAAGTCAAGGTGGAAGATCCTACTAATGAGTTAGTGACAAGTCCTCAGGACTCAATGCCTGTAGTTGAAACACAAACAAAGACAATTAAGTCTGCGCCCATGACAGAGTCACTAAAAGATAGCACCATTATCATTGATAATGTAGAGATAACCATGGTGGCCACTGACACTGAGTTGGACAAGTTTGAAGAAGGTTTTGTGAGCACACAAGAAGCTGAAATCTTATGCAGTAACACTCCTACTCATTAAGAAGAAATTTTGATTGAGGATATAAAAAATGAGAAAGAAGAAGAAAAGATGGAAGATAAGAAAGAAGGAGAAAAAGAAGTTGAAGAACAAAAAGAAGAACAAGAGGTAAAAGTAAGTGATCAAAAAGATGAAATATCAGTTGAACAAATCAAGGTAAAAAAAGAAGTGATGGATAGCACTCCCATCACTCCCTCAAAAGTATTGTTGTCAAGTTTGACACCTGACACAACCGGTTTGGACTCATGGGGAGAAGAAGACCTAATTAAGTTCAACGTCTTAGCTATGGAGAAGGCCAAGGAGAAACAAGTGATGAGGAATCCTCTCCTTGTAGAGTTAATGAACATATTGAATAGTTTGTTACCCATAGACAAGAAAGTGTCCAAGGTACACTTTGTTGATGATGTAAGTGTAGTCAATTCACAAATCAAAAACAATTTCTCTAGCCTGGAAGAATTTGCATCCTTAGTTGCAGAGGAGAAGTACTTGAAGAAAATATTAAGTGAATTGGTTAGTAACTATACAGTTGACTTGAGCTCACTAAAGGATGGTCAAGCATCGCTGAAGGAGTTTGCAGCAAAGGGAAGAAAAATCATTGCTGAATATATGAACCAAGACAAGTTAACTAGTGATCTGTACAAAAAGGTACAAGAAGTAGAAGTTATGATATAAAGCATAAGGAAATCAATAGAAGGTCCATTTGTTGATGTGAACATGTGCAACAATGTCTACCAAGGATAGTTAGACAAGATTGAGAAGGCAAAAAAAGAGATGATCAAGATAAGGGCTAGGAAGACTCAGCTAAGAAATGTTCTTGCACCCTCATTAGACATACTAAATTAGAATATCAAGGAGATCGATGCCACCATGGTGACATATGATCAAGGTCCTAGCACTAATCTAGAGAAGATGGAGAAGCTACAATATGCTTTATGTGCCCATCTATAGATTGTAAATTTGCTGATCACATTTTGGAAGAAGGAGATCCAAAATCTGCAGATTGCATATCCAGATGTTCTATCATAGTAAGTTTTTGAAGATTCAATTTTGACACACCTTTGTCATTAATGTTAAAGGGGGAGTATGTGTAGAATATGGAGTATAGATATGTATAAGGAGATATAAGATAGAAATATATGTATAGGGAGATATTTTAAGGAAACTCAGGTGTGGAAACAACTTCCTACACTAATCTCTAAAGGAAAGTATTGTGCAAATTATTTTTAAATCCTTCCAATTTCAGATTCGTTAACTACTTTAACAAAGATATTGCAGCCATGTACCATGCATATAGAAAATAGATAGAGAAGATTGAAACACATAAACAAAAAGATATGCCGGTGGGGAAAAACCTTTCGGTAAAACAACCCCACCCCTCCAAAACCTGCACAATGTATTATCTTCAACACAAAGACTACAACACACTTGCAATGCAAGTTCTTTCAGGAGATGAGAGACTAGTAAAACTTATATCTCTCCCATAGAAGCAAAATCATATATATAGACTCCTCAAGACCCAAAAAATACCCAAAAAAGGAGTTTGGCATCCAACCACCAAGACCCATGCACAAAGCCACATGTACACAGTTGTTACATGCAATCCCAAGAATAGGCATCCATCCCTAGAATAGACTATGACAGCTTCTCATAGAATCCACCAAAAATAATGGTCACAAGAGAAGTGTAAGAGAATCTATCATGCCAACCTATTTTTGGCATATTCTCTTACACACACCAACCACTTCTTCTTGGGTGCCCAAATAGGCCCAAGTCATAAGATGCTCTTACACCTATCATAGCACATTCCTTAAATATTTCTTACGTGTCATAAGAATCCATCATGACCATTTCAGTCATGATCTCCTTACGCACAAGATGCCGACACATCAAGCGGAGTGACACATCAACATGCCAACTAGACATGTACACTCACACTTAATTTCATTATTTGCAAAAAATACATTTACAAAACAAATAATAAGAATAAGAATTATCCAAGGTTGAGACACCTTATTCCTAACATTCTCCCACTTGTCGAACACCTTGTAAGAGCAATAGGAACATAATAGGAACTTTAATAGCTATAGGCCAAAAGGCCCATAGACTCTGAACACCATCTGAACTTCTTAGTGCCCACTGGTTTTGTTAATGCATCTGCAACATTCTTCACAGTATCTACCTTCTCCAAATTTACCTTTCCATCTTCCACCATATCTCTCACAAAGTGAAACTGCACATCAATGTGCTTCGTTCTAGCATGGAAAGTTGTATTCTTTGCAAGGCAAATAGCGCTCTGACTGTCACACCAAATAGTAATATGTTCTACATCAAAACCAAAATCAGAACACAATCTCCTAAGCCAAATGGCTTCCTTACAAGCATGAGTAGCAGCCATGTACTCAACTTCTGTAGTGGACAAAGCAACCATAGGTTGTCGCTTACTCATCGAACTAATGGCACCACCAAACATAGTGAACACATAAGCACTGGTGGATCTCCTACTATCAATATCACCTGCCCAATTTGAATCCACAAACCTACGAATACAAAATGAATAAGGAGATCCAGAAGAGTTACCATGATAACATATAGAGTAATCTGATGTACTCCTCAAATATCTAAATACTTGCTTAACTACATCCCAATGTACTCATCCAGGGTTAGCCATAAACTGACTCAGGACTCCCACTACTTGGGCAATGTCTGGTCTAGTACAAACCATAGCATACATAAGACTACCAATTGCACTAGCATAAGGTACTCTACTCATGTCCTCCACGTCACTAGGAGATTTTGGACAATCATCTACAGATAACTTTGTTCCCACAGAACCAGGGACACAAAGTGGTCTATAATCTGCCATGCTGAACTTGTCCAACATAGACTTCACATACTTACTCTGACTCAACCAAAGTTTTCTGTTAGACCTATCTCTACTGATTTCCATACCTAAGATGTACCTAGCTGCCCCAAGATCTTTCATCTCAAACTATGCTGACAACTGAGATTTAAAATAAAAAATCATACCCTTACCCTTCCCAAACAGAAACATATCATCAACATATAATGCAACAATAAGAAGGTGATCATTTTCAACTCTGAAATAAACACAATGATCTAATTTTGATCTTACAAATCCAATTGACAACACAAAGGCATCAAACTTAAGGTACCACATCCTAGGAGATTGCTTCAAACCATATAGAGATTTCTTTAATCTGCAAACTAAGGATTCTTTACCTTTAACAATGTAGTGCTCAGGCTGTGACATATAAATCTCTTCCTCCAAATCACCATGAAGGAAAGCTATCTTCACATCCATCTATTTTATCTCTAAATCATATGATGTAGCAAGAGATAACAAAAATGTAATGGATGTCAACTTTGTAACAGGAGAGAATATTTCACCATAATCTATTCCCTCTACCTATGAATACCCCTTTGCAACCAATCTAGCTTTGTACCTTTCAACAGTGCCATCTGCATAGAATTTCTTCTTGAACACCCATTTATAGCCAATAGATTTTCTCCCTTTAGGAAAAGGTACAAGGTCCCAAGTTTTGTTTTTCTCCAATGAAGCCATCTCATCATCCATAGCCTCAATCCAAGAACCTGCATCTTCCATGCCCAAAGCCTCTTTCACAGCTATAGTCTCATCAGTGTTAGTAATCAAAGCAAAAGCAAAATTGGAATCTAACATAGAATAACCAAACCTTTCTAGTTTCTTTCTTTCTCTCATGGATCTCCTCAAGGGTTGAGGTTGAGGTTGTTCTTCCTCTTCTTCTGAACTATCAGAGCTGCTAGAGCTCTCCTCATCATTAGACCCAACATGGTCCCTCTGTTTAGTCTTCTCAGGGGTAGGAGGCAACTGAACAACATTTTTTTCCTTTTCTTTTTCATCTGGTTGTTGCACAATAGGAGATGTTAGCTCTCTAAAAATAACATTTCTACTATACAACACCTTACTAGTCACAGGATCCCAAAGCTTGTATC
Organism: Chamaecyparis obtusa; assembly: GCA_027943335.1. Lineage (NCBI taxonomy): Eukaryota > Viridiplantae > Streptophyta > Pinopsida > Cupressales > Cupressaceae > Chamaecyparis > Chamaecyparis obtusa. The sequence goes on from BSBK01000787.1 coordinate 675,764, forward strand.
CTTTCACACTAACACTGTATCCGATGAAAATACATTTGACAACTTTATTTTCCAACTTAGATCTTTTCTCCTTTGGAACATGTGCATAAGCTTCACAACAAAAAACACAAAGATGTCTAATTGAAGGCTTCTTACCAGACCACACCTGCATGGGTGTCTTACCAACAAGAGATGATGTAGGAGATCTATTAACCAGATAGCAAGTAGTGGCCACAGCTTCAGCCCAAAAGCTTTGTTCTAAACCAGCTCCACTAAGCATACTCCTAGCCTTCTCCATTAGTGTCCTATTCATTCTCTCTGCAACTCCATTTTTCTATGGGGTATAAGGAGTTGTCTTATACCTCTCGATACCTCATTCTTTATAGAACTGTTCAAACTCTGCTGAGCAAAACTCACCACCATTATCAGTTCTCACACACTTAATCTTCTTACTAGTCTGATTCTCTACAAGGGCTTTAAATTCCTTGAATCGACTAAAGACTTGTGTCTTACTTTTAAGGAAATAAATCCAAGTCCTTCTACTATAATCATCTATGAAAGATACAAAAAATATAGACTCAGAGATTGAAGGAACTTTTACAAGACCAAATACATCAAAATGAATAAGATCTAAAATATCAGAAGATTTGTGAGAACTAGAGTAAAACTGAACATGATTTTGTTTACCATAGACATAGTGTTCACAGAAGTCAAACTCAAGATTGCAATCATTTAACCCCTCAATGAGGTTTTTATTCATCAGAGTCCTAAGACCCTTCTCACCAATGTGGCCAAATCTCATATGCCACAACATCGTCTTTTCTGTAGGAAGCTTGCCTTCCAAAGTGTTTGCACCCTTAGGTACACTTACTGCACTGCCATCAGAACCCATTGCCATAGTCTTTTTTCCTACTTGTTCAGATGGTGGGGATGAAGTGATAGCCACTCTCTTCTTTGAAAGAGAAGAACTATTGCACTGAGTAATGCATGCTTCAAGCTGAAACAAAGTACCTCTCCTAGTACCTCTAGCGAGCACCATAGAACCTCTCATCATCTTGCATCCATCTTTTGAAAACACAACTTGCACACCTACATCATTCAACATACTTACAGATAATAGGTTTCATGTCAAACCCAGAATGTGCATAACTCCATTGATTCCTTTTACTCATCCATTAGGAAATCTGATAGTGACCCTTCTGCGTCCAACTATCTTTAGGTGAGAATCATCACCCAAGTACACCTTTCCACCATCGAACTCTTCATATTTTGAGAACCAGTTTTGATGAGAGGTCATGTAAAAAGAAGCACCCAAGTCTACCAACCACACATCATCAGATGCATGGGCTGCCAAAGCTGCAATAAAAGCATCTCCATCTTCTTGATATTTTTTGGAAGCTAAATTTGAGCCTTTCTTCTTCTTCTTCGGTTCTTTGCAGTCCCTTCGAAAGTGCCTAGTTTTATCACAGTTCCAACATTTCACCTTGGACTTTTCAAGAGTCTTAGAACTCCCACAGGATTTGGATCTACCCTTCTTTGACTTGTTTTCATTCTGCTTTCCTCTATTGTTGGATCTCTCATGAACAACAAGGGCTTCCTTAGACAAATCCAAAGTCTTTCTTCGCATCTCCTCAGATAGCAGCGAAGACACCACATCATCCATACAAAATGTGACTATAGTACTTTTGAGAGCTATCAAAAGATGGTCCCATGAATCCAGCAAGGAACAAAGTAGGGTCATACAATGATCCTCCTCCTTGATCTTGGCACCGGATGATGCCAACTGTGCAATCAATAAATTGAATGTGTTGAGATGATCAATTACGGATCCACCTTCCTCCATTCTTAAAGAATATGACTTCTTTCTCAAGAACAACTTATTCACTAGAGATTTGGCTTGATACACAGATCCAAATCATTGCCACAAAGAATTTGCAGTAGTCTCATCAAGAACATTTAGAAGAATGGCATCTGCTAGACAGAGTTTGATGGGACCCTTAGCCTTCCGATCCTTGATCTCCCAATCCACTTGTGATATCCTTGTAGGTTTCACATCAAGTGAAGTAGCCTCCCATAGATCATGGTCTTCAAGCATGTCTTCCATCTTGAGTTTCCATAACTCAAAATTAGTGCCATTAAATTTTTCCACCTCCATTCTACTGTATGAGGAACTTGCCATCTCAATCTGCAAATAAGATTCAGAATGCTCTACACAAAACTCCCACTCAACTTGAGATTAGCTAAAAAACCCTACCCAACAAATAGGATCAAAATTTGATCAGGCTCTGATACCACTTTTAAGGAAACTCAGGTGCGGAAACAACTTCCTACACTTATCTCTAAAGGAAAGTATTGTGCAAATTCTTTTTAAATCCTTACAATTTCAGATTCATTAACTACTTTAACAAAGATATTGAAGCCATATACCATGCATACAGAAAATAGATAGAGAAGATTGAAACACATAAACACAAAGATATGCCGGTGAGGAAAAACCTTTTGGTAAAACAACCCCACCCCTCCAAAACCTGCACAATGTATTATCTTCAACACAAAGACTACAACACACTTGCAATGCAAGTTCTTTCAGGAGATGAGAGACTAGTAAAACTTATATCTCTCCCATAGAAGCAAAATCATATATATAGACTCCTCAGGACCCAACAAATACCCAAAAAGGGAGTTTGGCATCCAACCACCAAGACCCATGCACAAAGCCACATGTACATAATTGTTACATGCAATCCCAAGAATAGGCATCCATCCCTAGAATAGACTATGATAGCTTGTCATAGAATCCACCAAAAATAACGGTCACAAGAGAAGTGTAAGAGAATCTGTCATACCAACCTATTTTTGGCATATTCTCTTACACACACCAACCACTTCTTCTTGGGTGCCCAAATAGGCCCAAGTCATAAGATGCTCTTACACTTGTCATAGCACATTCCTTAAATAGTTCTTATGCATCATAAGAATTTGTCATGACCATTTCAGTCATGATCTCCTTACGCACAAAATACTGACACATCAAGTGGAGTGACACATCAACATGCCAACTAGACATGTACACTCACACTTAATTTCATTATTTGCAAAAAATACATTTACAAAACAAATAATAAGAATAGGAATTATCCAAGGTTGAGACACCTTATTCCTAATAGATATAAGACAAAAGTTTTTTGTATTAAGGACAATTAGCAACTTGGCCATATTCCTTTGTTGCCATCAATGAAAAAGGGGGAGATTGTTGGGAAGTTGGCTATACTGATGTATATGACTTAATATAGTGTTTTCATTATGGAAACAAAGTCATATAGCAGTTTGGAGTCAACGCACTTGATGGGAAGATTAGAAATCAGCTAAGTGTTGAAGACTGGATAGTGTACAGAGTTCTTGAAGCTTAGATCATTAGCGCACATGTGTATGACCAAGTTATGGTATGCTCCCTAGAAGATAAGTAGGTTATACTATATTCATGCTCAGTCTATGTGCATGATCATATATGCAAGTATGAGAAAGATACAAATAGTTGAAGTTACATAGCCAATGTGTGCTAGAGAAGAACATAGTAAATAGCTGACTGTTACCATTTTGAGTTGCAATTATATTCTAATGATGTAAAGGCTATGCACCCATTGTAATTAGGTTTCTAACATGTATATATATTTTTTTGTAAACACACTTGATCCAATTCAATTGGAAGTATTATATGTAATAGGTTTAAGGGCCGACCTAGTTGTTTAATTTGTATGTGCATATAAATATGAGATGTGCCCATTGTAATTATATAGCAGTTGATAGAGAGTTGTGATAAGAAGAGAAGAAGTGTGCAAAGAGACTATAAGATGTATTAGAGATTTTCAAGAGGTCAAAACATCAATGCATTAAAGGAATTGATTTGACAAGCAGTGTCATAGTGACAATTCATTAAGGAGATATAGTGTGTATCTAAGATCCGAAGGTTGTAGCCTTCACCACTTGAGTAGTGAGCTTTAGGATAGTGCATCCACTCCCCTAATAGGGACTATTGTAAAAGAATCCTAATAGGGTCTGACCCTTAACAAGGTCTACTATACTTAATGCATTGTAAAGCAACTCCTAATAGGGTTAAGGATCTTCTAACCAGGATTATAAAACACTAGTACAAAATATTAGTGGGTGTCAATTCCCACCGGGGTTTTTACCTATTTGAGTTTCCCTGTAACCATATTGGTGTTATGTGTTGATTTCATGTTTCATATTTATGTGGATGTTCATTTTAGTACTTAAGCATTTAAGTTTAGTTTAAAGAATAAGTAAAAAGATAAAATACAGTGAACACTGATGCACCCCTCCCTCTCAGTGTTCTCATTCCTAACAGAATCAGTCTCAGAGGAATGGGAACCCTCAGAATCCTCCTACCTTTTCACAAGGTAATCAAGATCAATAGAAGAAGGGGTTCTCTATTCTAGCTCAGGGTGGTGGTTCTAGTTCCAAGAACTTTCGTAATGCTCAGCATAGTAAGAGTCATTCCTTTTATTAGCCTACTCAGAGTGCTCAACAAAGTGTTAGTAGAGGTAGCTTTCAATAGTCTAGTGCTCCTACAATAGGGAGAGGCTTTAGTGGTGATTGTTACTCTTGTGGTCAATACAGACATAAGGCAAAAAATTGTCCCCATCGTTCAGCTCAACATTCAAGATAGAGGCTGACAACTTTTGAGCTTATAGTTGGTGATGCAGGTAGATCTCATAGGGCCTTTGCAGTAGGGAATGATCCTCAGAGTTTGAACCCTAAGGTAGGGAAGGGTTCAAAGGAACCTACTCAGTGATCCTTGGTTTAGTTTTCAATTCAGTGCAACTAGATTTGTGAGACTTATATCCCTACTTTGTTGCAGGCTTCTAGGAGTAAGCCTAATCTTGAGGGGGGGGGGGGGGGGGGGGTTGGATGTAGTACCCACCCATAGTTTGTTTTCTATTTTAGTTGTGTACTCTTTTAGGCTTGTATTTTAGTTGATTGGCCGAATTATTTTAGGACACATTTCATGTGTGCAATTATTATTTAGTGGATTATTGATCATAATATGTTTATCATGTGTTTACATAGATTAGATGATGATATTATCATGATGTTATGCTTTATATTAGTTTATGATGTTACTGACCCCATAATTGCATGTGTATGGTTATCATGTGTATGTACTTGTTTGACATGTTTGTGTGGAAGAGGATGGAAGTGTAGTTATTTGTATTTTCGAGATCCACACATCCGACCTCACCCTATCATTGTCTGCTATATATATATATATATATATATATATATATATATATATATATATATATATATATATATATATATATATATATATATATATATATATATATATATATATATATATATATATATATATATATATTGGATGTTCATGCTTCTTCTTGTGATATCAAGTTTGCAGGTACAGGGCATTGTCTTCCCTAAATTGGCAGGAGTGAGTGTGCCCATAAATATTGATCTCAATGGTAAAGAGGGGAGTTAATAGTCAGACCCAAAAACCTAACCTAAGCCTACTTGTCCTAGGATTGGACAAGTATCAGTTTGACTACCCTACCCTGATTCATCTAGATGACATGGATTCATGGATCCCTTTCTTGAGGTTGCTTGGTTTTACTTTGCTTGATTTCAGTTGATTTATTTCTTAAGTGGGTGATTATTAATTTAATGATTATAGTTGAAATTTAATATTAATCATATTCCTATGTTTAGTTGAGAAAATTAATTAAAATTCAAATATTTGAATATTTGGATTTAATTGATTATTTAATTAAAATTAGATTTAATCATGCTTGTGTGCTTTATTAAATGATTAAATATTTAATTGCATGGTTTTAGGATGCTTTAAATATTTAATCTATTTAATATAGATTTTAATTATAACATTTGCATTAACATTATTGAAAAGTGAATTGTTCTAAAAAAGTAAACAACTTGTTGTAAAAAGTCAAAGTTGAGTTGTGCATATAAAGTTAATTTAAATTATTAAATTAGGATTTACTTTCAATTTCTGATTGGAGTTGATTTGGGAGTTAATTGTTGAGTTATCTTTAGGGTTGCATGAAAATGGGGAATTGAATCTCTATTAGGGGAATTGCATTTCATTTTAGAGATTAGACAGGTTTTGGAGCAATTTTTGGAGAGAGCTTGGATTTTGGCATCTTGAGATTTTTGGGTGAATTGGGATTGCTTGGATTTTGTTGAAGGCTTTTTGTGCATCTAGATCTTGTGCATGCTTTCTACGTAGATTCAAATCTGCAGGTTGGATTCATTCTGGGAGGAATTCTGGTCTTCAGATCTTCAAAGGTTTTCAATTTCAATTTTGCTTTGGATCTAAGGTAGGCTTTGAAATATTGCCTGTTAATTTCTATTTTGCATTTATTTATCTTTCCTTGTTTGTGCAAATTTTAATGTACCTCAATAGATAGATCTGTGATTTCTTTGATTCTAGGTATTTAGAAAACCCTAGTTATGTTGATTTTTAGTTTTTATGAAAACTTGTCACAACAAGGTTATGCTAGCAAAATTTTGTTAGAAAATTCATCTTAGATCTCCTAGAAAATGATAAATTAACCCTAGACTATAGTTAGACTATAATGCTTGAAGAAAAATAAAATTATCCATTTGGAAAGGAAATCAATTTGTAAAAAATCTCATTCTGGAAAAACATTATTCTTTGAAAAAAATACAGTCAGAAATTAACCCAACCAAAAAGAAAAGTCCATGTAAAAACAAAATAAATAGTTAAAGTCAAATGCATGACTTTGGTAAAAAGATTGTTTTCCTTTTTAAAAAAAAAACACAAAAGGAGGTTATCCCTTGTCTTTTCTGTAATTTTTTAGAAATTAGATTTAAAAAAAAATATAAATATATGAAATTAAACTTTAAAATGAGTGATGCTTTGCATAGTTTTGTTTGAAAAAAAATAAAATTTTAAAAAAATAAAAATAAAAATATTTGGGAGGGCATGAGATTTAACCCGTACCCCCTTGCACAATAGTGGAGACACCCCTTGTTGGAAGTACCCACTGGTACCGTGCGATAGGGAAGGCCCCTGCTAGCGGTACTAGTGGGGATCACACGGTGCAGGGCCTGCCGGTGGTACCCATTTGTACCGTGCGGCAGGGGAGTAAGGGGGGATGTGGGGCCCATCCCCCCAATACAATTTACTTTTTTTATTATTATTTATTTTAAAATTTTTTTCCTTATTAATTAAATTTGTTTAATTGTTTCGTGTTTTAAGAAATTTGTATATTAATTTAATTAAATTAAAACTTGGTTATTAACTTAATCAAATTAGAATTTGTATTTTGTTTTATTTAATTAAATATGTAATTTAAATATGTTAATAGATAATAATAGTTTATTTATTTATTGAATGAAATTTATTTAAATTTGTTTATTTAAATAAATACTCTGGTAGTATTTTTCTTTCGAGAATTATTGGTTAGTTATATTATTATCTATTAAAGTTATGTGTTTCTATACTTGGATTCAATTATTTCAATATAGAATTTAAATGCTTATGGTTCAATTTCAGTTTACTATAATGCAAATGTTGTACTTTCATTCCTGAAGTGTCTTCTTTCGCTTATTATTGTTATCAGGGTATTAGAAGACCTAGGGGAAAAATAGAGGTTGGGGTACATGTTTTTAGTCTTATGTTTTGGTGTGAGTGTGTATTCTGATTATTCTCTGATTTAACCATATTGGCTCATGTTGTATTATATTCTATTTATGAGTATTTTGTAATCATTTCTGGTTCTTGTGTGTGTAATTGGATCTGGGATTACCTGGTTGTATACCCGATTTGATCTATGTGAGATCTGTGAGCCTAGGGTAGTTTACTTAGATATGTAGTAGGGGGTGGCTTGAAATAAATGTTGGGCCCCACAAGTGGATGCCAGGATCACTTATTGTAAGTATCTGTAATCAAGTGATAACTTAATATAATTAAGGGGTATTTAAATGAAATTAATAAGATATGTTTCCTCACCCATGCTTGAGTGCTAGTATAGACAAGATGGGGATTGAGATGATGCTTGCCGCCTTTGAGAGGTGTGTGTCTAGCATAGTTAATGACTTCTTCTATATGAGAATTCATTGATACCATGTATGGTCACTTGAGTGCTGGGATCCAAAGTGATTACCTGGATGAGACTCAAGGGTTAGACGTACATGATGACACCTTCCTATGCATAGTCTAGTTATTCTACATGCGTCAGTTGCCTCTGGATTAGTGATTCTTACCTATCACTATCTTTTATACACCTTGAGTTAGAGAGCTTTCGTGAATCCCTTGCTTAGTAGTTTTACCTTGCTTTGATATTAGATATTTGAGTGGGGTCTATTGTTATCACCTCAACACGGTAGGATAGACCTTTGTGGATCTACATGGACAGGTGGTAGTGATTCTTTACCATTTGAGATTTGACGTCCTGGTGCTAGTGCTTGATGGTTCTTCTGTAGTTGGATTACTTATGATTCTTCTTTGGTGGTTTCTTTTCTTATCTTCATTATTTTTATTTCTATAATAGAGTATCGCATGTGATACCTAATCTGGACATTGTACTATTATTGTTAGAGTGAGTACTATATACCATAGGACATGTGCAGTGGATGTCAGTTTATTTAGGTTTCATGGACATCCTTGAGGATTGTAATTATTGTTCTATGATGTAATGGTTTAATTCTATATTATGGAATCTTTTGTTGATGTTATTTTAGATTAGTTTTCTTCTTAAGTAATTCTACATCATGAGACCCTTGAGTCTTGTAATCTATGTTGGTTGTTGTATTAATGTGAGTAAATGGTAATTGCTTCTGTATTGATGTTTATCTTGTATGTAAACTTTAGAAAAAAAAATTATTCACCAAACTTATTAGCATGTTTTAGGTTAATCTCTCTTGGGTTCCTTGGCGGGGCGTTACATGACCTTTCATCATAGCCATCCTCTCTAGCCTATGTGTCTCTTATGTGGGTCCTATGTGGATGCCACATAGGTTCCACCTCATCCAAGTCCTCTTCCTCACTTGAAAAATCTATAAATAGAGGCCATACCAAGAGCAAATCACCAATTTGTTTTATTCATTGTTATCATGTTAGTTTATCTCTATAATTTTATAGCAATTTAGCATGTTAGTTTCTTGTTCTTGCTTTCAATCTAGATCACAGAGCATAATGTTAATGGTCAATGAATCTTGTCTTACATAGCATTGCAAATTATTTTTGATCTAAATCACATATCATGCTTAATGGTAAATGAATCTCAATCTTGCATATCATTTTGTAGTTGTTAATCCTCATCTTCATCATGCTCATTTGGAAACCCTTGTTGCAAGCTAGTTCTTCATACTAGTTTTACATAATTTTGAGATCTCCTTTGGATTTCATTTAGTTCTTAAATCATTTCAATCTTGCATTGGGGATCTTTTCATTGTGTTTGGAGAGCACATCCACATTCTCCAAAATGAACAAATCAAATGGGACTTGGGTGCTCCCGTTTTGGGTCAATCAGAGGTGGTGTGTTTGAATGTTTGTTGTGTATTTACATTCTTGTTTAAACTAATGTTTGATTGTCTATGCATTCTCCTGATAGGTAAGGTTCTTCTCTCTCACATTCTTTTTGAAGGCTTCTCATTATTACTCTCCTCAAGGTCACCACGATCCTTTATATCATGGTGTGCTATGAATGAGAGCAATTTGGGGTGAGTCTCTTTTGATCATTTTATTTTCTGCTTGTGAGTCAATCAAATGTGACCCTTGCACATACCACATGTGATCTTTTGGGTTAGATGGTGCACATGGTAAATGTCATTTGTTTGTGGGTTCCTCAACATAGTTTCCACTATGCCTCCTCTCGAATTCATGTGTGATGCTCGAGAAACCCTTGCATTTTTTTGTGTCAATCCTATACAACACTGGTGTAAAGGCCTTGAGTTCCTAGTAACCTTGGTAGGTCCCTAATGTTGCTAAATCAAGCTAGGCTGTGCTCTCCAATATTAACACAATGAAATCCCCAAGTCCCATTAGATGCATTTAGATTCATATTGCATTATGCATCTTCACTGATGGTATGACCTCTATCTCTCCCCTCTTATCCCCCATTTCCTTCATTCCCTTTTCCCCCACCCCTCTTTTTTACCTCTCCCTTCCTATTTGTGTCTTTTTCAAGAAAATTCCACAAATATTTTCTTTGCATTTTTTTATTGAGGGGGCACAACCTCTTATCGTCATTTCTTTTCCACGATTGTAGGCACCTAATTTTATCTGGGGAAACTTATTTTCTTTTCTTCGATGGAATGCCACTTGCGGCATCACATCAAAGAGGGGCAAAATGTAGACATCTAAAAATAATTCCTATTAATTAAATTTATTTAATTAATAATCCTTGTGGCATGACAATTAATTTTAATTAATTAATCATTGTTTTCATATTCCTCTCCCCATTTAATTAAAATTATTTAATTAAGTTGGGTTCATTATCTAAAGTATTTAAATTTAATTCAAATAATCTCTCCTCTAATGTATTAAACTTATTTTAACACACGTCCCCTCATTAATTCCTTTTTGAATAAATTACTATTTATTTAAATTCCTCCACATCCTAATATTCTTCTAAGTGTGGATTAATCTAAATCCCTACCTAAAACCTAGCCTACACCCATCACCTCACTTGGTAAAGCTACCCTCCCACCTGATCACTCCCTTAACCTCACTTAGAAAGTGATTCGTAACCTCATTAGTGCTAATGGGTTGCTCACACATGTGTGAGAAAATATTCCCAAGGAATCCACCAAACTTCCTTAAATGCTCCAACTCTTTCTTACAAATTTGTCCCCTACACTCTTCCCCAAAGTTTCTCACACATGTGTGAGCAACCTTGAGCCCTTCAAAAATTAAATGTCCATCTTGTCTCAATTTAACCTTTCATCATAGCCATCCTCTCTATCCTATGTGTCTCTTATGTGCCTCCTATGTGGATTCCACATAGGTGCCACATCATCCAAGCCCTCTTCCTCTCTCCAAAAATATATAAATAGAGGCCCTCACAAGAGAAAATCACCAATTCATTTTATGCATTGTTATTATGTTAGTTCAGCTCTAGAATTTTATAGCAATTTAGCATGTTAGTTTCTTGTTCTTGCTTTCAATGTAGATCACATAGCATAATGTTAATGGTGAATGAATCTTATCTTACATAGCATTGTAGCTTTTTTTTGATCTAAATCACATATCATGCTTAATGGTAAATGAATCTCAATATTGCATATCATTTTGTAGTTGATAATCCTCATCTTCATCATGCTCATTTGGAAACCCTTGTTGCAAGCTATTTATTCATACTAGTTTTGCATCATTTTGGGATCTCCTTTGGCTTGAATTTAGTTTTTAAATCATTTCAAGCTTGCATTGGGGATATTTTCATTGTGTTTGGAGAGCAGATCCAAATTATCCAAAATGAACAAATCAAATGGGACTTGGGTGCTCCTGTTTTGGTTCAATCGGAGGTGGTGTGTTTGAATATTTGTTGTGTGTTTACATGCTTGTTTAAACTAATGTTTTATTGTCTATGTGTGCTTTAGACATGTTTGGTTCTTAGCTCTCATGATAACAATATGAAAAAACCCCATTTTCAAGAAAATAATGGAAAAGACTCAAATATTCCTCAAAATATCTCAAACAAGTTTGCATTATGTTTAAATTCATCAAAAAATATATTTCCAATAATTTTAAAACCATTTAATGTAAGAAAAAGAAAATAATGAGAATAATCTACCTCACACCAAGAAAATTCTCAAAATATGGAGAAGTTGCTTGAATCTGCCCAAGGAAAAACAAAATTTAGATGATAAATAGAATTTGAAAAGATAAATCTATTAATCAAATGCCCACAAAACTATATTTTAGTATTAAGAAGAATGAGTGAGTTGAACAAGCAATGATTCAATGTGATTGTTTGGTATGGTTGTCATTGATGTCAACACACTATTGCATTAATGTCAACATGTTTCCCGTGTAGTGGTGATGTGGATTTTTCTCTTCATATTCCTTATGTTGTAAATATGATGGTGATAGTTCGATATGTTTTTTGGTACAGTTTAGAGTTTTTGAATTCATGATTTTTTGGTTTGGAACATAGTGCGGTGAATTTTGTATTTGTCTGAGTATAATAGTCTGATTTTATAAATGTTATGATTACTTTACAATGATAGATTATATGTTAGAAAATCATTGGTGCGTATGATTTTATTGACCCCATACTTGCATGTGTATGGTTGATGTGTTTGTTTTATACTTCTGTTTGACGTGCCTGATGTGGTTGAGAGATGGAGTCATAGTTACTTACTTGTGAGATCCACACGATCGACCGATCCCCACCATTGTCTGTTATATATTTATATATGTATGTACATGCAGGTTTTTTATGTAGGTACCAGACATCGACTTCCTTGAATTGTCAAGATGAGCGTGCCCTATCGCAATATCTCAAATGGTAAGAGAGGGGAGATAATATACAGATCCAAAACCCTAACCTAAGCCCATTTGTTCTAGGATTGGACAAGTATCTGTTGACTACCCTATCCGAATTTGTCAGGTTGACAAAGTTTGTGGATTCCTTCCTTGAGCTTGATTGTTTTATATGATGTTCTTATTTTATTACTTTTTGAGTATGTGATTTTCTATAGTCATGGAAATTAATATTATAGTTGGAAAATAATATTAAATTTAATTCCTATGTTTTGTATGATTGTTAATTAATTAAAAATCAAATATTAGGATATTTAGTTTTAATTAATTAATTATGTGAGAATATGATTAATATTGTCCATTAGATATTAAATTATTAAATTGCATGATTTTATGGTGTTTGGAATATTAAATTTTTAATGAGAGATTATAATAATAACATGTGCTTTATTAAGTTTGAATGTTATTTGTTTGAAAAAGGTGACAACTTATCTTTAGGAGTCTAAGTTGAGTTGTGCACAATTAAAAGATATTTTTATTATTAATTAGTAATTTCTTTCAACTTAAGAGGGTGATTTTGATTAGGAGTTGTATTGTGAGTCATCTAGGGTTTGCATGAATGGTGTAGTTGAATCCCTAATAGGGGGAATTTGTTAGAAAGTAAAGTCCACCAAGATAACTGAGAGGGGGGGGGGGGGGGGGTGAATCAGTTATCTGATAATTATAACTTTTATCAACTTCAACAACATTAAATCATGTAAGCAATATAATTACCAACCATAGAAAGATATTCATACACAATAACACAATGACACAAGATATGTTGACTAGGGAACCTCTTGATCAAAGAGTAAACCCCAGTGGGAATGATGCCCACAAAAGATGCACTAATATGAATATTCCTTGTGAAAGGATGGAATTTGTTAGGAGTCTTATGAAATACATTCAGTACATATGAATCCCTGTTAGGAGATTTTGAATCCTTGCTAAAAGATTCTAACCCTGTTAAGAGTTATGGAAGACAGATGGACCCACTGCCCAAATAACTTCAATAGAAAGATCACTGAACACACTGTCCAATTGATCTCTAGATTATTCAATAGAATAATAGAAAATATGTTACCTCCTCTCTCACTATGCCAAACCGCACTCACTGCTACACCAAATCTTAATTTTAGATCTTTGTACCTCGCATGTCTTATTTCACAATTCATTAGCTCTTTTCTTCACTTCATGCATACATCAACATTCAACCATATTACAACAAGGAAAAACATTCCTTCCTTTATACCACACTCAAGTAATTACAAATGAGTCGGCATCCAATTACAAAATAAAAGTTTCCACACGCTACATAAAAATTACACAAAACTGTTAGCTTTCAATTACAATAATTCTTCACTCATGTGACCTCAAAGTTTGTGCTATCATCCACATCACTATCAATGTTTCTTCAACTTCCCTTTAACTGCACATGACTAGATTCCATCCTGATTAGGAGATATCATCCGATTTCCACAAACCGCTACTCAGGAACACTGCCTGAATACTACTTCCACCAAAATGCTCATAACTTCCATGAATAAATGAATTACTATTTGCACTCTTAACCATAAACATATAACATATGAAAGAGTATATCCTCAAAATTTCATAGCTCCAACTACAATATTCCACGTGTGCTAATCCAAACACTATCTGCTTCTCTACAAGTCTCCAGAAGATCACTATGTTGACATCAATGACAATCATAGTCATGAATGCAACAACAATTGCTACAGAATAGCTTCCAAACATTCAAAATTCATTCCTAACAATCTCCCCCATTGGCATTGATGGAAACATAGATGAAAAAACATCCAATGTTCCAAAAATCCAATACTGCAATACTGTTGCTCTAGAAAAATATTTCAAGTCCTCTTCATCAACCAAATCTTGCTTTATTTTCTTGTTCAGATAGTACAAATGGTTTTTTCATGTAAAATTCTCCCCCATTGATATCAATGATAGAAATCTCATCATTATGTCAACAACAACTCCAATGTCAAAAGACACTATTCAAAAAATACATTCAATAGAGTCCTCATGACTCAGCTCAGATACACATACTCCCCCATAGAGGAAGTACCAACATCTAGTCCAGAAGAAAGATAAGGCTTATATACCACTGGATGGATGCAACCAAATACATCACTTCTCAAAAGTAGGTTGGGGCATAACCTGAAGCATACCTCTTAGATACTCAAATGTATCCTTAGGCAAAGGCTTTGTAAATATGTCTACTATCTTCTCCTTTGTACTTATGTACTCAAGTCTGACTTCTTTCTCAGCAACTTTCTCTCTTACTACATGATACTTAATCTCTATATGTTTTGTCTTGGAATGTAATACAGGGTTCTTAGACATACTAACTGTGCTGGTGTTGTCACAATGTATGACAATAGGTTCAACAAACTTTATTCTAATATCCTTCAATATTTGCTTCATCCAAATTATCTAGTTACAATTGTTTTCTACTGCTACATATTCTACTTTTGTTGTGCTCTGTGAGATACAATTTTGCTTCTTGCTTAGCCAAGAAACCAATCTTCCTCCAAGGAAAATGCTCCACCACTGGTGCTCTTCTTATCATCAACATTGCCTCCCTAATCAGCATTTGTATATGCACATAGGGTAAAATCATCATATTTTTCATACCACAATCCATAGTCCATTGTGCCTCTTAAATATCTTAGTATCCTCTTTACTGCTGCATAATGTGATTCTCTAGGTTCATCTTGAAATCTTGCTACAATTCCAACTGAATGTGCTATATCAGGTCTTGTATGAGTCAAGTACCACAATCCTCCAATCATAGATTTGTATTTCTTCTGTTCAACTGCCGGTGTTTCATCTGTGCTAGATAATTTATGTCCAGTTACCATCGATGTTCCAACTAGTTTACAATTCTCCATTCCAAATCTTTTCAACAAGTCATTTAGGTACTTTGTCTAACTTACAAAGATACCATCATTGTTCTGTGTTATTTGTAATCCCAAAAAGTATTTCATTTCACCAATCATACTCATTTCAAATTCAATTTTCATTTCATCAACAAATTTGTCACTAGCTTCATCTTCTCCTCCAAAAATAATGTCATCAACAAAAATAACTATAATCAACAAACCATTTTCAATTTCTTTTGTGTACAGATTGCTATCAGTTGTTCCTTTTATAAATCCCAACTTTAACAAATACTTGTCCAATCTTGCATACCAAGTTCTAGGTGCTTGCTTTAGTCCATATAAGGCTTTCTTTAGTTTACATACCATGTCTCCTTCTTGAGTCAAAGTAAAACCTTCAGGCTGCTCAATGTAGACTTCTTCCAATTCTCCATTCAGAAATGCTGACTTTACATCCATCTGATATACTTTAAATTTCTTATAAGCTGCATAAGCCAAAATGATTCTTACTACTTTAATTCTTGCTACAGGTGCAAAGGTTTCTTCATAGTCAATTCCTTCTTGTTGTGAGTATCCCTTACATACCAATCTTTCTTTGTTTCTTACTACTTCTCCTTGTTCATTCATTTTATTTCTAAATACCCATTTAATTCCAATAACATTCTTGTCTTTAGGTCTAGGGATTAATTCCGATGTCTTGTTCTTTTCAATCTGATCTAGTTCTTCTTTCATAGCATTAATCCAACTTTCATCTTCACAAGCTTCACTAATAGTTTTAGGTTCAATTTGAGAAATCAAACATAACTGTTCTTGTACCTTATTTCAAGTTAGAACTCCTCTTTTAATGCTTCCAATAATTTGCTCAATAGGATGATTTCTTGATAAATTATTGTTAGGTGTCACTGTCTTAGATCTCACTTTAGGTGTAGGTTCTTCAATGACTTCACTGTGGCTTTCATTCAATAAATCACTGCTAGTCTCATAAAATAATTCAGTAGTTCCAGTGTTAGATTTAGGATGAGCTTCTCCATCTGATTCATAATCAAGCATTCTTTCCTGAATTTTAAACTTTTCATCAACTTTAACATTTGCGCTTTCAACAATAGTCTTAGTTCTTTTATTGTAACATCTATAGGCTTTTCTTTTCAAAGAATATCTAATAAATATACCTTCATCACTTCTAGGATCAAACTTTCCAATATCATCATCTCTCTTTATATAACATTTGCTTCCAAAAATTCTAAAATACTTAACTGAGGGTGCATGTCCAAACCATAATTCATAGGGTGTCTTGTTTGTGTCTTCTCTGATTTATACTCTATTCATTGTATACACTACTGTGTTCACTACTTCTCTCCAGAATATCTTCGCCAAATCATTCTCAAATAACATAGCTCTTGCTGCTTCAGTCACTGATTTTTTTCTTCTTTCTACAATACCATTTTGTTCATGTGTCCTAGGGGCTGAAAACTATCTCTTAATGCCATTTACTTCACAAAAGGTGTTAAACTCTCTAGAAGTAAATTCTCCACCTCTATCAGATCTCAAACATTTAATCTTCATTCCAGATTCATTCTCAAATTTATTCTTAATGATCTTAAACTTATCAAATGCTTTAGACTTTTCTTTAAGAAATGCAATCCACATCATTCTTGTAAAATCATCAACAAGAATCATAAAATACCTTTCTCCATAGAATCCTCTAGTCCTGGTAGGACAGCTCAAATCTGTATGAACAATATCCAACTTTTCTGCAGATGTAAACTTCTTACTAGGAAAAGAACTTCTCTTCTATTTAGCCATCACACATTCTTTGCAAATCATGTTAGTAGGCTTCATAATTTTAGGCAAATCTCTTACTGCAAGTGTAGTACTCACTTTCATAATGTTGTCAAAGTTTATATGACAAAACCTTCTATGCCATAACCAACTATCATCAATATTAGTAATCAAACATGTCATCTAAGTAGGATTCAACTGAAATACATTACCTATGGTTCTAGATCCAGTTCCAATCAGATTTCCATCTTTATCTTTTATCACACAAATTTTCTCAGTAAACCAAACTTGATATCCCTTATCAACTAACTGTCCAACACTCAAAAGATTATGTTTTAATCCATCCACAAAATAAACATCATCAGTATTAGTCTTTCCATCAAGAGTAATAGAACAAGGTGCATTGTTTCCAACTCTAACAACTCCATCATAATTGTTAAACTTTATGAACTTTTTCATGTCTCCAGTCATATGATGTGAAAAACCACTGTCTATAATCTAATCAGCTTTCTTTTCAACTTGAGAAACTAAGGCTTTTTCTTCCTTAACATCAGTTTCATGATTCTCTTCTTTAATTTCTACAAATCCTATGTCATCATTATTCTCAGTATCACTTTCACTTAGAGTTCTCTCTTCACTAGTTACAAGATCTTCATCATTAGCATAATAACAATCCTTAGATCTTCTAGGTTTGAAATTGTTTCTATACTTTTTAATTCTCTTAGGACACTTAGATGCAAAATGACCATATTCTTGACAAGTCCAACATATAAAATTTTTCTTACCATCTGGTTCTGTCTTCACAAGAAAGGCAATACCTTCTTCAATCTTCTTGTCTTCTTCATTTCTTGATCTGCTACCACCAACATAATCTCCACTCACACTGATGCTTCTTGGAAAAGTAGGGCGAACACTAAGAGCACTGAATGCTATCTCCATTCTAGGCAAGTCTCTTGATAACCTCAGGTTCATCTTTGCTACTTCCAATCTTCCAAGAAGAGTCTCTCTTATAAAGTTTGAAGTACAAGGTATAACTTGTTCAATCATCTATGTTGTCTACTTAAATACAAGAGTTAATGTCCTTAGAATTTTCCATATCACTTTGTTCTCTGTCTTTGTTCCTCCACAAGATTGTATGCCTATACAATTTCTGACATTCTACCAATATAGCTTCTAACAGATTCATCTTCCATCATTCTTATATCTTCAAATGCACATATCCAATTATGTAATATAACTTTCTTTGCATGTTCATCACCTTAAAAAGTAGAGTGTAAAGCTTTCCAAATTTCATAAGATTTTTTCAAACATTCTACCTGACTGTACTCATTCTCTGGAAGGGCTGTCAAAAGTGCTTCTCTTGCAAGTATGTTACACATGAATAGATCTCTCTCATCGCTAGTACATGTTTCAAGATTGTCCTCTTCAATGATAGTCTTATCATTCTTTGTAATCAACCAATAACCTTGTCCTAAACACAGTAGGTGTGTCTTCATCTTTTCTTTCCATCTATCAAAATTTACTCCATCAAACTTAGGGCTTTGCTTTCTAAAATTCATCACGAATCTCCTTAAGCTGTTAAACTTATTTTTCAAGGACCTGCCACTCTGATACCAATTGTTAGAAAGTAAACTCCACCAAGATAAATGAGAGAGGGGGGGGGGGGGGGTGAATCAGTTATCTGATAATTATAACTTTTATCAACTTCAACAACATTAAACCATGTAAGCAATATAATTACCAACCATAGAAAGATATTCATACACAATAACACAATGACACAAGATATGTTGACTAGGGAACCTCTTGATCAAAGAGTAAACCCCGGTGGGAATGATGCCCACAAAAGATGCACTAATATGAATATTCTTTGTGAAAGGATGGACTCTGTTAGGAGTCTTATGAAATACATTCAGTACATATGAATCCTTGTTAGAAGATTTTAAATCCCTGCTAAAAGATTCTAACCCTGTTAAGAGTTATGAAAGACAAATGGACCCACTGCCCAAACAACTTCAATGATAAGATCACTGAACACACTATACAACTGATCTCTAGATTATTCAATAGAATAATAGAAAATATGTTACCTCCTTTCTCACTGTTCCAAACCGCACTCACTGCTACATTGGATCTCAATTTCAGATCTCTGTACCTCGCATGTCTTCTTTCACAATTTTGCTTTCACAATTCATTAGCTCTTTTCTTCACTTCATGCATACATCAACATTCAACCATATTAAAACAAGGAAAAACATTCATTCCTTTATACCACACTCAAGTAATTACAAATGAGTCGGCATCCAATTAAAAAATAAAAGTTTCCACACGCTACATAAAAATTACACAAAACTGTTGGCTTTCAATTACAATAATTCTTCACTCGTGCAACCTCGAAGTTTGCACTTTCATCCATGTCACTATCAATGTGTCTTCAAATTCCCTTTAACTGTGCAAAACTAGATTCCATCTCGATTAGGAGATATCATCTGATTTTCACAAACCGCTACTCAGGAACACTGCCTGAATATTGCTTCCACCAAAATGCTCATAACTTCCATGAATAAATGAATTACTATTTGTACTCTTAACCATAAATATATAACATATCAAAGAGTATATCTTCAACATCACATAGCTCCAACTGCAATATTCCACGTGCGCTAATCCAAACACTATTTGCTTCTCTACAAGTCTCTAGAAGATCATTGTGTTGACATCAATGACAATCATAGTCATGAATGCAACAACAACTACTACAGAATGGCTGCCAAACATTTAGCATTCATTCCTAATAGAATTTTCATTCATTTGGATTCAACCAGGTTGTTGGATATTTGGAGAGAGAGCTTTTAGAGAATTTTAGACATTTTTGTGATTCTTGAGCTTTGTGTGTGCTTGAGTGTTTCTAGGTGAAGATTTCTTACATCTGAAATTGGGCTTTGCATACACTGTGATTTAGATCTGTAAGATTGAGTTCTTCTATTGACAGATCTAGGAGTTTTAACATTCTACAGGCATTCTATTACAATTTCTAGCATTGAAATTGAGGTAGGGTTTGAAGAAACCTTCTTGTAATTTTATATGTAGAATTTTTAGTATTTTCATATGCTTGATTTGATTTATTGTTATAGATCTATTTTCAATTTTGCTTTTAATTTGGGTGTTAATAAACCCTTAGATTCATAGCTTTTAGTTTATATTATGACTTGGCATAGTAGAGTTATGCTGTCAAAATTTCATGATAAAATTCACTATAGAGACCTTAGAAAATGAAAAATTAAATTGGCTATAGTTCAAACTATTGAATAGATGAAATAAATAAATGGGTTGTCGAGAAAAATCAATTTTGGCATGAAAAAATATATTTTGGGTAAAAACCCAATCTCTGTCAAAAAATGATAGTTAGAATTTTTTTTAACCATAGTAGATAATAAATTGCCTTGCAAATGATAGAGAATTACATTAGTAAAAATAAATGTATTTGCAAACAAATATAGAAGAAAACAAAATAAGAAAAAAGACAAAATCCCAATGTCAATTTGTGAAATAGGTCTTTTTCCTTTTCTGGAAAAAGTACCCACAGGTCAGTAAATTCCATTTTCAAAAATGTTATTTTTATTAAAACAAATGGAAGCTTTTTGTCAAAACTTACATTTGTATTAAATTGTTGTAAAAAAAATTTAGCAATAAAAAATAAAAATGTATATTATATATTGCAAGTGGTTGAGTTGAAAAAAAACAAAGTTTAAAAAAAAAAATTATAAAAAAATTGGAAAGTAAAAAAATTATTAACAAATTTATAAAGGGGAGGGCACGGGAATCGACCTGTACCCCACCCCCTCGGTAGGGCTTGCACCGCTATCAGTGGTACTGACAGTACCATGCGACAGGGCTGCTGCTGCCAGTGGTACCAATGGTACCGTGCGACAGAGCTTCTGCCAGTCAATGGTACCATTGGTACCGATTGGTAGTTGGGGGTCCCACCACTGCTGCTTTTAAACAAATAAAATAAAATTTATTTTATGCTAAGTTTGGTATTAATTAAATTTGTTAAAGGTTATTTATTATTAATAACTTTTCTAATAATAATTTTTATTTAATCATGATTAATTTTATTTATAGTTTTATTTAATATTTGTAAATATTATTAATAATTTCTATTTAATATTAAAATTTTTTGTTAATAGCTTTGTTTATTAATAAATTGTATAATATTTAGCTTAAATAAACCTTATTTAAATTACTAGGTTCAATTAGGGTTTATTTATTGATTTAGTACGAGACATGGCTATAAGTGTATGTTGGATGTTTAAATAAATTTTGTATAATAGGATAAATGGTAAAATAGAATTGTTATTATTTATTCTATAGTAATGTTTTCCGATCATGAAGCCTAGTCTTTTAGAACTAATTATGCTTCTTATTTTTAAATTGATATTTAGTCAGAATTGGTTAAAAATTACTTTTTAGATTAGATTTGATGAATAAGAGATAAATTTTTATCATAGAAGTGTTTTCAGTTATATATATATTTGTTCATTTACATATTATTGAAACGCGTGTTTTATCTTATGTTTGTAAATGTATTTCTGAATACTGAAATTGGTTGCTTTATGTAAAATGAATTTATCTTTCCTGTTTGTTGGGTTTATCTATTTTATGGGCTTTAGATGACCTAGGGAAAGAACAGAGGCTTGGGGATTGTCTTCTATGTTCATGTTTTCTACTTATGTTTGGCGTGAGTATGATCTATATTATATCCCTATTTTGACCATTTGGGCTCATGTTGTATTGAGTTTTACTTCATATTCTATATAGGAGAATATGGTATTGACTTTTATGTCCGATCCACGGGATCATGTGTATTTATTCTTTTGTGATCACTTTGAGAGTGTTTTGTGATATCATGGTTATGTGAGAACCAGTGTGTTCCTGTTATTTTAGTTTAACTATATATGTAGTAGGAGGTGGATTGCAATAAGCACCGGGGCTCACAAGTGGCTGCCAGGATCACTTATTGTAAGTATTGGTAATCAAGTGATAACATAATATAACATTGAGAGATATTAAAATGAACCTAACAATATATGGTGTCCTCACCTTGGCTTAGTGTTAGTACAGACTAAGGTGGAAATGGACAAGATGAATAGCCCTCTTTAAAAGGGATGAGTTGGCATAGTCGATGGCTTCGTCAGTATGAGAGGTCATTGACACCGTGTATGGTCACTTGGGTACTGGGATCCAAAGAGATTACCAGACAAAAATCAAGGGTTAGACGTACATGATGACACCTTCCTATGCATAGTCTAGTTATCCTACATGTGTTAGTTGCCTCTGGAATAGTGAGTCTTTTATGGCATTATTACTTTTCACCTTGAGTTAGAGAGCTTTCAGGATCCCTTCCTTGGCTTGATCTATTTGATGTTTGTTATCCGAGTGGGATATGTTATTATCTCCTCAGCACGGTGGGAGTGGACCATTTAGGTTCACGAGGTCGGGTGGTAGTGATTCTTTTACCATTTGAGATTCTTACATTCATGTACTAGTGTTGGATGATCCCTATTGTAGTTGATCCTTCTTGATCTTATTCCTTGTGATCTTGTACCTTTGTATCAGTTATTCAGAGATATCATGTGTACTTATTTTTAGTTATTGTATTACATACCCTGCGACATGTGCAGTGGATGTAGGTTATTAGGGTACCAGTTGTATTTATGTTATCTTATATGTGATGTTGCTTTTATCCTTCATTTATTTTATGGATTTTGTAATTGTACCTTATCTATTTTAATTAATTAATGTAAATGTAATCTTCATCGAGGAACCCTTGAGAGTTGTAACCTGTGTTGGTTAATGTTTTAATGTGAGTAAATGATAATTGCTTCTGCATTGGTGTTTATCTTGTATGTTAACTTTAAAAAAAATTTATTCTGCAAACTTAGATGCATGTTTAGGTTAAGTTCTCCTGGGTTCCTTGGCGGGGCATTACACTTGTTATTGGAGTGCCGAGTTCTACACTGGGAACTCTGGGAAGTTGTCTGCCCATTAGATGTCTAAACTATTAAAACTTGAAACCAAACATAGAAATATAACTCTTTTGTGTTTGATAACCATTAAATTACATCTGAACATTTATGTTCTTGCTTCTCTTAAATGTCTGAGATATGACTTGCTTAGTGATTGTCATAGGTGATTGACTATTTATTGTGTATGGTTACCTTCTCTAATGCATCTAGGGTGAAGTGCCTTAGAATGTTATGAAGTGATTACTCCCTTGAGCGTGGCTACCCCTATTCACCTTGTTATGTGAATGTTTTATGTTTGATAATTTATTTTTGGTTGATTTATGAATCGCCTGTGATGTGTGTGGGCTAGCATTAAATTTTTGGACTTTTTTATGATTGGACTAGTCACTTGAATCTCTTTTCACCATCTATTTTGTGACACTAGTCACACTTGACTTACTGTTGAATTACCACATGATACTTTTATGATTTAATGTTGGACTTACGATTCCCCCACTTGGGTTTTACCTTTTTGAGTTTTGTGGTGGCTACTTCGAATGTTTGGTATTATTGGCCTTGTTCTGTGATAAGTGTTGTTTCTATCATGTTCATCATGGACCCCTGATAGTATGTATAAGGGAGGACATCATAGAGATGGTACTATGTTTGCTATGTTAGATTAGGATCATTGTGTATCCTGTATGTTTGCATAAATGTTGCATTTAATAGATAGATTTTTATGAAGCTCTCAACTTACTATTTGATATAGATGCAAATATGTGTTCTTTATGCAATTGATCCTAGATGTTTTCTATGATGATGAATGAATAAAAGTTTTGGTCTTTTTGAATTTTTAATAAATGATTGATTAATGTGAATTTCAGTTATTCTTAACCAGAGTTAAATTTCTCATTATGACTGTATACCATGTTCTTATTTTATGGCTTGATTTCAGATGTTATGTTTTGTTTTTAGTAAATGCTTTGTTTTTGGGGGATATGTATCCTTATTTGTTTGTAGGCTTCCAGAAGTAAGCCTAATACTAGGGGGGTTGGATGTAGTACCCCGCCCCTAGTCCAATTTTATAAATGTTATGATTACTTTACGATGATAGATTATATGTTAGGAAATCATTGGTGCATATGATTTTATTGACCCCATACTTGCATGTGTATGGTTGATGTGTTTGTTTTATACTTATTTTTGACGTGCCTGATGTGGTTGAGGGATGGAGTCGTAGTTACTTGCTTGTGAGATCCACACAATAGACCGATCCCCACAATTGTCTGTTATATATTTATATATGTATGTACATGCGGACTTCCCTGAATTGTCAGGATGAGCGTGCCCTATCACAATATCTCAAATGGTAAGAGAGGGGAGATAATATACATATCCAAAACCCTAACCTAAGCCCATTTGTCCTAGGATTGGACAAGTATCTGTTGACTACCCTATCCAAATTTGTCAGGTTGACAAAGTTCATGGATTCCTTCCTTGAGCTTGATTGTTTTATACGATGTTCTTGTTTTATTGCTTTTTGAGTATGTGATTTTCTATAGTCATGGAAATTAAAATTATAATTGGAAAATAATATTAAATTTAATTCTTATGTTTTGTATGATTATTAATTAATTAAAATCAAATATTAGGATATTTGGTTTTAATTAATTAATTATGTGAAAATATGATTAATATTGTCCATTAGATATTAAATGATTAAATTGCATGATTTTATGGTGTTTGGAATATTAAATTTTTAATGAGAGATTATAATAATAATATGTGCTTTATTAAGTTTGAATGTTATTTGTTTCAAAAAGGTGACAACTTGTCTTTAGGAGTCTAAGTTGAGTTGTGCACAATTAAAAGATATTTTTAATTATTAATTAGTAATTTCTTTCAACTTAAGAGGGTGAGTTTGATTAGGAGTTGTATTGTGAGCCATCTAGGGTTTGCATGAATGGTGGAGTTGAATCCCTAATAGGGGGAATTTACATTCATTTGGATTCAACTAGGTTCTTGGAGATTTGGAGAGAGAGCTTTTGAAGAATTTTAGACATTTTTGTGATTCTTGAGCTTTGTGTGTATGCTTGAGTGTTTTTGGGTGAAGATTGCTTGCATCTGGAATTGGGCTTTGCATACACTGTGATTCAGATCTGCAGGATTGAGTTCTTCTGTTGACAAATCTGGAAGTTTTAACATTCTACAGGCATTCTATTACAGTTTCTAGCATTGGAATTGAGGTAGGGTTTGAAAAAACCTTCTTGTAATTTCATATGTAGAATTTTTAGTATTTTCATATGCTTGATTTGATTTATTGTTATAGATCTGTTTTCAAATTTGCTTTTAATTTGGGTGTTAATAAACCCTTAGATTCATAGCTTTTAGTTTATATTATGACTTGGGATAGTAGGGTTATGCTGTCAAAATTTCGTGAGAAAATTCACTATAGAAACCTTAGAAAACAAAAAATTAAACTGGCTATAGTTCAAACTATTGAACATATGAAATAAATAAATGGGTTGTGGAGAAAAATTAATTTTGGCATGAAAAAATGCATTTTGGGTAAAAACCCAATCTCTGTCAAAAAATGACAGTTAAAAAAAAAAAAAAACCACAGTAGATAATAAATTGCCTTGCAAATGATAGAGAATTACATTAGTAAAAATAAATGTATTTGCAAACAAATATAGAAGAAAACAAAATAAGAAAAAAGACAAAATCCCAATGTCAATTTGTGAAATAGGTCTTTTTTCTTTTTTGGAAAAAGTACCCACAGGTCAATAAATTCCATTTTCGGAAATGTTATTTTTATTAAAACAAATGGAAGCTTTTTGTCAAAACTTACATTTTTATTTAATTATTGTAAAAAAAATTTAGCAATAAAAAAAAATGTATATTATATATTGCAAGTGGTTGAGTTGAAAAAAAAAAAGTTAAAAAAAAAAATTATAAAAGTAAAAAAAATTATTAAAAAATTTATAAAGGGGAGGGCATGGGAATCAAGCCGTACCCCACCCCCTTGGCAGGGCTTGCACCACTGCTGGTGGTATTGACAGTACCGTGTGACAAGATTGCTGCTGCTAGCAGTACCAATGGTACCGTGTGGCAGAGCTTCTGCTAGCTGACGGTACCATTGGTACCGATCGACAGTTGGGGGTCCCACCACTACTGCTTTTAAACAAATAAAATAAAATTTATTTTATGCTAAGTTTGGTATTAATTAAATTTGTTAAAGGTTATTTATTATTAATAACTTTTCTAATAATAATTTTTATTTAATCATGATTAATTTTATTAATAGTTTTTATTTAATATTGGTAAATGTTTATAATAATAATTATTAATAATTTCTATTTAATATTAACAACTTTTGTTAATAGCTTTGTTTATTAATATATTGTATAATATTTAGCTTAAATAAACCTTATTTAAATTACTAGGTTCAATTAGGGTTTATTTATTGATTTAGTACGAGACATGGCTATAAGTGTATGTTGGATGTTTAAATAAATTTTGTATAATATGATAAATGGTAAAATAGAATTGTTATTATTTATTCTATAGTAATGTTTTCCGATCATGAAGCCTAGTCTTTTAGGACTAATTATGCTTCTTATTTTTAAATTGATATTTAGTCAGAATTGGTTAAAAATTACTTTTTAGATTAGATTTGATGAATAAGAGATAAATTTTTATCATAGATGTGTTTTCAGTTATATAGATATTTGTTCATTTTTATATTATTGAAACACGTGTTTTATCTTATGTATGTAAATGTATTTTTGAATACTGAAATTGGCTGCTTTATATAAAATGAATTTATCTTTCTTGTTTGTTGGGTTTATCTGTTTTATGGGCTTTAGATGACCTAGGAAAAGAACAGAGGCTTGGGGATTGTCTTCTATGTTCATGTTTTCTGCTTATGTTTGGCGTGAGTATGATTTGTATTATATCCCTGTTTTGACCATTTGGGCTCATGTTGTATTGAGTTTTACTTCATATTCTATATAGGAGAATATGGTATTGACTTTTATGTCTGATCCACGGGATCATGCGTATTTATTCTTTTGTGATCACTTTGAGAGTGTTTTGTGATGTCATGGTTATGTGAGAACCAATGTGTTCTTGTTATTTTGTGGAGCAATCCTGAGGGACATTGTTATCTTTTTGAGATCTATGTGAGGTCTGTGAGCCTAGGGTAATTTACCTAGATATGTAGTAGGAGGTGGCTTGCAATAAGCGCCGGGGCTCACAAGTGGCTGCCAGGATCACTTATTGTAAGTATTGGTAATCAAGTGATAACATAATATAACATTGAGAGATATTAAAATAAACCTAACAAGATATGGTTTCCTCACCCTGGTTTAGTGCTAGTATAGACTAAGGTGGGAATGGAGAATATGACTAGCCCCCTTTAAAAGGGATGAGTTGGCATAGTCAATGGCTTTGTCAGTATGAGAGGTCATTGACACCATGTATGGTCACTTGGGTGTCGGGATCCAGAGAGATTACTAGGACAAAACTCAAGGGTTAGATGTACATGATGACACCTTCCTATGCATAGTCTAGTTATCCTACATGTGTCGGTTGCCTCTAGAATAGTGTGTCTTTCGTGGCATTATTAATTTTCACCTTGAGTTAGAGAGCTTTTAGGATCCTTGTAGGATTTGAGAGATACAAATCCATAGAACGCCAAGAATACCTGCATGCAAATAATCTGTTATAGGAGAGAAGCAGAAAGAAGAAAAAGACAAAACTCAAAAGTTACTCAAAATGTGAGAGAAAAATTATGATCCAAGTTAATGAAAAAAGAATTACAACGTTTAACCTATAAAGGTGAACAAAACCCTAAAGCCTAAAAAAGCTAGGTTGCACATTAATAATTAATAAAAGAATTAATTATTAATGCACCTAAGAGAAAGCTTAAGCACTAAAGAGTAATAACTTAACTAATTAAATCAATATTATTTAATTAGTAAGTAAACTAAATATTACTCTAACACCCCCCCTTAAGCTAAGTGCAGGGGGTAAGCTAACCTAGCACAGTTATGAAAGCAGGAAATGGATCTTGACAACAAGGCCTGAGCAGGAACCCAATACAAGGAAATCTCTGTAAATAGGAGGCAAAGGAGAAAACCCAGTGGGAAAAACCCCTCTCCAAAAAGAGATAGAAAAAAGAAGAAAAAGAAATGGCTCAAGAGACTCTCTCAAAACCATAAGTACAACCAGCTCCCCCATGAGAGAGGGAAGAGACACCAAAGCCCCCCAAAATGATGGAACCCTTGTGGAAATGATTGAACCAATGGAACTCCAATGTGGAAGAAAAAAAGGCACGAAACAAGGAAAACCCCTAAATGAGAGGTGAAATTGGGAGGCCTAACTGATGCTCAAAGGGTAAAAAATGAGGATCATGAAAGGGAATCCCCAATGTAGGTGGTGTGATAGGTGAGCTGACACTGTCATGAAAGAAGAGATGAATGTCCTCTATAGAATCCTCAAAAAGTGCACCTGGTGGCTCCATGAATGGAGCTGTAGGGTCAGGAAGTGCTGAAGAGAAAAGACATCAATAGGATGTGGTGTGGCAGTCATAGCAGTGATCTCAGGAACAATACAAAGGTTCAAGTGACCTGACTGCACCACATGATGCTCTCGTGAAAGAGAAGAGTTGTGCTCTGACAATGGAGATGGTGGACCAAAGTGTGAGGTGTAGAGACTGGTGGAATGATCAACTATGCCTATAGCAATAATGCCTCCTGTCACACTATCCTAGACAAAGACTAAATCTACCATGAACTCAACTATCTTCCCTGACCCACTGAGTGTAATCTAATAAATCAAGAGAAGGTTTGCAAAAAGAGATGGAACACACAATACATCATTGAATGTGCCATCCTAAATACCTACAGATCTTTCCCACAGACTAGCATAACAATGTTATTCCCCATGAGAATGTGAGGAATAGGAGAAGCCTCAAGAGAAGAGAAGATCTCCAGAGAAGATGCCATATGGTGAGAAGCACCTGAATCTAGTATCCAAGGGACCTATGAAGGGGATGCAATAGAAGCCCGTAATGCATGACCCTATCCAAAATCCTATCCATATGTCGAAGATGAGGCAGAAGACTAAAAAGAAAACCCTTGTGAGGTAGAAGAGGATGGAGAGGAAATAATGCTCTTCTCAAGAAGAGCTTGCAAATTGGCAATCTGTTTCTCATAGCCATCAAATATCTTCTAAAAACAATGTGACTCATCATGAGGCCCCTTCTGACAATAGGAACATGTAGGGCTCTTAGTCTTCTATTTATCCTTCTTAGAAGAAGACGGTGGGCCAACAGAGTGTTGAGAAGAGGAATCGGATATCTGCTTTAGCTTTAGCTTCTGTGTATCCTGAGGTGTCTTGGCAAGCAATGCCTGTGACTGTGAACCTATAAGAGAATCCATCTAATTGAGCTCGAACTGCTCACAATTCAACCCATCATAGAAGGTCTCAAAAGAGGGCATAACATGTCGTGCACCTAGTGCATCCATATTGGAGTAGAAGGTAGAAGTGAAAATTTGATAAGGACCATGAAGCTTTGAGAGTATCAGAAAGATACACTCATCATATGACTTCATCTTTCCAACAACCTATAAAATAGAACGAAGAGACTTGAACTTCATCAAGAAGTCCTCAATGCTGGTGAATGATTCAGGTACCAAGGAGGTGACCTCTGCATCTATCTGGAGAACCTTGAACTGATTCATTGTGCCAAACAAGGTGGAAAACTTGTTCCACATATCCCTGGGTGTGGTCAAACCATCCAGGTGGAACAAAAACCCATCTAAAATATTCATTGCAATGAGGCCCATTACCTCATCCATCCTATTTCTCTGCATAAGAGCCTTATAAGGCCTTTGTAGAACTGGCTGAGCCTCATCGAGGCATGACCATAACCCTTTTGCCATAAGAAATCTAGTCATATGTCCTTTCCAAGTGTGATAGTTGTGAGGTGTAAGGTGGGAGATAGAAGAGTCCGCCATTGAGAGAAAGTAGACAGAAGTAGAAGGGTCTCTTTGAAATAAATGATAGAAAGAGAATTTGCACCCCCCCACAAAATATTATACTATCTTCCGTACACTTCAAATAAGTATGTAAGCACAAAAAAATAAGGAAAAAACTTGATTTCCAGATGCCTCCACTTTGACTCCAAAAACAACTGATCAAACGACAAAATTTGAAAATGAAACCAACATGGTTGGATTAGGCTCGAAAAGAGCTTTCCAATGATATATCACACTTCGATTTTCGATACCGTATGCAAAATTTCTCAAAAATGGGTGCCACCGCTTGTGTAGAAAAAATCTGCCTTCATACCTTCTACGCTCAAATCTCAGCGTCTCACGCCTCCAGAAGTGTGCCATGTTCATACGGCCCTGGTACCATAAAAAATTGCCACATATTGCTCCGGTACCCAAAGGTAGTCAAATTTTATATCAAAATTCATTTGAACGATCATCTGAATCCATTGGTGAGGTCAATTTCAGCCCAAAATACCTCCAATAAAAAACTTTCCCCAGATCTAATAAAAAAACTCTTCAAAAAATTGAAACCCTTAACCTCAAAACCTGCTTCAAAAACACTAGAACAGGCAGCAGCAGGGGAGCTCTGATACCATGTAGGATTTGAGAGATACAAATCCACAAAATGCCAAAAATACCTGCATGCAAATAACCTGTTATAGGAGAGAAGCATAAATAAGCAAAAGGCAAAACTCAGAAGTTACTCAAAATGTGAGAGCAAAATTATGATCCAAGTTAATGAAAAAAGAATTACAAGGTTCAACCTATAAAGGTGAACAAAACCCCAAAGCCTAAAAAAGCTAGGTTGCACATTAATAATTAATAAAAGAATTAATTATTAATGCACCTAAGAGAAAGCTTAAGCACTAAAGAGTAATAGCTTAACTAATTAAATCAATATGATTTAATTAGTAAGTAAATTAAATATTACTCTAACAATCCTTTCCTTGGCTTGATCTATTTGATGTTTGTTATCTGAGTGGGATCTATTGTTATCTCCTCAGCACAGTGGGAGTGGACCATTTAGGTTCACAAGGTCGGGTGGTAGTGATTCTTTTACCATTTGAGATTTTGACATTCATGTACCAGTTCTAGATGATCCCTGTTGTAGTTGATCCTTCTTGATCTTGTACCTTTGTATCGGTTATTCAGAGATATCATGTGTACTTCTTTTTGGTTATTGTATTACATACCCTGCGACATGTGCAGTGGATGTAGGTTATTATGGGTACCTTATGGTACCAGTTGTATTTATGTTATCTTATATGTGATGCTTCTTTTATCCTTCATTTATTTTATGGATTTTGTAATTGTACCTTATCTATTTTAATTAATTAATGTAAATGTAATCTTCGTCGAAGAACCCTTGAGAGTTGTAACCTGTGTTGGTTAATGTTTTAATGTGAGTAAATGATAATTGCTTCCGCATTGGTGTTTATCTTGTATGCTAACTTTAAAAAAAATTTATTCTACAAACTTAGATGCATGTTTAGGTTAAGTTCTCCTGGGTTCCTTGCCGGGGCATTATAGTATCACTCACCTTGTGCATTCAAATGTTAAACCTTTAGTTAAAGAAGCTCAAGATTTAGGATTGATTCCTCTAGTTACTAGTGTGGAACCTTCTTCTATTCCTTTACCTAGTATTCCTACTTATACTCCTCCTTTGGTGACTACAACGGTTCCCTCTCTTACTATGAGTGTTCCTCCTATGTCCCTTCCTACATTACAACCTTCTTACCATAATGTTCCTTTTACTTATTCTAATCCTCTTCCAATTGTGGTTCCAAGTGTTCCTCCAGTTGTGTCTTCCATTCCTGAAGCTTCATACACTTTACCTAGTGTTTCTAATGTTGCTATGCCTCTTATTTCCTCTAATGATTCAACAATCATCCGTTTGGCTCAAACTGTGTCATCTTTACAACAAAAACTTGTGTCCTTAACTCAAAACAAGTTTAGCATTCCTACATGTGACATGGGAAGTCCTTTATCCCTAGACATCATCCATGCTCCTATTCCTCAGCAAGCCGATATGCCTCCTCTTGAGAATTATAATGGTAAGGGAGACCCTATTACTCATGTTAAAACATTTCAAATCCTTTGTAGTGATTATGCTTATGACCATAGGATTTTAGCCAAGTTGTTTGCTAGAAATTTTCATGACAAGGCCTTACGATGTTATTGTTCCTTTCCTCCTTATTCTATTGACTCTTTTCCAAAACTTGCCAATGCTTTTATTCAACAATTTCAAAATAACATTGGTCCACAAGTATCTTTAACTGATTTGAAGCATTGTAAACAAAACAATAAGGAAAAATTGATTGAATTCATTAGTAGATTTAAGCATTTACATGCTCATATTTCTTATCATGTTCCTGACATGGATATTCAATGTATGTTTATTTCAATTTTACAAAAGGATATTAGAGATAAGATTCTGCTTACTAAATTTACCTTTTTTCAACAACTTTGTGCAATGCTTCATCATTATCAACTAAAAGTGAATCAATTTGAGAGAAACACTCCAATGGCTCCTATTCCAGTTGATAAGAGTGATGCTAATCCTAATCCAAACAAATTTCAAAAACTCAACAACTATGTCAAGATAAATAAACAAGCGAATACAGTTGCTGATCAAGTTGTCGTTGCATCTCACAATGCCACTTCTACATCCATTGCTTTTCATTTGAATCGTACGTTTAATCCTCTCTCTAAATCTTTACATTCTATTATAAATAGGTTGTTAACTGCTAATATGATTACTTTACCTCCTATTCGACCTCTTTTACCTGCTACGATACTGTCCAAATCTTTTGATCCTAAAACTTTTTGTCAATACCATCATCAAAATGGCCATGATACTGAGAAGTGTTATTCTTTAGAGCATAAGGTTCAAGACTTAATTGATTCTAATACCTTATCTATTGATAATTTTGATGGTAGTGGGAACAAGTATGTCTCTCCTCCTAATCAAAACCTTCAAATCTATACGAATCCTTTACCTACACATGATACTAATACCATTTCTCAGCTATCTTCTATGGATATTATTTATGATTCAAAGATGGATGATCTTAACCATATTGTTAACCATGTGGAGCATGTTATTTTGCCTCAACCTCAAACTCAAACTCAAGTTCCACCTCAACCTAAACCAAAACCACAGCTTAAACTGAAAACTCAGCCAAAACCTTGAAAACAACCTAAGAATAAAAGACCTTAGGAACTCTTGATTACCTTTGATGATTCTGAGACTATTAAAGCTCCTGATGGTCCCCTTTACATTTATGCTAGGATTTCTCAGATACCTACACATGGTTGTCTTGTTGATCCTACATCTTTAGTCAATGTTATTACTGAAGAAAATATTTTTATGAAAAACTTGCAATGTGATTCTTATGATACATCTGATGTGTGGATTCAAACTTGTAATGGTTTTCTTTATCCATCAGTTGGTTCTATTAACTTTCCGATTGAACTTTGTGGTAAAATTGTGAACACTACCTTTGTTGTTGTTCCTACTTCTGATCAATTTCAAGTTAGGCTTGGTTTTCCTTGGTTGAATGCCATGCATGTTGTTTCTTTTCCTATCCATAAGTGTCTTAAATTTATTCATGATGAAGAAGTGAATATGATTAACCATAGTTTATATCAACCTTCTAGGCCTAGGGATTGTGCTACACTTGACTTCTTTTGGCCTTCAATACCGAATTCATGTCCTTCTAGACCTAATAACCTTTTTTGCTCATATCAAGCCTATAAGCATCACAAGATTATTGAGTTAAGCATGCCACTGATGGATCTTAATCATGGTATTTTTCCTAAGCCTTTCATACCTCCTTTATCTATGGCTTCTAGTTCTGTTAATCAAGCTCCTAGTGTTGCTTGTCAGTTTGCTGAGAATCTTACTAATCCTCCTATAGAGCTTGCGAAGGATCCAGTAGTTGTTCCTCCTAGTTCTCAAAATATTTCAAACAAGAAAAAACATAATCGATCTGCTAATGAACATTGTAAGAAGCATCGTGCTAAAGCTAAGACCCATAATTATATTATTCAATGTTCTTTACCTTCTTTTGATCAATCTATGCATGATGTGTGAGAAGAAGTTACTGCTACTAATAATGTTAAGATGCAAGATTATGGTGATTCCATTCGTATCTTAGATCCTATTTTGATTAATCTAGATGAAGAAGATACTCTTGATGATACTAATGATGTTAATGATGAATATGAGACTATTGGCATTGACATTGATTTACCTAATATGATTTCATCACAATTAACACTTACACCTAGTATTGAACATTATGATTCTCAAGAGGATCCTTGTTTGGAACTAGCTATCATTCCTACTGTGTTGGATATAGTCTCTCTTGAAAGTTACCCACCTTCCCTAAATGATATAGAACAAGATGGGGAGAGTAGGCAGCGCACTTGTGGCTAGTATTATGTGGTAGCTTTTCATGTGTTTGTTTGTTGTACTGTGCTTCTCCCGTAATGTTTTTGCTCAATGTTGTTAGATTATTTTATACAACCCTTGTTACTTTGTTGTTGCAAGGTGATAAAGGAATCAAACCTATTGTACTATTCCTCTATATGTATCTTTTCTCTTCTATATGTTGTTTCATGTTATGTTGTACTTGTGCTAGTGTTCATAAATGTTTCCTTGTATAATCTTCTTGGATTTGCGACTTGGTAGCACTGATTCTTTTTGGTCTCCATGACATGGTTTGAAAAGATTCTTCTTATGTGTTCTTTCCTCCATTGTGATTGCAGTTCTACTTTGTTTGGGGAATGTTGTCAATTCATTTGCAATTATATATATATATATATATATATATATATATATATATATATATATATATATATATATATATATATATATATATATATATATATATATATAATCATAATCTTTTGATCATACTGACCCCATGACAGGAAGATACCTTCTATGTTCTCTATATGTTTATGTGGTATTTCCCTTGATTTGTCTTCATTTGGGGGCATCTCGTAGTGGAAACGTAATCATTGGAGTTGTTTATGTTTCCGTTAAAAGCCATTTCTCCCATTAAAGTGTTAGCAATGACTTTAAAGTGGGGACATACACTCTGCTCACCTGTTGCACACACACACTTTCAATATATATATATATATATATATATATATTTCAAGGCTCTTCTCTCCCTTTATGGATTAGTGACTAATCCCTAAAGCATGGCTTTTCATTTTATAGGATCTCTTGATCCCTCCAATTTCAAAATTTTGATCCCTTAAAGTTGAAGGTGTCCTTAAGACTGGATCTCTTTTTCTTTTGGTTTTACTCCTACAAAATAGAATATTCCTAGGGGTGAATCTTTGATGGGTTGACTAGTGAGTAGCCACATTCACTAGGTAGTTCAATTCCATCTTTCTAGTTGCATTGTTTCCTTGTGTGGTTCACAATGAGACATAAGTTCTCATTGGACGAGATAATCTCTCTCTCTCTCTCTCTCTCTCTAGAGATGTCTCTCTTATTGTGATCTTGGAGTTGATGAATACTTGAGTCCCTGGGGGCTTAAAGATTCTTTTTCCCTTTGATTTCAATAAGATTATATTTTTTCATTATGATTTCCTTTACCAAGAGTTTGTATCGAGTCCATTCTCTTTCTAAAGTGGGGGCTAAATGTATCATCAGAAAATGTAAACACTTCCATTTAGGACTAGTTTAGCCCTTAGAGTAAGTGGTATGGGGTCATGTCAAGCACCTTGAGTGGGTTTTTGATTGGATCTAGCTTTTCTCCCTTGTTGTGCTTCTCTCTCCACCTATTTCCAGCTCTTTTCTAGCACCTTTTCCTAAGAAACTGAGATCTTTGACTTCAAGGTCAAGGACAACCTTCTGGGTCAAGGCCAACCTTGAATTTGACCTAGGTCAAGGATGAGCTCGACTTTGACCTTGGTCAAAGTCAACCTTGACCTTGACCCTAGGTCCAAATTTTAGATTCCAGAGGTTTCAAGATGTCAGGTTTCGGAAAGTTTTATTTCTTGCTTCTGGGTTGGCTGTTTCAGATTTCAGAATGGTAAACTCTTAAATTGTATTTAATCTAGGTCCATTTCTAGGGGTTAAGGCTTAATTGGAATTTAATTCTCCTATGTCAGCCTCTCTTGAAGTTTGTGCCCTAGACTAGTATAAAAAGAATCCTTCCTCTCTCATTTTCACATCCACTTTTCCATGATCAAGCGATCTACTATCAAGCATCTTTTGCAATCAAGTGATCAAGAAATATTCAAGAAAGAAAGAAGGAGAAGGAAAGAATTCAAGCATTCATTCATCCTCAAGCATCCAAGCTTTCAAGTATTTAAGATCCAATTCATCAAGGAGATCCATTGATATCCATTGAAGGATTCAATCACTTTGGAGCCCTCTTGTTGAAGATTCCTCCATCCACATTCATCCAAGCTGTTAGGAGTCCCAAGAGATAACTGAGAGGGGGGGGGGGGGGGGGTGAATCAATTATCTACAAGATTCAATTCTTTATCCAGTTAAGTACAAAAGAACATTAAGCATAAACACAATATAAGAACACTTAACACAAAACCACAATTTTGGTTATGGGGAAACCCAAATAGGTAAAAACCCTGGTGGGAATTAGCACCCACTATAAAGTGCACTAGAGTATTATGATCCCTATTAGAAGATATTACAACCCTGTTAGGAGTTTATCTTTACAATGCATTAAGTATAGTGACCTGTTCAAGCTTTGGACCCTTTTAGAAGTCTTTTACAATTAATCTTGTTAGGGGTGAGGACACACTATTTAGGAGCACACTTGTCAAAGGGGTGAAGGCTACAACCTTCTGTTTAATAGATAATATATGGACCTTGGTGAACTGTGCGTAGACCTTTTGTCTTGATTAGGTTCAATGAATAGCATATACTCTCTACTTTGTCACATAGACCTTCTGTTGATGGCTCAACACTTTGCACCTTCTGCTCTGCACTTGTCTCTCAACTATCTGCCATACTTAGCAATAAAAAATGACTGCCTATAAATATCTTTTCTCTAAATGATATAATCAAGTCAGCCTATTAGAACCATCTTGAAATCATATTAGAGAAACAATACAACTTTACAATAGCATCTTAGTCAGCTCTACTAAGCATGCAACACAAATTGGGACTGCCCAACTCAATATGAGTAGACGCGACGCTTCACACTGTCGGCTCCCCCAAATTAACTGATACTTTCTTCTCATGCTAAATTACATCATGCACTCTTAACCAAATATTCTTAACTCATCTCCAAACACTAATCCAAGCACGCATATCAAACTGATAGGTGCAACCACTACAATAATAAAATCAATGTCAACTCTACCAGATAAACTCAGGAAACTATGACTGTCAACTGGAGACTTCATAACTCAACCTGTACTGCATATCTGACTCTATATCCATGAAAATAGCATCATACACATGTTTACAACATAATAACAAATTCACAAGGCTCCATTACAACCATACTGTAAATCACATATAGAGCTCTTCTTGGGACCTATCAGGAACACTCACTGATACAGACTACTGTATTACTGTCTTCACTTAGAATCAACCTCTGCATCTATGATATCATGGTGATAATATATCTAGTAAACATATACTCATAGCTCTCTCCATTAGGCTTCCATGCATGTTGCTTACCATATGTTGTCATCAATGACAAACATACAGTCAACACTAGATTGCTGGCAAATCTTGAACACAAGCTTCCTCCTATTCCAAGATCCACTCAAGATTGGTGTTGAATATCTAATGAAATTGATTTGAGACATCCTACATTCAATTCTACATTCATTTGGAGCATCCATACTTGTGGATTCATGGATTTGAATCCTCCATAAAGATTTCAACATAAGCAAGGTGAATAGTTCCATTTACTTTGTTTATATATTGCAATTTCAATTACATTTCAAGGTTGATTCCAAAATGGGGTTTGACCAAGGAAAATCCCTCATCCAACAAACAAAACCCTTTTTCTTGCAGATCTAGGTGCAGGACAATGAATATCAGTGCATATTTGAGTATCCTTTTTGGTGAACTTCCGAGATCCGTGAATAAAATTTCCGTCAGAGCTG
The DNA here is from genome assembly GCA_027943335.1 of Chamaecyparis obtusa. Lineage (NCBI taxonomy): Eukaryota > Viridiplantae > Streptophyta > Pinopsida > Cupressales > Cupressaceae > Chamaecyparis > Chamaecyparis obtusa. Next base: position 714,153 of record BSBK01000787.1, read on the forward strand.
TGTAGGTCAAGGATGACTTTTTGGGGTAAGATTGTACCTCGGGGTAAGATCTTACCCCTGTCTTGGGTCAAGGATGACCTCACTAAGAAAAGCAAAATGTTTTTGGGTTTTCTTTGTTTCTTCATTTCTAGCCCAGATTCGGTTGCATAATTCCCTGAAACTGTACATAAACATCAGAAAATAGAATTTTCCAGATCTTTCATACTCAAGGTTAGCATTTTTTTCAATTCAATTAAGATTTCAATTCATACTTTCTATAACAGAATACAAGGTTATTCTCTTTCTTCATATTATCCATTAATTGATTCATCTATGTATTGACCATCCTCTTGTAATTAATCAATTTGGATCTTTCTTTGGGAATTTGAGGTTAAGAAGTATATCTTATATTCCCATCATATTATTACACACATCATTCATTTCATAGATAAGAAAACACCCCCCCATTGGTCATCTAGATTTTGGGTGACCACGTTTTCTTATATTACACCATCAAAATTATCAATAGATAAAGTGTTAGAATCAATTAAGTCTTGAACCTTATGTTTTAGAGAATAACACTTCTTAGTATCATGGCCATTCTAACGATGGTATTAACAAAAGGCTTTGGGGTTAAATGATTTGGATGCCATCATAGTAGGTAAAAGAGGTTGAATAGGAGGCAAAGTAATCATATTAGCATTCAAAAATTTACTCATAATAGAATGTAAAGATTCAGAAAGAGGAGTAAATGTATGATTCGAATGAAAAGCAGTGGATGCAAAAGTGGCATTGTTGGATGCAACAACAACTTGATCAACAACTGCATTTTCTTTCTTATTTATCTTGACATAGTTCTTAGGTTTTTGAAGCTTTTTGGTATTAGGAGTAGCATCAATCTTATCAACTGGAACAGGAGCCATTGGAGTGTTTCTCTCAAATTGACTCACTTGTAATTGATAATGATGAAGCACTGCACAAAGTTGTTGAAAAGAGGTAAATTTAGTAAGAAGAATCTTATCTCTAATATCCTTTTGTAAATTTTAAATAAACATATTCTGAATATCAAGATCAGGAAAAGGATAAGAAATTTGAGCATACAAATGCTTAAATCTACCAATAAATTCAGTCAATTTTTCTTTAGTATTTTGTTTACAATACATCAAATCAGTTAAGGACACTTGCAGACCAATATTATTTTGGAACTATTGGATAAAGGCATTAACAAGTTTTGGAAAAGAATCAATAGAATAAGGAGGCAAGGAGCAATACCATTGCAAGACCTTATCATGAAAAGTTCTAGCAAACAACTTGGCTAAAATCCTATGGTCATGAGCATAGTCACTAAAAAGGACTTGAAATGTTTTAACATGAGTGACAGGGTCTCCCTTACCATTTTAATTCTCAAGATGAGGCATATCGGCTTGCTGAGGAATAGGTGCATGAATAATGTATAGGGATAAAGGACAACCCATGTCACATGTAGGTATACTAAACTTGGATTGAGTTAAGGACGCAAGTTGTTGTTGTAAAGAGAACATAGTTTGAGCCAGACTAATGATTGCAGAATCATTAGAAGAAATAGGAGGCATAGAAACATTAGAAACACTAGGGAAAGTGTAGGAAGCTGTGGGAATGAAAGACACAACTGGTAGAACACTTGGAACCACAGTCAGAAGAGGGTTGGAATACATAAAAGGAACACTATGGTAAGAATGTTGTGAGGTAGGTAGAGATGCCGGTAGAATACTCATAGGAAAAGATGGAATAGATGTAGTCATTAAAGGAGGAGTATAAGTAGGAATGCTAGGTAAAGGAACATAAGAAGATTCCACACTAGTGATAGGAGGAGTGAATCCTAAATCTTGAGCTTCTTGAGCTAAAGGTTTGATATTTAAATACACAAGATGAGGGATACCACACAAGAGATCAACACCTTGATCACTATCTTGAAGAAATTTATTAAGAGCCTCTATAGCTTGAATAGAATCTTGATTATGGTTTTCTTGAATAAGCCAATTTCCCATTTTATCAAGTTCAGTTGAAAGTTTTTGAAATTTTTCAGAAGGAACTCTTAAAGCATCATCCTCATCATGAGATGACTCAGATGAGTGAGAAGATTTATGCTCCATAGTAGGATTGGAATCATGAGTGATCAAATTGTCATCCAAGATCCTAAGGAAAGGAGAGGACTCAGGAGCAAAGGAACCCATAAGTCTGTGACTTCTTATAACTGAGATATTATAAGTAGGATTAGAGGTAGTAAAGCTCATATACCAATGCAATGCAAATGAACTAAACTAGGAAAACATAAGGCATGAACAAATAAATGTTGAAATGTAAATGCAAGCACATAAATGTTTTTGTATTTTTTCTTTATATGATTTTTTTGTTTTATTTTTGAAATGTAAATGAAAGCACATAAAAGAAGGCTAATCTAATATACATGGAAGATCTTGTTGGCACCTGCAAAGTTTCATGGCCCTCCCATTTTTCTTCCGGTCTCTGCAGCTTGTTTTTCCCTATTTTCTGGCTAAAACCCTTGTTTGAAATTCAAAACTAGCTGTTGTGTTCAAAAACCCTAATTACCCTTGGCCATGTTCTGATTTTACGTTACTTTTTTGGGCCACTTAAAGCCTCAAAATACCCATGTGCTTAAATGTTATACCACTTCGCATGCTGACCGGTTAGGTTTTTTAACGCCCAAACCCCCTTTTAATGTTTCCTATGTTCCAAAATCTTTCGGCGTTAATTTTTCCTAAGTCCCCCGCAGTAATATTTTCCTATGTTTCACCCTTTTGAAATATGTGGTTGTTGTTAATTTGCATGACTATTTGGTGTTAGAGGTCTCTGACATGCAAATTCATGACTGTGTGCCATCTGTCCCGACGGGCCCTATCTCCCTTCCTTGTTGACTTGTTAACGAGTGAGCAGAATCAACGATTGTCGCCATACTGCTGATGGAAGATGCACGGGTGTTAATGTAACACTTTAACGATGATCGTCCGATGCAATGGTAGAAGGCTATGGGTCCAAGATGACACATATGCACAAATGGCAAGCTGTGATTGGTCCATGTATTAATGTGTTGGCGGTTGTCAGTGGGACCTAGTTTTCAGATGTGTCAGAGGGACCTGACCTTGTCAGTCAATTGACGAATGACGTAAGTTCCTATAGAATTCTTTAGAGGCTTGAGATTATGCGCCAGCTATTGATTTCATCCGGTGTCAAAGGGTTGTCAGGCTAGGGTAAGATTCTCTGTGAGGCCTCACTCCGACCCATCATAACATCTTTTCTTATTCGCATTTTGATACATTGATACACTTGTTGATTTATCCTGATAGAGACTCAAGATACTATATTTTGAGGATGATTATTATATTATGTGGATTAGAATCTAGAGTATGTCATGATTTTGATTATACATGTTTAGTAAAGTGAATTGATGAGAATATTGGATCATGTTTAGATTTGATTTCTGCACATATGACATGTCATGATGATTATGTACTTATGATGTTCAAATATTATTCAATGAAAATTTGCAATTAGGATTGAATTCTGCATATGGATTTATGGGTTAAATAATGAATTAGATATGTATATTTAATGTGATTTACTATCTTGAACTACTGATGCTTGATGCTTAATGTGCAGGTAAGAGAACCATGAAAATTATTCGGAGAACCAAGGTTAAACATATGTAAACTGAGTACGCCAAGGTTTAATCCGATATGGGATTAAAAGCCTTGTTGTAATGTGAACTTGTTGTAAATGTGAAATTGCATGTGTGTTATTAGTTAACTTCATGTTGTCGTTCAGGACATGACATTTTGTATGTAATGTGCAATCGTTAGTGTCACTTGACACTTGTTATGTGCTTATTTAAATTTATTTTGTTTCTAGCCACTTCTACAAGTCAATAAGAGGTCCTAAGGGTCATTTTTGGCATTATTTAAGTGCCTAAGTGATAGGGGTATGGGTTAGGAAAGTTTTGAACATGTCCATAATTCTCTAGTGACCTTGGTAACCCATTTTATGACCCATTTACCCTTAGCTACGAAATTGGATAAGTCTTGACCTTTACCCAACTTCACCCTTGCCTTTCAGTCATGCATTTATCATGGGGGACAAAGAAAAGCAATAGGACCATAGGGTCAAGTCTGCATTTATTGATGGTGGGTGGGTAAAAATTTGGAGGCCTTTTTAGAAGCCCTTGGTAGAGTTAGTGGGTGTTCACCCACTCTCTACTTTTAGAGACTTTAGGGTTTTGGATGAAGAAAGGATAAGTGGATTAGCTCTTCTCAAATTTAATTGCCATAACACTTGTGAAGGTTGGTTACTCACTTCCATGGAAGCTTTCTTACTTGCTCAATAGATTAGCATGGATTCTTACTCTCTCATGCATTTGAATTGTATTCTTGTTGTGATATTGTGTTGTAAGGGATGGGATTTGGGTTTGATTTTATGTTTCTTTCTTGTTTTATTTTGCTTGAATGAGGGAGTTCTTGTTCATGGGAGTGAGGCATTACTCACCCTTTGGGAAGGGAAGAAGTGGCCTTTGGGTGAAGGGGTTAGTTGGGCTCTCCATGAGGTGAGAGTCTCTTCTCTTGGAGAAGAGGGATAAATTCATGGTGTATGGGCACCATGAAGCCATTGGTATCCTTGCATCTTGAGAAAGTTGATAAGAAAACTATGTGTATGGAGATTTTGATTTTGTAGCCTTGAAGAGGCAATGGAATACCCATGTATAGAAATGATGGATGCAATGGAATTCTCCCCTTGGAAAAGCCCACCTTCACCCTCTTTTCAATGAGCTTGTAAGACTCATTTGTGTAGCCTTGGGAGGGAATAAATTGTTGTATATGCACATATGTATTTTGTGAGCATTTTGGTTGTTGAAGCATACCCGTTTAGCCTTGGTTCTCCAAGCTCGGGGGTGGTCTCATAGAGACCTAGGATGGGAGGTGAGCATCCCATGGTTCTCCCTTTTTTATTGCAGGTATTGATGTCTTGATTCATATAGAAGCTTGATGGATTTCATTTTTTTGGATGTGTTTGTATGGAGACACCACATGTCTTTGTTTTGGTAGATCTTGGAAGTAAGATCCTCTTTTTTGATGCATTTTTAATGAAGAAACCTCTCCTTGTAGTAGGAGTATACTTGTGGATTTGTATAGTGTTCTTCTTATTCATGTTGGAGCACCATGAAATTGTATATTGTAATAGAATTGAGAAAAGCATGTTTCATCTTCTTGATACTATCATGCATGTATGGTTACCAAATTATGTTTCATTGGTTTAACATGTAAATAAGGATTTCTTGCTATCATGTTGATGCATTCTCCTTAATTGAAATGGAGGTATAAATATCTCATGTTAAATGTTTATCTAAGTTGATAAGGAAGAGATAATGTAATGTTTAAGGAAGAATTTTCATTGATATGAATATTGTGAAGCTCTCAATGTGTTGATTAAATTTGTTATGTTCATTATATTCTATCTTCACTTGGACAAACTTCAAACTAAATAGAAACTACTTGAGTTGATAAGAACATTGCAACCTCTAAAGCTCCTCTAAAATGAAGTATGACATTATTGAGTTAATGGATAATTAAGACACTAATATTCTATCCATAATCTCCTTAATCTAATACATCAAATAATCAAGCAATTCATTAGTTCTAATATAAGATCAAACAAAAAGATTGTAGGAGAAATCATGAAATTGCAATGACACTTCCTAAAATTTTATTAAAGCAAATTAGCTCGATTTTTTATGGGAGAGAAAAATATTCTCTTACCACAAAGAATATTCCCCTCCCTTATTAATCTATTCCTTAATTAGGTTTTGTAACCTAAATCCTTACTTTTCTCATGTTAATAATCATGACCCATGTGAATATAAAATTTGAAATAAACTTTAACTAATAAAAAAGAAACCTTTTGAATCCTCTTCCCACTTGATTGTGTGGGCCCCACAACCTATCCAATCCCTTCTTTACGCAGGGCCTAGAGGGCTGACATGGCATTAATGGGTGGCAAAGACAAACAAGCCTTTTCACATAAGCATAGTACTTGTTTAGTCTTGTCATAGCTTATCCCTTGCAAGAAAGTCTTCCTTCCTTCACGTGTGTCTATGCATGTCTTTTCACCATGCTGTCCACATTATTTTCCAACTTGTTTCTTACCTTCCCCTTGTGCGTGGTTCAAAGCATCTCATGAGGTTGGAAAATTAATAAACTCCAGACTTTTTACAAAATTCTTCCTCACCTTGCATGAGTTACGAGGGAGTGTGGGGAAATGTGTTGGGGAGTGGCCCCAAATCTGTCTTGATTTGACCCTTATTCCTCCCTAGAATTGCGCCCCCCTATTGCATGTGTCCTTTGGCATTTATCATTTGGGTGATAGGTGATTAGACCAGGATAGGTAGTAGGCTAGCCTTTTTGGAAATTTGAATTGCATTTGTTATTTTAATACATTTGTTAATTACATATTGTTTGGTGACATAAACACTTATTAAACCATTGATTTGCTCTAAGTAAAGAGCTTATGATAGGGCAGTAGGTGTGTAGGTATATAGATTAGGATATTTTAAAATTGCGTTATTGTCCTTTTATAATTTGGGTGGAATAACACATTTAGTAAATAGATTAATCAATTAATTAGTATGTAATGAACTTAAGGTTGATACGATTTATTCATCATGTAATTATTTGGTAATTAAGTAATAAAGTTATAGGTTTAGTGATTTGATAGATTAGGATTAATTTTGGGTTTGATGAAGACTATATTGTTTTAAGACAAAAATTTTATTAGGGTGACTAAAGAAATTAGTTTTAATTAGTGGCACTATTGTCTAACTTAAACGGTAATAAACCAAATTATTTCATCTATAGCTTTATTAGGAGCATGTCCTAATTCTTCTAAGTAACGTAACTTCTTGCTAAACTGTTAGACAAGTTAATTAATGAATAATTGACTAATAGTATCCTCATAATTAACTAGTTTAAAGTTTAGTATGTTAGACTTACCCTTAATGGATTAATTAAACGTCATAATTCTTTTTATTCAATGTATTAATGTTTAACACTAGTATGTTATTGCTAGAAGTAGTTAGCTTAATTTAAGTTGTCGACTTGCCTTGGTTCAACTGGATAACATTGTACCCGAGATAGCACCAATTTAGTTCATTTCCATATGTTAATTGGAATCCTTATATTAACGTATTATCCCTTGAACCTTCACCGTAGGACTAACCATCCTACAGTTGAATTGAAATCTATCTAGAATCAAACTTATCAGACATTATAGAGAGTGTAGCCTCATCGGGTTGAAGTGTTTATTTAAAACTCTAGGTACTGTGAGTACACCTTGAACATATGTCCTCATGGGATACTATTTAATCTAGGGTTTCGCCTTTGAACCCGACTCTTACAACTTTAGTTATAAGCTTGATCCTAGATTGCTTCCGACTTAACTAATGTCAACTCCTATTTAACCATTGAACAACATTACTTTTCACTTACAAAAAAAAAAATTGTTACGTTTTTGGTTGTTTATTTTTGGGCATGACATTCTCGATCTAACGGTGAGCGTGTAATCTGATGGAATCTTGTTAGGCTATGCGAAAATGAGACAGCCGTCGATCTTCTTGATGCGGGCCTAGTAAATTTCTCAGTCTTTTTGGTAGTTCTGATAAATGTATGCTTTGTTCACTGGTTCGCGTGATGTTTTGGCGGAGGGTCTAGTGACCTAGCGATTTGGCGAACAGTGTTCGTGTAATAGCCAAATGATTTAGTGGTGCCCTAAAATTTCTCGTGAATGGGCAAAAGTCTTTGGTCGCCGATTCGCCAAATGGATAGAAGGTTAGGGGTTTGCTAAAAAGTGGGACCGCATGATGTGTCATCGTTGAGGTGTCAATTTTTGATTGACTGAGTTGGAGGATGACGAGGAATACTATAGGGCGGGGCCGTTGTCAGAAAGTTCAGTGACGAGGACATAATCTACGGTTGGCGTAAGATCTTATGGGTTGTGTCAGAGCCATGAGATCTTACGCCCACCATTCGATTTCAAAGGCTTATTGAATGTGGGTCCTATGTCAGAGGTGACCGGACATGAGCAGCAAATAACATGGTGATAGGTGGCATAAAGCAGTAAAATACTTAGCGTGATCGCTAAGTATATTAGCGATGACTTAAAGTGTTTTGCGAACTGGCAAAATCCTTTTGTCGCCAATTCACCAAATAAGGACCAAAGTTAAAAGTTTCCCTTCATTTGCTAAGTCGCAAGGGTTGAGCCTGGGTTAGGTGTTTCATTGCGCGAATAAAGATTTGCCTTGTCGCGTGGTCGCAGGAGGTAAACCCGGGGTATTTGGTTGAGTTAAGGACATAAAGCCTGGGAAGTAAAGAGATCAAATGGTCACGATTTAAAGTTAACTCAGGTTTTAATTTTGATCGCCGATTTCCTGCTTGCGCCATGAATGTGACCATTGTTATTCAAATTCAAATTTGTAGAGGGTTTCTTAGCGACAAAAAGGACAAGAATTAATGGCTTTTGCGACAGGATTTGATGAAGTTGTTGTGCCGATTGCTACAGGGTGGTCCAAAGGGTTTGATGATTGTTTGCAGACACCTGTACCATTATGAAATGGACATGGGTAAAGCTCGAGGTGTGTTGCAGGTGTACAAACACTAATACATTTGGGGTGAAATTGCGACGGTGGGAAAATGTAATGTGTTTTTGGCTTTTTTTTTCAATTATAACCCAACAACATCACAATTGCGATGTTAATGGGATATAAGAAAAAAAAAAAGAAAACGTTGGTCATTTCTATGTTCAATAGTGCCGAGAGGGATTTTTGCAGCCGTTGGGTAATTTGTATGTTGGACGAGGAGAAGTGAAGTGTCATTTGGGTCTCGTTTTCACAACTATGGTCGAAGATCTTGATGCTCTGCGTGGATACCAAATAACTTGAGACTCGGCATGGACAACATATTTTCAGCTTGACCGTCGGTTACCTCCGAGTTGTGATTTATCAAAGGTATGTTCCTCAAATACCCTTTAAAGTTTTTTAATGCCCTTTTATTAACAAGCAGAAGTCACGGTTTCAATACCAGTTTGCAGTGACCAGGCACATTACAGATGCCTTGTCGCCTTTATTCAATCCATCTTATCCGCATTAACATTTTTCAAAACAAAAGAAATAAAAGAAACAAAGCAAAATGTTACATTTCCCTCATCGAGATGTGGAACCATCTATCGGTTCATAGGGAATATAAATTTTTGAGTGCTGACAGTAAGCTAGGGCACATCGCGAGACCTCTATTCCCTTATTCCTATACTTCTTCAATGCTTAATCAAATTGACCCAAACTAGATGCAGATGAAAGATGTTAAGTTCTAACGCATTTTCATCTATTTAAAACTTTAACTTTGACTCTTTCGAGTCTACACAGATCTAATATACAGAGATAAGATTAAAAAAAAACCCTTTACACCATTCACAGTCCCGATTTTAAATCAACACAAGTGCATAGAAAAAAAACAATAGTCGCTTATTGATCTAATGCAGTTTCAATTTATTGTCTTTTGAATAATTGCTGTTACAAAGAATTCCTCCCTTCCTCTTTTTTTTTGAATGGATCGACTGATCCCCTTTTTAATAGTTTTATCAAACAGTTCTGAACCGAACTTGAAAAATTCCATAACCTTTGCCAACATACTCCTTGTCTGTGCCAAAATAGGATCTTTGGAACAGGGTATGGATATCCATCAAAGCATAATGAAAGGGGGGTTTTCATGAGATATTATAGTTGGAAATTCTGTTATAGACATATATGCAAAATGTAAAAGCATAGACAAGGCACATAAATTATTTGAGAGAATGCCTCAGAGAAACGTGGTCTCATGGACTGCAACAATTTCAAGATATGCACAAGATGGATTTGTTGAAAAGGTTTTAGAAACTTTCAATCAAATACACTTGGTAGGTGTAAATCCTAATTTTGCAACCTTTGTCAACATTCTCTCTGCCTGTGCTAAAATGGGAGCTTTGGAATAGGGTATGGACATCCATCAGAGCATAATGGAAGGGGCTTTTCAATTAGACATTATGGTTGGAAATGCACTGGTAGACATTTACGCAAAATCTGGAAGGATAGATAAGGCACATGAATGGTTTAATAGATTGCCTCAAAAAGGTCTCATGGATTACAATGTTTGCAGGATATGCACAAAATGGATTTGTTGAAAAGTCTTTATAAACTTTCAAACAAATGCAACTAGGAGATGTAAATCTGAATGCAACTTTATAAAGGATTAAGAAATTTTGTCAAATGTTGTAGTTGCAACTGCCCTATTAGACATGTATGCAAAATGTGGAAATATAGACGAGGCACATGAACTCTTTGAACAAATTCATCTAAGAAATGTGGTATCATGGAATGCCATGATTGCATGATATGTACAAAATGGATTTTTTGAAAAGGCTTTAGAAACTTTCAAGAAAATACTGTTGCTAATGATTTATTGCTGCTCTATTCTGGTATTTGATGATTTTCCATGCTTAAACATTTAATGTCATTATGGTTATATGAATGGATTCTTTGCCTTAGAACACTATCATCTTCAAAATCCTATATGAAATCTATATGACCATTTCATTTCTTCAATATGCCCTATGGATGTCCCTATCTAACTATATATCTTTTAATTGCATATAATAACTAATTTATGTGCTTTTTCATGACTATGTTTGACTCATATAATTGTGATCTCTCTAGCACTATGATGTCATTTAATATGTCTTGCTAAAGCTTGTAAATTTTATTCCTTTTGCCATGTCATGTAATATGTCTTGCCTTGTAGCTTATATGTTTTGATTGCCGGAGAGCTTCTAGAGCTAAGCAAGAAGACCATTGCATGAGTTATAGCCACGCGCTCAGGTATGAAAATTGTATATTTTTTAATCTAATGTATATTTTAACTAGACTTTTAGCTTATATGTTTTGAAATTGCTTTTAGTGGCTTAATGTTGTAAGGTCTCTTGAAATAAGACCTTTAGGCGGTTGGTCAAAGTTTTACAAATAATCTTTATCCACAAATTTGCCTAGAGCAATTGACTGAATGTTATAAAAGGTGATTGGGTTAAATGTCTTAGGAATAAAGTCAAAGAAAGTATTTTTAAAATATTAAAGTATTTAACTAGGTCTAAGAAGATTTGTGTACTTTTGACAGTTTTGCTTAGTTTGTGAAAGTTATAGACCGAAGTTTTCATAGCCCGATTTTTGCTTCCTGCGAAGAACGATCATGTCAGATAATATAAGTGAAGAACAAAATAGGGAGACAATCGCTAGATTGTGGTCTAACTTGAAAAGAAAAGGTGATGGAAAATGTTATTGTCCTTGCAAAATTTGTAAGGGTTTAAACCGTAGAAGACTGCTAATCAAAACAGTTAAGAGACATTGTAGGGAGAATGGTCACATTGAAGGGGGGCATGACTATCATCCATTGGTAAGTTGTTCATTATATAATTTTAACAATTTATATACATATGAAATCACTTGATGATGAGTTGATGATCATGGTTTATTTATGTTAATCAATTTTATATAGGTTGATCTCCCTAGGGAAGTACATGATATGAACCACAACAATCTGAAGAATATGGTTTTCGAAGTGGAGGAACATGGAGGTGCGAATATCCAAGGTGAAGATAATGATCCCATGGAAGATGACTATCATGTGCCAGAAAACACAATTGAAGATGATGGTATAAATACATTGATCCATGACACATTTAGTCCAAGCGTATCTGATCATGATGATGATGATAGCCTTGATGTACCTCTACTTGAGAAGGCATACAAGCCCCTATACAAAGACTCCCAAACAACTCTTCTCTTTGCTGTATTGTTGTTGTTGAACTTGAAGGTTATGAATGGTTTATCCAACATAACAATGTCACGTATGTTAAGGTATGTCATATATGTCTTTATAGTTAACAAAGGGTGAATAATGTACCACTAATATTGTTTATATTAACAACTTATATTTTTTGCTGTAGATTGATAGGCGATTTTCTGTTACCACCATCAAATATTCTACCTTGCTCATATCGAGAATTATCTGTTGTTATGAAAGATATTGGAATGGAGTATCAAGCAATACATGCTTGTCCCAATGATCATATTATATATTATAAAGAACATGAATTTGCAACACAATGCCCTATATGTCATACGAGTAGATATCGAATAGATTGAATAACAAAAAAGGTGCCTCACAAGGTTCTTCGTTACATCCCCATTATTTCATGGATGCGACAATTATTCAGGTGTAGTAGCTTGGCACAATTTATGGATTACCATGCACGCAATAGAAGTCGAGATGACATTATTCGAATCCCTGCGGATGGTTCAGCATTTATGCACATAGAGGAAAAGTGGCAACACTTCAAAGAAGAACCTCTTAATCTCAGGCTTTCATTGGCAGCGGATGGTGTCAATCCATTTGGAGAGATGAGATCTGTTTACTCGATGTGGCCTATTTTTGTTATCAACAATAACATTCCTCCGTGGATGTCAATAAAGAGGGAGCACATTATGTTGGCAATGATTGTTCCAGGTATTTTATCATTTGATAGTTATTAATTTACATGTACTTACAAATCTTGCAGTAAAATGGTCACAATAATTATGTAATGTTACTGTTCATTCAAGTAGGTAAATATCAAGTTAAAGATATGAATGTATATATTGAGCCTCTTATCGACGAGTTGGTGGAGTTATGGAATGGTGTCACTATGTATGACGTGTCTAGACCAATAGGACAAAGACAATTTCAATTCCATGCAATACTTGCATGGACAATACATGACGCCCTAGGGCTAACACAATTTTGTGGTATGTTATAGTGAATTCAAGTTGCGCATGATAATTCTAATTATAAAAATCAACATATTTTATAATCCAATTGTATCATTATCTTGTAGGTCTTCAAACAAAGGGAAAATTTGCATGTCCAGTTTGTGGTCCAAAGATGAAATCTCGTCATTCAAAAAGTTTAGGAAAGCAGGTGTTTGATGAGTGTAGACACTTCCTCCACAGGAATCATAAGTATCAAAGTATGAAAAAACATCTTTTCAATGGGAAAGAAGAGACTACATCAAAGCCACGAAGAATGACACCTTGCCTATGGAAGTTGGAATATAATAGAATTAATCGTCGAGGTAATGTCGTTCCACCTAATGGTTTATGTTTGTAATTTATATATTTCTATTATGATTTTTGTTTACTACTTATGTAATTGATGATCGTGAAGGTCGTTAAGGCACTACTGAAAACCTTCCAAAGGGACTAAAAAGCTATCCCAGATAATTTAGTAGGTTGCCCTACTACGAGCACCTACAAATTGTGCATTTTTTTGATACTATGCATATTGGAAAGAATATAACAGAGACATTGTGGAAAATATTGGATGGAAGGCATGACAAAGAAAAAATTGTCAAAATTTGTAATGACATTCATGAATCCAATCATGCACTGAAGAATTTCATTCACTCAAATAGCAATAGAGATCATATTAATATAAGTGCCCTTCCTTGGTTATTAACGGAGCAGCAAAGTGATGCCATAAAAGAAGTCATACGAAAAATTCAATTTCCCACAGGATTTGCTGCGAACATAAGCAATCCCATATCAAAGAAAAGTGAATTTGGGCCAGGGCTCAAAATGCATGATTGGCATACTTTCATCAAGGTAAGTTATGTTCTTCTGTATTTACAATATATTCATAAACTACGTGTACTGTTCATTATGTTATGTTAGAAAATAATGAAATGATTGGTTTATAATTACTGCAGTATGTGCTACCTCTATCTCTCCCAGAGCACTTCAACAATAACATCAAACAAGTGATATATGATCTTGGAAAATACATGAGGTAAGCAGTAATATCTGTTCAATTTGTTGTATATATTTATTATATTCGTGATTTATTTTTCTTGCTATGTAATCTATTGTATATTATTTTGTAAAGTCTCGTATTTATATATTTTTTGTGACTTGAATCTCTTAATGTAGGTGGTTTTCATCTAAAGAAATCCATAAAGAAGATATAAACTATTGGAAGAGAAGAATTCCTCATTTACTGTGTGAAATGCAAAAGTGTCTACCTCCAACTTTTTTCAATGCACAAGAACACTACCTCATACACCAAGTTGAGGAGATTGAATTGTGTGGACCTGTACACAGTAGGTCAATGTGGATGGTTGAGAGGCACTTGAAATCTTTGAAGGCTTTGGTTCGACAAAGAGCACATCCTAAGGGTTCTATGGTAGAGGGATATATGGTATACTAGACTATGGTGTACATTACTAAATATCTTCCTAAGTTTGCATCAAATATCCATGTAGATCGCATTTGGGATCTCGACCCTTTTAAAAAATTCGAAGGGGAGTACTTGATGGGGAAAGGTAGATTGAGGAAAGTGAGAGGTAATAAATTATAAGATGTTATTGTAATAAATTATTTCTTCATCTTCAAAATAAATCGGTTGTAAGTCGTCAATTTTTTTTTTGTATAGTTGCTCGAGAGTGGGATGCACTACATTTGTATATTGCAAACAATCTTGATTAGATGATGGTATGGATTGAATGATGTCAACATTCTGGTCGCACATTAACATGGGAAGGTGTATCTTCATTGGTTAAAGAAGCTCATCGTAATGGAGATTCCAATGTTACACAAAGGGAAATAGATTTAGCATATGGTTTAAGAGATTTCCAGGTACGTACAAATTTATTAATCACTCGTATGTTTATCAACTCACGATACAATAATTTTGACATGTTTCACATATTATTGCAGGTTAAACACCACAAGGGTATGTTCTGTAATGGTCAGAAATTTTGGGTCAAAGTGTTGGATGACATGAAGAAAACTTGTGATTCTGGAATAACTGCAATCTTTCAAGTGACTAATATTTCATCTAGAAATGACTTACATCCTCGAGAGTCTGAAAACTGATACTATGGCATTTTGGATGATATACTTGAGTGTGACTTTAGTTCCTTCAAATTAGTACTCTTCATTGTCAAATGGTATAGGCTACGACTTAATCCAAATGATCCTGATATAACTGTTATTGAACATGATAATAGATTTATAATGGTTAATACAAGGTCATTTGAGCCAGTTGGGGATGAGCCCTATGTTCTTCCAAGCCAATGTGAGTAGGTATTTTACTCAGAGGTTCCACATAAACCGGGTTGGTCATTTGTTGTTAGACATGAACCGAGAGGAAGGCCGATAAAGTATAATGCGATGGAAGAAGAAGATACCGAAGAAGTAGAAGATGATGTAGATGATGATCACAATCGACAGTTATTGGATGATGTTCCTGACACAAATTTTCATGAAGAAGAAGAAGAAGATGATGACGATGATGCTGCTACTGATGATGATGATGAAGATGATGTTGATGTTGTTGATGATGATGTTGTTGATGACGACAATGACGACGATGATGATGATGACGACGATGACGATGATGATGATGATGATGATGACGATGATGAGGATGATGAAATTTAGAGGTATGCCATCAATCCTTAATCTATTTAATATTCATTTCTTGATAGAAATATATTTGTCTTATATGGTTACATAGTTTATTCATTATCCGTTTAAAAGCTACAAGTTTCAACTATAAATAGAATATTGCTAATCTAAATTAATTAAATAAAACTATTTAAAACACATATTGATGCATGAATGTATTAAGCCTTATTTTCTTTCAGGTCAAAAGCATTTGTAAGTGTTTAGTTTAGAAAAGGAAATTCATTAAATATCTATAAAAGGGAGTTGTACCTAGAATAAAATTCATAGGGAAAACATAATAAGAGTGCTTACCCAATTTTTTGGTTAATAATTCTTCCTCTATAGGTGATGCAGAGACCCTAGGTGGACTTTCAATCATTCATAACAAGAGGGACTTCCATAGTGTTCTCACAACACCAACCAAGCATCTTCATAAGATCACTCTCCTTGATCCAAGCCAACTCCATAACCTATCAGAGTGCACACCAAATCCTTATGCCACCTTAGGTTCTACATCTTTGGAATAATCCCAATGTCCCTCAATCCATCCAATGGATTCATCCAAGCAATCTGATCAACAAACTATCAAATGCTCACAATGCTTCAATAGGCTCCAAACTTGACTTCACCTTAACTAGGTGTTTCCTCCACCTCCACACACATCAAAAAACTTCAAATAGCATGTCCCCAAGGTTACTAAGCCCTCAACTCATCAGCTGATACAAAAACCCAGTTTTAGCCCTTCACTAGGCCTACTTCCCTAGTAGCCCTGCTAGTTCAGTTTTTCAAGGATTTCTCAAACTTTTCCCAAAACAATCAGAAATATAAAAAAATATCTGGATACCCTTTTTGAAGTTACACAACATACTTTAAGGGTTCATGCTACTCCTTTGGACCAAATACCCAAACAATTGCTGCTGCTCTGTAATTTACCCTCCTATTAGCCCTCCATTTACAAAGCATGTACTAATAGATCATATCCCCAAACCTTGGTCTTCATAGAATGATCTTGGTGCCCCTACACCAATAGGGTAATGGAGTCAATTAATAAAGTAATTTTTAAGAGGCAAAATCTATGAGACAATGTATTCTTTACTTATATTGGCTAAAGCTCACTCCAAGAACAAGGGAGAGAAAACCCTAGATGCATAAACAATGAAGTCTTTCCCATATTAAAGGTAAAAGGAAGATGAATGAAATAAGGAAAACCTATCCAGTTGATGTGCATGAATCTTGCTTTGCTTGGATTTGACATGATCTAAGAAGAGTTATCCCACGTAATATTTGTTGTCATGACTTTTCCATCACATCCAACCCTTGAGAATAAATTTTTAACACTTTTTACATCGTCTATGTAATTGCATAAACTCTTTATTCCTCTCATAATTGGAAGTGTGCACTTGATCTGTGTATAGGAATTCTCCTTGAGTCTCCATTGGAGATTTGATGACTATGGCAACCATTATAGGGGTGTAACAACAAGAGAAAATCCAAAAAATATAGCAGCAATTGGACTACTCTAAGGCTTTGTTAGGTATTGACCTTAACATGTGCTCATAAGTTAGGTATTGACCTTAACATGAAATTTTTATGGTCATATTTATAAGATAATGAGATCCCTAAAGATAATGTGTATGAATAAAAATTTAGAAACTTACTTCTACTAAAAAGTATCATTAATAAACTTTGGCTTCACCATACAATCCTTTTTCATTCAATAACTTATGTCCTTTGTTTGCAGCAATGAGGATACATTATTACCTAAATCGATTGGTTTTAGAAAACCTCTTTGGGAGTGTCTTTATTTCTCTTTCAACATATTGTCTCTATGTATCATGACCATCAAGAAGGCTTGTGTTTCACTATCACACATTGGTGCAGATTGGCATTTATTGCATTCTTCCTTATGTGCTATTTCTTACTATCCTCTTGTTGCTATTATAAGAATAGATTTTCTCTTAATTGGATAGTGAATGCCTTGGGGTTGTATGCATAGGCTTGCCATGTCACTTTACCATAGCCTCTTGATTGGTTCTTCTTCTCCTCAACATCACTATTTGCTCCTAGATACCCATTGTTATGCATTTTTCCTTCCTCCATTGTCAAGTTGTTCACACCATGTGAAGATTCCCCATTTCATTGGCACATGATCAAGTGAATAAGTTCTATTAAGGAAGGACTCTTTCTTAATTTCAATCCTAATGGAGTGCTTCCCTGCTCATCCATTTGGTTTTCAACATTCACTCTGTCTCCTCCACTGTTCATCTCCTGCTAGGAATAGAAAACCAAACTTTGTCACTCACATATCACATTATTGAAGCAAAGTTGACACTTCAGAGCATTTGGCACTCAGAATAAGCAATACCCATCAAATGTTTGTCCTAAAAACTTATGAACATATCCTATTAACTTACCTGTTGAACCAGGTTCATATACTTGATACGTTTAGAACTTGAAATCTCTTGTGAATCTACATCAGATTTCTTCATGTGGGCTTAGATTTTCTCGTTACTAACTAGACATGAAAAGAAACTATTTGTCAATATATCTATAGTTGCCTGTGATGCAACAGGGAATGGCAATGGACCCTCTACTCAAGGCAATGGTCAACAATCCTTTGGTCAATCTCAACACCTACCCATAGGGATAGACCTTATGCTTTGGTCTATCAAATTACTTGGCAAATGAGTAAACAAATAATTATTTTAGTTCATCTACAAGACACCCTAGGCAAGATACATTCAACCTTCAATGGTTACTAACATGAGTTTGTCTCCAACCCAATCCCGCACCTCCAACTCAACACAAGCTTCACAAACCTAACGGCCTCATTAGGTATGGCACCCTTGAGATGAACAAGAGATGGGTACTTAGGCTAGGAAAACCTTCAAGACACCAAATACTCTGCAATTACTTGATTTCCAAACACATACTCCAAGGTGAGTTGATGGATTAACAAGAAACACAAAATTAATTCATTCTTACAGTCCTAGAGATGACAGTCAATGGTACCCTTCAATGGTCTGTCCTTCAAATACAATATGGATTCAACATCATATAAAACTCAAGAGGCATGAAATACCCCTAAATGGATCTGTATACACATACCACTCACCACAAATGGATCTGTATTCTTACAGTTTAAATTGAAGTATTTATTAATGTCTATGAATAACTACAAAGTTAATGGGTTGAAGATAAAGTATAGTATAGTAAGTCAAGGGAGAGCATCATTGCACCTCTAACCTAACAAAAACTATATACTATACAAAAGGCTTTAAAACAATCAATATCAATATTGAAAGCCAAAATCAAATCAATTTTGAAAGGAATGTATAATATAAGTAATTTTATTAAGGCACATATCTTACATTAAATATTTCCTCAACTTCAACACCTTATGCTTCATGTCACCACTGGTAGGAAACCTCCTTTTCTCAATAGGTATAATATGTAAAATAACTATCAAATGAATGTTTAGAGCTGCTAAGAGAAGGAAGTGATAGTTTCAATGATAGGAGAAGTACACATTATTTTTCCTTACTCAAGTGATGAAGTTTTAAGCTTATCTTAAAGTGAAAGCTTCATTTATGCATTTATGTGATGCTTATAATGTGAGCCTGATTTAAGTGTTATAATGTGTACCTTTTAATGTTTTTAATTTTTATATGATGCTTATGATGGATGTGATTATGGTCATGATAATTGAATTACATTTGCAGGAAACAGAACCCCTTTCAGGAGCATCCCGCACAGTCTCATGGATCGACAAGTATAAGTCAATACACCTTATAGATAGTCTATTTAATACACTTATCAATAGTAAGATTGATGTCTTCTAAGATCTCTCCCATTTGTAGGTACCATCGAATAGGTATTTGTCAGAAGTGTCTTCCTCGAGTGAGGGAAATATAGGAATAGAAGAGGAAAGTGAGACATGCAGTTTATCTAGAACAGGGAGATTAACTAGAGGTCAAAGGACTAGAAGGAAATTCAATAAACACATGAAATTTTTCCTTGCTCAAGGGGGGTCATGTTCTTATGATGATGAGATGAAAGGCGACATCGAGGTGCCCTTGAGGTACCAACATCTACAGAAACATTGGGTACCCAAGGAACTTCCTCCAATAAACACTGATTTTTGTGTTAACGAGAGGATATATCGCATAGCACCATCATCATTACATGGTTTGGGCCTATTTTCTATGGATGACATAAAGGTGTCTTACAACACAGTTTCTGAATTGATGGAGTATGTTGGACCATGTTACGATTACAAAAGTTGGATGCATATTGTTCAATATAAAAAAAGTATGCGTAGGTATGCACTCTTGGCAAATTATATACAACAGCAAGACAATAATCAAAGTAAAAGTGTGGCTATATACATTGATGGAAGGCCAAAAGCAATAGGGAATATTGTGGGTTTTATAAATAGTACACGACCTGGGTCAACTATAAAGCGACCCAATTGCATATTTGAGGTGCGCGAGGGAAATTGTGTATTCATCTGTGCGATAAAATCAATACGTGCAGGGGAAGAGCTGCTTATTGATTACAATTTGAACCACATAGATACAAATGAGGCTACTATCATGGGGGTGGTACATACTATTAAACCAACTTCTAATCAATGACTCCAACATACCATTTAGTTATTAAATTTTTGGCTAACATTTTTATACTTGATCTTTGACACAGGGGCACAATATGGAGCAACCACCCAGAGGGGATGGTGATGATATTCCCAGCTACACATGAGCAAGTAAAACTCATTGTAATTGTGCAAACTAGATAGAAGCAAAATGTTATTTTTTTAATGTTGTTTTCTTCATTGTTTTGGAGTAATTTTGATAATACTAATACTATTGTTGTCACAGAGGGCCAGTGGTCAGAGAGAGGGAAAGCAACCTGCAGTCCCTCAGGAGTCCCCCCTTGAGGAGGACCATTTTTTTATTGATTTAGCAGAGACCGATGACACGATCGGTTCCATTAAAAAGCTGCTAAAGAAAATTGGAAAAGAACTTTTACATTTGGCATCCATACAGCCTCAGACTCAGGAAATAAAAGAGAGGGGAGTTGACTTGTTGCACACTTCTGAAAACTTAAAAGTAAGTATTAATGAAATTTTTAATTATAACAAGAGTTCAATAATGGTTTTTATGTTATGCTCTTTTATGGCATTAATTAAAATATGGATGCATTGTCTTTATAGAGTTATTTGTGTAATTTTGAACCCCATTCCCATGATGAGGGTACTGCAGGTGGTTTAGGTAGATTGCATGTTCCATTCCCCACTTGTTTTTTCCACTGAATATATATAGGAATGATCATAATCATTGACAATACATGCTCAAACAATCCTTTTTTTTAATGCTCTAACAATCTTGTCCATGCTAGTCCATGCATTCTATATTTATGCATGCTCTAACAATTTTATTCTTCAGCTCCTTTCCATGATGCTAGGACAACGCCGCCTGCATCCAGGACAACCACAAATGTCTTTTCGACTGCTATGTCAGCAACACACAGCCTACAGGCATCAACTATTGCACCATCTACTGGTACACAAATCCCTCTTTTTCTCTCTTTTGTTATGTGTTTATGATGTAGATCCCTTGATTGTGTTTGTGCCATGGGTGCTCTGCACCAATTTATTTCCCTTGAAGTATTATTTATTGGAGGCATTTGATAATGGTTTTCATTTTTTGCAATAGGAGATGCAACAAGTCCCGATGCAGCATCATTTCTTGGATGTTCCCGTGTTCCTAGTACGGGAACGGTGACGGATTGCATATTGATTATCAACGATGATGAAGGCATTCCCTTAAAAGTAGCCAAAGTTCCAGGTACTTTAAAGTTATTATTATTCTATAGTGATATAATAGTAATTTAGTTTTTGATCACTCTTCATCGACTAATGATCCCATGATTGTTTTGTAGGGAATGATGTTTTCTGGCAAAAACTTGGTGACGAGTGTTTGTGGATATTCGGGCCCACCCTACGTACATGGTGGAACATCATATCCTAACTAAAACCCCAAACCACTATTTTGATTTCATATCATTGCTAGAATAGTTTTCCTCTTCATCCATTTCTTGAACTATATTAAAGGTAGCTTCACTTCATTTATGAGTCTAACATGTTTTTTTTTACTTAAAAGGTGGAATAACCAAGAAAAAAAGTTGAAGGATGATCTTGTAGAGAGTATGACCTAGCTTTTTGGACCTCGTGCATTCAAGAGAAACAAGCTCCTTGAAAGAGCTAGTTTATGTTTGAAGTATATTAGGGACCAGTACAGGAAAAATTTACAGGTTAACCCTAGGCACGAGCGTCCACCCTATGTTCCTGAGGCTGAGTGGTAGGCTCTGATTTTGGATGGAAAGTATAAAGCTAACATGAAAAAAGGAATTACACCAGTAGAGAGTAGAGCAAGGTATGTGATATATTGAGAATGTAATTATGTACTAATTAACCTCTATATTTATACGATCTAACATATTTCAAACTTTTCATAGATTGCCTGATACATCAAAGGCAACAAAGGCAAGACTAGAAAAGGACGGGACACACAAGCTCGGCTCTGGTGGTTTTTCAAAACTTCAAGCATGAGTTGTAAGTATTAGTAAATGAAAAATTGTATCAAATTTTTTATATATTGCAAGGAATTTTTTTTTGATGAAACAATGCAAGTAAAATTCACCATACCAAGCAAAAATGCAGGGCTCAGAGTTAAATAGATGCCTCACATAAGAGGACAAGAGAATTGGCTTCCAACAAGGCTATAGAGCCATGGCTGAATGACTACGAGCTAAAATCAGTGCGCAAGGTTCTAATAATGATGCATTTGAGCCACAGGTAAATAAGCTAAATGAAATATATTTCAAATTGAATACTTTACCAATTAGTCTATTTGATGTTAAGTTCCAATATAAAGTGAGTATATCTATCTTAAGCAAGCAATGATAATAATGCGTAGGATATTGGAATGCAGCTTGACAATCCTTCTACACAATCTGTGCATGATGAAGGTTCGCATGATGTGCATCCTAGTGGTGGAGGTATACATTTGCTATTAAATTTTTTATATGTAATTGCAATTGGTGTTTGGATTAACGTAACATTTTGTTGGAAATTTGGCTAATGTGGATGCATAGATGTTGTCATTATCACAACATATGATCTCTATTAAGAGCACAGAATCTGGAATGCAAGTATGCAAAGTTGAAGAAAGAAATTGTCTAAGTTTGGATACAGTGATCCTGACAGAGCACCCGATGAAGATTTAGTTGGCGACATCCATTGGAGAAATATTTTTGTTTGCGTAGTTAACTGAAGCTTCTATAGAGTATGAGGATACCCCATCTCAGTGCACATAAATTTTGGAGCAGTACGGACAAAGTTATTCAAAGTTTACCGAAGACAGTTTTGCAGACAGAGCAGTTTTTGGAGATAGTTTTAGCGAAAGAGTTAAGGGATTATTTTTACTTGTCAAAATAATGACTTAACATTATGAAGGGATGACATCCTAGATGTTTAATCTTAGATAATGATTTTAGATGCCAACCATGTAAAGTTATTAGCTTTAATAACTCTTATATTAGGCATACTTGAAATGTAATGAAATATAGAAGTGATATGTAAAAAGAAAGAAAAGATAACTTGCGATAGTTGTATATTGTGATAGCAGAAAAGGCTATTGATGCGAAGTTGTAAGCAGTACCATATTACAGTCAGAAAATTTTTTGTATTACCTATTTGGGCAGCGAGCTCAGCTGGTGATCAGGTTTTGTAATCTAAACTCCTAACAGGGTTAAGGCTTCTAACAAGGCCTAAAGTCCTTTAACCAGGACAGATCTACTATATATTGTAAATTGACTCCTAACAGGGTCCAATATCCCTAATAGGATACTTTTGATTAGTGATCTTTGTGGGTATCATCCCCATCGGGGTTTTCCGTTGGCCAGGGTTTCCTCGAGAACATATGATGTGTTATGAGTTTTTTCTATTTACTGCTATGTTTGTTAATCAACTTGATAATCTTTGTATGCACTAAAGTAATTTGTTTTATCCATAAGTGGGAAAAAGAAAAAGTTTGTGAAATACTGATTCACCCCCCCTCTCAGTATTTCCTATTTCTAACAATTGGTATCAGAGCACAGTTACTCAGAGAAGGAACATTCAAGGAAAGCTTAGCAGCTTGAGTAAGATCTCTATGGATATGGATCAACTTCAGAAGAATCTTGAAGAAGCTCTTGAACAGATTGATATTCTTACTGATGAAAGAAACTCCTTAAGAAGAAAATATGAAGATGCAAAGAATGCTATTGACAAATTAAAAGGTAAGATTGAAGATCTGAAATCTGATATGCTTGTTGAAGATTTTGATGAATTAGAAAAAGAAAATGAGATCATTAAGCATGAGTTGAAGATAGTAAATCTGAAGCTTAGTATGAAAGATGGAAATTTAAGATCTGATAATGAAAAATTGAAAATTGAGAATGAAGATCTGAGGTCAAGACTTGAAAAGAAAACATCCGAATCTGAAAAAGTAAAAATGCAGTATGTGGAACTTGAGAAGTATAATAAAATTGTGAAAGGTGAACTAACTCAATCTAAACAACAACTTGAAAGGCTATATTCAAAAGGTGATAAGACTGAAAAACAAATTTCTTTTGAAGAACCATTCTTTGATAGGACTGGATTTGGATACAGTATGTTTAGAACAAACCATGAAAGTAAGAAGCCAGATCTGAAGACATCTGAAAGTGTGGAAGAAATAAAAATAGATGAGAACACATTGGAAGAACCATCTAAAGAAGAACCACCTAGAGAGAAAGATGAATCAAAGCAAGAAGAATCAAAATAGGAAGAACCATCTAAAGGTATGCAAAGAGGATTCAAAGGTAGATGTTTTTCTTGTAATGCTATTGGGCACATGAAGAGAGATTGCACAGGTAAGCAATTTAGATCTTTTAATGGACATTGTTATAATTGTCATAGTTTTGGACATAGAGCTAACAAATGTAGAAGACCTAAAGTAATTTTGAATAATTATGATAGAATGATTGGGAATACTAACAATGCAGATAAGAAATCTATTGAAGAAATGAATCAAAGAAAAGTGGTAGTATGTTTTAGATGCAACAAACTAGGACACATTGCTAGAAATTGCAAGTCACAGATTAACCAGCAAGGACAGAGATTTGGAAACAATGGAATCATTTGTCAGATATGCAACAAGTTTGGACACTCAACAAGATTTTGCAAAATGAACAATGGAGGTTATCATCATAACCCTAACCCTAGGAACAATGCAAGAAGGAATGAAAATGTAGGAAACAAAGAGAAAGGTTGCTGTAGCAATAAAGATGAAGTAGAATTTGACAAAGGCACAAATCAAGGAGGTATAGTCAGCACTGAAAGTAGTCAGGAAGGTAATGTAATCGATGGTAAGGATGAATCTTTACCTGACCCTTCTTTAAGTACTTAAATTATGTAAGTTTCTATAGTTTAGGACTTAGGATTAGTGTAGATTAGGAATTTGAATGAGTTAAGTTTTGCGCAGTTAGATGTAGGTTTATTATGTTGTACTAATGCTATGGTTAAGTGAAAAAAAGAAAATATTGTGTTTTGCGAGGTCGCAGAAAGTTTTATTATTGCAGGTTTGCAGAATTAGCTTTTTAAGGTTTTAGCGGCAAAATGAATGAATGCGATGTCAGATCGAGTTAATGTGAAGTGTTATAAGGTCAAAATCAAAGTTATTACAATTAAAAAGTGATTGAAAAGAGATTTGAAAGAAGAAAAGAAAGTTAAGGATGATTTGAAGAAGTTTGGAAGCAGTTTGCAGCGACGATCATACCGAAAACCCTAGATTTGCAAAGTTGAGGTATTTCTTGATCTTTAATTAGTTGATAAGATGGATATTTCTATGGTTCATAATGTTAAGGATAAGAATGGACCAAAGATTAAGAAAGGACCAGTAGAACCAACTAAAATTGATGACAGTTTAGCATTATCATCCGTACCAGACGGAGTATTGCACATTGAGAATGTTAAGGGATATTTAGGTTGTAAGTTTGAAACTTTGGGAGATGCAGACTTTAGTGATGATTATAGGAAATTGTACAATCAAGACATGTCAGTTAAACCAGCTTATGAGCACTTAGAGAACAATGAAATCATCAAATATTCCATGAAGTATGAATTCAATGATGAGGAATGTACCAAGATCATTTTAAGTAGAATCCACAATGGGAAAATTTGGATGGAGGATAGAGTTATTGATATAACTGCTGACCTAATTCATGAAGTTACTAGATTATCTAAAGTTGGAGAGATTCCACTAAATGAAAAGAACATGAGGAAGATTATTTTAGATAACACTGGATCTAGTTATAATGGTAGAGGAATTGTGATAAGCAAGATTAAGCAAGATGATGTTAGGTACCTTTGCAAGATCCTAACAACCAAATTCTATGGTAGTTCAAGGGAAGATGACATGGCTGCAGGAATGATTCATGTAGCTTATCTTATGTGTGTTGAGAAGAAACCAGTAGACCTATGTGAAATCTTGAAAATTCAGTTATTTGAGAACTTAGAAAAGATTAAGAAGGCTAAGTACACTCAGTTTAGGTTTTCATCTCTGATAACCTATATGTTTTTCCATATTTTGAGAAGATTTCCTTATACATTTTATTGGAGTGACAATGTGAACACAATGGAAAGAATAAACTCAGTTTACATGAAACACCTTTTTGATAAAGTTAATGACAGTGTGAAGCTTGTATTGAAGACTTTTCAGAATACTGATAAGAACAAGTCAAGGATTCCTCAATCCTTAGTTGAAAAGCATAAAGATGACATTTGTTTTATGGTTGACACTAATTTCACCTACATTGAAGTAGTTGAGCCTAGAATGGAATTCATAGACCCTCTTGGCTATGAAATATCTGAAGCAGAAACAGTAGGATATGTGAATAGATTGTTAAAATGTGAGTTGGATGGTCATGCAAATAGGTTTGGAACCTATGAATAAGATATTGAAAGAATTAGGTATGTCAAGTCATGAGTTTGACATAGCTAAGAAGACTGCAGAAGCCCTGAGGCAAAGTGAAAATCTTGTAATTCCACCTGAGACATCAAGTGCAGATCCTGTTGATCCGATTGCAGTAAAGGTAAAAGTTGAAGTACTTGAAAAAGATGAAGGAGATAAATCTTTTTCTCCTATTCCTAGCAAAAGAGTAAAAGTGAGTGCAATAGGACCTGGCAAGAGACATAAAGTGGTTGTACCACCTATTCCTAGAAATTTAGCAGTAATTAAAGATGATGATGTAGTTTCAGTCAAGAAGAAAACTTGGAAACCAAGAATTGAAAGAGTGAATGAAGATATATTGAAGCATGGAAACTTCACCAAGTTGAATAAATTATATGATCTATATGGATCATTTGACAGATTGAACTTTGAGAATGTAATGGTTATACATATGATTGTGGCAGATAAGAAACTTAGCACCATTCATGGTAAGATCCCAGAAGACTTGTATAATAGACATGTGAATAGAAAACAAAGAGCACAAAAAGAAGACATGAAGATGAGAGAACAGGTAATCAGACAATTTTGTGAAGTTAAGGATGAAGATCATTTGAAGAGATTCTTGAAGTCTCTTGGAACTTTATTGAGAACTAAGAGAAGAACAATCCTTATAATGGGAGGCAAAAATGAGGAAGTACAGAAAGAGATAGAGCAAGCAGTAATGCAAGTTCTTGCAGATATAGTTGTAGAAAAGCATGTTGAATCAGACCCTAAGCAGAAGCAATCAGAGGAACTGTATGCAGAGGAAGTTGGTATTGAAGAAGTTCCATCTTCTTCACATATCAATATTGGTGAAGAATCAATGGATATTGAAGGCACCAAAGTGACTTTAGAATCAGATGATGCAGTATTTCATGATCTAGGAAATATTGTTGACAATTTGGCTTTGGAAGAGCAAGAAAAGGTCACAAAATCAGAGAAGAATTGATGCAGGAGCATCCTGGGTGTAAGAGCAATCTTGCATCACCCAAAAAAATATTTTTGTTTTTATTTTCAATAAGGGCTATTTTGTGCAGAGCTGCTATTTATGGAAAGTTACTATTTTTTTGGTAATTTTCGTATGTGCTCAGAATGATCTGATTTCTTTCTTGGAGGTTCATTTTGGTCATATAAGTCTGCTAGTAAAGTTTCATTTCCAGATCAAGTGTATATTGGAAGATATTGAAGATTTTCAGTATTGGTAGCAGGGTAAAGAAACTTTGAACTCAGTTTTGAAGGCTTTAGAGGCCCCGGATGAGGTCAAAAATTTGGGTGACGGGCGCTTGCACAGGTCAAGCCTGTAGAGTGCTTCGTGGCATTTTCGAAATGGGGTTATAATAGCCGATCGGGTCAACTGGTGATGACTTATGGTCTTCGAAAGTTGGACCACCTGAAATGGCAGAAAATAATTTTCTTCAAAATTTTTGTTCGGGTTTCAAAGGTTATCTTGAGCTGACTATGATGTAATAAAATGTAAAATAAAATAATTCTAAGTTTGGTCGGCCTTATTGGCTAAAATTCTGGAACCTTCCCAGGCGATGGAAATTGCCTATATAAGGAAGGCTGTATTATTGTCTTAGGCAGTTCAGCATAGTTCTGGGTAGTAGATCTGTGTAATAGTTCGAGGCTTTGTCCTACAGAATATTGTAAGGGAATGCCCATGTGGCTTTGCATATTGTAATTCCGAAAGGTTGTAATTCCACATTTGTGGAGATAATAAGAAGCCAATTTTCTGTTCTTGCATATTGTTGTTGTTTCTCTATTTTTGTTATGTGTTTGTGGTATTAAGGGGAGCACCCTTCATCAAGTGGTATCAGAGTAGGAGTTCCTAAGTGTGTAAACAGATCACCGACTGTGAGGCAGTTTGCACCAGGACCGTGGTTAGGGTTTCAGTGCGCATTGCAAAAATGCCTCCACGAAGAGAACATGGCGGAAGAGCTGGTGCTGTGACACCTGAGGTTAGAGAGCTGCAGAGACAAGTGCAAGCATTGCAAGAAGAGATTCATAGAGGAATGAATCTTAATGTCAGAGACAAAAGTGAGGATGAAGCTGAAGAAGAATATCAAGAAGGAGAAGCTGAAATTGTGAACCAGGAGGAAGAAAGACTTTTTCGGGCAATTTCCAAGATTGGGAAAAGACCTAAGATTGAGGTTCCTACATTTTCTGGAAATCTTAACCCAGAGGAATTGATCGACTAGATCAATGAATGTGAGGAATATTTTGAGTACGAAGATGTTGAGGATCCTGATAGGGTCAAATTTGCGAAGGCTAGACTGAAAGGTCATGCGAAGATCTGGTGGCAAGAAATTCAATTGGAGTGAAATAGAAGAGGGAAAGATAAAATCACAAGATGGGATCGGATGGTGGATAAATTGAAGCGATAGTTCATTCCTATTGATTATGAGCTTGACCTACTAAAGAAAATGCAAAGTTTGAAGCAAGCAGGAAGATCTGTTCAGGAGTATACAGAGGAGTTCTATCGACTCCTCATTAGAACAGGCCATGCAGAAGCTGATAAGGAGAAAGTTGCCCGATACCTTAATGGGTTAAGGCCAAGCATTCAGGAGGAGTTGAATCTGGTTTGAATGAACAGTATTGAGGAGGCATACCAGTTTGCCCTAAAAGTAGAGGAAAAGCTGAATAAGAAGTTTGAGAGCAGATAAAATGGAAGAGGTCGTGGTGGAAGATCTGGCGGATGGTCATATGGTGGCCGAAATGAAGATCCAAAAAAGAAGGATGAGGCCAGTAGCAGTCAGAATCAGAGAAGAAATAATTCCAATCATTTCCAAGATCAGAGTAATAGAGATCAGAGAGGAAGAGGAAGAGGACAAGGATCTGGAAGAGGAGGCTTCTGTGGAACATGTTTTCACTATGGAGAAGAAGGTCATAGGGCATTTGAATGTCCTCAGTGCCAAGGCAGAACATACAGGAGAAATGAAGGCCAGGCCAGAATTGCACATGTAGATGAAGATGCTAGATCATCAAATTCTGAAGATGCTGAAAGAGGAGAAATGCTAATTAACAGAAGAGTCTTGCTGAGTGGTGAGAACGAACCTAAACAAAGGAGGAGCCTATTTCACACTCGATGCAAGTGTGAGGGTAAATGCTGTGATGTGATTATCGATAGTGGAAGCACTGACAATTTGGTGTCAGAAGAGATGGTGACAAAGTTGAAGCTCAAGAGATAGAAACACCCACATCCATATCAGATTGTCTGGGTGCAGGATGACCACAAGGTCATGGTCAGTGAACAGTGCCTGGTAAAGTTCAAGATCGACAGGTACCAAGATGAGGTACTATGTGATATCATCTCTATGGATGCATGTCATATGTTATTGGGTAGACCGTGGCAGTTTGACAGATGTGCTGTACACGATAGTCATGCGAATACCTATTCCCTAACAAAGGATGGAGTGCGACATAAGCTAAAGCCATTGAAGGAGACCAAAGAAAAGGTATGTGGTAATGCAAGAATAACATTTGTTGATGGAAGAAAATTTTTAGATGGTATGAGGTATGAGCATGTGTGTTTTTCTTTAATTCCAAAAGTTGGTAAAGAAGAAGTAGAGGATGTACCTGTAGAGGTTGCAGATTTGTTGAATGAGTTTCAGGATATTGTATCTGATAATATACCTACTGGATTACCACTGGTAAGGAAGATCAGTCATCAGATGGATTTGATTCCAGGAGCCAGTTTGCCAAATAAGGCAGCACATAGAATGACACCAGCAGAAAGTGAAGAGTTGAACAGACAAGTACATGAGTTATTGCAGAAGGGGTTGATTCAAGAGAGTCTGAGTCCCTGTGCTGTACCAGCGATATTAGCACCAAAGAAGAATGGAGAGTGGAGGATGTGTACAGATTCCAGAGCAATAAACAAGATCACAATCAAGTATAGGTTTCCATTGCCATGAATGGATGATATTATAGATTGTTTGAGTGGAGCTGTGTATTTCTCGAAGATAGATCTGAAGAGTGGATATCACCAAATTCGGATCAGAAAAGGAGATGAATGGAAGACTTCCTTCAAGACAAAGGAAGGACTGTATGAGTGGTTAGTCATGCCTTTTGGGCTAACCAATGCACCGAGCACTTTCATGCGGCTCATGAACGAGGTTCTAAAAGAATTTCTGGGTAAGTTTGTCATTGTTTACCTAGATGATATTTTGATCTTTAGTAAGACATTGGATGAGCATATGATGCATATTCGTATGGTATTTGAGAAGTTGAGAGAAGAGAAATTGTTGATTAATTTGAAGAAGTGCAGTTTTGTAAAGAAAGAGTTAGTGTATTTGGGATTTGTAGTTTCAGCAGAAGGTCTAAAAATGGACCCAGAGAAGGTACAGGCTATCCTTGAATGGCCTACCCAAAGGAGTGCTACTGAGGTAAGATCTTTTCATGGTCTAGCTAGCTTTTACAGAAAGTTTATCAAAAATTTTAGCAGTATTTGTGGACCCTTGACTGAAACAATGAGAGGGGATAGAAAAGAGTTTAAGTGGACTAATGGGGCAGAAAAGAGTTTTCAATTGTTGAAACAAAAAGTTACAGAACAACCTATTTTAGCACTTCCAAATTTTAATAAGGTGTTTCAAGTAGATTGTGATGCTAGTGGTACTCCAATAGGAGCTATTATGAGCCAAGAAGGTAAACCTGTTGCTTATTTCAGTGAGAAGTTAAATGATGCCAAGAGGAAATATTCTATTTATGATCAGAAATTTTATGCTATAGTTCAGGCATTAAAGAAGTGGAGACATTATCTACTTCCTAAGGAGTTTGTTTTGTATACTGATCATAAAGCTTTGCAATATTTGAATAGTCAAGGAAAATTGAATCAAAGACATTTGAAATGGGTTGAGTTTTTGCAGAGTTATACATTTGTTTTGAAACACAGGAGTGGAAAGTCTAATAGGGTTGCAGATGCTCTTAGCAGAAGACAACTATTGTTGACAGAAATGCAGATTGAAGTGGTTGGGTTCAAGGAACTCAAGAATTTGTATCTAGAGGATCTTGATTTTGGTGAAGCTTGGAAAGCTTGTACAGAACCTGTTACTCTAGACAGGACGAAATGGTTGGATTTCATCATCCAGGATGATATGCTATTCAGAGGGAGCCAGTTGTGCATTCCACGAAGTTCTATGAGGGAGAATCTCATCAAGGAGAAGCATAGCGGAGGATTGGCTGGACATTTTGGTTGTGATAAGACCCTTGCTTTGGTTGGTGAGAATTATTATTGGCCACAATTGCAGCAAAATGTGAAGAAGTTTATACAGAGTTGCAGAGTATGTTAGATGGCGAAAGGAGTGAAGCAGAATATAGGGTTGTATCAGCCATTACCTATACCAGAGAAGCCTTGGGAGGATATCAGTATGGACTTTGTTCTTGGTTTACCGAGGACACAGCGGAGACATGATTCAATTTTTGTGGTGGTTGACAGATTTTCAAAGATGACACATTTCATTCCTTGTAAGAAGACTAATGATGCTGTTCATGTAGTGGAATTATTTTTCAGAGAAGTGGTGAGACTACATGGTTTTCCAAAGACCATAGTTTCAGATTGAGATACTAAGTTTGTTGGATATTTTTGGTGGACATTGTGGAAGAAGTTGAAGACAGATTTGAAGTTCAGTTCATCACATCATCCACAGATTGATGGATAGACAGAGGTGGTGAATAGAAGTTTGGGAAATCTGCTGAGATGTTATAGGAAGTAGTCCAAGAAATGCATCTGAATTGAGGAAGATAGATAAAAGAGAAATAGGTAGTGCTGGAGCTGAGAATTTTGCAGAACACTTGAAGAACATCCATGGGGAGGTGAGGAAGCATATTACCAAGATGAATGCATAGTATAAGGCTAAGGTAGATGAGAAAAGGAGGTATAAGGAATTTCAGGTTGGTGATGAAGTCATGGTTCATTTGCGGAAGGAGTGGTTTCCAGTTGGTACATATAACAAGCTGAAAATGAAGAAGTTCAGACCATGTAGGATACTGAAGAAACATGATTCAGAAAATGCATATGAGGTAGAATTGCCTACTGAGCTAAATATTTCACCAGTGTTTAACATTTTAGATCTGACAGAGTATCATGAAGGAGGTGTTGAAGATGAGATCATAGCAGCACAGTGGAGTATTCCAGCAACTAGTTCAGACACTAAGGAGATTGAAGATATACTGGACAGTCATGTTGGCAGAAGCACAAGGAACAGGACATATGAAGAATATCTGGTCAAGTGGAAATGATGACCTGTTGAAGATTCATCATGGCTAACAAAGGAGGAGGTTAGCCGTCTTGGTTTTCCTCTGCACACCTGAGACGTGACAGGGTCACTTCTCAAATTACCCTGGGTGTCTAATGTAGGAGCATCCTGGGTGTAAGAGCAATCTTGCATCACCCAAAAAAATATTTCTGTTTTTATTTTCAATAAGGGCTATTTTGTGCAGAGCTGCTATTTATGGAAAGTTACTATTTTTTTGGTAATTTTCGTATGTGCTCAGAATGATCTGATTTCTTTCTTGGAGGTTCATTTTGGTCATATAAGTTTGCCAGTAAAGTTTCATTGCCAAATCAAGTGTATATTGGAAGATATTGAAAATTTTCAGTATTGGTAGCAGGGTACAGAAACTTTGAACTTAGTTTTGAAGGCTTTAGAGGCCTCGGATGAGGTCGAAAGTTTGGGTGACGGGCGCTTGCGTTGGTTAAGCCTATAGAGTGCTTCGTGGCGTTTCTGAAATGGGGTTATAATAGCCGATCGGGTCAACTGGTGATGACTTATGGTCTTCGAAAGTTGGACCACCTGAAATGGCAGAAAATAATTTTCTTCAAAATTTTTGTTCGGGTTTCAAAGGTTATCTTGAGCTGACTATGATGTAATAAAATGTAAAATAAAATAATTCTAAGTTTGGTCGGTCTTATTGGCTAAAATTCTGGAACCTTCCCAGGCGATGGAAATTGCCTATATAAGGAAGGCTGTATTATTGTCTTAGGCAGTTTAGAATAGTTCTGGGTAGTAGATCTGCGTAATAGTTCGAGGCTTTGTCCTACAGAATATTGTAAGGGAATGCCTATGTGGCTTTGCATATTGTAATTCTGAAAGTTTGTAATTCCACATTTGTGGAGATAATAAGAAGCCAATTTTCTGTTCTTGCATATTGTTGTTGTTTCTCTATTTTTGTTATGTGTTTGTGGTATTAAGGGGAGCACCCTTCATCAAGAATACAGAGGCAGAGGAAGCACCAACAGTATCAGAATCAGTTCCAGCAGAGTAGATAGTCAAAGGCAAACAAATTTTGACAAAGGCCACTACCTTTAGTGCACCTTCTAAACCAGTTGAAGACATTAGTGCACCTGATAGTAAGAAGAGGCATATTGGCTCAATGTTTGAAGACCTTGGAAAAGAAGTTGAAGATGATGATCAGCTTGAGTTCATTACATCTCTGAAAAAAATTATTGGAAAGAATAAGACGGTGAAAGACCTTGAAGGCAAAGTTAGAGTTTTAACAGAGAAACTTGAGAGTGTGATTGGCACTAAGGTATTTGAATCAGATCCACTTGAGAAAGCTCAATCAGTAATAAATTCTTTTGACTCTGAATTTTCTAACTTGAAGGATATTGCGAAGATAAAAGTTCAGGAAGACTTTGAAGCAGAAATGCATCAAACTTTGAGTGTAAATATTCAGAATGATATTGGTAGTTTAGATGTATGTATAAAGAATTTGAGGAGACACTTTGAGACAGGAAATAATTTGTATATACAATGTACTAAATTAGAAATCATAATAGTTGAAGAGGATAAGAAGATCAAAGAGAAGTCAGATGCTATTTCAGCTGAGACAAACACCTTGACAAGCCCTAATGTCAAGATAAGTTCTGTTGAGAAGAACATAAGGAAATTGAAAGATGAAATCAGAATGATAGCAGAGGAGAAGAACAAAAAGATGATCAGAGTTAACATCTTGAGAGAGCATATCTCAATCAAGATATCAATTGTTGAAGATCAAATTGAGCAGTGTCTTTTAGCAAAGACATCATTTCATAAGTTTAGCTTCAATTCCCTGCAAACTTGTCAGACAATAGCATACGGATTGAGTACTCTACTCAATGTTGCTGAATCCATTAGGATGATATGGGAGGAAGATTTTGAATCTTGGAAGTTAGAGTTTAGTGATTGTGTTGCAAGCCTACAGGCTTTGCAATAATTGATAATAAGGTATAAAGTTTTTGTAATTTTTGTACACCCTATCTTTGTCATTGTTGTCAAAGGGGGAGAGATAGTAGTAGAAAATTGTATATATGTTGAGGAAGGATACTCATAGGGGGAGCTATTCTATGGAGTATGATATTGTATAACTTTTGGCCACAAAATTTTGTATAAGTTTTTTTTTGAAAGTTTTGTTTGCACACTTAGCCAATTTTCCCATATGTTGCCACCAATGAAAAAGGGGGAGATTGTTGGAAATTTGGCTAATGTGGATGCATAGATGTTGTCATTATGGAAACATATGATTTCTATTAAGAGCGTAGAATCTGGAATGCAAGTATGCAAAGTTGAAGAAAGAAATTGTCTAAGTTTGGATACAGTGATCCTGACAGAGCACCTGATGAAGATTTAGTTGGCGACGTCCACTAGAGAAATATTTTTGTTTATGTTGTTAACTAAAGATTCTATAGAGTATGAGGATACCCCATCTCAATGTGCATAAAGTTTGGAGCAGTATGGACAAAGTTATTCAAAGTTTACCGAAGACAGTTTTGCAGACAGAGCAGTTTTTGGAGATAGTTTTAGCGAAAGAGTTAAGGGATTATTTTTGCTTGTCAAAATAATGACTTAACATTATGAAGGGATGAAATCCTAGATGTTTACTCTTGGATAATGATTTTAGATGCCGACCATGTAAAGTTATTAGCTTTAATAACTCATATATTAGGCATACTTGAAATGTAATGAAAGATAGAAGTGATATGTAAAAAGAAAGAAAAGATAACTTGCGATAGTTGTATATTGTGATAGCAGAAAAGGATATTGATGTGAAGTTGTAAGTAGTACCATATTACAGTCAGAAACATTTTTGTATTACCTATTTGGGCAGTGAGCTCAGCTGGTGATCAAGTTTTGTAATCTAAACTCCTAACAGGGTTAAGGCTTCTAACAAGGCCTAAAGTCCTTTAACCAAGATAGATCTACTATATATTGTAAATTGACTCCTAACAGGGTCCAATATCCATAACATGATACTTTTGATTAGTGATCTTTGTGGGTACCATCCCCATCGGGGTTTTCCCTTGGCCAGGGTTTCCTCGAGAACATATGATGTGTTATGAGTTCTTTCTATTTACTGCTATGTTTGTTAATCAGCTTGATAATCTTTGTATGCACTAAAGTAATCTGTTATATCCATAAGTGGGCAAAAGAAAATTTTTGTGAAATACTGATTCACCCCCTCCTCTTAGTATTTCCTATTTCTAACACATTTTGTATAGCAGCTGTAGAGGATCGAGGGGTCAGTGTTCATGAGCATGTTGAGGTTGAGTCCAGACAAAATGATGTGGCTAGATCAGGTAAAGAGTGCCATAGTTATGTTCTTTAAAATAATTAAATACTTGTAACAATTATAATAAAATATTTTTAATTTAACTCTTTTATTTGTTATTGTAGAGGACCCCCCTTTGCAACAGCATAGGAATTTGAGATCATCAAGAATAGAGAAGAAAACAACTGATGAGGGGGGAATTGATGATAACACTGATGCTCCTCTTAGAGCTTACATAGAAAAAAAAATTAGAAAGAAAAAAAAGAAATGACTGTCATCTACATACCTTAATTGATAATGACTGAATTTTATGTCTCAATGAATTTAATTATGTGCTAATGAATGTTCATGAATTATGTGTTAATGCAGAATATTGATGAATGTTGCGTGTTAACGAATCTAATGTGTTAATGAATGTTATCATGTGATATTGATTGAATGTTACATTTTATTAATGGTTGAAAGAATGAATGAATGTAAGATGTTAACGGGGAATGTAGAGTGATGTTAGGGGGAGGGGGGTGGGGCCAAATGAGCTTCCACCTTCATGTGGTTGGCCCTATTTAGTAGAGAATATTAAACTATTCTCGAAACAAAGTGAAGCTCAATAAGATACTAAATATTTCTCTATTTTGTCAAATTTATACTTTTCGAAGTCTTTTGAAGATTTGTATCTGATAGTACTCTAATACCCTATGACTACTCTAAGGTTCTTGGTGGATTATCTTTCTTTACCCTATTGACTGTGTGCTATTGATTTTGATAGTCTTCATGGTCTATGTGGACTATTTCTTGTCTATTAGCTACCTTTACTAAACTTTATCATTGGCATGAATACAAAATATTTAGAAACTTTCCATCCTTTGTCATTCCTAATGGCTTTTGATTCTGATCTCTCTAGTCTATTAGTAACTGCCCCTTCTACAGTCATAGAATTGTGTTTTCTATATGCTTCTCTTAATGAAGATATTCAAGGAAACTTCTAATATGCCTGGAACCTAATCATAGATGGTCATGAACACCTTTGTCCATGCTATTGTATTTGAATTTATCACTACAAATGATGTCTTTTAACCTATATTTGTGTTCTAAGGCTACTCTACCATGTATTGCCTTATGACATCACTGTACTTAATCTCAATATAGGGTTTCTTTATTTCAATTGTTGTCATTTGCTTATCTTTAATGAAGATTTAAGGTCTGGTCTATGGTGCATAGACTATGGTGTATGAAGCCATTGCCTTGATTGTGGCTCTTTGAGACCTTCATGTTCCTTTGACCACTGTCAAAGATGCTATGACTACCACTTTTTATGGCTCTGTGACTGAGACAGTTCTTTAAACCTCTGAAGCTGCTCATTATGTATCAAGACCTTTTTATGAATGAATGAATTTGATCACTGTACATTTCCAAATGACTACCTTGGGCATTGTGTATTGAGGACTCATTTGTGCTTTTGACTTCAACTTGATAGTGATCTTCACAGTTTGAAGGAAATTTGCATTGACTGTGTGTATCGACCTTACTGTTAGTCCTGAGATCTTGAATCTCTGATTTATCACCAATTTTCCCTGAGTTTGGACTGTTGTCCTATGCATCTAAGGCTTCATGCTTTGAATTGTCATGAAGTTCTAAACTTGTAGCTTTTTTATTGCATCCTTGGATCTCAGCACTGTCTTGGGATTGTGTTATCACCAATGATATGATTATCATAATTTACATGTCTTCAATAAGAAAACCCTATTCTCTTTGCTCCTTTGATTAGCTAAGGTTTACAGAGTTGTGTGCTATGAACCTTGTCAACGAGTACTATTACTGCTTTTTATACTACACCTAGTCTTCTCTTGGCTTTACTTGACTGTCTTTTCTTTTTATTTCTTGATCACGATTCACCTTTGAACACCACTATTCTTCTGCACTATAACCAATAACTCCCCTTCATTCTTCTTTCATGAATATCTAGCTTCTTGTATGCTTTGTGGCCCTAAAGAGGGTGTTGTCCTTTTAGAGTTCTGGGTTGTCTTTGATGATGTTAGGACTGTGTATGAACTCTATTTATTCTCATGGCTCTTTTGATTTCATTGAGACTGTGCACTCTATTAAGAGATTTTCACAACATTAATCACTGTCCATAATCTCATGGACTTAGCCTTGAATGAAGGCTTAGTGTTCACTGTTATATATCTGAGACCTTTCCAAATCTCCGCCCTTAATGCTTGATGTTTATTGTCTTTTTCTTTTGCATTATTGACTGTCTTTGATAGGTATGAGACCTATCTTAAGAGTGAACACCATTGAGGTTTGACCTTTGGCATATAGAGAAATTCATATTGATTCCTTATGACTTCTATAATCCCCTTTCATCATTTTGTTATTTTAGTACCATGAGCATTCAAGATTCTTTTGAAGCTTTTTTGTTGGGATTTTGAAACATGGATCATTGGTTTAGTTGCAATCTTCATTATCAAATGGGGGAATATGATTCCTGAGGTATGTAACTGTTATCCTTTTATTTGGGTTCATCCTAAACTTCAATTATTTGGTTGAAATATGCTTTACATGTTTGACTTTTAGTGTATTGTTACTAAAGGGAACAAATTTACAATGATTGCTGAGAAGTAGAAAATTTTTGTTCATTGCAATCAACATTCTATGTTGTTTGGTGTTTGATCAAAGTAATTGGAATGTATGCTTTGAATCATGAGATCCAATGGTCTCTCATCTTCAAGATAGATTATTGGCCAATTAATTGTGAATGTATTGGCCACATTGATTAATTTTATCAACATCATTGCTGCACAGCCTTTTTTTTATAAATTTTATCTTGAATCCGTCGCAATTGCGATGTTTACCTCCAGAATTAAGACAGGGTCATTGTATTGGTGATGCCCAAATGCCGTTGCAGTTTCTGTGGGTATTCATCACAATTGTGATGTATACACATAGAATTATGATGGATTTTCTGTATTGGCAACGCCCCAAATGTTGTCGCAATATTGGGCAAGCGCATCGTAAGTACTTTGGTATTCGTCTCAATTGTGATGAGAATATAAGAAATTGCGACAGGATTGATGTCACAATAAAGGGGATACATAGCGATGGATTGAAGTCATAATTGCGATGGAGAAGGAAAGATGTCATAATTTGAGACTAAAAAATAGCGATGTCTATTACTGTCACAATTGCAACACATGGCTGTCTCAATTGTGACACATAGCCATCACAAATCGATGCCAAATTTAATAGTGAAACAGACTGAAAAGGTGTGGTGTTTGCGTGATCTTCGGTACAAATCAGAGGATTTTCATTGATGAAGATTATTGGTGTAATTAATTATTCCTAATTACACTTTACTTAATCTTACTTAGGTTAATGCATTGCATAGTAGTTTGTGATTGAGACACCTAGGAGTGGGTACATTTATTAAGCACATGGTGGAGGAGAAATTCCACTTTTGGTGTGATAGTTGTCTTCACATACCTTGTTGTGTGTGAGATCCACCTTTTTTGCTCTTATTACATTATCATCGTAATCCAATGCACATACTTTATTACATATTGGAGGATGATCCACATTTGGTGGACATGTGATTACACCTAGCATAGGTGATAACTTATCAGCTCCTTATCATTCTCTCTTATTGCCTTTCCTATATAAGGAGGCCTATTATGTAATCATTTCACTCACATACAATCAATTGAGCATTGATTAATTCATTGGATCTATTCAATCCATCCTTGCATTCATATTTTCTCTCTTGTGCTTTTCTTCAACCTCTAGATCCTTGGTTCAATATTTGCTATTTGCAAATTCTTACAAAGATCAATTTTGGGTCCGTTTGTCTAGGTTGCTTGGTTTTCTCCCCTAAAATTTATTACTGATTGATATTGGTTGATGTAGTGGGTGAAACCCTAACCCTGGCTATCCGAAGCTTGTTGCATCCTAACTTATTTGAGATTCCAAGATAGCTAGTGGTATAAGTAGTAAGTGTTCTGATTTTGTAAGGGTTCCAAAACTTTTTGGGGTCTCCTAGCTTTCTGGTTTTCCCATCTTTTTGGTTCCTGGTTCAAATTTTTGGCAATCCAGGGATTCTATTCTCTGGCTCCATATTCTTGATGGTTGAATGCTGATAATAAAAGCTTGGCAGAGCAGATTATTGATCCTATGATTTTGAGTAAAGAGTTTACTTGTATGTATTGATACACTCCCATGAAATACAATACAATTTCTACCTTGGTTCTATTATTGTCTCTTTGCTTTGTGTTTATTCTTGTATGTCTCTATTTGTAAGGCATTTGGAACATACTAGTTGTAAGGAAATTGTTTAATTGTTGCATGAGTTTCTTTCAAGGAGAGAATTAAATCCTTGTGTGCAATTTCAGAGAATAAATACATCTGTGGAAGATCTTGATGGTAGCAAACCTAGTTTGAGAAGATAGTTTGTAAGGCATTCTATCCAAATTGTATGTGGTTTGTCAGGCATATCACTATATTTCCTAGGAATTCCTCTATTGATTTATGTTAGACTCTTTGCCCAAAGGATTAGGCACTGATCTAATCTCTGTCACTCAAACACCTTTCAATCATCAAACACAAAATTCATCATTATCAATACCATTTCATTTCATGTTCATGTACCTAAAAAATAGGATTGTCCCTGATGTTTTATAGTCCATAGTTGCTGATTCCTTGAAGAGTGAATCAAAGGTTAGCCTTCCTTCAGTTTCACTCATAAAAAGAAGAAGGAATCATCACCCTTATGCCATTGTTCATGTTATCATACCAAGAGTTTCATTAGTCATATCCTACAATAGGTTGTTCTCAGCTGTCTTTAGGATTATCTTCTATAAAGCATCTCTATGAAACTCAATGGCATGACAATGAAGACATGATCCAACATTCCATAGTTTACTTGAAAGATAGTAACCTATTTGTAGGCAATACCCACCTGAGTCCTGTGGAGCTCAAAGCAAAAGGAGGATCTTATCCAATCCTCATCAATCAGGCTTTTCTTGCAAACTTGGAAACCTATTTACTGAGAATCAAGCCAATGTCCTCGCCAAGTTTGACCCACAAGAAAAATCCCTACCAGATCTAACATGAAATGTAAATCTAACACCACAAAAGAAAGAGTTGTAAATAATATCCTTTACATATAGAAGAATTGGGGAAGGTAAGATTTTCTTCTTAACCCCAAATTCACAGAGGAAAGATCCAAATTGATTAACCATAAGAAAATGGTCAATGCATAAATGAATCAATTGATTAGTAATAAGAAGAAAGAGGAAAACCTTACATTTCATTTTGGAAGAGAGTATTAAAATCTTAATTGAAATTAATTGAAGACAAATACTAACCTCAAAGTATAACATATTTTTAAATTGCTATTTTTTGGTGTCTGTACTCAGTTTCTAGAAATTTTGCAAGTGGATTTGGAATAGAAACACAAAGATAGAGAAAACCCATAAATCTTTTTCTTTTTTGAGCTAGGTTGACCTTGACCCAAATACGGGGGTGAAATTGTGCCCCTTTATGTTGACCTTGATCTGCAGTCCTCCGACGAAAATTATGTTCGCGGATCCCAAAAGTTTGCCAAAAAGGGTATCCAAATTTGTTTTTTAATTCGCTATTCCGTACCTACACCTACAAAATTTTTTTTTTGTTGTTTGGATGAGGGGTTTGCCTTGGTCAAACCCCGATTTTGGAATTAACCTTGAAATAGAATTAAAATTGCGTTAATAAACAAAGTAAATAGAAAAATTCACCTTGCTTATGTTGAAACTATTGGAAAGTTGACTATACTGAAGTATATGACTATATTTAGTGTTGTCATTATGGAAAAAAAGTCATATAAAGTTTTGGAGTCAGCGCATATTGAAGAAGATCATAAAATTGGCTTAGTATGGAAGACTGGACAGATAGTAGAGTACCAGGTGATCAGAGCATCAACACACATGCATATGATAGAGTTATGACATGCACCCTTGAAGATAAGCTTCTAAATATGTATTCATGATAATTCTAAGAGCGCATGATGATATGAGTCAGTATGAGGAAGTTATAGTCAGATGAAGTGGCATAGACAGTAAGCGACAGAACAAGATACAGAATGGAGCCGACTGCTTGTATTGTGATTAGCGGTCATAATATTGTTTTCTAAAGGCTATGTACCTATTATATTTAGGTCATAGACATGTTAATTTAACTGTATGTAAACATGCTTGAGAAAATTCATTTGGAAGCATTGTATGTAATAGGTTAAAGGGTCGACCTAGTAAATAATTTTGTATGCGCATATAAATAAGACATGTGCCCTTGTAATTCCAAAGTGTATGAAAAAGAGAGATCAGATAAGTAGAGAAGAAGTATGCAAAGAGAAGATAGAATGTGGTAGAGATTTACAAGAGACTAAAGCATCAACACACCAAAGGAACTGATCATACAAGTAGTGTCACTACACCAGTTCACCTTGCAGATATTGTGTATATTTGATATCTGAAAGGTTGTAGCCTTCACCACTTGAGTAGTGAGCTCTAGGAAAGTGTGTCCCCACCCCTAATAGGGTTAATCATAAAAGACTCCTAACAGGGTCTGACCCTAGACCATGTCACTATACTAAAGCATTGTAAAGATCAACTCCTAACAGGGTTGTACGATCTTCTAACAAGGATCATAAAACACTAGTGTAGTTCTTAGTGGGTGTCAATTCCCATCGGGTTTTTTACCTATTTGGGTTTCCCTGTAATCATATTTGGTGTCATGTGTTATGAATGTTTATCTTATTTACATTAATGTTCATTTCAGTTACTAAGCAATTAAGTTAAGTTTCAAAGTATTAGAGAAAGGAATAAAGTATAGAACATTGATTCACCCCCCCTCTCAGTGTTCCCAATCCTATCAATTGGTATTAGAGCTCTGGTCCTTTGAAGATAAGTTTAACCACTTGAGGAGATCATGGATAAGCAACAAATGAAACATTTGAAAAAGAATCTTGAAGCAGCTCTTGAAGACCTTGACAGATCTGAAAAAGAAATTGAAGAACTAAAAGAAAAGGTTAGTGATTCTCATGCAGTCATTAAAAAACTGAGAAAAGATCTGAAAGACTGCTCCACAAGTGATTTGGGAAAAATGGTCAAAAAGATAAATGAGGAAAATACATCTCTGAAAGATCAGATTGAAGAGTTGGATGAAAAACTTCTTAACAATCAAGAAGCCTATGGAGAACAGGTCAAAGAGAACAAGTAGTTAGATGAAGAACTAAGACAAGAAAACATAAAAATCTTGGAGTTAGAGAACATCAAGAAACAGATGGAATCTAAATTGACTGAGGCAAAGAACCATATTGACAAATTGAACACAAGCAAGGATCTTATAGAGTCACAATTATATGCACATAATATTAAAGGAGACACCAGCGGTATTGGGTTTAATGAAGCACAAAATCAGATCGATGACATGCGAGCAAGAAAGAAAGCATCAAAAGAATCTATAGAAGCTAAAAAGATAGGAAATCATATAGAAGCTGAAACTGAACCACCCAAGGATGAGCACAAGCCGGTAAAAAAGACTTGTTATGCCTGTAACAAGCATGGTCACATAGAAAGAAATTGTAAAGAGGTAAGATCTTTTAATGGTTACTGTTATTCATGCAACAAGTTTGGTCATAGAGCTATGAATTGTAGATCAAATCAAAGAAATCAGAATCAGCAAAGTCAAAGAAGTCATCCTCAGTAGAATGTAAGAAAATCTCAGGACATTACATGTTAGATATGCAATTATGTTGGTCACACAGCCAGACAGTGCAGTATGGTAACCCACATGAATGCACCAAGGAATATCAAGCCTCCAGTCATTTGTCATTCATGTAACAAGGCTGGACACATCTCTAGGTTCTGCAGAACAAGAGCACAAAGATAGGAAAGCCCTAAAAAGTCAGAAAGTTCAATACAAGAAGAAACGGGAGAAGTAAAGTTTGTGCAAGCTTCAGATGATGCGAGCTTGATTTGGAAAGAAGAAAAGAAGGATAATGTTGATGAAATAGTTGAGGATGCATCTGCAATGGATGCACCTCCTATTTATAGTTAAATGACCTTCATGGTCATAGGAGGAGCTAGATTAGCTCTAGACCCTTGTGCAACTAGTATACTCACTCTCAAAGTATGTGCCTTGGACTACAACTATTTGGAGACTATGTGATGCAGTATGCAAGAGCGCACTACCTGATTGTTAGCAGAAACAAAGAATGAAATTTATAGTTACATTCTGTACTTACGTGGCAAACATTAATGGTGGAAAAGTTGCTTTATAGCCATCAGAGATTAATTATTCTCACATTGCATTCCGAGTTGAGCGATTAGAGAGCATAGAAGATTAAGCAATTGAGTTGAGAAGTGTTGCAGTTG
This sequence comes from Chamaecyparis obtusa, assembly GCA_027943335.1. Classification (NCBI taxonomy): domain Eukaryota; kingdom Viridiplantae; phylum Streptophyta; class Pinopsida; order Cupressales; family Cupressaceae; genus Chamaecyparis; species Chamaecyparis obtusa. The sequence continues at coordinate 758,735 of BSBK01000787.1, forward strand.
AATCAATCAGTGAAGAAGGAAAATAGTTTGTTACGAAGGCCTAGCTTGACACATCATCTCAGAAACCATTCATAAGCATTTAATCAAGTAAGTCATGGCTACACTAGTTGTATTTGATGTTGTTGAAACAAAGATATAGGTTTTTAAGAGGCATCCATTTAAGTCCACCCTAGATGACCTAGAAGGATCATTTTCAAGAACCCCAATGGGAATCATGCATGTAGAAGACATACATGCATATGTGTATTACAAAAAGGATCTAGTTGGTTTAGACAAAATTAGGTCACATCTTGAGTCAATGATGAAACTTGATAAAACATTCATAGATGAGTTTGCACAGCTAGAAGACCACCCTGTTATTGAGTATTCTACAACACATGAATTCTATGAGTCTGACTAGATTAAGATCTTGTTGACCAGGATCCATGATGACCTATTTTGGATAGGTGAAGTACCAATCAGAATCATAGCTGATCTCATTCAAGAGATGATAGGTCTATCTAAGATAGGTGCCATTCTTCCAGTTGGAAAGGATGTAAAAAAATTGGTTGAACAAGCTTGCAAATCTTGGAGTGATAAGCGCGGGATGACAATTGAGCCAATTGAGGAGAAGGACATCAAATTGATGTCTATGATTCTTGGTTATAGATTTCAGCATGCTAATAGGATAGTTTGTCCGCAACCACTATTCTTACAACCATTAGGATAGTAAAAGAGAATGGAGAATTCAACTTGTGCGAAATCTTGTGTGCACAGTTGATGGATAACATAAGGGAAATAAAGCATGATAAGACCAAAATATTCAGGTTTGGATCTTTAATAATCTATATGTACTTTCATATAACTGGGAAGGTATCAGACTTATACCTAGATAAAATTTTACCTACAATGCCTCAAATATCCCTTAGGCATCAGTTGAGAGAACACTTAGAGACTACATGGAGTTATAGTTGAAAACTTTCAAGATAATGATGTAAATGAGGTATATGATACCTGAAAGCATTGTTGAAAAATACAAGGACAATACTTGTTTTATGGTAGAAACTAACATTACTTGCATGGAGGCTGTTGAACCTAGAACCAAGTGGATTCATCCACTTGGCTATGAAGTGGAGGAGTAAGTATTGGAAGCTTATGCACAAGTTCTACTATTGATGCCTAAGGATCCTAATGAGCCTAGATAGGGAACATATGAAGAAAAGACTAGACAGGTAGATGCAGTCCTAAACAGTGCTACAACCAAGAGAAAAGCCACTAAAATTACATCTAAAATATTGAAGATCCATGGTGTGATCCAAGTAGACCTGGATAAAGCTAGAGAAGCAAAAATAGCTATGCAAATTGAGAGCACATCCTCTATGGAAGCTAAGATAGAGAAGATAGATGATCCCAAGATGAAGAAGGTAAAAAATGAGAAAAATAATGATATATAGGAAGAAGAAAGTAAAACAGATAATATCAGTCTTGCACCCATAGATACAGTTGATGTGGAGTCCACTGAAGCATCTACCAAGATGCCTAAGAGGAAGAAGCAAATTGCCACAAGCCACCCTTCAGCTAGAGCCACAAGAAGCAGAGTTAGAAATGTACAACCACCTCCTGAGGTAGGATTCCTAACAAGTCTTCAAGTATTAAGGACTAGAATGGTAGAGGAAGGAAGGTTAGACTAGATATCTAAGTTCTATGATAGATATCATGAAATTGACAAGTTTGAAATCCATGAGATGCTGATCAAACATATGATCAAGGCCTGTGTATAGAATTGGTGAAGATGGAAAAGTTAACATATGATTTGTGTGCCCATCTCCAGACAATAGACACACTAAAGAAATTTTGGCAGAATGAGATTACTAATCTAAAGATAGCATATCCAGATGTCTTCACTTTATAAGTACTTGTGAATACATTTTTTGAGCACCTTTGTCATTAATGTCAAAGGGGGAGTATAGTATGCAAAAGGGGGAATATAGAGCCTTGTAAATGATGTAAATAAAAGTATAGTACATAAGGGGAGATATAAGTTAGAGTATGCATTAGAAAAGAAAAGTATAGTACATAAGGGGAGATATAAGTTAGAGTATGTATTAGAAAATTTTGTATAACGATACAGTTAGTAAATTTTCCATATTCCTTTGTATATGACTATACTAAAGTATATGACTATATTTAGTGTTGTCATTATGGAAAAAAATTCATATGAAGTTTTGGAGTCAGTGCATATTGAAGAAGATCAAAAAATTGGCTAAGTATGGAAGATTGGACAAATAGCAAAGCACTTGGTGATCAGAGCATCAACGCATGTGCGTATGATAGAGTTATGACATGCACCCTTGAAGATAAGCTTCTAAATATGTATTAATGCTAAGTCTAAGAGTGCATGATGATATGAGTCAGTATGAGGAAGTTACAGTCAGATGAAGTGGCACAGACAGTAAGCGATAGAACATGACAGAGCATGGAGCTGACTGTTTGTATTGTGATTAGCGGTCATAATATTGTTTTGTAAAGGCTATGCACCTATTATATTTAGGTCATAGACATGTTAATTTAATTGTATGTAAACACGCTTTAGAAAATTCATTTGGAAGCATTGTATGTAATAGGTTAAAGGGCCGACCTAGTAAATAATTTTGTATGCGCATATAAATAAGACATGCGCCCTTGTAATTCTAGAGTGTATGAAAAAGAGAGATCAAATAAGTAGAGCAGAAGTATGCGAAGAGCAGATAGAATGTGGTAGATCTTTACAAGAGGCTAAAGCATTAGTGCACCAAAGAAATTGATCAGACAAGCAGTGTCACTACACCAGTTCACCTTGCAGATATTGTGTGTATCTGATATCCAGAAGGTTGTAGGTTTCACCACTTGAGCAGTGAGCTCTAGGACAGTGTGTCCCCACCCTTAATAGGGTTAATTGTAAAAGAATCCTAACAAGGTCTGACCCTTGACCAGGTCACTGTACTAAAGAATTGTAAAGATCAACTCCTAATAGGGTTATAAGATCTTCTAACAAGGATCATAAAACACTAGTGCAGTTCTTAGTGGGTGTCAATTCCCACCGGGGTTTTTACCTATTTGGGTTTCCCCGTAATCATATTTGGTGTCATATGTTATGAATGTTTATCTTATTTACATTAATGTTAATTTCAGTTACTAAGAAATTAAGTTAAGTTTCAAAGTATTGAAGAAAGGAATAAAGTATAGAACACTGATTCACCCCCCCCTCTTAGTGTTCCCACTACAACATTTGGGGTCAAATTTTGACGCCAATTTGCGACACCACTACAATTTGTATTTTTTTTGCAAGTGCCCTCAACGGTGTTGTAATAGTGATGATGACATTGTAATTGCGACACCCATTTGGTTATAAACAAAAAAAAGAAAAAGGAAGTGTCATTTGTAATTTGTGAATTCAAAGAGCTGCCACAGAGACGACACTGCACTTTTGTGTAGCGCAAAGAGAGCATTCAAGTTTGGCATGCGTGAAGAGGCCAAAACCATGTGGGAAGAGGGCACTAGCACTTGAGGTAGGCATTCGAGCTTTGTCTTCTCATTAACTCAATTTCAGTGGCATTGTTTACATCTTAGCATTGTTAATAGTTGTATTGTTTACATCTTAGTATTTGGAATGCTCGATGACCCATGAACTTTGAGAGCTAGGGCATCATTGCTATTACCTTCAAGACATTGTGTGAAGTGTTTGATCTCTCTTTATTTGTTTTGCTGTTGATATTCACTATGTGGTACTCCCTGTTTATGATCATTTCATGAAGAAATGTCTTGATGGCTCGCAGGCTGCAAGCTAGGGCATCATACATTGTTTATGAGCTCACTATTGAATACTGGCATTGTTTACATCTTTTCATTTGGAATGCTTGATGACCCATGAGGTTTGAGAGCTAGGGAATTGTTGCTATTACCTTCAAGACATTGTGTGAAGTGTTTGATCTCTCTTTATTTGTTTTTCTATTGATATTCACTATCTGGTACTCCCTCTTTATGATCATTTCATGAGGAAATATCTTGATGGCTTGCAAGCTGCAAGCTAGGGCATCATACGTTGTTCATGAGCTCACTATTTAATATTGGTATTGTTTACATTTTTTCATTTGGAATGCTTGATGACCTACGATCTTTGAGAGCTAGGGAATCATTTTTATTACCTTCAAGGCATTGTGTGAAGTGTTTGATCTCTCTTTATTTATTTTTCTATTGATATTCACTATGTGGTACTCCCCATTTAAGATCATTTTATGAGGAAATATCTTGATGGCTCACGGGTTGCAAGATAGGGCATCATACATTGTTCATGAGCTCACTGTTTAATACTGACATTGTTCATGAGCTCATTGTTTAATATTTGGCCAGGCCATGTAAATGGTACCATGCCAACCCAATCAGCCCAACAAAATGTGTCATGTTTATCTTTGTCAAATACACTCATTCACCATTTTGTTCTTGTTCTTCACACAAATATTGCATCAAAAGTAATTGTAAACAATGATTCAAAGAAAAAAGAAACAACTACAATAAATCAGACCCCAAAAGAATATAGTCAAGGAGAAATAGTGCCCTAATTAGAGACAAAATGAACTCTTAATGTAAGAAATCATGGAACCAAAGAGGGGAAAGTAAGGCACCAACCAGACTCAGGAAAATATAGCATTTGAAATCATAGAGGACACTGATAGAACAAGGAGGTTAGCCCACACAAATTTCATACCTTGCCCACACAAGATCAGCTATAAAGATCTTAGCTTTCTTCTCCCCTGAATTCACAATAAGAACAGTTAAAATTGAATGCTCTTAGTTTTTCTTCAAAACTATTTGAAACTCCTATGAATTTACTGTGCATCAGGTATGACATATGAAGGAATGAATTTTCAATAAGAAAGAAAAATCTTTCTGTTTAAAAAATAGCATAATTAATCCTCAAACAAAATAAGTGCAAACTTATAAAGTTACAAGCTATATACACCACCCTAATCTGCTGAAAAAGTCTTAGCCTTCTTCTCCCATGAAATCACAATAGGAACAAATAAAATTCAATACTCTTAGTTTTTATTCAAATCTATTCGAAACTCCTATCAGCTCATTGTCCAATAGTTAAACTAACCTTTGACTTCAAAGGAGGAATTATGAAATATAGTTGTAGGTAGTTATCTCTTCTATAATGATGGAGGAGTCAAAGGTAATGATCAATGATGTTGCTGCTATTAGATCATACATTAATAAAATTACTATTTTGAATTTGAGCTCGGGCATCATGCAATGTTATTGTTGTTATTGCATGCTTGTTGTTGTTGTGCACCATATATTATTTTATACACTGTTTATTTCATTGAGACCATGAGCTTGGTATTTGTAATGTATTTTCTGTTATTGGATCAATGCTACCATGTTGTTGAGTCTGTGTATGGCTTGAATATGCACATGCATAATTGTAGATGAGGATTAGTAATAGGGCACTAGGCATTGCTTAGATCCTTTGGATCTAACCCCATCTTTTATTTCCTTGAAGATTTTGGATCATACAAGAGCATACTTGATTGAACCCTCGGTCAACACTTCATTACTTCAAGAAATGTTTGGTACCTTCATTATTTATGTTCATCCACTTATGTATTTTTGCATATTCATTCATATTATTTTGAAAGTTGGCTATTAGTGACCATATAGGACCATTCTTGATGAAATTTGGCATGAAATTTTATAACATAGTTTCTTAGCATTTGATCTTTATATGGTAGCCATGACTTGATGTGGCATTCAAGCTTTGTCTTCTCATTAACTCAATTTCATTTTGATTGCATTTTTTGATGGTACTCCCCGTTTATGATCATTTCATGAGGAAATGTCTTGATGACTCACAAGCTGCAAGCTAGGGTGTGCATCATGCATTGTTTATGAGCTCACTGTTTGAGCACCTCATGTCCCTATTTGATTGGTCGGTGCTCTGTTTGTTATATTGATGCTATTAGATCAAATAGGGACATCATTAATAAAATAATACACTTACTATTTTGAATTTGAGCTCTGGCATCATGCAATGTTATTGCTATCAAAATAGTAAGTGTGTTAATGTATGATCTAATAGCAGCAACCTCATTGATCATTACCTTTGACTTCTCCATCATTATACAAGAGATAACTACCTACAACTATATTTCATAATTCCTCATTTGAAGTCATAGGTTAGTTTAAAATGGAGAGGGGTCTCAAAATATCATAAGTAAAAACATTACACAGTGGCATTCATATTAAGTACAATATGAATTCAAATGCCTTTAATTATGTTACACTTTTGAAATTATCACTCATTGGTGATTTGACAATTCAAGATATAAGTATCAGAATATAAAATATTGTAAAAGGAAGAAACGCATATGTATCATCATTTAATACAAAATATAAAAGTATCCCACATACACACAGTTGCTATTATAACAACCATCCTCTAATCCCATGGTGTACTAGTCTCAAGGTAAGAACAATTTACTTAAGCCATCATATAAGTATCATCCTAAAGTTTAAATAGACATTGACTATGGATATACAACACTGAGCCATAATAAGTTATAGAGTTTCATTGCAATTTCTATGTCCACTTACAATCATCCTACTACTTACACTGCAATTTCTATGTCCACTTATAATAATAAATTACAGATTTTCACTACAATTTCTATGTCCACTGCCATTAAAATATATCACTCCTATTATATAGGAATCCTTCTCATGAAGTGTTTCCATTAAAATATATCACTCCTATTATATAATATATATGCATACTTGTTTAAAATGCCATACTTCTTGCTCTTAAATATTATTACCATTTCACTCAAATTTAAATGACATTAAAGCCAAGCCCAAAATGTATACATACATGTAAGTATAGGAGAAGCTGGATTCTACATCCATTGAAAAAAAAACTATACCAATAGCAGCTTACGAGAAACTATACTCGTGCTTACCACACCATACCTTAGCATCATAATGCTTATAATTTTCAAGCTTGAGTGAGGCTTCATACCGCACACCATCTGTAGATTTGTATGCAACATTGATTTAGGCTGGATGTAAACTACATGTGTGATGTAAACAACATGGTTGAATGCAATCTTATTTGCGCATTTTCAAGAGTTTTCCCACCAATACAAGCGTAAATAATGCATTGAACGTAATCTATGAACACTGTGTGGTATGAAGTCTCGCTGAAGCTTGAAATATATCACTCCTCATTTTATTGTCAAAATTAAATTCAAATATTTCTCAAAACATTTATTCTTGTAGAATTAAGATATTCTTATCTCAATAATAAAAAAATCTTCCATAATAGCTTTTGAATCACATTAACACACACCCATGTGTACTGTGAGCTTTCCTACAACACATGTACTATTGTGAAAATCATCACAAGTCCATTTGTTACAGGAAAGCTCATAGTACACATGTATGGATGACATTGTTTACATCTTAGCATTTGGAATGCTCGATGACCCGCGAGCTTTGAGAGCTAGGCATCGTTGCTATTAACTTCAAAGCATTGTGTGAAGTGTTTGATCTCTCTTTTTTTTTTTTTTTGTTGATATTCACTATGTGGTACTCCCTGTTTATGATCATTTCATGAGGAAATATCTTGATGGCTCACGAACTACAAGCTAGGGCATCATGCATTGTTTATGAGCTCACTGTTTGAGCACCTCTTGTCCCTATTTGATTGGCCAATGCTCTGTTTGTTATATTGAGTTTACATCATATATTTAGTCTTAATAAATATCTTATAAAACAACATAAAACTAACCCAAAATACTTTGTCTTAATAAAATCTTAATAAAACAATATATTTAGTCTTAATAAAATCTTATAAAATAACATATATTGTGTGAAGTGTTTGATCTCTCTTTATTTGTTTTGTTGTTGATATTCACTAGCTATGTGGTACTCCCCGTTTATGATAATTTCATGAGGAAATGTATTGATGGCTCACGGGCTGCAAGCTAGGGCATCATACATTGTTCATGAGCTCACTGTTTGATAATGACATTGTTTACATCTTTTCATTTGGAATTCTTGATGACTCGCGAGCTTTGAGAGCTAGGGCATCGTTGCTATTACCTTCAAGGCATTGTGAGAAGTGTTTGATCTCTCTTTATTTGTTTTGCTATTGATATTCACTATGTGGTACTCCCCATTTATGATCATTACATGATAAAATGTCTCGATGGCTTGTGGGCTACAAGCTAGGGCATCATACATTGTTCATGAGCTCACTGTTTAATACTGGCATTGTTTACATCTTTCCATTTGGAATGCTTGATGAACTGCGAGATTTGAGAGCTAGGGCATCATTTCTATTACCTTCAAGGCATTGTGTGAAGTGTTTGATCTCTCTTTATTTGTTTTGTTGTTGATATTCACTATGTGGTACTCCCTATTTATGATCATTTCATGAGGAAATGTCTTGATGGCTTGCAGGCTGCAAGCTGCAAGCTAGGGCATCATGCATTGTTTATGAGCTCACTGTTTGAGCACCTCATGTTCCTATTTAATTGGATGGTGCTCAAGTAGTGAGCTCATAAACAATGCATGGTGCCCTAGCTTGCAGCCCATGAGCCATCAAGACATTTCCTCATGAAATGATCATAAACGGGTAGTACCACATAGTGAATATCAACAACAAAACAAATAAAGAGAGATCAAACACTTCACACAATGTATGTTGTTTTATAAGATTTCATTAAGACTAAATATATTGTTTTATTAAGATTTTATTAAGACAAAGTATTTTGGATTAGTTTTATGTTGTTTTATAAGATTTTATTAAGACTAAATATATGATATAAACTCATAATTATACTTGATATATATATACTTCAAAGGAGGAATTATGAAATATAGTTTGTAGATAGTTATCTATTCTATAATGATGGAGGAGTGAAAGGTAATGATCAATGAGGTTGCTGCTATTGGATCATACATTAATACACTTACTATTTTAAATTTGAGATCAGACATCATGCAATGTTATTATTGTCATTGCATGCTTGCTGCTGTTGTGCACCATATATTGTTTTATACACTGTTTATTTCATTGAGACTGTGAACTTGACATTTGTAATGTATTTTATGTTATTGAATCAATGTTGCGATATTGTTGAGGCTATAGATGCATTGAATCACCACTGCCATTCTATTTTTATAGAAGTAATATAACAAATAGAGCACCGTCCAATCAAATAGGGACATCAGTAAGAAATTTAATGCATTATTACTTCATCATGATGATAAAAATTTCATTGGCTCAAAGAACATAGAATGTGGATAGCTTCATTACTTCATTAGATCTGTACCTTTGTTAATTTCACTAGCATCATGTAGCTTTCTTACTTATCCTTTAAAATGTAGATTCAAATATACTCCATGCCATAACATTAATGTATAGATGATGAAGATTTATGTACCTCTTTGTTTTGATGTAGCTCACTCACTGCATGCAATGGGGCTTCCTTGGGGCTGCCAACCATGTTGTGATGTTATGATCTTTACTTGAAATCCATGATGTAATCCTCCCTTAATATGTAGATTTGATGCTTTTCTCCTCTGATTATATGATAATGTATGCCCCTTCCATTGCTTACTCATGACTGCCTTGTGATGATGGGCATGGTGTGTGATTGTTGTGGGTGCATCATTTGGAAAAGATGTCACAACAACACCAGATGAAACAACAACATCTGGTGTTGCTGTTGCACTGTTTGAATGATGTAGTCACAATCACTACTACATTTGGGGCCAAATTTTGACAGAAGTTTCCGACGGGTAACTTTTTATTACGAATTTGGTGTTTTTTTTTGTAATAGGCCCCAATGATGTTGGTATTTCGATGGGTGTTTAATTGACCATCGGAATTCTAACAGATTCGGGGTATAGATAAAAAAAAGTGAAATGGCCTCATCATTTTTATTTCGATTGGATAGAGGGAGCAGGAGAAAAGGAGAGAAAGTTGAGCATGGGAGAAGGTATGTGATTTATTCATCTTTCAAGCCTCTAGCATCATATTCGAATGCATTTCATTTTATTTGATTATGAATGCTCTCTGAAATGACCATATTCTACTAGTGTCGTGCCATAGCCAGTGCTTTATTTCTATTATTTGATGTTATTGGTGCTTGTGCTCAAGGATATCGATTCACTATATTCAAATGTTTGGATTCACATTTGTTGATATTACTGGCATATATGTTTAATGATGCCATTGTAAATTGCTATCATTGAAATGACTGCATTCTACTGGTGTCATGCCCTAGCTTGTGCTTTAACTCAATTATTTGATGTTATTGGTGCTTGTGCTCAAGGATATCCATTTTTTTGAAATTTTGACTGTGGTTATCAAATGGACAGCCCGTGAGCTTCTAGCTAGGTGCCATTTGTATTGATATCTTAGGGCATCAAATGTACTGTATCATTGATAGTTGATACTTTGTTAAAAGGAAATAGGACAAAGAATGATTTTTATTTAGTTTCTCTATTTTGATCCCTAAGTGGCTTACAACCCTAGAGAAGTATATGCAGATTTACGGATGCAGTTGCAGGATACATAGCAGCCGATAATTCACAATAAATCCATGCATCCAATTTGAATAGCAATTAATACAAAGAACTAGGGTCCTCCAATGGCCCAATCATCTGGACCTTGACTGTCCCCTCAACCAGTGACCCTTCAAAACTGGGTTATCATGCAATCAGTGAGTGATCCTTCATTCTCCTGGTGAGCTTCTAGGTAGGTGCCATTTTTATATTTGATAGCTTAGGGCATCAAATGTGTATTGTATCATTGATAGTTGAGACTTTGTTAAAAGGAAATAGGACAAAGAATGATTTTGATTTAGTCTCTGTATTTTGATCCCTAAGTGGCTTACAACCCTAGAGAAGTATATGGAGATTTATGGATGTAGTTGCAGGATACATAGTAGCTGATAATTTACAATAAATCCATTCATCCAATTTGAATAGCAATTACTACAAAGAAATAGGGTCCTCCAATGGCACAATCATCTAGACCTTGACTGTCCCCTCAACCAGCGATCCTTCAAAACTAGGTTATCATGCAATCAGTGAGTGATCCTTCATTCTCCTGGTTTGCCCTGCATCCAAACATATTGGAAATACACAATACAATGATAACAAGTCTTTCACAATCCCCCTTCCCTCAAGGAACACTATCAACCATCCCTTCCACATAGCATTTCAATGTTTTATGAGTGGATTGTGTAGGAACAGTTAACATTAAACAAGGAGAAAACTCCTCAACACATCTTGGAAACCATTGAATTCAATAATAAATGAAACCTAACACCAACACTATTCCTTCTATAGTTGCAGGATACATAGCAGTCGATAATTCACAAGAAATCCATGCATCAAATTTTTATAAGGATATCCTACTAATCAATAGGAATTTTCTTGAGATGACCAATGATTATGCATTTTGATGGCAGTGTGCTAGTTCAAAAGGATAATATAAATCTAAAACAATTTTTTCTGATTTTCTCAGACTATAAATGTGGTTAAAGGGAAAATATTATGTGGAAAACCCACAAACCAAGCTAGCAAATGATTGTACATCAATTTTTTCCTATATTCATTCAAGTATTGCTATGCTTCAGCTACCTGACCTTTGAGCTTCATTTAGAGGAATGTGTAGCTTTAAGATAGAGTTACTTCTTGGGTCTTACAATAGGGTGAAATATGATCAAGATTTGTTTAGGCTGTATCTTTGTTAGTCCCATTGTTAGGTTCTTATAGTTCATGGTTTGAATCTATTATGGTTGTGTAAGGGATTTGTAGATGCTTTTTCTAACATAATTATTGGACACCATGATTGGAACAACTAGTTATTGGCTATTGTTCACATGAATCATATCTATCAATGGTTCTTTGTGCTCAAGAATTCGTTGATCAATCTTTGAGATTTATTGTCCCAGCTTTAAAAGAGTGATAAAAGATATAGTGAGTGCTATATTTTCCAAGTGTTTTGTGGGTGCCATTATCTTCTAAGAGTAATTGCTGGAACCAAATTATGTTCTTTGCCTCAAGTAAATATTGCAGACACAACCATCTTCTTGGTGAAGGGTTTCTTCCATCCCCATGAGGCACTATTGCATGGTTTCCATTCCATTGTAGTATACTGAACCTAATTTAATACAAGTGAGCACTATTTTGGGTTCCATAATTTATGGCCCCTACACTGTGGTTGTTAGCCTAATTACGACAGGCCTACCTTTGCATATAATAAGAGGCCAACATGAAACAAACATCTAGAGGTTAGGGGGTTGTTCCCTGTCCATAATTTATTATTTAAGTGCTAAGTGATGATGGGTATATCGTGTAATTCATAACTAGTGTGTCTCTTTCTTTCTCTCCACATTTCACATTAGGAGTATATGTTATAAAATACTAATGAAATCAACTATAGGTCAAATCTAATCAAAATTGCAATATAAAGATTAAAATAGATCTTGAAGAAATATCAGAACCATTTTTGACAGATATTGTACAAATGAAGAGAATACTCCGAAGAGGAAATGCTTCAATGTGGAACAATTGAAGGACAATATTTTACTTTTATATGTACATCTGCAATGTTTTTGATATATTTTTGAGATAACAAAACCATAGAAAGAATAGCATATAGAAGAAAGTAAAGAATAATGATCATACTTTGAGATATTGTGGAAAATTAAAGGAAATAATGCTTGGTGGGGTTATCATGCAATCAATGAGTGATCCTTCATTCCCCTCTTCTATTGACCCTTCAAAACTGGGTTATCATGCAATCAGTGAGTGATCCTTCATTCTCCTGGTCTGCCCTGCATCCAAACATATTGGAAATACACAATACAATGATAATAAGTCTTTCAAAATCCCCCTTCCCTCAAGGAACACTATCAACCATCCCTTCCACATAGCATTTCACTATTGTATGAGTGGATTGTGCAGGAACAGTTAACATTAAACAAGGAGAAAACTCCTCAACACATCTTGGAAACCATTGAATTCAATAATAAATGAAATCTAACACCAACACTATTCCTTCCATTCACTTCTACCAAGAATAAAGAATTTAATCCATTCAAAATTACATATAATCATTAGACAGTTACATTTCCTGACTATGTAGAGGAATAGTCACGACTAAAACGATCAAAACTACTTTCACCCTTGCACAAGCTATTCCAAAATTCAAGTAAAATGAGCAATATGCTATATCAAATCATTCATATTCATAGTAACCATTCAAAGGATCATTTTGTCAATGAACCCTCTGACTGTACCCTTACGATAGAGAAAGGAAACCTCAAAATAGAGAAAGAAAACTTAGTAAAACTACTCTATGCCGATGTTTGTGAGGAAAACTTAATCACGACATCAAGTATCATCTCATCATGGTCTATTCACCATGTTTCAACACCCCATTCATTCTGATCTATTCAACTTACACCATTCTTCTTCTCCAAGACTCAAAGGCTTGAAACAGTATATGTGGTAAAAATTCATGAAATACTAAAGAAGACTTGCTATTTGTCAGACATATCTTCATTGTCCCCCACAAAAAACTAAGTAATTACTACTCTACCCTTAATTTATTTAACAATGCACCATATTAGATAAAGTAGGTTCTATCACACATGGCATGAACTCTCTTCAAACTCACAATATGTATCATGAGTTTTTTAGCTAACATTAGATAATTGAATTACATATGTAGGTACCTGGACTCCTTTCATGAGCATCCCACACAGTCTCATGGATCGATAGGTATAACTCAATACACCCTATAGAGATTAATGTATTTCACATTTTGCAAAATATCTCGCATTACTTGCTATCTCTCTCATTTGATGGAGTGCAGGTAGTAGCAAATAGGTATTTGTCAGATGTGTCTTCCTCGAGAGAAGAAAGTGAGTCATTTAGTATGTCTGAATTAGGAACATCAACTAGAGGTCAAAAGACTAGAAGTAAATTCAATAGACGTATGAAATTTTTCCTTGCTCAAGGGGGGTCATGTTCTTATTATGATGAGAGAAAAGGCGACATCGAGGTGCCCTCTAGGTACCAAAATCTACAGAAACAATGGGTCCCCAAGGAAATTCCTCCAATAAACACTGATTTTAGTGTTAAAGGCAAGATATATCGTATTGCACCATCGTCAATACATGCTTTGGGCTTATTTTCCATGGATGGCATAAAGGTCTCTTACAACAAAGTTGTTGAATTGATGGAGTATGTTGGACCTTGTTACGATTACAAAAGTTGGATGTGAATTGTTCAATATAAAAAAAGTATGCGTAGGTATGCACTCTTGGCAAATTATATTCAACAAAAAGATAATGAGCAAAGTAAAAGAGTGGCTATATACATTGACAGAAGGCCAAAAGCATTAGGGAATATTGTAGGTTTTATAAATAGCACGCAACTTCTGTCAACTATTAAGCAACCCAATTGCATATTTGAGGCATGCAAGAGAAATCATGTATTTGTATGTGCAATAAAATCAATAAGTGTAGGGGAAGAGCTACTTATTGATTACAATTTGAATCACATAGATACAAATAATGTCACTATCATTAGGGTGCAGGTACATACTATGTACCATTAAATAATTGAGTTTTTTTGCCAACCACATTTAGAGAGTCTCCTCACCATCCACCTCATCTCCATCATCATCTTCTCATGAAATTTATTAATGTAGTCCTTTCTAACTATTGGTTAAATTTAAATAATAACACAAGACAAAAATATGGAGCAACCACGTAGTGGGGACAATGATGATCATGCATGCACTTCTTCCCAGCAGGTAAACCTCTTTGTTATTGAACTACAAATTAGCTAGAAGCAAAATGTTAAATAAAGTTTTTTATTATATTCTTTTCATCACTATTTCAGATTAATTCTAATAGTGTTAGTAATATTGTTGTCACAGATAGGTGGTCAGCAAAGAAAGGGAAAGGAACCCACAGTCCCTGAAGAGGAGTCCTTTGACAAGGACCTAGTTGTTGATTTGGGTGCTTGTGATGAGCTGGTCTCTGCAATTAAAAAATGCCTCCACAAAATTGGAAATAGATTGGCTGAATTGGCATCTATATTCCCTCCAACTCTTGAGTCACAAAAGAGGGCAACTAATTTGATGCACCTATCTCAAAATTACTGAGTAAGTATTAATGTAATTTTTAATTATAACAAAAGTTCAATAATAGTTTTTATGTTATAGTAGTCTTTTATGTCATTAAAAAATAAGCGGATGTGTTTCTTTTACAACTTTTTTTGCATAATTTTGATCCTTGCGGCCATGATGAGGGTACTACAGCTGGTTCAGGTAGATCGCATGTTGGACTATATTTTTTTTACTCTCTAACAATATTGTCCATGCTAATCATCAGTTTTATTATGCTCTAACAATCTTATTCTTCAGCACATGTCAATGATCATTTACTATCACCACCTCATACAATGGCAGGCTCAGATGTACTACATCCTGTAATGTTGACAACACATAGCATGGCCACAAACGCCATGGCACCACCTACTCATAAAGGTATTTTATTTTCTCTATCATTATATATATGTTTATTTCCCTTGAAGTGTTCTTTCTTAGGGCCATTTCATAATGGATTCAATTTATGCAACAGGGGATGCAACACTTGATGGTGATTTTCATAGATGTACTAGTATTGCTAGTACAGGAATGGTGAAGGATTTCATATTGCTTGTGTCTGAAGAAGAAGGACTTCTGTTGAAAATAGAAAAACTTCCAGGTACTTTAAAGATTGGACCTTTCTTTTACTATACAATCATATGTTAATTACACCTTGCATTCAATATGAGAAGCTTACATCTATTGTGTTCTTATTTTATACTATTATATCCTTCGACTAATGATCCCATGATTATTTTGTAGGGAATGATGTTTTCTATAGTAAACTTAATGACGAGTGTTTGCGAATATTCGGGCCCACCATCTGTACAGGGTGAAACATCATATCTGAACTAAAATGCCAATCCACTATTTTGATTTCATATCATTGCTAGGATAGTTATCATTACATCCATTTTTTAATCTAACACTATTTTCTTTCTTAAAAGGTGGAAAACCCAAAATCAAAAGTTAAAGGATGATCTCGTAGAGAGTATGACAAACTTGTTTGGACCTCGTGCATTTGAAAAGGGTAAGCTCCTTCAAAGAGCTGGGATATGTTTGAGGTATATTAGGGACCAGTACATGTGTACATTAACCAAAAACCCACATTACCAACACCCCCCTTGCATTCCTGATTTAGAGTGGAAATCTATTATTCTGGATGCGAATGAGAAAATTGAAGTAAAAAAAGGAAATACACCACCAGAGAACAGAAGAAGGTATGTGATACTATTAAGAATGTAATTGTGTACTAAATACTCTTCATATTTATATGAACTAACATATTTCAATCTCTTCATAGATTGCATGACACATCAAAGGCAACAAAGGCAAGATTGTAAAAGCACAGGCAACACAAGCAAGGCTCTGGCGGTTATTCAAAACTTGCTGCACGAGTTGTAAGTGTTGGAAAAATACAATCTTTACATTATTTTTAACATTGAAAATAATTCTTTGATCTTTAAATATTTATTTATAATTTGAAATCTTTTTTTGTTTTGATGAAAAAATAAAATAAAATTTGACGATACCAAGCAAAAATGCAGGGCGTAGAGTTCAATATAAGTCTCACAGAAGAGGACAAGAGAATTGGCTTCCAACAAGGCTATAAAGCCGTGGCAGAAAGAATAAGAAGTGCACAAGGTTCTACTCATGGATCCGTCGGGGTAAGTAAGCTAAATAGATGATATTTCAAATTTAATTATTTACCAATTAGTTTATTTGATGTTAAGTTCCAACATAAAGTGAGTAAATTTTTTTTAAGTAAGAAAACAAGGATAACATGAATGTGTATGAAATTGAAATGCAGCCTGCCGATTCTTGCCGTACACAACCTATGGGTGTTGATGACAATGAGGATGTGCATCACAGTAATACAAGTAAACATCTTAAATTGATTGGTGTAGTAATACAAATTTAATTGCAATTGGTGTTTGGATTAATGTAACAATTTGTATTGTAGCTGTAGAGAGTGTAGAGGCCGTTGTTAATGAGCATGTTGAGGTTGAGGCCGAGGCCAAACAAACTGACCTCGATGTTGATGATGTGACTAGATCAGGTAAAGAGCTATACGATTATGGCCTGTAAAGTACTGAAATACTTTAAAATGTTTAAAATGTTTTTAATTATAATAAAATGTTTTTAATTTAACCCTTTTATATGTTATTGCAAATGACCCTCCTTTGCATCAACAGAGAACTAGGCGTGCATTGAGATCTAATGAGAGGGTAAATGATCATGATGATGATATCGATACTCATCTTAACAATTACATCTTAAAAACTAGAAATCAAAAGAAAAAAAAGAAATGATTGTCATCTATGCACCTTAATTGATAATGACTGATTTTTATATGCCAATGAATTTAATTATGTGGTAGTGAATGTTCATAAATTTTATAATGTGTTAATGAATGTTATCATGTGATAATTAATGAATGTTACATTTTATTAATGGATGAAATAATGAATGAATGTTAGATGTTAACGGGGAATTTAGAGTGATGTTAGGGGGGGGGGGGGTGGGGCCAAATGAGCTTCCACCTTCACGTGGTTGGCCTTGTTTAGTACAGAATATAAAACTATTCTCAAAAAAAAGTGAAGCTCAATAAGTTTGTTCCTTATATAGGGTCTCAAGTGTAGCTTTTATCCCACTCTCAACATTGCAAGGCTACACATATATAATATGGTAGATCTAGGGAACAAATATACTACAACATAGAATGAGTCAACTTGAATCTATAGTTTCTTCATTCACAATGAAAATTCAAATTACAAGCCATATTTTAGATTTAATATTCATATTTATCTTCATCATAATCATAGCCATCACGGTGAACATTTGGTTCAAATTCATTTGAACCAAACTCCATGTTGGGTACCATTATAAGGCATGGAGTGTGGTCATACCCATGTTACCATAATAATGAGTTAGCCTATAAAATTATGAATAAAATACCCCATGTATCATATTTATAATACTGCAGGTGCACTTGAGATTGGCCCAGGCACCCAAGTTCCTACCAAAGGAACCCAAGTCGAACCTAGAGGAGAACAAAAGTAGAATCAGAACCCAGCCTCAAACAAAGAACCAGATAACTTGGCTTTTTTCTAATTCAAGTTTATTTCTGAATTAATCTCCAATTCCAACCTGATTATTCCATATTTTTTTTTCCAATTTTTCTTCTTCCTCGCTCCAAATTCAAGGATCACCACCCATGACTTATGTTGTTATTTCCTTTTACTAATTGTGCTATTTTAAGGATCACCGCCCATGACTTGGTTAAGATGATGAATGCTGGCAATGCCTTTATTACCAAGGAATCACCACCCGCCATTAATGAATATTAATGATCATTGTTTCCTAAGGGTAATTGCTATTTGTGTATGCTGATCACCCAAGTCTTTGGCTGTGATTTGCATGCTCTGAGGTTTGTCAGAAGTTGGGGTATGACATGCTGGTTGGATTATAACATATTGACACTTACACCATGAAGAAGACAAATGATTAAATAGAAAGAGAGGACAAACTGAACCATCTTGTGGTTAGTCTATATCACATTGAGAAACAACGTCAAGACTCGAGAATCAAAACAATCAAAAGTTTCTTCAAGACCATGAATGATCAACAACATTCCATTAGAAAACAAAACACTAATCTATATTATCATCAAGCCATAAAATATGTCTTTAAAGTTTAGAAGCATCACAAGAACTTTCAAGAAACATAGTACTATCCAAGGACCAAAATTAATACCCTCCAAATGATTATGATTATGTTGATGTTGATGTCTATAATTTATGTCTAATGATTATGATGATGTTGATGTTGATGTCTATAATTTATTTCACTTACTGATGCTTGCCCAGATTGAATTTTGAATTGCTAGGCTGGAGAAAACTTTCAAAGTTTAGGGTCTGTTCTACATGATACTCTTAGTTACAACTCAAATGGAACTCAACATGTTTTTGATGCTCGGCAACCCACTGCAGAAACTCATCCGTAGGTGAAATTTAATTCTATGAATCTTGGCATTGTTAATGTTATTACTTTTCCTCACATTTCATATGAAAATGTATCTTGGCACTATCTTATTCTTATTACAATGTTCTTTGTTGTGGGGTAGAAGGTCAATCTTCATTGTCTTCATTGTGGGGGATAGTGAAGATTTCTCTGACAAATAGCAGGTCTTCTTTAGTATCTTATAATAACATACTAAACTGATAAAGGTGTTATGGGCATTTAATCTGCAATTACTAATAGACTAAGCATATTATTACTATGCTTAGTGTTCCATTTAAATGCATTTAACACAAATTTTTTTTTTACAAAACTAAACCAATGGCATGTTTACAACAAAGATGTGTTGAGGAGTTTTCTCCTTGTTTAATGTTAACTGTTCCTGCACAATCCACTCATACAATAGTGAAATGCTATGTGGAAGGGATGGCTGATAGTGTTCCTTGAGGGAAGGGGGATTGTGAAAGACTTGTTATCATTGTATTGTGTATTTCCAATATGTTTGGTTGCAGGGCAGACCAGGAGAATGAAGGATCACTCATTGATTGCATGATAACCCAGTTTTGAAGGGTCATTGGTTGAGGGGACAGTCAAGGTCCCGATGATTGGCCATTGGAGGACCCTATTTCTTTGTATTAATTTATATTCAAATTGGATGCATGGATTTCTTATGAATTATCAGTTGCTATGTATCCTGCAACTGCATCTGTAAATATGCATATACTTCTCTATGATTGTAAGCCACTTAGAGATCAAAATAGAGAAACTAAATCAAAATCATTCTTTGTCCTATTTCCTTTTAAAAAAGTCTCAACTATCAATGATACAATATACATTTGATGCCCTAAGCTATCAAATATAAAAATGGCACCTACTTAGAAGCTCACTAGGAGAATGAAGGATCACTCATTGATTGCATGATAACCCAGTTTTGAAGGGTCACTGGTTGAGGGGACAGTCAAGGTCTGGATGATTGGGCCATTGGAGGACCCTAGTTCTTTGTATTAATTTCTATTCAAATTGGATGCATGGATTTATTGTGAATTATCAGCTGCTATGTATCCTACAACTACATCTATAAATCTGCATATACTTCTCTAGGGTTGTAAGCCACTTAGGGATCAAAATAGAGAAACTAAATAAAAATCGTTCTTTGTTCTATTTCCTTTTAACAAAGTATCAACTATCAATGATACAATACATTTGATGCCCTAAGCTATCAATACAAATGGCACCTAGCTAGAACCTCACGGGCTATCCATTTGATAACCACAGTCAACATTTCAAAAAAATGGATATCCTTGAGCACAAGCACCAATAACATCAAATAATTGAGTTAAAGCACAGGCTAGGGCACGACACTAGTAGAATGCGATCATTTCAGTGACAAAAATTTAGAATGCGGTCCTTTGGCATGTATTAAACAGAATAGAATTTTTAGCATATTATTATCATTCTATTTCTTTGTTGTAAACATGCCATCAGTTCAGTTTTGTAACTTCACTATTGTATGAGTGGATTGTGCAGGAACAGTTAACATTAAACAAGGAGAAAACTCCTCAACACATCTTGGAAACCATTGAATTCAATAATAAATGAAACCTAACACCAACACTATTCCTTCCATTCACTTCTACCAAGATAAAGCATTTAATCCATTCAACATTACATATAATCATTAGACAGTTACATTTCCTGATGGTGTAGAGGAGCAATCACGACCAAAATGATCAAAACTACTTTCACCCTTGCACAAGCTATTCCAAACTTCAAGTAAAATGAGAAATACGCTATATCAAATCATTCATATTCATAGTAACCATTCGAAGGATCATTTTGTCAATGAACCCTCTAACTGTACCCCTACGGCAGAGAAAGGAAACCTCAAAATAGAGAAAGGAAACTTAGTAAAACTAGTCTATGCTGATGTTTGTGAGGGTACAGTCATGATAAGTGCCTCTCAAACCTCTCCAAACATGTAAGATTTTCTTTAAATACTTTATTGATCTCTTCTAAACATTAACCAAATCAAACCTACATTTGAATCCACACACAATAACCCCAAAATGAAGGGTTTTGTATCCTTTAATGAATCTTAGTCACTGGTAGCGCATGGATAGTGAAACCAGTAGTCTTCAAAGCATTCAATAAGTGACTGGATTGTATTTAATACACACTATTACTTCCATTCACTTCTACCAAGAATAAAGCATTTAATCCATTCAACATTACATATAATCATTAGATAGTTACATTTCCTGACTGTGTACTAGAGGAACAGTCAGGAAATGTAACTGTCTAAACGATCCAAACATTTGAAAATAGTGAATCAATATCTTTGAGCACAAGCACTAATAATATCAAATAATGGAGATAAAGCATAGGCTAGGGCACGACACCAGTAGAATGTGGTCATTTCAGAGAGCGTTTGTGATCAAATAAAATGCAATGCATTTGAAATTTGTAGTCGAATATGATGCCAGATGCTCGAAAGATGAAGAAATCACATACCTTCTCTCGTGCTCAGCTTTCACTCCTCTATCCAATCGAAATAAAAATGATGAGGCTGTTTCACCTTTTTTTTTCATAGCCAAATCTTCCTTGTACCACACGAAGAACATGCCATTGGTTCAGTTTTGTAATTTATTTTTTTGTGTAATTAGTAATTGGTAGATTAAATGTAGATAACACCTTTAACAGTTTAATTAGCATGTTATTATCATATCAGATAAAGTATGTTTAAGAATTGTTGGGACTGGTCGTTTTGCATGTATTAAACATAATAGAATTTTTAGCATATTATTATCAATCTATTTCTTTGTTCTAAACATGCCATTGGTTCATTTTTGTAGATTTGTTTAATCCGTTAAATGCATTTTTCATGAGGAGGGGTCTTGTTCTCAGGAGATTGATGAAGATTGTGCACCTCAAAAACCAATTCATAAGGTACCAATCATGTTTCCTATTCGCTTATATTTTTGGATTGGTAAATCTCCTTATAAGTTTCATGTCCTTTCTTTTGATTACTATGGATGAGATATATATCTTACATTTAACATTCAACTTCTTTACATTTTAGAACATGTAGTGTGTTTTTTGAGGATTTTACCAAATCAACTTTTAACATAAACTGAAAATACCAAACTGATATCTTGCCCTTTCAACTTGACAAAATATTTGCATTTGATTAATAACTACAAGCAACTAAATGATAAATCCACGTACCTGTATCTTTGTAAAATACTTGCAACATCGAAAAGATGGCTAAGTGGCTGCCACCATGATTTTTATCTACTGAATATGGAAAAAAAAAACACAAAAAAAAATCGAATAGAAAACATGATTGGTCATTTTAGAGAGCATTCATGATCAAATAAAATGCAATGCCTTCTCTCACGCTTGATCAACTTTCACCCGCTCATTTTGTCCCACTCCTTTTCTCTACAAATGAAATAAAAATGATTTGGCCATTTCAAAATAGTGAATCGATATCCTTGAGCACAAGCACCAATAACATCAACTATTTTGATATGTGGGTACCCCAATGTTGGCAAGAGTTCTTTTATTAATAAGATTGCTCTGCAAGCTTGAATAAGTGATAAATTTTGGCAAATGAAGAGTAGAAAGATGATGATATTCCTGAGATCATGGATGGACACAATGTTGCAGATAGAATGGGAAGACATCTTTCTAGACTGGCCCTGGATCCTTCGACAATTAGGGTAGGATCCAGACCCAAGGTAAAAAGATGTCTTCCTTTTTGTTGTGGAATTATCCCTTCTTTGGCCTGCACTCATTCCTCTTCTAAAAAATGGTTATCTAGAAACTTTGGATACTATTTCTCATCCATGCACGGAATGTGCTAGTGATCGTATAAAATTACTTTAGGCCTCTAGTATTGATGAGATGTACAAGTGTAAAATATTTTTGCAAGACTGGGATCAATTTGTGTAGTTTACATAAATGCAAGGTGGTGATTATTCTTGATGATTGATAGGTAGCTAGGACAGTAGCTAGGACTAAAGATAACACAGCTCAAGAGACCATCATAGGTTGTCTCTTTCTTCGGTCTATATTATTGACAGAATGTTTTACCTTTCGTTAGCTCATCAAATCTGGGGATTTGAAAGAATTTAATAGAATATTTTCATGACAACGTATATTATTTAAGTTGACGCTGTATGAATTTATCTACTTCGCGCACTTGTATACTATGAAGACGGCAATAAAGAAGCATCTCCTCCCATGGCCATGCTTCTTTATTACCGTCCTCATAGTCTACAAGTGTGCAAAGTAGATAAATTCATGCAACGTCAACTTAAATAATATACATTGTCATGAAAATATTCTATTAAATTCTTTCAAATCCCCGAATTTGATGAGCTAATGAAAGGTAAAATATTCTGTCAATAATATAGACTGAAGAAAGAGAGAACCTATGATGGTCTCTTGAGCTATTTTATCTTTAATGTGCATATCCGTCAATTTTTTAACACTTCATAATTAATTTTGATAAAAGTGCTATGCATTTGACAGATAAAATGTTAGAGAAAAATAATTTACGACAGTAATGCTATACGTTCGACAGGGAAACCTGTCGGAGAAATGCTGAAGGACTATCACTCTTCCAACAATTTAAGTGTCAAAAATAGACATTTTTTGACAAAAAATTTGACATTAATGCCATATCACCAAAAGGTATATCTGTTGGAATTAGGTGGAAACTGTCACTATTCCAACAGTTATAATGTCGGAAAGGATATGTTTTCAACAGTTAATTCCGACAGAGATTGTATATTTCTGATAGGTCATTGTGTCAGAATTCTGATGGATGAACCTCAGAAAATGCCATAATGAAGTTGTTTCCATGTGAAAGTTTTCGATGTGATATGGTGTTGGTAAACCGACGGATACGTCTTCTGTCACAATTTCCTATGCAAAAATGGTGACAGACTCATCTGTCGAAATGCTAACAAATTAGCATTGCAAATCCGACAAATGGCCATCAGAATTTGACCTCAAATGTAGTAGTGAATAGTGACTCACTAGGTGTTCATGTAGACATAAATGCAGCCATTTAATCTCTGAAACATTCTTCTGAGTGCACATGTCCTGTAGCATGGTTTTTCTTTCAGAAGTGTATGACTTGACTATGCACATGCATAATTGTAGATGAGGATCAATAATAGGATGCCATTCATTGCTTAGATATTTTTTTATGTAACCCCCATCTCTCTTTTCTTTGCAGGTTCTGGATCACACAGGGGCACACTAGATTCATACCCGGGTAAAAAATTCATCACTTCAGGAAATGTCTAGCACCCTTATTATTTATGTTCATCCTCTTATGTATGCCTGTACTCTTGCATTTTCTTCTGAAAGTTATTTTCCTTGTATAGTATATAAAACTTATTTTTCATATATATACATGTAATCTTGAGATGCCAAAATTTCTATTTCTTTACATGTATCTTTGCATGAAATGAACACAAATTAAACAAGATCATCTAATAATGAAAACTAGGGTACTGTAGTCACTCATCTAGTAATTAGTTCCCCAAACCATTACTAAAGATTGAACATAAGTCCAAGTCCCCAAACCTATTGTTCTATGTGTCCTTATTGCCTTCGTAATTTTGGTTCAATCCCTATAGGATACCCAATCCTAGAGGCCAAGGAAAGTACCCAAGATCACTTGAAAGAAAGATTAATGAAACCATTGTCCTTATGTGGGTAAACCCATATAAGTGTTCTTCCTTTGCATCACAACTCCTACTTGAGGATCCACAATCATGCATTTAGGTTCAAGACTTATTATTACCTTGGTCCTTTTGAATTTTAGGATGACATCTCAATTGGGAAAGGCAAACCAAAACCTTTCATAGACCAATAACAACCAAGGCATGTGGGTGCTCTTCTGTTGTACAGTTATACTTATAAAATATATGTACAGTTATAAAATTTCATGCCTTGAAATTTTATAACATAGTCCCTCTTCATCAAAATAGAATGGAAATGGCGATTCAATGCATCTACCCACATTTTATGTGCTTTGAGCCAATGAAATTTTTATCATCATGATGAAGTAATAATGCATTAAATGTCTTACTGATGTCCCTATTTGATTGGCCAGTGCTCTATTTGTTATATTGCTACTATAAAAATAGAATGGCAGTGGTGATTCAATGCATCTACATCCTCAACAACATGGTAGCATTGATACAATAACAAAAAATACATTACAAATGCCAAGCTCACGGTCTCAATAAAATAAATAGTGTATAAAACAATATATGGTGTACAACAACAACAAGCATGCAATGACAACAATAACATTGCATGATGCCTGAGCTCAAATTCAAAATAGTAAGTGTATTAATGTATGATCTAATATCAACAACCTCATTGACCATTACCTTTCACTCCTCCATCATTATAGAAAAGATAACTACCTACAACTATACTTCATAATTCCCTCTTTGAAGTATATATATATCAAGTATAATTATGAGTTTACATCATATATTTAGTCTTAATAAAATCTTATAAAACAACATAAAACTAACCTAGAATACTGTCTTAATAAAATCTTAATAAAACAAATATTTAGTCTTAATAAAATCTTATAGAACAACATATATTTTGTGAAGTTTTTGATCTCTCTTTATTTGTTTTGTTGTTGATATTCACTATGTGGTACTCCCTGTTTATGATCATTTCATGAGGAAATGTCTTGATGGCTCGTGAGCTGCAAGCTAGGGCATCATGCATTGTTTATAAGCTCACTTTTTGAGCACCTCATGTCCCTATTTGATTGGCCAGTGCTCAAATAGTGAGCTCATAAACAATGCATGATGCCCTAGCTTGCAGCCCGTGAACCATCAAGATATTTCCTCATGAAATGATCAAGACATTTCTCATGAAACCATCATAAACGGAGAGTACAACATAGTGAATATCAACAAAAAAACAAATAAAGAGAGATCAAACACTTCACACAATGCCTTGAAGGTAATAGCAACGATGCCCTAACTCTCAAAGCTCGCGGGTCATCAAGCATTCCAAATGAAAAGATGTAAACAATGCCAGTATTAAACAATGAGCTCATGAACAATGTATGATGCCCTAGCTTGCAGCCCACGAGCCATCGAGACATTTCCTCATAAAATGATCATAAACGGGGAGTACCACATAGCTAGTGAATATTAGCAACAAAACAAATAAAGAGAGATCAAACACTTCACACAATATATGTTGTTTTATAAGATTTTATTAAGACTACATATATTGTTTTATTAAGATTTTTTTAAGACAATATTTTGGATTAGTTTTATGTTGTTTTATATGATATTTATTAAGACTAAATATATGATGTAAACTCAATATAAAAAATAGAGTACCGACCAATCAAATAGGAAAATGAGGTTCTCAAACAATGAGCTCATAAACAATGCATGATGCCCTAGCTTGCAGCCTGCTAGCCATCAAGATATTTCCTCATGAAATAATCATAAACAGGGAGTACCACATAGTGAATATCAATAGAAAAAAAATAAAGAGAGATCAAACACTTCACATAATGCCTTGAAGGTAATAGCAACGATGCCCTAGCTCTCAATGCTCGTGGGTCATCGAGCATTCTAAATACTAAGATGTAAACAATGCCACTATTAACATTCATATTGTGCCATTATATCAACAAATGACATCAAAATGAAATTGAGTTAATGAGAAGACAAAGCTCGAATGCCTACCTCAAGTGCTAGTGCCCTCTTCCCACATGGTGTCAGCCTCTTTCTGCATGCCAAACTCAAATGCCCTCTTCGTACCACGCAAAAGTGTAGTGCCGTCTTCGCGGTAGCTCTTTGAATTCACAAAAATTACAAATGACACTTTCTTTTTCTTTCTTTTTTTTTTGTTTATAACCAAGTTGGTGTTGCAATTAAATCAACAAATGCCATCAAAATGAAATTGAGTTAATGAGAAGACAAAGGGTTAAAGAATAAACTCATTGACTCTATGACAACACTTTTTGGACCCAAAGTCTTTCATAGACTTAGACTCCTTGACAATGTGGACACTATTTTGAAGTATATTAGGGACAACTATAGTAGACAAATAGAACACAACCCTTATTATGAGTGGCCTCCCTATATTCCTATTAATGAGTGGGAGGATCTTAAAATGGATGCACTTGAGAGAAGCGCAAGACATAGTGGACAAGTAGTATCACCCAAGGAAAGAAGGTACATGATAATGTTAATAATGAAATTATGTACTATTTACTCTTTGTACTTATGTGATCTAACATATTTCAAACATCACATAGGTTTCTTGACACAACAAAGGAAACAACAACAAGAAAACAAAAGCACGGGCAACACAAGCTTGGCTCGGGTGGATATTCAAAACTTGCTGCATGAGTTGTAAGTATTAGTAAATGAAAAATTGTATGAAAATATTTATAATTAAATTGAAATCAATTTAGTTTTGATGAAATTCACTACAATAAAAATTCATGATACCAATAAAAAATGTAGGCCTTGGAGTTCAAAAAATTGATTACAAAAGCGGACAAAAAAATAGGCTACAAACAAGGCTATAAAGTCATGGCTGAATGATACCGAGCAATGAGTGCACAAGGTTCTTCTGCTATATTTGTTGATCAGGTAAATAAGCCAATTGATTTTTATTTCAAGTTGAAAAATTTACCAATTATTGTATTTGATGTTAAGTTCCAACTAATTATTTACATTGGAATGCAGCCTGCCGATATTGATACTGCACTAGCTGAGCACGACGGAGGCATCGATTCTAATGTGAATTGTAGTACTCAAGGTATACATTTTCTATTCGAATTTTGATTAATGAATATTTAATACAAGTAAACATGTTAAATTGAATTTGGCGTAGTAATAAAAATTTAATTATAATGTGTTGGGATTAGTAAAACATTTTGTATTGTAGTTGCAGGGGATGTAGAGGTTGTTCCCGATGAGCGTGTTGAGGTTCAAGCTGCCGGGAAAGATGATGTGGTTGGACAATGTAAAGAGCGTCACATTTATGTTTTTTAAAGTATTTAAATGTTTGTAACAATAATGAATATATTTTTAAATTAACCCCAATTATGATAATATGTTTTTAATTGAAGCCTTTTATTTGTTATTGTAGAGGACCCACCTTTGCAAAGGACAGTGAGATCACGTGCATGACTGAGAAGAAATGATGATGTGGACATAGATATGCCTCTACAAAAATATAGGGAAGCAAAAAAAAAGAAATAGCCAAAAAAAAAATGATTCTCATTTATGCAAATTATTTGATAATGACTGTTGTTTATTTCTTGATGTTTCTTTGATAATGACTGATGTTTATTTCTTGATGTTTATTTGATAATGACTGATATTTATTTACACATTTTTGAGCTTAGTTCCATGTTTTCTTTCTTTCTTTCATTTGAAATGTTAATCAGTTGCATACAAAGGTATGTCGTAAGTCTATAGGGTTTTCTCCCTCCAAGCGTATTGTTTCTATTATTGTTTCTTCTACTCTTCTCAAAAAATCTATTTATCGCTACTAGAAACACTGAGTTTCCTTTTATACATTGTTGTAATGTTGGAGGGGTTTTCACTAAATTTTAGTGGATTTCATATTTTGGGAGAAATTAGTATTAGAATGTTCAATGGGTTCTTTTCTAAAACACACTACTTGAACAACAACAAAACTTGTAATACAAATGCTGATTGCAACTACCAAGTTAAAAGCTTAAAAAAAAAATGTTAAATCATCATCTTGTCTAGAATGGTTAATCAATTGTTTAAGGTGGATTAGTTGTGATGATGAGACACACCATTCTGATTCTTGGAACTTGATTTGTAACCATAAGTGATGGAGTTGAGGGGAGATGAAGGAATACCGAATAGTGAATTTGGAAATATTCATCAGAGAAATTGCAGTGGAGGTTTGATCAATAAAGAAGATAGTAATGACCAGAGGAGATTGAATAGTGGTTACAGTTGTAGTGGGGAAGAAAGTGGAGGCCATCCATGAAGAAACTTGCTGACAAAGATGGTGTACAAGAAACAAAGGAGACTAGTGTACTTTTTAATAATAACAAAAGTTCAATAATGATTTTAGATGTTAACTATGACAATCTCTTGGTTTTAGGCAATGCAAAAGGAGACACCTAGTTCAATATGCAATCTCAATTCATATACATAGGATATCAGGTGGAGCTAAATAACACAACAGGGTTGCATTTTTTATAGAGGTCTTTAATTGTGTATTTTAAGTTATAGACCATCACGAACATTGTAATTTTGACCTATTAAAAAAATGTAAACGTGTTGTGTTTTCTCAGCTCCATCTGTTATCCATGCATATTCTTCTTGTGTTGCACGTGCATTCTCAATTTAGAGTGGGAAAATCTTTTTTCAATGCGAGGGAGAGAAGCCAAACACATAAAGAACATGCAAATAAACACGACAACTACAAAAGATAAATGTAGGTATCACAACATATGAGAAACATAAATGTAGGCATCATGGTCACAATTGTTTGGAGACACAACATAATTGAATTGTATACCTAGAAAATGCAACACAACCACTACTCCTATAGTTCTAAGTTGACACTACAGGATCCAAAAACCATATATAGATTCCTTATCTTTGGTTTTTGGATCCCGCAATGTCAACTTGGAACTGCAAGAGTATGATTGTGTTGCATCATCTGGGTATAGCATTCAATTATGTTGTGTCTCCAAACAATTGTGACTATGATGCCTACATTTATGTTTCTCAGTTGTTATGTCCCAGGACCCCTTATGACCCTTTATGACCCTTTACGATCCCTAAGAATACATCTTAGAGGTCTTAAAGTGTCATAAAGGGTCATAAGAGGATCCTATGAGGGGCCTGATGAGCTTCCACCTTCACGTGGTTGGCCTTGTTAAGTAGAGAATGTTAAACTATTATCAAAACAAAGAGAAGCTCAATAATTTAAGATCTCAATCAACGTATGACAAATATATATTTCTTTTTAAAAAATAGTGTGAGCCGTTGCAATTATGATGGAAACCAAAGAATAACTGATGAAAAAAATAAAAGTGATGACTATCTTTCAGAAACATCAATCACTTCAAGGAGAAATGATCACTTCAGCTCACCTCAAGAAGTCTTGACCCAAGATCAAGTCATATCGATCCATCTCAATGGCTACCAAATCAACAGATCTCAATAGATCTCTACCAAGAACTGAGTCGCTAAGAAACACCACATACCACACCACGAACCCGCTGTGAAGAGGCACCCAATGTCTCATAAGTCGCATCAAATGACCCACTTTATATAATCCAAGTCTCTCTGCTTGGTTCACCAAGAAGAAGACTTCTCCAAAGTCATCATAGACACCATAGTGATCTACAAATTTCCATTGTGCAAGTTCTGCAAGTCAAGTCATTGCTACACTCCATAGGAACAAAGCACATCCAATTCAGACCAAAGAAGTCAAGAAGTCACTTGAATCAAATCCAAATGCAATCAAGTCCACATATATCCCACAAACACATCAGGAAGAATGCATCTCTGATCGCTGCACTAGCTTCTTGTCATCTATCGAATCTACTGCAAAGTCATCTCTGAATGACATAACCAAATCATGAGCACAAATAAAAGACCTCGACTCACCAAACCACCTTGCAAGTCGATCAAGATCCAAAATTAATACAACCAGCTTGAACCAGATCTGCAAGAACACCGTTTTGAATCTATACAAACTCAATCAACAAATATATATATATATATATATATATATATATATATATATATATATATATATATATATTAAAAAAATTGTGAATTCTATCGCATTTATGATGTCATTAGAAAATTGATGACAATCTGTCAGAAACTTCTGACGAAAAATTGTCGCATGCAAAAAATTTCCATCAGTAAACAATCTACCAACGACGGTAATCCGTTGAAACATTAGGATGGTTAACCATCACATGTACAACATTTACGTCAGTAAACTAATTACATCCGACATCTACCCATTAAAATTGGGATAGCTACAAATAGACATGACAATGTATTCACTGTGTTGAAACCCCCTTTTTGTGACGGCTATAGTCATCTTAATTACGACGCCAATCATAGCTGTCATTTTTTTTGACTACAAAACTACGACGGTGGGTGGTGTCATAATATCAACGATAAACCATCCCAATTCTGACACCCTGCCATCAGAAAAAGGTCTCAAATGTACTAGTGTCCCAATCCTAATAGAAACCCTTGTGGAGGATTCAAATCCTTGAATCCACAAGTATGGATACTCCAAATGGATGTAGAATTATAAGATGTAGGATGTCTCAAATCAATTTCCTTTAGATCTTCAACACCAATGTTGAATGGATCTTGGAATAGGAAGAAGATTGAATGGATATGGATGGAGAAATATTCAACATGAGGGCTTCATAGAGCTTGAATCCTTCAATGGCCACCAATGGATCTCCTTAATGAATTGAATCTTGAATTCTTGAATTATTGAATGCTTGAATGCTTACTTTGATAACTTATGCATAGATAATGCTCCATTTTCTTTCATTCTCTTTTCTTTTCTTTTTTCCTAAAATGAGAGGAGAAGGCTTCCTTGTATACTAGTCTAGGACACCAACTTCTAAAGAGGCTGACATATGAGAAATAAATTCCCATTAGGCTTATATCCTTAGGAGTGGACCTATATTAAATGTCTTTTAAGAGTCACTGTTTCAAATATCAAAGCAGCCGACTTGGAAGCAAGATAGAATTCTTTCCAAACCACAACATTCAAAAATCTTTGGAATTTGAAATTTAGACCTTGGGTCAGGGTCGAGGTTGACCCTAACCTAGGTCAGGGTTGAGGTTGACCTTGACCCTGAGGTCAAGAACCTCCAAGTCTCAAAGAAAGATACTAGAAATAGGTGGGAAAGAAGTGGAAAATAGGGCAGGACAAGTGAAAAACCAGATCCAAGTCAAGGAACCACTCAAGGCATTTGACATGACCCCAAACTACTTACTCAGAGGGCTAAACTAGTCCTAAATGGAATTGCTTCCATTTTTAAATGATACATTATATACTAATCCTTTTTTGGCGAATTCGACTGGAGGTATTAGGTATACAAATATTTGGTGAAGCCCGTGTAATTATAACACATCTTGTATTATTTTTGAGGTGATTATGGGTCATCCAATACCTTGGTATGAATAATAAAGTTGGTGAAAATGTGTTGGTATGGGATACACATCCACAAAATGCCAGGTGAATTTGGGGCCACCTATAAATATATATGTATAAAACTATTGGCCAATATAGGCCATCCATTTGGGGGCGCTTTGAAATTATGGGTGAATGTTTCAAATTTGACATGTCCAAAAATTATATTCCATTGGCGATAATATGAAAGAAATGGAAAAAATTGAATAAACCAATCGACGATGGGCCTGGGCATTGGACCCAATATTAATAAATTATGGGTGATAGGGTCAATCTAGTATATGCATTATATTCACAAAATCCTAGGTTGCTAAAATACGACATTCACCAAATGGAAAATAATCGCCACTAAAGTTTTTGCTGGTCAGGAGTTACAAGTCTCCGAGTTCCAGATCTAGAATGGTTCCTAATTTTGACAGGTTTTTTACAGTCAATTATAGATATACAATTCACTTGTCCTCTTCCATCTATTAAGGTGAGTTCATTACTCTTGTTTTCCTAGAGAATTTAATTAATACATTAGATTTGATATCATACACTTCTAATTATCATTTCCTTTATCATTTCATAAGTATTTTACATATCATATACATTAATTTTTGTTCATACAAGGAATACCCCAAAATCATCCCTTTTTCTAGATCATGCAAAGCAACCCTTCATACTTTTGGGTTGTGCTAATCAGATTTGGCCTAAGGGTGGGTTTTGTATTCCAATGTATATAAGAAGTGGGAATCTACCATTGATAACCATTCTCCATAGCACACATACATACACACACACACACACACACACATATACCTATATATATACATACACATTCTACAATCCTAAAAAAGTTAACATCTATAATTAGATGATCATTTTAGTATTTATGGGTTTCCACATTGAGTTCACACTCTCCTAGCACCCACTAGACCTTTAAATTAATATTATAAGTCTTGTGCTAATTTAATTTCCTCAAAACTCAAGGTAAGACATTATTTATAGGTTTTATCCTCTATTTTTTTCTCCAATCCCATAATTTATTTTGTCACCTAAGTCCTATATCACCACATAAGGAATTTATATTCTATCTCAACCTCTAAATTGACTATCAAATCTTTCCTTGCATCCACTAACTATTTGGGACCCATGATTCTAGTTTGGCCCTAAAATAGGTGGTATAAGTCAAGCCTAGCTGATCTATACCCTACATTTTGGGCCCAAATTTAAATTGGGTACATGTCTTGGCAATTCATTAGAGGATTTGGACTCACAACTGACCTAGATGTGTTTTAATTCATGAGATATTATGAGGTATATAAAAACCCTATCTCTTGACATTTGGTATCTATTATTATCCTCATGAATTAATGATCACAAAATCAAGAAATTGCATCAAAGCATTCTCAAGGTCTTCAAGCATCTGAGTCTACAAGTATTCAAAATATTCTCCTTCATCATCAAGCATTATGGAAAACTATAATACAAATTTCACAAGGCTTATCTCTCATGATTTCCTTTTGTGTTTTTATGGAGTCCAAGCTATTGCATTAACATTTGTGATCACGTCCAAAGAAGCATTTCATCATCGAGGCATGAGGTGACTCCCAATTCAGATATAGCTCCTATTTCATGTTTACTTTATGTAATTTCATTTCATTTTAAAGGTTGATGCATAAACAAGGTTGACCAAGGTAAACCTCTTTTATCAATCTTCTTCCCTATTTTTTGTGTGAAAGAATAGGCTACCGAGTTTTCAAATCTTTTCTAGGAAGATTGGGAACATTCAAAGTGATCTTGAAAGGAATCAAGCAGAAAACCTAGTTACAGATCAAGCCAATTGACCTATACTCAAGTACAGGTTGAGCTAGCTGACCTATACCCACAAAAATAGGCTAAAATTTGATAGGAATGCATGTTACAGCATCAGAATCTCAAAAAATGTGTTACAAATGTTTTTGGATTTCTATTTGTTACTTATTTAGATCTAAAGTTTCTTATTTCTTATTTCATTTCTTGATTCATCTAAGTATTTCCTAATTTTCATTTCTATATTTATTATCCTTTTCCATTTCAAAATTACATATTTAGATAAGGAAATCATTGTCCCCATTTAGTGCTTGAGTCACCTCATGAGCCTAGTGGAGGCATTTTCCTTCCAAATGTGCAATCTTGGAAAGGAGAGCCGAGCTAACCTATTTTCATTTCATTCATTTTTCTATTGTACATTTTGGTGAACTTGAATCATAATATTTTCACTTTTGATTTGGTTCTTAGATCTTATTTGTATGTATTACATTGTCTCATTTTATCCATTCATTCTCAAGAAAAAAAATGGACATAAAAAATTCATATTGTTGTTTCTCATTTCAATTAGAGCAATAAAAACAAACAAATATTCATTTCATGCATTAGTCAGTAATCATTGCATTTCATATAGATCCTTTCATTTCTTGTTTATGCACTTGCATTGGGAAAATATACATATAGTTTCATACATTTTGCACATATCATGTTGGTTTGTTCATCATGAATATCTTCTATAATCTTAATTTAATTTTTATCTCATAAGGATCCTCCTTCCCATGAGGACATATTGAGGCAAGGTAATAATCCTTTCCTCAGTACTCTCCCTATTTGGGATGAACCATTATAAGACAATGTTGATTGTTCTCTTGATATACATATCCCCCATGAGGGTACCTTGGTGATAGACAATGACATTAAAGTAGAAGAAATTGATATGATTGTTCATTCCCTTGAGGATAATTTACCTTCTATTCATATTAATGATTTTCCCTCTAGCGATGAAGCCTTAATGAATGATGAACCTTCTCTTAATATGCACCCCCTTTATGACAATATTTTTGAGCAAGAGGAGGAAATTATAGGAACCTTTCTTAACATCACCTTACCTTTATTTGACATCCCTTTTAGAGATGAAGCATTGATGGAAGTCCTTAATCCCTATTATAAACATTGTCTTACTTATGAGGATACCTTAGAAGAAGAGGATAATAGAATTACTTCTTTCCTTGATGGCATCTCTTCAAGTGATAAAACTTTAAAAAATCAACATCTTGATTAAGTCAATGTTGTGAATGTTTTCCCATTCAAATAAATCAATTGTTGTTGTGAAAGGTGATCAACAACCTAATTATAATGTGGTTGATCACACTTATAACACAAGAAACAATAGACAACCTACAAGTTTTGTTGTTCCTCCATCTCTTCGTACTTCTCAACTAGTGCTTCCTTGTACACCCCATATTCCTCAAAATATTGTAAATGAGTATGATTCAGTAGAATAACTCTATGCTACTCCTGCCAAGATATATCTTTGGGAGCTTCTTAAAAATTCACCTACATATCATGAAGCATCACAACAAGCCTTGAGCAACATGATGGCTCCATCTCTTGTACAAGATAATATAACTTCCATATTAGAATGCATGAATGTGACCAATAAAAAATACTAAATTTATGTTTTCTCAAGATGAGTTGCCTCCTAAAGAAATTCAAGATCAACATGATTCCCTTATGGTTTTTTTCCTTATCAATGGTAATATTATTCAAAGAACTTCAATTAATAATCAATATGGTCTTAATATGTGTAGTATTGATTTTTTGTATAAAATTAAGGTTGATATTTAATCAATTAAACCTTATTTTATTCATATATATGAATTTGATGATGTTTCTAAATAAACCTTGGGTATTATCACTTTACTTGTTACTTTACCCCAAGCCTTCTCCACACCTTCCCACTCCCTCTATCTCTCCCGTTGACCTCCCCTCCCTCCTCCCTCTCCCTCTCCCTCTCCCTCCTACTCCCTTTCCCTTTCCCTTTCCCCCCCTCTCTCTCTCTATCTCTCTCTTCTTCTTCTTCTTCTTCTATCCCCCCATTCCCCCTCTCTTATTTTGTCCCCATCCCTATCCCTCTCCCCCTCCCTCTCCCTCTCACTCCCCCGCCCCCTCCCTCCCTCTCTCTCACCCCCTCATCCTCCCTCTCTCTCCCCTTCCCTCCCACTCCCCCCCTCTCTTCTTCCCTCCCTCTCTCTTCTACCTTCCCTCTCTTCTTCCCTCTCCCATATCAGTCACCCTCCCATTCCACATCCCCCTCCCTCTCCCTCTCATTTCCCCACCCCTTCCCACTCCCTCTCCCACTCCCTCTCACTCCCCCTCCCCCTCTCTCTCAATCTCACTCCCCCTCCCTCATCCCCCCTCTCTTCTCCCCTCCTTCTCCCACTTTCTCTCACTCTTAGTCCCCCCTCCCTCTCAGTCCCCCTCCCACTCCCTTCCTCTCTCTCTCACCCCCTCATCCTCCCTCTGACTCCCCATCCCTCTCCCTCTCCCCCTCTCCTCTCATGCCTCCCCCTCTCCTTCCCACTCCCCCTCCCTCCCTCTCTCCCTCCCACTCCCACTTCCTCCCTCTTTCTCTCCCCCTCATCCTCCCTCCCTACTTCTATCCCCCTGATTCCCCCTCTCTTCTTTTGTCCCCATCCCTCTCCCTCTCCCCCTCCCTCTCCCTCTCACTTCCCCTCCCTCTCCCTCCCTCCCCCTCCTTCCCTCTTCCTCCCTATCTCTCTCTTTCCCTCATCCTCCCTCTCTACTTCTATCCCCCCGATTCCCCCTCTCTTCTTTTGTCCCCATCCATCTCCATCTCCCCCTCTGTCTCCCTCCCTCCCTCCCCCTCCTTCCCTCTCTCTCACCCCCTCATCCTCCCTCTCACTCCCCCTCCCTCTCACTCCCCCCCCTCTCTTCTTCCCTCCCTCTCTCTTCTTCCCTCTCCCCATCTCACTCGCCTTCCCATTCCGCTTCCCCCTCCCCTCCCCTCCCCCTCCCTCTCCCTCTCACTTCTCCACCCCTTCCCCTTCCCACTCCCTCTCCCTTTCACTCCCCCTCCCCCTCCTACTTTCCCTCCCCCTCTCTCTCACTCCCCCTCCCTCATCCCCCCTATCTTATTCCTTCCCTCCCACTCTCCCTCTCTTCTCTCCTCCCCTCCCCCTCCCCCTCCCCCTCCCCCCTCCCTCTCACTCCCCCTCCCAAACCCTCCCTCACTCTCTCACCCCCTCATACTCCCTCATCCTCCCCCTCCCCCTTCCCCTCACTCCCCCTCTCTCCTCTCCCCCATCCCCCTCTCCCTCTCCCTCTCCCTCTCCCCCTCACCCCCCTCCCTCCCCCATCCCCACTCCCACTCCCACCCCCTCACCCCTCACCCCTCCCTCTCCCTTCTCCCTCCCTCCCTCCATGCTCCCTCCCACTCCCTTCCCCTTACTTCTCCTCCCCCCTCTTTTATTCCTCCCTCCCACTCTCCCTCTCTTCTCCCCTTCCCCCCTCCCTCTCACTCCCCCTCCCACACCCTCCCTTGCTCTCTCACCCCCTCATCCTCCCCCTCCCCCTCTGTCTCCCTCCCCCTCCTCCTCCCTCCCTCCCTCCCTCCCTCATCCCCACTCCCTCTCTCTCTCCCCTTCCCCCTCTCCCTCACTCTCCCTCTCTCTCCCTCTCCCTCTCCCTCCCTCTCCCTTCCCCTTCCCCTTCCTTCCCCACCCCACCCCGTCCCTCTCCCTCCCTCCCTCCCTCCCCCTCCCCCTCCCTCTCCCTCATCCCTCTGTCCCTCCCTCCTCTCTCCTCCCCCTCACACTCCCCCTCCCCCTCCCACTCCCTTCCCCTTACTTCCCCTCCCTCTCCCTCTCCCTCCTCCCTCCCCCCCTCACAATCCCCCTTCTCCCCCTCCCCCTGCCCCCCTATTCCCTCTCACTCTCCCTCCCTCCTCCCCCTCTTCCTCTCTGACTCCCCCTCCCTCCTCCCACTTGCTCTCCATGCTCCCTCCCCACTCCCTTCCCCTTACTTCCCCTCCCCCTCTCACTCCCCCTCCCTCTATCCTCCCCCTCTTCCTATCCCACTCCCCTTCCCCTTCCTCCTCCTCCTCCCCCTCCCTCCTGCTTCTTCCTCTCCCCCTTACTCCCTCTCCCACTTCCTCCCTCCCTCCCTCCTCTCCCTTGCCCTCTTCCTCTCCCACTCTCACTCCACCTCCAACTCCCTCTCTCCTCCCTCTCTCCCCCTTCCTCTCCCTCTCCCTCTCCCCACTCCCCCTCCCCCTCCCCCTCCCCCTCACCTTTCCTCCCTCACTCCCCCCTCCCCTTTCCTCTCCCCCTCTCACTCCACCTCTGACTCCCTCTCCCACTCCCTCCTCACTCTCCCCCCTTCCTCTCCCTCTCCATCCTCCCTCTCTCTCCCCCTTCCCCTTCCTCTCCCTCTCCCTCTCCCTCTCCCTCTCCCTC